>OZ029923.1:19180082-19780082 GCA_964023275.1 Norana najaformis
ATTTTTATTTTCTTTTCTTTTTATTAACAGCACTTACAACCTAGGCTGTCACGTACTCGCTCAACTCTACTGTCTGATATATCATCGAAGAGCTGAAAGTGAAAGAGTTGCTCAGGGTCCCTTCACAGTAATCTTTCCGGAGAAAGTTCGAATCCGTACTCTCCGCCTTACAAGCTGAGCGCTCTAATCAATCGGTGACCGTGTCCGATGTTCTCGTCATGGGCCTACAAATGGTATAGGACTCGAGTTTGGGATTTCAGTCACTGGAATCTGTTAAATGCTGTGTTCTGGTCCATCAGAAGAAAGTATCTGGAGTCAAAAGAGAATGAGTAGGGACAAAGGGCTTGACAACAGACGAAAACTGAGGACTCCCGGAATGGTACAAGGGTAAAAACTATCTTGCAAAAAAACCGGCCTATAGACAACCACCAAATATGATAAAGAAATACTTGAGGTGCTCGAAATGTCACCAGATGATACGTATTTGGTGACGGCCAAGTCCATAGGTCTGAAACTGAGACTAGGGTAACACGAATAACCAAATCATTGTGAAGTAAGCACCGATACATTTCGAAGACCCCTGGGAACGCAATGAGCTAGCGAACGCCTTTACCTACCTTGGTAGCGAAACAGTCTCCACTGGTGCCAGCGATTCAGAGATCAAAGATATATACATCGAAAAGTCAGTTTATAGTATCTCTGGACAAAACATATGGCGCTCAAGTAGTCAGCTGAATACCTAGCTATAGAGAAAGCATAGCTGATCTAATTTTTATCTGCATGAGGTGAACATCTAGATCTGCATATTTTTCGAGCTATGGGGCGATTTACGCTCCTTTAGCGTTACGGAAATGCTTACCCTTCGCCAGGAATTGGCTAGGAACGCTTCTATTTTCAAATGCCGGTAAGTAATTGTTCTACAAAAGAAACAGAAGAAATGAATGATCGAGGAATACTTGCACCACAAAGTTTCAACCATCATTTTTGTCCTAGTCATCGTTCCGATTGTCATCATCGTCTGTAACTGTAATTGTAATCTGACATTTGTAAAACTCCAATTCAAGAATAAGCTCATCTGGGGCGCTCCCGACCGGAGAGTTCCACGGCCCGGAACCGAGGAGACCAAGTGCAGAAGTCTCTAAGGTATGATGGAACAGAGCCAACGAGGCAATTGCGCATAAAGGTTTGGAGCTTGAACTGATTACGCTGCTGAATGGGTAGTCAGTATAACTTCTCTTGCACAAAGGCAGTTATATGGCTATGCCCAGGGACACATCCAATAAGACGGGCAGCGGCATTATGAAAAGACAGAAGCTTCGTAATATTAGATAGTGAGAGTAACATCGTAAAGGGCAAGAAGAGTAAGCTGTCCATGGTCAAAAGCTCGTAGAACGTCGGCCTACGATAATCATAATTATTGGCATCATCATCAACATAATTGTCGTCGTCATCGTCATCTTATCTCCTTCTAGTGGCGAACTCAGCGAAACGTATTCGTGTCCGCGATGCGACACCAAGTTGTTCTGTCGGCACATTTCAAAGTTGTCACTTTCCTTGTTTGGGGCCCTGTGATCAATCCCTCCTTGCAACTGTAGAGGATTACTGGCAGAACATACAGTCTATAGACCTGTAGTTTAGTATGCAGCTCGGTTATAGAGCTGAATGCTAAACTGTTACTCATTATACAATGAATGTTCACTTAACTCATGAGTCCATGGTCGTTTCAATAATTTAAGCGATATTTTGACAGCAAGTAAGCGCCAAGGGACTGCATGAAATACAAGTGCATTTATTCGTTTGAACATTAAGATATATTTCTGTTAAGCGAAATAGCATAAAATCAAAGAACTTAAATGCGTGGAGATATATAAAAACTAAAAGGGGCAAAATTCCATAAATGAAAAATAGAAGACGCTCTGAAGATTGTAATCTTGAAATGAGCTGCATTTAACTCTGACCTGCATGGAAGACGAATCCGGTGTCTTTCCATTCCATGAACTGATTGATGAGATTAAATAGGAGACATCGTTTATCTGCTGTTTCTACGTGGGTGACTCGCCGTCTGTATCCGCCTCAGCCTTCTCGTCTGCCCCAGCCTCTGATTCTGCTTCAGCAACGGACACCCATTAATGTCCTTTGATTGGAACGCGCCTTCTAGCATCGTGCATAGCACTTACGGCTGCAAATGCAAAACTGGTTGTAGGCATTAGAGGGTGAAGCAAATCGAGCGAAAACATTTGATGTATTCGTAATTAAAATTCATTAGGTAAATGGATTAGATCAAAAGACTAATTTTCAGTCGACGGAGAGTATATTATATCATATTTTTCGATATTCTTACAGGGTTCTTTTGTAACAAGATGAAACAGGCATAAAAGGAGCATTGAAAATTGGTTTTCATTTCTGCCGCATTTGAAGTCGCAGCAATGAATAACAGTAAGTTCATATTCAGAAATTTCAGGTATTTTCTCCTAAAAGCGCATATATTAGTATGTATATATTAGTATGTATGTATATATGTATCTATGTAGGTAGGTAGGTATTTTTATATGTACATGTATGTACGTGTGTGTATGAGACTCAAATGCTTCCCAAAAGAGTTGTACATAAGGCTATAGGGATAGTTGTGTACTTATAGGAGAAAGCCTGTACTACTGATTAGTTTCATTATCTGTTATACTATCAATCGTCAGTCAGTCAGAATTGCATCCGGAAATGAGGTTATTCCCAGTAGTTTTATACGCATTCAGTTGACTACTTCAGTGGAGTCCCGTGACAAAATTCAAAATCGCTAATTTAGACTTGTGTCTTAGATATTTTAAGTTTCTCGAAGTCTTCAATTCAGTTTCCATGTTTTTCTCAAATCATCAAGCCTTGATTGGAAAATTGAACTGTCGAGAATTGAGTTGTCCCCGTCGTTGTTGAAGTGGTTCTTTCGTCTAACCGATAGGAAACAGAAATTGCGAAATTCAGTGAAACCAAAACCGACACCGAAGTCGGTATTAAAAGACACCGAAAAATTCCAAAAACCAAAGATACTGACAAAACTGAAAAGTCGGTAGATAAACCCATAATGCAAATGTCACAAAATGAGCTATAGTTTAATATTCTGCCTGGTGCGGGAGGAACTTACCTCGAATGTGCGAAGGTAGGATGAGCTGTTGAACACGGTAAACGAGAAGAGATAGAGGGTTTTCAATCAGTCGCTGTGTTGACATTTCAAGAACACAATTAAAATACAATTTTAATTTTGAAAACGAAGTCTACAGTGCACAATAGCAAAGTCGGACTATAAACTTAAGGCATAAACACACAAATGGACCGAAAACCGATCCGGTATTTAGAAGAAACGAAACCGAACCGACTTTGAAAAATTACCGAGAAAAATGCTGAAAAAGAAACCGACTTTAAAAACCGATAAAGACCCAGCTCTACGTGGTAGACCTAATATCATTATTGTTTATTGCAGCTAAATGCCGCCCATCCGATATCCTTCCTTTTGACAAGGGAATAGGCAGTCGCTTGGACTGCAAGAACTATCGTGGCATTTCCTTGCTGTCAGTGCATGGCAAGGTCTTTGCAGGTCTTATTCAGTCAAGGGTTAGAACTCACCTTCTTCAGCTGAGACGTAGGGAGCAGAACAGCTTAATTGCTGGGATACCAATAATCACCCTGAATATCTGATCGAAACTAGAATTTAGACAACCGCTATGGATTGCCTATGACGAGCTGAGAGCAGACTTCGACTCAGTGGAACATGGCGCCATCTGGAGGCTGCCTGTAACGCATTGATTGCCGGAGAATTAGTTTACCCGATGAGGAAACTGTACGCCAGCACGTCGAGCGCGGTTCAAAGTGATGGTGTAACATCGGAATAGTTAAGGGTGGAAAGAAGAGTGAGAGGAGTGCAGAATGGCGCCAGATCTGTTCCTACGCCGATGTATATGATCACGGATAAAATTGTCAGACACACGCACCCAGATGGACAGCTTATAGTTCCGCGCTCCCGTGCTTTTTTGTATGGAACCGTCTCTGTGGAACAGTGTTCCTCTAGAAATTCAAACTTTTGCTTTCTTAAGAGTTCAAGAAACATTCTCGGACCACCTTAAGACGTGCCTTTGTGGAACTTCTAGGTTTTCATGCCTTAGCGCCTTTGTGAGATTCTTAAAACGCGCTATATAAGTTAAATGCGTACAAACATACATATTAAGCCCGCTTTTGGTACACACTTGTTACTTCTTCGCAGAAAAATATTTCTCAGTAGAATATTCTTGACTTTATGCTTTACGAGTATTCTCATCAGCACAGTGTTGCCTTTGATCTGTTATCAAATTTTTTAATACATTTATATATAAAAATATAAATAAATATAAATAAATGCTTTACATTTATATCTAGGCAAGAGCCCAATATATATATATACATATATATAAATTTTGGGAGCTGGAAGATTTTTAACTGGGAGGTTTATCCGGGAGGTTATTGCTTACGGGATCTATTGGCTGGGGATTTGTCCTAATGAGTTGTAATTGTAATTGACATTTATAAAGCGCCACTTCAAGAATAGACTCATCAGAGGCGCTCCCGACCCGAACCAGTGAGACCACTGTCAAATAATACAGACTTCAGGCGCTTGCGAAACTGCAGAAGGGACAAACTGAGGAATTCAAGCCGGAGCTCTCGGGAAAGGCGATTCCAGCTATTAGGTCCAACATAGGCAAAGCTTCTAGACTGCGCTGTAGCAGTGCGCATACGAGGAACAGTCAGGAGTCCAAGGGAGGCCGATCGGAGGGTGCTACGGAGACCGAAATGCAGAAGTCCCTAAGATATGATGGAGCAGAGCCAACGAGACAATTATGCATAAGCGTTAGGATCTTGAACTGGATACGCTGCTGAATGGGAAGCCAGTGCAGAATGTCCCGCATAAAGGAAGTTATATGGCCATACCTGGGGACGCCTCCAATGAGACGGGCAGCAGCACTGAGAACAGACTGAAGCTTGGAAAATATTGGCAAGTGAGAGTCCAGCAAAGATAGCGTTACCAAAGTCCACCCTGGTGCAGATAAGGGCATGAATTAGAGTAGTAACGGCATGAAAGGAGAGAGAGCGGCGGATGGTACGAAGCTGACGAAGGTGGTAAAAGCAAGAGCGGGAGACAATGTTAACATGATCGGTCAAGGAGAGTTCCCGGTCCAGAACAACCCCAAGATCACGGACTTTGGGACAGAATAGAATGTCCGGAAACCTCTGGCGTAAGGATGATGAATCAATCTTAGCAATCTGAGCACGATCACCAAGCCAGATGAACTGGGTCTTAGCAGAGTTCAGTCGGAGGCGATTAGAAGACATCCAGAGACCAAGGGCAGATGTTGCGTCAAGAATCCTCTCAACCAGAGAGGAAGCCGCTTTCGCTGGACCATGAGAGAAGGCCTGAGTGTCGTCTGCATACTGATGAACAGCAACACCCATGGGAAGGAGAACCCGTGCCAGGTCGGCAGTGTACAGAATGTAAAGGAGAAGGGCCAGGACAGAACCCTGAGGAAGGCCAACAGGTATAAGGGACCAGGCAGAACGTGTAGGCCCAAAGATAACAGATTGAGAGCGGTCTGAGAGGAATGACTGAAACCAAAGAAGGGCAGTATCAGTAATGGCAAAAGATTTTTCTAGACGCTCCAAAGGATAGAGTGATCCACAGTGTCAAAGGCAGCACTAACGTCGTAGAGGACAAGAAGAATAACCTGTCCACGGTCAAAAGCTCCAAAGACGTCGGCCAGGAGACGTGTAGTAAGTGATTCAGTAGAGAGGAACTTCCTAAATCCGGATTGAACAGGAGGCATGAGGGAGTTAGAGTCAAGGTAGTCAATCAATTGGACGGACACACATCTTCCAAGAAGCTTAGAGAGAAGGAAAGGTTAGAGGTAGGTCGGTAGTTAAATATATCATTTGGGTCAAGACCCTGGCGGTTGAGAGAAGGAAAGACTACAGCACGTTTGTGAGAATCCGGGAGTGAACCCTGACCCAAGGGGGTATTACATAGCAAGTGTAAGAACGGAATTAAGTCATCTATAAAATCCTTGATTAAAATGGTGGTAATAAGTCCAGTTCACAGGACTTAGCAGGTGACTCCAGCAGGAGCCGACGAAGGACATCCAAAGGCAGAGGCTTCCAACATGAAAGCCTAGATGACGTAGGAGGAAGGGATGGAGTAGGAGAACCATCAGTAGATTGGCGGATCGAGTCGATCTTCCCGCGCATGTATTCGAGGTAGTCGTTCGCTGTGAACGGAGGCTGGGTCGGAGGGTTAGAAGCGGTAGAACGGCCGAGGACACCGGAGAGCGAAGACCAGAGCCGACGAGGATCGATCCTCTCCCGCTCTATCAACGACTCCCAGTATGCATTTCTTTGGCTCGAAACTCCCGGTGCATTAAGTAAGATGGTGGTTCCAGTCGAGACGATCGGCAGGATCACGTGTTTGTCGATATCTTCGCTCATGCCGCCTGACATCACGACGTAAAGCGGCAAGATCGGTCAAACCAAGGTGCTAACGGTCTCCGACGGGCCCGATGCGGACGAAGCGGAAGGTCATCGATAAGGAGGCTAACTGGAGTCAAAGAGAGCAAACAGCTCTTCAGAATAGCGACCAGCCAGGGAGGAGAGGTCCCCGCAGAAAGGACTTTTGTTCAGACCAGCACGGAACGCCTCACGGTCCAAGTTGTTCCAACCACGTACAAGCCGAAGCGCGTATGTTGGCTGGGTACATAGAAAAGGAACCTTGTATAGAAGAAGTCCATGATCTGAGAGAGCTGGAGGTTCGACTGTAACATCTGAGATGTTACGGTCATCGCGGGTGATAATGACATCAAGCCAGCCGCCCAGGACATGAGTAGATTCAGCGACATGCTGAATGAAGCCAAATTCGAAAAGCAGATCGTTGAAGCGGACGGACTCCGGAAGATCACGGTTCTCGAGGTGAATGTTCAGGTCCCCGGTTATGATTAGCTGACAGTTGAAGGTGGCGAAGACTTCCAGAAGCGAGGAGAACTCGGTGTAGAAGGTCGACGTAACAGGAGATGAGCCCGGCCGTAGAGGGCAAGAACGGTGACTGGACCACGAGCCTTGGCGCAGGAGAGGCATAATGGTTCGAATGTGGAAACAGGGAGAGGAAGAGGGATCTTTTTGACCCGAAAATGTTCTCGATGGTAGACAACAATGCCACCATGATTTTGCGCAAGAGGGTCCGAATCACGTGAGGGGTCAACCGGGCGAGGAGCGTCGAGGAATAGGTAGCCCGGAGGAGCAGCGCGTTGAACCGGAACATCAGAGGATGAGGAGTGCCAAGACTCCGTGACGACGAGTATATCCAGATTATGGTGAGAGAGTTAGCGATCTCCAATAACTTATTTCCCAGTGGCCGAGCGTTCAGTGTCCCAAATCTAAGCCCATCACTGCCACCCCGGTCTGAGGGCAACCGAGAGGTAGGCGATGGAGCAGAGTCCAGAGGTGTAGGCTGAGATTGGCAGGAGGGAGACGATAATCCAGGACGTGAAGATGCGGGTCGCCATAGGTGAAGCTTGAATAGAGTCTTACGTAAGGAACGTCGAATGGTGAGAGCCGGGTGATTGTAGGTACGTAGCTCAGCGGAAGTGTACACACGAGCCGGTGGAGTGGGGGAAGGGGCGGCCGAAGATGACAACATCGTCGACTAATTCAAACAAAGTTCAGATAACTCACGTTGGTTAACGCAAAAACAAACAAGCCGCAGTAATCCACAAGTTAGATAGCACAGGTATAATCCAACAGAAAACGCGAAAACGCCCGAAGTTGACGAAAATCCGATGAAAATTCAAACACAAGCGAGTCGGCAACAACACGCCTAAGAGCAAGCATGACGTCAGAGGTTATTGCCCACGGGGTTCATGGCCTGATATCCCACATTTGGCATGCATCACAAAACAGTTCAGAGACATTAACTAGTGAAGGCAGGATACAGTAGTTGTGCTGACAGTTGCTTTCTTTGATAGGCTACTTGAACTAGAGCTTTGGACACATTTTGGAATTGATCAGATGTGTGCGATTAGCTGTAGTACATAAATTTGTCCTTCGTTCTAGTAAACGTGGAGCTTTCTTGCTTCCATGAACTCACAGGTTGTGATTCAGGATAGTGTTTTCATGGAAATGGTAAGGAAACTGCGTAGACAGCACGAAATTCTTACCCCATTCTGCCCAGACACTGTTTAATTTGCACAATCGTACAGGTTCGGTCTACTAGGCGATATGCTTGTCATACAATGATTATTAATTATTATTAATGACCGAGAAAGTGAATGTTCCCTTCTGGATGCAGCTCCTAAACATCTATTTACCAAGAAATACAGGTCCCCTGTATTTCTTGGTAAATAGGTGTTTAAATGCAACCTCCGAAGAAGGACGAACATAATATTAGAAGTACCAACATATTAATTGAACAATACAACAGGCTGTTCACTGCTGGTCACAGAATCTTCAGAATTTCCACATTACCAATTTTAAATACATAAAAAGCTGTACATAACCACCATCTTTGGGAGTAGACTAAAGAAGGTGAACGTTGAATATATTGAATATATATAATATATTGAATATATCAATAAGAAGGTGAACGGTTGGTGTCAATGTGGGTAACCATCACAGAAGTGACCTGGACATGTAGTGAACTCAATCGCCGTTACTGCATATAACGGCTGCACAGGCAACTGAAAGTGCTTCAAAACAGTCCTTTATATATTGCCTTATGTCAGTTGAATGATGAATACATTTGGGCGCAAAATAAGTCTTCAAGAATTGCTTGTTTTTGCAATATATACAAATGTAGTAACTGTAAGACTGAACTGTATCTGATATTATAGTAATAATGCCCACATGTGCTCATAGAAAATCTCGATTTTTAATGTAGGCATGTTCTCTGTAAAATTGTTTCTGCGTTTTGCCACATAACAAATTCTAATACAAAAATGAAAAGATGAAAATAACCAAAAACTTGTAACTCCGTCGTAGTCACATTGACAGGGCAGTCCCAAGCCTAGAAATGGGGCAGGGCAAGTTAAAACAATTTCTCCTTTATACTGTGTGCACTGACTCAAATTATGTGGAAGTACAGAGATATATTTACATATTTACATGCCAGTAAACATTGCATTGTAATGCTGACATTTACCTTCTGAGTTACTGTGATTCTTGTGACATAGGACATTTGTTGTGCTAATGTTACTCAAAACCATCGTAGAACACGCCAACAAGAGTCATTCCATTCCGTTAATATTCAGGATTTCACTATTTTTGAAACTACAAGTTTCTCATGTTGCAAAAATCTTGACTGCCTCTAAGTTTACTCAGTGATTCTGGCATCACAGCATAATATTTCTTTGTTCATGCTATGTCCTATAGTGTCATACAGTGACTGTACCACATTAGTTTCATTCAGTGACTTCCCACGTAACCCAAAATGCTGAAGACTATAAATACACTAGGTCTGAATGACCAGAATCTATTACATTACTTTATCATTTACACTTTATGCTCAGAAAATGACCAACCTGCACTTTCTCCCAATTCGTAATCTTCGTATCATCTTACACAAACATTACCTTTGCTGACCACATTACCCTTTTCTCTTGCACATGCAAAAGCGAGTTATACGGGCAATATGTTGATTATTTTCAAGAACCTCAGGCGAACTGGCTTTTAGCAATTTAGGCGTTATGACTTGGACAGTATTATAATACAGTGCAGATTAGTGTCTTCGTGTGTCGCTATAAGATTAACTTGTTGCCGTCTTCATTTGTTAACTACTTTAAAGTGTTTCGGAATTGCACAAATATTTAACTAGATCTTGTATGAACTTTTGTCAAGGATTTGTCTTACTGACACAAAGAAATTCTCTATTTCGGTGAAAGGACCTGCTGTGTAAATCTCATTGCCTTATGCTCTCACCCAGTCAGTCAGTCAATCAATATATCTATCAGTGAGGCAGTCAATTCTAAGTCATTTAAACAGTAAGATAGTATAGAAGTCAGTCAATCAACAAATCAGTCAATCAGTTAGCATGCCCAATGGATAAACTCTAGAAAACAGAAAGTCCATGATTAAGTGACAAAGTGAGTTATTAAATTAATACACGAGTGAGTAGGCTTAGGTAAACAAATAAGTAAGCAAGTAATTATTTATTCAATACCTGACAGACGTACAGGTAAGCATACTTTAAAAGCAAAACTAATTAGTGCAATCTAACAGAATATTTATTGCCGTCGAGGTACTAGTGAAAAGAGAACTTGCTAAATACACTGCCATTCTTTCAACACGATGTTTTGTTTCAAATCAATAAAAACTGAAATTAATAAAAACAAGCAGTTCATAATTATTATGATCTCGAAGTTATAGGTTCATTTTTATACAGTCATATGTAATTTAATCATTTAAACCTGCCGAAAATACACGACGTACTTTACAAAGACCACAGATATGCACCTCAGACCAAAGGCAGTGACCTTAGTTATTAAGCAACAAACATTCTTAGCCCGTGAACCATTTAGAATCTAAACATGGTTTGCGGCTAATGTGCTTTACATATCCTAAATAATCTTATGGAGTAGCAAAGCATGACAGAAGTACAAACTACAAAAAGGCAATGCCTGTTATTAGTCGACTTCGGTCTAAAACGATTCATTACAGGTCACTTAATCCAAGTGACATAATTTATATATATTTCTAATCTAAATAGTTCAATACCACTAAGATTTCACTTGTATCGGCAATCAGCAGCTAGACTTCTTGTAATGAAATTTTACTTTAAGTCAGAGATTCATTTTACAAACCGATATCAAGATTTTTCAAACTCAACTTGTTAATTTATTTATTTAAAACACTTTTGACGCGCGCAATGTCAGCATATCCCAATCTGAGGTGCGAGGCTGTATTTTCGCTAAGGGCCAAGATGGAATCATGCAAAAGCCAACATGAAGTAAAGAGTCTTAAGAAGTGATTTAAAAGATGATAGCAAGTTTGCAAGTCGGGCCTTTTGTGGTAAACAATTCCAAACACGAGGAGCACAGCAGCTAAAGGCACTGATCCTACAATTGTCCTGAAATTAGGCTCTTGTAACAAACCAGTACCAAAAGAACCCAAGAATCTAGGAGGCCGATATGGAATCAGCAATGTATTAAGATATGTTAGAAGGCCGGTGTTCTGAGCCTTAAAGGTCAAGCAATCAATTTTAAACCTAATACGTCACTCAGCAGGAAGCCAGTGCAGTTCACGAAGGCGATTAATGCATTTGAAGAAAAAGAACAAATAACCGTAGCGGAATTTTGAACCCTCTGGAACCTTTTACATTAAAAGAGGATATACCGTATAACACTGCATTTGCATAGTCTAATCGAGAACCAACAACTGGATATGCCATTGTTTTATCCATGTCAGCAGTCACAGAATGCCTGATTGACGAAATGCCTTGATGTTTTGAAACACAGGAAATTAAGGAAATTAAGTGTTAAATTTCACACGTCTAGCATCTACAAAAACAAGTTTGTAATTTTTTAATAAAAAAATCAGTTACATTAGTTCAGAAGAAAAAGTTTTGTCTCTGTACTACAATTATGTTAATCATGTTGTCGGTACATCGATCTGTAAGACAAGACTCTCTTTTTCCAGTTGATGCTTTCATTAATGCTTTTCCTTCCAGCTTCAGGTGTTAGTTATACTCGTGACAGTTGCAATGGTAGTGGGATCCGACATTCTGAACAACATCCGACGAAGTCCTTTCTTGACAGCTTCGTGTTTTACGGCGTAGATGAACGGATTGAGAGTTGTGTTGAGGAAAATCAAGAACATCGTGAAATGGTAGATCTGAAAGTCGACTTGGTTGGAACCCGTTATGTATCCCATAAGACCGAGCATGTAAAGCATCTGATTGGGAGTCCAGCATGCGAGAAAAGCCAAGCATATTCCGATCATTGTGGCGATGACGTTCATTTGGGTCTTGTTGGCCGTCGCCTGTTGGTCCACAGCATCGATATTCTGGTGTCCCTGAAACACCTTCATCTGGCCTCTGATCACTGCCAGAATGTGCCAGTAACAGTAAATGAACAGCAACAGTGGCATAAAATACTGCCAGATGAGGATGATACTAGAGTAGGCTGTTTTTGACTCTTTACTTGGCCAGTTAGAGTAGCCGTAACATTCGCCATTGATGACGACAGAGGTAAAGATTCCGCAGATATTGGCCAGAACTCCGTTTATCCAGGCTACAGATATCGCTGCATAAATCATCCAGTTACGAAAGTTCTTGCGGTGGGCAATCGGGTGTACAACCTTGAAGTACCTCTCAGCTGTGATGGTTCCAACGCTGGCAATCGATCCAGTCAGACCAACGAAGATTAAGAAGTTGTTCTGCACGAACGCACACAAGAACCTACCCCAGTTCCCGGCCAGTCGCTGTCGCGGAAGCCTCGTGACGTACGATGCAACAAGGATAACGCACGAGTAGAGATCCATGGCGACCTGATTGATGATGAGAAGGTTGGACATGTGAATCCGTAGCTTCGGAGACAGGAGGACACGCAGGACAAGGCCATTGGCAACACACCCGATGACCCCGATCAGGATTACGACGCTGAAGAAGATAATCATGACATCACTCTCGACCTCAACCTTCGGGTTCAAAACTGTGACATTCGTAAAGTTTCCGGTACCTTCTGTTAACGTTTGGACGTCAGTCACAAATGAATTCGTTTCTGTCAGCATGGCTGCGAGCTAGGAAAATTTCTTATTAAATCTAGAAGCAAAGTGACAGCAATAACAATTCTAATCTTCTGGGTCCCTAACATATTTTGATTAATTTTAACGTTGAATAACAACTTTTTATGAGCGGTCCTACAAGAATACCGAGAAGAAAATAGGTAGGGAAAAACGGCTTGACAACAGACGAAAAACTGAGAACTCCTGAAATGGTTCTAGGGTAAAAACTATCTTCTTGATAAACCGGCTTATAGATACCCACGAAATATGACCAAGAGATACTAGAGGTGCTCCAAATGTCACTAGATGACACATTGTTAGTGACGGCCAAGACCATAGGTCTGAAACTGAACTGGGGTGAGACGAATAAACAAATCACTGTGGACTAAGCTCCGATACATTTCAAAGACCTCTGGGAACGCAGTGAGCTAGCGAAACCCTTGCCCTACCTTGGAAGCGAAACAGTCTCCACTGGTGCCAGCTATTTGGAGATCAGAGACATATATATACATCGAAAAGTCAGATCGTTTACTGTATATTACCTGTGGACAAAACATATGGCGCTCAAGTTTTCAGCTGAATACCCAGCTATAGCTGTACATGATGCATGACGGTTTGCCCTTCATTTTTATCTGCATGGTATGGCCATCTACATCTCCATATTTTCGAGATATGGGGCGATTTACGCTCCTTTAGCTTCGTGGAAATGCTTACCTTTTGCCACGATTTGGCTAGGCACGCTTCTGTTTTTTTCAATGCCGCTGTTTAATTGTTCTACAAAACGAAAACAGATAAATACTTGCACCACAAAGTTTCAAACATCATTTCTGTACTACTCATCGTCCCAATTGTCATCTTATCGTTTGTAATTGTAATTGTAATCTGAGATTTGTGAAACTCCACTTCAAGAATAAACTCATCTGGGGCGCTCCCAACCCGAAACAGTGGGACCACTGTCAGTAATACAGACTTAAGGCGCTTGCGAAACTGCGGAAGTGGCAAACTGAGGGGCTCGAGTCGCAGCTCTCGAGAAATGGCGATTCCAGCTGGTAGGTCTAACATAGGCAAAGCTTCTAGACTAGCTGTAGCAGTGCGCGTACGAATGATAATCAGGAGACCAAGGGCAACCGTCCCGAAAGTGCCACGGCACGGAACCGAGGAGACCAAGTGCAGAAGTCCTTTAGGTATGATGGAGCAAAGCCAACGAGACAATTACGCATAAAGGTTTGTAGCTTAAACTGATTACGCTGCTGAATGGGGAGCCAGTGCAACGTGTCTCGCACAAAGGGAGTTATATGGCCATACCTAGGGACACCTCCAATAAGACGGGCAGCGGCATTAAGAACAGACAGAAGCTTCGCAATATTAGATAGTGAGTGTATCGCCATAAAGGGCAAGAAGAGTAACCTATCCACAGTCAAAAGCTCCAAAGACGTCGGCTTACCATCGTCATAATTATTGTTATCGTCATCAACAAAATAGTCGTCGTCATCATCGTCAAATCTTCTTCTAGTGGCGAAGTCAGCTGAACGTAGCCGTTTACTCGATGCGACACCAGGCTGTTCTGTCCTGGGACTTCCTCCATGGTCTTTGATGCCGAAGTTCAAGTCTATGAGATCCTTCTACACGACTATACTCCAACTGATCCTAAGTCAACCGCATGGTCTTCTCCAGTGCCTCTGGGGTTTGCTCGTTGCTCTCGGGTGGTCCTTGTCTTCTCAAACTCAAGCGGCATACCTGAAGATTCGCAGTCTGTGTTTTGGAACAGTAGCAGAGAACGGTGGAACTCGCTGCTCTTCCCATAATTGCGAGCGAGGCTGGTCACAGAGTCCGAGTAGCGAGCACTAAAGATTCTCTTTATGGGGCAGTACATTTCAAAGTTGTCACTTTTCTTGATTCGGGCACCGTGATCGACCACGTCTTGCAACTGTAGAGGAATACTGGCAGCACGTACAGTCTATAGGCCTGTAGTTTAGTATTCAGCTCAATTATAGAGCTGAATGCTAAATGTTACTCATTAAACAATGAATGTTCATTTAACTCATGAGTCCATGATCGTTTCAATATTTTAAGCGACATCTTGCTAACGAAGAAAGGCAAGAAGGCAGAAGACTAGAAATACAAGTACAGTTTTTCGTTTGAACATTAAGTTATATTTCTGTAGAGGGAAACAGTATAAAATCAAAGAAATTTAAATGGACGAAGAAATTTAAAAACAAAAAGGCAAAATTCCGTAGCTGAAAGAGAAGACGATCTGAAGATTGTAATCTTGAAATGAGCTGCATTTAACTCTGACCTGCATGCAAGACGAATCCGGTGTCTTTCCATTCCACGAACTGACTGATGAGATTAGATAGTAGGCATCGTTTATCTGCTGCTTCTATATGGGTGACTCTCCGTCTGTATCTGCCTCAGCCTTATCATCTGCCCCAGCGTCTGATTCTGCCTCGTCAACCAGCACCCGTTAATGCCTTTTGATGTGAATGCGCCTTCTAGCATCGTGCGTAGCACTCACGGCTGCTAATGCATACCTGGGTGTAGACATTAGAGCGTGAAGCAAATTGAGCGGAAACGTTTGATGTATTCATAATTAAAATTCATTAGGTAGATCGATTAGATCAAAAGACTAATTTTCAGTCGGTGGAGAGTGTATTATGTCATGTTCTTCAATATTCTTGGAGGATTCTTTTGTAACAAGATGAAACAGACATAAAAGGAGCATTGGTTTTCATTTCTGCCGCATTTGAAGTCGCAGCAAAGAATGGCAGTAGGTGGCAGTTCATACTCAATAATTTCAGGTATTTTCTACTAAAAGTCTATATTAGTAGGTCTGTATGTTTATACGTATATGTTGGTAGGTAGGTATTTTTATATCCATGTACGTGTGTTTATGAAGACTCAAATGCTTCCCAAAAGAGTTGCACATGAGGCTATAGGGATAGTTGCTTACGTATGAGAGAAAGCCTCTATTATTGATTAGTTTCGTTATCTGTTAGGCTATCATTCTATCAGTCAGTCAGAATTGCATCAGAAAATGAGGCTATTGCCAGTAGTTTAATACGCATTCAGTTGACTACTTCAGTGGAGTCCCGTGACTAAATTCTAAATCGCCACTTAAGACTTGTGTCTTAGATATTTATAAGTTCCTCGATTACATGTTTTTCTCAAATTATCAAGCCTTAATTGCAAAATTGAATTGTCGAAAATTGAGTTTTCACCGTCGTCGTTGTAGTGGTAGTTAAGTCTAACCGATACCAACTGAAATTGCGACATTCAGTAAAACCAAAACCGACACCGAAGTCGGCATTCAAAAGAACCGAAAAATTCTTAAAACCGAAGTAAAAACCAACAAAACTGATAAGTATGTATATGAACCCACAATGCAAATGTCAGAAAATGCGCCTCAGTTTGATACGATACTTGTTTCGGGAGGAACTTACCTCCCCTGTGCGGATGAACTGTTATGCACGATGAACTATAAAAAGGAAGACTACTACGGGTGGGGGGTTAAGTCAGTCACTATGTTGAGGGAGGCATTTCAAGAACACAATTAAAATACAATTTTAATTTTGAAAAGCAATTTTAATGTAGTAAAACAGTAGTGCGAAGTGCACAGTGCTCAATAGCAAAGTCGGACGATTAACTTAAGGCATAAACACAAAAACGAACCTAATACCGATACCGATATTACGATATTTAGAAAAAATGAAACCGAACCGACTTTGCAAAATTACCCAGGAAAAGCTAAAACCGAAACCGACTTTAAAAGCCAATGCAAACCCAGACGACAATGGATCCATTCCCAAGGCTTGTTCATGTACAGATGCAAGAAATCGGGTGGGGCCGGTTTGTTGATTCTCCTGTCTCGTTTCCCATGTTGAGGCTGATGTTGGCAGCGGCGCCGTGGTTTGACTTCGCGTGGCCATTGCAAATAATGCATGACTAACCTTCAACGATGAATCTGATGTACTAGCAACTGGCTGAATACGAATCTACGGTTTCTCAAGACATTTATGCTGTCTGTCCTGTATGGAGATGAAGCCTGGACGCCCATCAAGAATCTGGGACGAGACTCGATGCCATTCAGAAGTGGGGGGTGAGGAGAATTCTGCGCATTCTCCTTACGACTCACGTTCCAAAAGAGGATGCCTATCGACGCACGATGCACATTCCTGTGTCGGTAAAATTCTAAAAACATAGCCTGTCTTTCAACACAGTGCCTTGTGTCTAATCGATGCAAATTGAAATTAATATAAAACAAGCAGTTCGTAATTATTATAATCTCAAAGTCGTAAGTTCATTTTTATACAGTCATATGTAATTGAATCATTTAAACCTGCTGAAAATACACGACGCACTTTACAAAGACCACAAATATGCACCTCAAGCCAAAGGCCTAAGCCATAAGAGTTCAGCCTCGAGATCTTGTTTACCAAATGCGTCTTTTGTGTTATTTTTCAAAACAATCAGTGGGTGGGAAATAGTGACCTTAGTTACTAAGCAACAAAAATTCTTAGCCAGTGAACCATTTAGAATCTAAACATGGTTTGCGGCTAATGTGCTTTACATATTCTAAATAAATCCTATAGAGAAGCAAAGCCCGACAGAAGTACTAACTACATAAAGGCAACGCTTGTTATTAGCCGACTTCGATCTAAAGCGATTCATTACAGGACATTTAATCCAAATGACATATATATTTCTAATCTAAATAGTTCAATACCACTAAGATTTCACTTGTATCGGCAATCAGCAGCTAGATTTCTCGTACTGAAATATTACTTTAAGTCAGGTATTCATTTTACAAAAACGAAATCGAGATTTGTCAAGCTCAGGCTGTTATTTATTTATCTAAAGCACTTATAACGCGAGCACTGTTAGTACATCCGAATCTTAGGCGCGAGGCTGTATGTTCGCTCTGGTCCTGTTAGCTACATCAGTAAGTGCCTACACCAAGGAGCCACTGTGTGTGTGAGGATCCCAGGTTCGCGTCTCGGTCGTGGCTTATTTCAGAGATATAAATCTCGGGCTAGTACGGTCCGTGCACGGGGACCTTATATGATGTGGCGCCCATTCAAACGGGCAGCGGTGGTGAAGGATCTTACCCGATAAATTCGTTGCAAAATGAGCAGGGTCGAGACCATATGGTCACTTTATAAAACCAATACATTTACATTAGAGGCCAAGATGGAATCATGCAAAAGCCAAGATGAAGTAGCGAGTCTTAACAAGTGATTTAAAAGATGATAGCAAGTTTGCAATCGGGCCTTATGTGGAAGGCAATTCCAAACACGAGGAGCATAGCGTCTAAATGCACGTGATCCTACATTTGTCCCGAATCTAGGCTCTTTCAACAAACTAGTACTAGAAGAACTCAAGCATCTGGAAAGGCGATATAGAGTCAGCAATGTATTAAGATATAACAGAATGCATTTGATGAAAACGAACACGTAACAACCCTAGAGAGTTTTGGACCCTCTGGAACTTTTACATTAAAAGAGGATATACCGTTTAACACTACATTTCCATAGTCTAATCGAGAACCAACAACTGGATACGCCACTGTTTTATCCATTTCATCAGTCACAGAATGCCTGATTGACGAAATGCTTTGATTCGGCAGAACAGAGGAATATAAGGAATTCAAGTGTTTTACTTCACATGTCTAGCATCTACAAAAACAAGTTTGTAATTTTAAAAAAAATCAATTACATTAGTTCAGACGAATTGTTTTGTCTCGCACTACATTTCTGTTGATTATGTTGTCGGGACACTGATCTGTAAGAAAAGACCCTCTTTAGCCAAGTTACTTTCCGTTCAGTCGTTGCTTTCATTAATGCTTTCCTTCCAGCTTCAGATGTTAGTTATACTCGTGACTGTGGCAATGGTTGTGGAATCCGACCTTTTGCAAAACATCCGACGAAGTCCTTTCTTGACAGCTCCATGTTTTACGGCGTAGATGAACGGATTGAGGGTTGTGTTGAGGAAAATCAAGAACAGCGTCACAGAGTAGACCTGGGATAAGACCTGGTTGGAACCCGTTATGTATCCCATAAGACCGAGCATGTAAAACACCTGATTGGGAGTCCAGCACGCAAAAAAAGCCAAGCAGATTCCGATCATCGTGGCAATGACATTCATCTGGGTTTTGTTGGCCGTCGCCTGTTGGGCCACAGCATCGTTATTCTGTTGGCCCTGAAACACCTTCATCTGGCCTCTGATCACTGCCAGGATGTGCCAATAACAGTAGATGAACAGCGACAGTGGCATAAAATACTCCCAGATGAGGATGATACTGGAGTAGGCTGTTTTTGATTCTTTACTCGGCCAGTAAGAGTAGCCGTAACATTCGCCATTGATGACGACAGAGGTAAAGATTCCGGAGATACTGGTCAGAGCTCCGCTGATCCAAGCTAGTGAAATTGCTGCATAAATCATCCAGTTGCGAAAGTTCTTGCGGTGGGCAATCGGGTGTACAACCTTGAAGTACCTCTCAGCTGTGATGGTTCCAACGCTGGCAATCGATCCAGTGAGACCTATGAAGATTAGCAAGTCGTTCTGCACAAACGCACACAAGAACCAACCCCAACTGCCCTTCAATCGCATGCGCGCAAGCCGCGTGGCGTATGATGCAACAAGGAGAATGCACGAGTAGAGATCCATGACAACCTGATTGATGATGAGAAGGTTGGAAATATGCATCCGTAGCTTCTTAGACAGAAGGACACTCAGGACAAGGGCATTGGCAACACACCCGATGACCCCGATTAGGATTACAAAACAGAAGAAGAAAGGCATCACATCACTCGAGACCTCAACCTCGCGATACGAATCCGTGACATTCGTAAAGTTTCCGGTACCTTCTGTTGACGTTTGGACGTCAGTCACAAAGGAACTCGTTTCTGTCAGCATGGCTGCGAGCTAGGAAATTATCTGATTAAACCTATAAGAAAAATAACAGCAATTGCAATTGTTATCATCTGGGCCACTTACAGATTTTGATTAAATTTAACGTAGAATGACAACTATGGAATGACATTTTATCACGCGGTCCTACAAGAATGTCAGTGATAACGTGTAGGGGTCTGGTTTTTCGTTGACCATCAGCCACGACTCCGCAGGACAAGTGGTGGGATCCCTCATTCCAAAAGTGTGGGGTCAAGTGGAGATGAGTAATGGAAAACGGCTTGACATGAGACGAAAACTAAGAGTGTGTTCGTTGCATGCTTCTGGAAACAAGAAAGGTCTGATGTTTGATAGAAGAATTACACCAGTTAAGTTTTTATTTTGTTTTATTTTTATTCTACATGAGCATGTTGTCATAACGGCGCTTTCACCCTAGGCGGTCACGGACTCGCTCAAAACGACCGGTTGGCTGAGAAATTGTGGGTTAAGAACTTGTTCAAGATCCCCTCTCATTAACCGTCTCAGGAGTCTCGAACCCGTGCTCTCCACCTTACAAACTGATCGCTCTGACCAATCGGTTAACGTGTCCCATGTCTTCATCTCGGCCCTACAAATTTTAGAGGACTTGTGTTTGGGTTTACATCATTGGACACTGTTAAATGCTGTGGTCTGGTCCATCGGAAGGAAATATCAGGAGTCAGAAGAGTATAAGTAGGGACAAGTGGCTTGACATCAGACGTAAACTGAGAGCTCCTGGAATGGTTCTAGGGTAACAACTATCTTCCTAAAAACCGGCCAATGACTCCCAGGAAATATAACCCATAGTTTATAAATCCAGGCGAATAATCCACAAATTTAACAAATACGCAAATAAAGAAACTATTTAACAATATTTTATTTCTTGTAAACAATAATTTATGATACTAAATTTGAAATAAAAGTAGTTTGCAAAGTTGAGTTAATACGAAATGTTGTGTGCAATCCCGCGCCATTTAAACATTAAACGAATAATGCCCTTTAGCCATACTGACTGATTTCGTGGACTAAGATAAGTAGCAAACCAGTTGACTGCAGGACAAGAAACCCCGAATCAATGTTGGAGGCGATGCAAAAAGAAGTGAATGATCCGCAGTATCAAAAGCAACAGACAAGTCAAAAAGCACATGAGCTGTCGCTTTACCTATGTCCATAGAGCGCGTGTTGTCATTGCGAACAAGAAGTGTACATTAACAGATACCACGTAGACCTATGCATGGGTGGAAGCTGTGACGTCATGCACTTGGGCCGCCGACTATTAGGCCCAATTATTTAACATCAGTGAACTTGCGTATCTGAGAATTTTTGGACGAGGAATAAGCTATAAGCTAAGGACTTGTTCGGCAAATATTAAGAGTCCGTATTTTATCCTACCGTAGTATTAATTAAGCTGCGTCGATCCAGTGTCCTTCCATTCCTCGAACTGATTGATGAGATAAATTCTGAGACAGTTTAACTGCTGCTTCTGCCGCAATGGCTGTCGATCATAGTGTGCATCCGCCTCAGCGTCGTCATCTTCTTCAGCTTCTGCCTCTGCCTCGGCAACTGACAGCCATCGATGCCCTGTGATGTGAATGCGCCCTCTAGAATCGTACCCGCATTCACGGTTTCAAATGCATACCTGGTTGTAGGCATTAGAGCATCGGTTCTCAACCAGTGGCACTCGTACCCCAAGGGTACGCCAGCTGTTGTCAGGGGGTACGAAGGAACAATACTACAACTTTCCTGTGATGGTGGATTGAAGATTGAATTCAACAATGACTTGTTGGGTGATTTCTGGCTTAAAAGAAGAGCAGAATATGGATTAATTTCCGACAGAGCTATGAAATTTTAATTCTTTTCAGTACTTATATCTCTGTGAAACTGGATTTTCGGCAATTCTTGTGATTAAAAATAAATACAGATCAAAACATGAACTTGAGCCATACTTACGCCTAAAACTAACAAAATTAAAACCTGATATTGCAAAATTATGCAAATCTAAACAAGCTCAATGCTCGCATTAAAATTAAACTTGTAAGTTGACTCTGAATAATCATTGATAACCATTAACCCTACTCTTCATGTCTGTTATTGTTATTAGAAAAGAATGAACATAAAATAAAATAAATTTGTTGATGTGCAATAGTAATAATTTTAATATAATAAAATTTAATAAAATTCATATAGGTACACAAAAATGTTTACAATAAATGTTTTATAATTAGGTTAGGACTTATTAAATTAAATCACTACTATAATAAACTTACTAAAGAACGTTTCTGAAAAGTTTTTCTGGTGGGGGGTACGCCAGGAAATAACTTTTATACAGTACTTGGTGGTACAACAACAACAAAGTTGAGCACCGCTGCATTAGAGCGTGAAGCAAATTTAGCGAAGATGTCATGTATTCGTAATTAAAACCCGTTCGGTAAATCGATTAGATCAAAGACTAATTTTCAGTGGGGGAATAGTATTTCAGATCATATTTTTATATTATTTAGAGAATTCTTTTGTAACAAGATGAAAAAGGCATAAAAGAATCATTGGTTTTAATTTCTGCCGAAGTTGAAATCGCAGCAATGAATAACAGCAAGTGGCGGTTAATATTCGATATTTTCAGAGATCCAATAATAAAAGTTCGTATATAATTATGTATGTATGCATATTTGTATGTAAGCCATGTTCTATCTTCTCTAGGGGTTGCACTCACCAGTATCCTGATGATACATACATTTACCAAGCACAGCCGTTGATGCTGATAGTTCGGGTAACTCCCATTGACATAGTGGGAGTTTGCCGAATTGTTGTAAATGGATTCCTGCATTCTGATTTGTCGGCTCACATGGATGTCATTTTTGTTCCACTTGCTCTTAAGTTCTAGCAACCATCGGCGTTTGTACAAAATCAGACTTTACTTTTATTGCCATTCCCACTGTAATAATATTGACTGTATTCTCGATTAAACGATAATTGAGCCCATCTTGAAGAAAGGAAATCTAGACACCTAATTAATCTGCTCCCACGTGTGAATCGAGTTTACCCTCTAAACAACTAATCTGTTATCAACCAATAACAACGGTTTCTCAGTGTACATCTAACAGTGTGTACTGTACCACATTATTGCTCGTCATTCGTCCTGTTTTCTCTCACTTTAACGTAAGCACTGGTTGAAATCTGTGCTTTTGTTTGAATAAACTTGGTAGCAAACTGTTTTTCTCATCCAGCTTACCCAGCATCTCAAAATCGGTGTCATCCTGGTGCAAACCGTGGGTCAAATCGGTTCATTGGACTGAAGGCATAGGCGGCGAAGCTACAGGAGACTCCCACTTTTGGGCTTAGGCCCCTACTGGTTGCTGCTACAGCGTTGGACCCCACTTTTTGCGCCGTTTCCTCTTAGCTAAGCCAGAAGGAGTCGATTTTCAATATAAAATTAGACCATATGTAGTCCAAAATCGTTAGCAACCGGGACTCCGTTCCAGCGTAGGCTTGGAAGCTTACGACTTTGTCTGTAGATCGATATAAGTTGGTGCAACGTTTATAATTACACTCTAGACCGTATTCAGTTCAACCGACAGTTGGTCCTCTGTTATACCAATCAGTCCATAGTCAGATTTCGAATGCATTAGTCGACATTTGACTCAGTTCGCTGATTTAGCGTTGTATTTCTAAAAAGCCACTTACTGCGAAACTTACACTTCGAGCAGCGTAAGCTTCACTAGAGCAAGTACGTAGTTGAACTGCAAACCTAGAACTGAATGCAAGTGAGGGCCATCCCCGAGACCAAGGAATGATTGTCAGGCTTTCAAGGCTCTGCTGGTTCATCTTACACACAACGCGATCAGCTTCCCTGATGCATCACACACTGCCTGCTGCCCCATGAGAGGGCCTTTGACCCGGCTTTTCCATGAGATTGTCAATCAGCAGCTTTCAAAGGGCTGCTGGCTCATCTTATACACCACGCGATCAATTTAGACATCAATTGGTGATTCAACACACACTGCCTGCTGCCGTATGTGAGGGCCTTCGACTCGGCTTCTGCGAGCGAGAGATGGCGTGTCACAGTGGGAATTTTAAAAAACGAAATGGCTTGTCATCGATCGCGTCACGTTAAAGGCGAACAAAATCGGCGTTTGGAATCTTAGCTGACCACTCATTGGTCACCCTATACCCTCTCATTGCTCACATAATTTAGCTGCAGAAACACTGGCTCATATTTGGCGGTAATATCACCAGTAAACTGATGATCACTATGCACTTATTCTCACCATTTGTTTTGTGAGAAGTTATTTTCGATAAATCTAAGATGTCATGCTCTCAGTGACGTAGTGTTTCTAGTGACACTACCTTTACTGTTATTTTTCTTCCACCGATCGATTGTCCTCCTAAATACCCAGAAAATATGCGATTCTACAATTTTTACACTACTGTCATGAGTTGTTCATCTGATGACGAGAATATAATACACAGCCGATCGAAAGACTTTTACTACAGTCAACATTGGCAATATATATTTTTTCTTATGAATAAATAAAAATCAATAGCATTAGTTGGTACGCTTAGAGCCACGTACTAATTTCAAATTAAAGAAAATATAGTCACACGTTGCTCTTTTGTAACTTAATAATCTAGTACATTAATGCATTATTTTCTGTACAGAAAATGAGTTGCTCTGTACATGTAGCTAAGATGTTGAAAACGCTCTTTCGATTAAGTCTGTGTCTAATCAGTATTTAAATTTGTGAGCCTATCTAGCCAGACTTGTTTGAAAATTTGTCGAAGAACGTTTTAGAAATTCTAGAAGCGTCAGCGTGACATCAGGATGCTAATAAAATAATAAATTCGTTAACTTTGCTGCTTCGTTTGTAATTCTTTATTAAATTCTCGATGTCCTACTGCCCTCAAGTTGAATTCTTAAAGTCATGAACTGGCAAACTTCTTTCCAAAATAAAGAACCCCAGTTTGTAATTGTTGTTTGACGACAATCGAAAAGTACGTCCACTTGTCGCACGGTTGTCTTTCGCGACAAAATTGCAGCTTTACATAATATGACACCTGGAATCGAACCTCGGAGGCTATTCAAGAAGGCCGACGTCTATGCTATACGCAATTATTAAACCTTGGGCACATGACCAGCATCCGATTTGTAAAATATTGGCGCTTAACATTAGCTGTTCTACAAACTGTATCTATCATTAGTATCATGTTGCTGTTAATGTCTGTACCTAAACTGTGCAAGTTTTTCTACATTGGTCGTCATTCCGAGCAACCGCAGCTAGGCTATGGTGGACAGAGTCTGAGTTGTAGTGCTTTTTCTCGAGGCCCAACCTCGTAGTTTGTTCTTGACGGGGTCGAGTTTTGCTGCGTAGATGAAAGGGTTGAGACAGACGTTCAGGAAGATGAGAAAGACGCTGAGGCTGTAGAACGTGTCGTTGACTTGAAATTCGTACTGGATGATGAAAAGCAGGTACCAGATTTGACTGGGAAACCAACAGACTACAAAAGCGACGGAGATGATGATCGTGGTCGAGATGACGTTCATCTGAGCGCGATGTGCGTTCGCCTGGAGTGCTGTCGACATGCCCTGATTGGTGTAGTGTCCCTGAAACACGCGACCCATGCGTCTGACGACAAGCAGAACAGATCCGTAGAAGAAAACGAGCAACACGAGGGGAATGACGAACGTTAGCAGAATGATGGAGATACTGTACGCCTGTTGCGAGGTTTCGCTCGGCCAGAAGCCGAAACTGAGGCAGGCTTCGTCCACTACGGCCGAGGTCCAGAAACCTGGCATGTTGTTCATCACTCCCTCAATCCAAGGAAGAGTTCCAAGTGCAACGATCAGCCACCGTTTAATGTGTGTTTTATGGAGAATTGGATGGACCAAGAGGAAGTATCGCTCTGCGGCTATCAACACGAGGCTCACGATCGAACCAGTTAGTCCGACGAAAATAATCAAATCGCTGTCAAAGACGGAGCATAGAAACAAACCGAACATGCCATCGAATTTTAGGGGGAAAAGCTTCATGGTGTAGGTAATGGCCAAGAAAGCGGACGAGTAGAGATCGAGAATCACTTGGTTGATGATGAATATGCTGACCGTCTGCTTCGTGGGGTTTCTCGATGTCAGCGCGGCCAAGACTACACCGTTTGTGACGACTCCTACAGATCCAATAAAGATGGCGCAGCACTTGAAGATGATCGAGGAAAGGTGATTGCTTTCCTTCTTCAGGCCCTCAGTCGTCAAACTCTCCAGTAGCGAAGAAGTTTCATCTGCAGATGTGCGGTCTGCTATGCATCAAAATACTCTCTACTCGTATAAACAATGAAATCATAACTACAAATACAGTAAGTAGCCTTTCTTAGCATATGACAGTGGCATATGCTTTGCATCGTATAGATCGATTGCCAACATATTTAAGCTAAATTATAAAACGGGCAAATATAACAAACAGACTTGCTCAACTAAATATAACTAAAGTTACATCCATTCACCCAACTATTTTTAAGCAGTTTAGGTTTAACAATGGGTAACATGAAGGGGTTCCTCTCTTGCAAAGCAAGTACTTGTTTTTACGAAGTCGTGGCAAGGCCTGATGAAGTGCACGGGGAATCCACGACTTCTCAAAGAGCTTCCTGTCTGCTTCAGTAATCAGCTATTATGCAGTTTACTGCTCCCCACTTATCGCCATATGCGAGCCTTTTAAAGAGTTGCATTAATATGCGCGGCTTCATGAGAAGTAAAACATCCAGTATAAGCCCCTAGTGCACAAGTGATTCTTAACAGAATGATCGCTTTAAAATGATGCCAGTCTTAGAGGAATGTAAGCCCTGGTTCTTACCTGGTTGGGAAGAAAGTATCGCTGGTTAGTGAAGCTAAGAATAAAATTACATGGTTTTTAACAAGAAAGGTTGCGCTGTAGGAGGATTCCAAACAGCTGGACACTTTCTAGCTGCTCAATTCCGGGTAAGGGCAGATGGTGTTCTAGAGGGCGTTCGATACCGGCCCCTTGAAAATTATATATATGGTTTTGGAGATATGATAGCTACAGCTTATTGCTATTAAACGTCTAAAGAAACTAGACAAAGGCTACTTTGAGCGGAGATTTAACGCTTATAATTGCATGCTTGTTGTAATTTATTACTTAAGTATAGGATGGCTAGGATTAAGAACTTGGCTTAAGTAAACCAGTTACTCCTCATGTAGGGGCGAGCATGCCGGAAGTGTAGAAGACATCATACACAATCCATACACAAATCGAATGAGGTTTACTTATGAAAATCGTATAAGATGTTCTGGCTATAAACACGAAAAACAACAAAAACGCATACGAATATTGAAGGTGTTGCCAAAAGTAAAGTAATCTGATTGCTACCATACCTTTCTTGGATCGAGATATCTACATTATACAGTCATATTCAAACTAAGAAATTCCGAAGTTACAAAGGGTTTACTTGCCTGTATTCATCCTGAACGATTGAATTTTGGACTAGGCAGGGTCGAATAATAAATTCAGAATTAAACGCTTCACTTGCTATCACACTGTATACGTGCTCGAGAGGAACTTCTATTCTAAGCGCTAAACTGCGCCTTGTCAAAGCAACGCTGTATCTCGCAAATACATTTAAAGGCCGACTTTAGCCAATCTATGGTGAATTCTGATTGGCTTGCTGCAGACAGAATGACAGCTTCGCAGCCGAGTTTATCATCCAATATGAATCTGGCTAAAATTTCATTTTCAAAAAAAGGAAAATGAAAAAAATTGCAGCTTTTATGTCATGCTGTGTCCAACGCGTGTATAGCTTCCCTTAGGCTAATGCCGCTCTTTTCATGCGTGGCTTATTTGCGAAACGAAACAACAAAGGTAACGGTCGCAGAATTGAAAGCATCTATTTTGGCTTTATAGTTACAGCGGAAGAGCCGGATGTCTCGTGCGCGCGTGATTAAAGTGATGAGGTTTCTTTGATTACTATAGAAAACCGACTTTAGCCAACGTACATTTGCGAAAGGTACTATGTCACAGGCGTTATTGTATTGTCTGCGTAGTAGCTTGCATGAACGACGTCAGGGAAGACATAGCATCAAGTTCATACCGTTTTTTTCATATGTTCCGTCACTTTCTCGAATCAACTCCGCAAAAGATTCGGCGTCCGGCTTAATTTCTTTTAGGTTGATGCCAAGACAAAAATTTTGAAAGGTCACACTAAAAGTTAATTATCGATTGTTGTATTAGCTCAGCCCCATTGTATTAGCTCATCCTCATTTCCCAAACTTGTTTCAGCAAATGCATCCCGAAGTCAGTATTACGTGTATTCTTAACCAATACAATTTGCCAGTAGATCTGTTCTACAGGGGTTCTGCTTAAATCTGTATCATAATACAGTGTATCAAAGCTTTGCTGTACGCACAAACCCCTTTCAAAGCACAGTTGGCTTAAAGTCATTTCAATCAATAGGCTTTTTGCAGCCAGCGCAAGTTGCTGTGCTCTGCAGAGCCCTCACTTCTTCTACGATGAAATCAATGCTATAGATCTTGCAATACGGCCTAGTCATATTCACAGACGAGCTCAAGGCATTTAAGGCACTTACTGCTGATTAATATTAAACCCATTATCATCGTCGTCGTCGTCATCATCGTTATAATCATAATCACTATCACCATTATCGTCACTTTGCTCGTGTATGTCTTCAACAAGTCTTCGACTTAACCAAGGCAGTTTATCTGGCTTGGTCACCGGTTGCAGATGTCACAATCGCATCTTGCAACATCCTGAGCAGTCCTCATGCTTTCTGCTGCA
Source organism: Norana najaformis (assembly GCA_964023275.1). Lineage (NCBI taxonomy): Eukaryota > Metazoa > Annelida > Clitellata > Crassiclitellata > Hormogastridae > Norana > Norana najaformis. The sequence goes on from OZ029923.1 coordinate 19,208,573, forward strand.
CTGTACTTGACCCCTTTGTGACCCTGAACCTGAGCTGACTATCACTGCTTATGCTGAAACTGCTTGTCGGTGCATAAATTTTTCTCTGTTAAGGCTGAGCCGTATGATTAGACCTAAACATTTTAGTAATAAGTAAATAAGTAAATTTTGGCTTATTCCAAGATTTACTTCGACAATGGATGCATGCAAATGTTGGCAGCCGACTGCTGCAATGATACTTATAATTAAATGGTTGGATTATTTGCTTGCCATTAATTATACGGACTCGCTGCGCTGCTGTGGGCCATTCTAAAAGCGGCTGTATCACTGATGTGTGCAAATCCCACGTTTCTTATTTCTGATTTCCTGTGAGACGAATTGCAGCGCCTTCGTCTCCCAAACTGGCCTGGTTAGCTACATCGGTTAAAGCTTACGTCAAGATGCCTCTGTGCGTGAAGATGGTTCGCGTACCCATATTGGCTATATTTCAGAGATCTAAATCTTGGGCTAGCACGGTCCGTACACGGATACCTTAAATGGCGTAGCACTCATTCAAACGTGCAGCGGGTGACAAAGAATCTCACCCGATAAATTCATTGAAAAAGATGCAGGGTCGAGGCCATGCGGTGGCTATAGAAAAACATGTACATTTATTTTACACAAAGAAATAAGTGCATCAGTTTGTTAATTAAGCGCAGCCATTTGGCTGATTGTGTGACCCAATTTACTTCATGGAACTATACAATTATGTCTCATTACTTTCAGTTTGCAGGATGACTTTGTTTACACGTTTCGAGCTGCAGCTACGCAGTTAAGAAGCTTTGCAGTGGTTCGACTTTGGAATGAGTTACCAAGTAAGACGAGAACTGATGAATCCTACCTGCCTTCATTCCGTCTTTGGCTAAAACCATCGTTTTCCATGGTGCATTGGTATTGCTAGGTGGCAAGCGCCGCTAAGGATTTTCACGAAGAGGCTCTATATAAATGTCTGTTTACATTAAATCACATTACGTATCCTTCATCAGGTAAGTTCCATAAATTTTCTGTTCTTCACTTTACGCTTATTACATTATAATACGATGGTCATGGAAGCATCTTATAGTATGTCAACGCATGCTCTGTCAGTGTCAAATGACGGGTAAGGGAGGACTGGTACTTAACCCAAGTTGCAAAGGCTGTAGGATTACCACCTAATCACCTAATGAGGGCTTCATGAAATGGCGGCGTGGATATAGCTCTACGATTCTCTACGTCGACACGCTTTGAAATAAATGAATCATAGCCTGCGCTCAAATAGGCTGTTAAAGGACGAGGTGGCAATGAAATGCAGGCAGCTGTCATTTGAACGGGTAAACCCAGCATCGTACAGTCAGTTAAGTCACTTCCTAGACGATATCTTACACTGCACTAGTACGTTTGTTATCATGCAATCACGGATCTGTTCCTGCGTGTAGAAATGTGGGAAAATTGGGCCACTGGAATGTACACAAGATAACATCACTTCTATTATTGCCTATCGTCTTTCTCTCGACGTTATGTTAAGCAAAGGCAGCTTCCTCATCTGCATCCCTTGACCACATAATAGTCGGCTGGAGTTTGCGATATCTGGTCACTTCCATTAGACTTTGCAAGTCCAACCGACACCTTGCTAATAATAATAATAATAATAATAATAATAATAATAATAATAATAATAATAATAATGATGATGATGATGATGATGATGATGATGATGATGACGACGACGATGATGATGGTGATGGTGATTGTGATGATGGTGATGATGATAAACTGTGATTGTTATCGTATGTCATTTCCTTCATAACCATATTTATCATCTTTTTTAATAGTGTCATAAGTATGTATACTATCGAGCCTACTTACTCCGGCCTATTGCAAATGTTCCATAATATCTTTTGTAGAAAATAAACGCATTACTTAAGAAAATAACACAATTAAGTCACGCGAGCAAATTAATGCAATGATATTTCCGTATTCTTGAGTATTTTTTGTTTAAGCTCTGAATGAACATCTACCTTTAAAACTTGCTGACATGTGCAGGTTTTATAATATCCTTTTAGTGACGAACGAATGAAAAACTGATACGAATAGGAAGGACGTTTATGTTTATGCTAGATCTACAGCTTCCATGGGGATATTTTTTCTGAGATGTCTGCAATGGGTTCATCTTTGTGACATGCACTTTCGACAATGATCTTGTGTGTATCTATGGCTCATTGTTCTTGACTAGGTTATCTAGTAATCTGCGACTTGAGTACTTTAACATTTCTTTCTTTTATGCCGTCAGTAGCTGAAACCTTTCCGTTCGACCGTGGCATTGTAAGAGCACGGCCTACATACATGTAGTACGTAAATGCATACATAGATTGTGAGAGCACGGCCTACATACATGTAGTACGTAAATGCATACATAGATTGTGAGAGCACGGCCTACATACATGTAGTACGTAAATGCATACGTACATTGTGAGAGCACGGCCTACATACATGTAGTACGTAAATGCATACGTACATTGTGAGAGCACGGCCTACATACATGTAGTACGTAAATGCATACGTACATTGTGAGAGCACGGCCTACATACATGTAGTACGTAAATGCATACATACATTGTGAGAGCACGGCCTACATACATGTAGTACGTAAATGCATACATACATTGTGAGAGCACGTCTCTGAGAAGCTATTCTTGAACTGGAGCCATATGAATATCGATATCAGTTTCTATGTTATTCCTCAGTGATACGTGTTTGACTGGAATATCCTCAGCTCAACATATTTCTCCTGCGTTGTATTTATCCGGCACAGAATGTTGACCTGAGTGGGGTGATCAATGAACAGTTGAGGTTTGATGTCCGACGACAGTGTACATAATGGTCATGTTATGTGCTTATAAATAGCGATTTCGTTAAATCAGATTACATTAGCATAGTGATGAATGGGATTCACATGCTTGTGAACTGGGATGTCTGAAACATCGACATTCTGCTGACTGGAGGATGATGACGACACGACCGGCGATAGACCCGTGTGGGTATTTGCCTTCACATGCGCAGTTTTGGTGAGTGCGCAAGTTGTGAAATGTTCCGTAGCACATGAAACCCTTGAGCACGAATGCTCGCTTGAGTCTACCCGACTTGAATATGGCTTTTCTACCAGTTTAATGTTGTTCGCCAGTTCGGGTTGGGTGTTGCTGGAGAAACTTGGTTTGCGTTTACCTGAAACAGACATTTATATGGGACTTTCAGAAGCATCTAAGAATTCCTGCGTATTAGACCTGTATCAGAAAAATGAGATTTACTTTATTTAAGGCAAAACTAAAGAGCGAAAAACTATTGCTTAATGATGTCACTGATATGTATTTGGAGGAGAGGTTGTGCAATTATCTGTTATCGCCTCTGGCATTCATAGCGGAATGTCAGAGAGACTCTTCCTTTAGATCTGTATCTGAAACTCGACTAATTCTAATTCATAGATACGGTTTCAGCACCGCATCGTTTACCTTCTAAGTCAAAACTTAATCGCTTGACAACTTAGACAAATGTGCACAAGCAACTTGTTGCATGGATTCTACTCCGCAGATTCTGCTTCACAGTCGGTGGATCATAGAGCAAGGGCGCTAAAAAAACTACATACTGACGTACTGTGACTCACCCCTCAAACGAAACGTGCGCATTTAAAATATTTTAGACGAAATTCTCCTATTCTACCTTCGCTGAACATCATGTCCTGATGACGGTTTGATGAGAGGAATGTTTCTCCGCTTCTTGGGTATCTGCAGCAAACCATGGCGATCACAAAAGTTGCACACACCGAAATTAGAAGACTGACAGCTGAAACCCAGAACAATGGTTTCATTAGAACACTGTCCTTCTGGACAATGACGTCATGATAATCGGATGATGTGGTCGTCACGGTCGTCACGGCTCGGCTGGAAGTTAGCCTCAGCGACGATAGATGGCGCAATCGTTGTTCGTAGTAATCTGGAATATGTAAATGCCTTTTTATTAGCGCATTGCATTCATAATACAAAGCGAATTATGTTTATTATTGTAATAAACCACTGTTTGGGATCTTCGCCCATCATACGAACTCACCAGCAATTCATCTCCTGCAATTTCTGAGCAGGTATTTTACTCAAAACTGAAAAAACTCTCTTCCAGGAACTCTATCCTGATTCTTCCTCTTATCTCACTTTCCGGTTTAATTCCAAACACCAAACACCGTAGCTGCCACGCTGTCTCTCTGCCTGACTTGGATCTTGACCTGGAACCGAACCCTTTTACCGTCGAAAGGCCATAATTCAACACATAAGTTCAGTTCCACATATTAGGTATTCCCAGTTGCCAATGCATTGGTTTCGAGCAGACTTGGCTGCTGTCAATTTAACTCACTTCTTATTGGTATTACTAGGGGAGATCTGCAGTAACAACAAATAGTTCAAAATTATCTCGCCAGAACCATAACAAAGACCCTTAAATATCAGCAATTTATGTCATTGCACTGGCTGCCCGTTCAGCAGAGTACTCGGTTTAAAATCTGTCTTTTGTTTCACAAAGTAATATATTTAAATCAGCCGACCTATCTATGTATCATGCTCACCCCTCATACTAATGAATATTGCACTCCATCAACGAGCGTTGTGACTCGTGTCTCGTACCAGAACAGTATCGGGTTCTCAGAGTTCTCGGTAGATGGTCCAAAGCTTTGGAATTTGCTGTCCAGTTCGGTTCATTCTGTCAATTCTATGTCCTTCAGGTGTAAACTTAAGATTCGTCTGTTTCACATCGTACAAACTCATCTATGCTCCACCGCTTGCAATTTCTGCATCGGCCTTTCATTCAAAACTGAAAACATTCCTCTTTCACAGATCCTATCCTGACTCCCCTTCTTCCTCTTATCTCTCTTTCCGCTCCAGTCCCAAACATCACCCACCGTACTGTAGCTGCCACGCTGTCTCTCTGCCTGACTTGGATCTTGACCTGGAACCGAACCATTCTTGCCTATCGATTTTATTTTTACTGAGCGCCTGTGGATAAGCTGGTTCCCGTTACTTACCTTTCGTTGGGCTCTGTAGAAATCTCGAGATTACGATTACAATTACAATATGTGACGTAACAACGGTAGGATGACGTCGTCGTCAGGGTCCACTAAGCCTGGTTCAAAGCGAGCTTTGGTAAATACCGAAGACGCTGTTTCTAGAAATCTAGAAAATGTGAACGGCATCTTTTCGAACCTACGGTGCATTCAAAATGCAAAGCGACTCATGTTTGCAGGTGTTGAACTGTTGGCACTGCGTCGGGGATTGCGTGAAGATCTTAAAAGGCGCTATGGAAGTATTCAGAAACATAGGCCTACATACATAGATACCCATGCACACATATATACATTTAGAATAGAAAGACTGTAGCCTATATCTTTAAATGTGCTGGTGTGATTTCATTTCAATAAGAAGATGCTAGAATCTGAAACCTCTGCAGATCGGAGACAGTGATATTGGCACACGGTACATCTGATTAAAGAATGATTCGGTTACAGCAAAAATGATCTCGAACCTTACACAGGTTATACGTCCAATGAACTTAAGTCAATTCAAGGCTCTGCCATTAAATATAAAGCCAAGGTGCGATGTGCGGGTCAGAGGTGGAAGACAGTGGCCGCGCCTTTCCGATTTACAGGTGGTTGCTGTGTGTCGTGAGTTTTTGCTGAACTGGTTTACTTCCTCGGTTTCTTCCAACTAATCCGAATCTTCTGCCTCCACACAGCCCACCCTAACAGCCCCTCTCTCCCTTCTATCTCTGGTCTTCTGGCAACCGGCCTTGGTTCTAGACATGGCATCTTTGGACAACCCACTGACATGACGCAACGCTTGTGAATAAGCTGGTGCCTTGCGCTTAGCTTTTAAGTAGCGCTTTGGAAATTTCGGGTCTACGATAACGATTACGATTAGTCCAGTCTTTCCATATACTGTGCACATCTGTGGTTCTGCCAGAATTTTGGGTTTGTACGACTTAGCAAGCGCCGATGCTGAGAAACACGGATCCTCAAAGATATCAGACGCCAGATGGTCTAGATCTGTAAAAACGAGTGAAATTCTACCTCTCCCCTGCAAATCAAACCCTATGTGAATTTTATCTTCTATTTCCTTTTTCACCCATTGAATATAGGCTCATTCTCACGTCCTAAATAAACATCCGCTATAAATAGATTCGACGGCAAATCCGTGCAGATTTCCCAGAAAAGGGATTTTCCAACACGTTTGGAATAAAACCGCGGTAATTATGCCTATGCTAATATACGCTAATTAGTACTTCATAAGTTAATTAGTACTAGATCCTCTAACCATATTTACTATTAGTCGCCATTTAAAAGTCGTGAAGTGCATGTAGGCTAAATTTACACTAAGAACTATATAACCATGTTTGCAGCATATTTAAAAATGTAATGTAGAATTCTGTAGGATATTTCAGTAAGTAAGGTAAGATTTTGTGGCATATTTTAGTAAGATAGGTAGGTAGATGTCGCCTAAGTTATATACTTCGTCTACAGCTCTCTCTTTGCCTGCGCTATTTCGCCTTGCCTTAAACTGCTTTAACTCATTTTGATATTGCATATTGTCTTTGATTTCTCACAGACAATGCTGTGCATATACATACAGTGGTGTGCAAAAGTCTGGAACCACCTACGAATTTTGACATTTTTTCAACTTTATGACCTTTTACTGTAATTTTTTCATTACCCCACTATTTTTTTGTGGTTTTCGTTATAAGGGATATATTTGGCTATTATAATCATCTTTTTAATACCAATTATTTCTGTTTTTGACAGAAGTATAAGTTCTGAAACATACTTAGTACAACTTTTGTAAATTTCACAAATCCTGCGTGAAACTGGATCAAGATGTTCCAATCAGCGCGTGTTATTTCTGACCAATCAGGAGGCAGTTTTCACCAGCCAATAACAGTCCAGGGTGTCTAGGTAAGACAGCAGCTATAAAATAGGCGCGCTCTTTTGGATTTCTTACACTTTCTGCATCGACCATGACGAAGAAGCGGGGCTTGGTGTTGGAGGATCGTGTTCGTGTGACAGTGTTGAGGGAGGAAGGCTTTTCATGCCGCCAGATTGCCAGCAAAGTCGGCTGCAGTCACAGCGCCATTGTAAAAATCCTGCAGAAGAAGAACACGACGGGTTCGGTGGTAGACAAGCCTCGGTCCGGGCGTCCACGTGTATCAACATCACGCCAGGACCGTGCTATTCGACGCTTGTCATTGACCAACCGCAAGTTGACTTCGCCTCAGCTACTGCTGGTCAGACACGTCTCACGTCAGTGCAAGTTCATCAACTGTTCGTCGGTGCCTGAAAGTATTTGGGCTGCGGGGCTGCAAGGCACGCAACAAGCCACTGATGAGTGACGTACAAAGGAAGAAACGGATCGAGTGGGCGCGGAAACACTCAAGCTGGACAAGTGCCAAGTGAAAGAAGGTGCTTTTCAGCGATGAAAGTACCTTCTGCTTGTTTGGCAATCAGGCCCACACCTACGTGAGGAGATTTCCTGGAGAGCAGTTCAAGCCTGAGTACCTCAATGTCACTGTAAAGCATCCTCTGAAGATCATGGTCTGGGGCTGCATGGCTGCCAGTGGCGTGGGACGCTTGCACATCGTCGATGGAATGGTGAATTGTGATGTACTTCGCCCCGAAGTACATCACAATACTGCAAAAGTGCATGTTGCCATCAGCGAAGCAGCTCTTTCCAGGCCGGTTCCTGTTCCAAGATGACAACGCACCTTGCCACCGAGCCAAACTGGTGATGAACTGGAAGCGTCAGCACAAGATTGAGTCACTTGACTGGCCTGCGCAATCTCCAGACCTCAATCCCATCGAGAATCTGTGGCACAAAGTGGCATTGGAAATTTCAAAGAAGCGCCCAACTTCAAAGCGTGATCTAATTGAATCGCTCATTACTGCCTGGAATCGCGTTGTCACGCATGATCACCTCGTCAAACTTGTGCACTCGATGCCGAAACGGTGCAGACAGGTGATCAAGAATAAAGGGTGGCCCACCAAATACTAATTCACCACGGTCACACAAAACGGCCTTTTTCAAGGCCACCTAAATGATTACGAAGGAATACAGACCACACGTGACCTGTTTTAAAGCATACATGTACGTACTAATTATTTTACACTATTGCCTAGGGATGTACGTACACGTGTACAAATTAGGAGATTTACACGCTAAGCGATTAACATGGTAACTTCAACAAAAAAATTAGAAGATTAAGGCCAAACTAGGTCAAAAGTTGATTATAATAGCCAAATATATCCCTTATAACGAAAAACACAAAAAAATGTAGTGGGGTAATGAAAAAATTACAGTAAAAGGTCATAAAGTTGAAAAAATGTCAAAATTCGTAGGTGGTTCCAGACTTTTGCACACCACTGTAAATGTAAATGCAAATGCGGACGTTTTTCTATAGCGACCGTATGGCCTCGACTCTGCTCATTTTCAATGAATTGATTGGGTGAGATCCTTCACCACCTCCGCCCGTTTGATGGGGCGCCACGCCATTTTAACGGGCAGCGGTGGTGAAGGATCTCACCCGATCAATTCATTGAAAAATGAGCAGGGTCGAGGCCATACGGTCGCTATATAAAACCATGTGCATGTCTATTTACATTTAAGGTCCTCGGGTGCGGACCGTGATAGCCCGAGATTCAAATCTATGAAATAAGACACGGGACGCGAACCGGCAACCTCACTCACAGAGGCGCCTTGATGTACGAGTTAACCACTGTAGCTAACCAGTCCAATACCTGCCTTCAAAGACCATATGGAGATGAATTTTCTGTTGCCAATAGTGAACGAATAATCTCTTAAGTCGGCAGAAACAATCGCGCTTTTGAGAGATGCTTGAAAGGCGCTATATAAATGCTTTTATATTACATTACATACAATTGCCATCACTTATCTTGATTTGACACCAGCGCTTATTTGTGACTGTAACATTCGAAATCAGAAACTTTCAAAGTTCCTCTTCAAGAGGATTTCCTCAAAAGCGCAGGCAATTAACAAAACAAAGAAATAACCAACGGATAAGGATGTCAATAGCTTACCTGGGCAACTTAGTTTGCACTGGTTATTTCTTTGGAGTTCCCGTGGTTGCACCTGCCAACAGATATCGGAGCATCTGGAGCAGGAATTGGTGACTGGATCCACGAATTCTTCGAATGGGCTGCATAAGCTGCTGGTCGAAATAGGATTCAACGATGCGGCATTCTTTGTTTGAAAAAGAAAGCAATCTAATTGCATTGCGCAGAGGAAGAAACAACTTAAATCACAACAAAAACAAACAACGAAAATTATCGTCTAAATTAACCACTTACCTTAATCGTAATCGTAAACTCGAGATTTCTACAGCGTCCAACGAAAGCTAAATCGTGGGAGCCAGCTTATTCACAGACGCTCAGTCAAAACAAAATCGATGGGCCCTTAACATGCCCACAACCACGACCTTGGCAATGTTGCCGTTCTATTGATCATTTAAACCTTACATTATTTTCAAGTAACTATTAGCTTTATAAAGATTTCAATTTAAATGTTAAGAAACACTTGTAAGTGTTAAATTACAATACGAACGAGAAATGAGTTAACACTCACACATATTACAACGTAGTCGAGTTGCAAAGCGACCATAATAATTAATATCCAGCCTGAAAATGACAGACATCGAAATATTATTCGTAAAAATACTTAATCATTTAAGTAGGACTATCTTCTCTTCACTGGTGTTAACGTGTGAAATTGCATTGCCAGTAGGAGGTAATCGATGCAGCGATCTTCTCTGCCGGCACATATCTGCCCATTCAGCATGATCGTCTGGAGTATGCCATTTGGAGTATGTCTTTTGCAGCATGCCATTTTGTGTACGTTCTTCAGAATGTAACTTTTGGAGCATGCACTTTGACTTATGTCTTATGACTTATGACTTAAGCCTCTGAATAAGCTGATCCCCGTGATGTGGTTTTCGTTGGGCGCTGTAGAAATCTCGGGATTACGATTCGATTAGGAGTATGTCCTATAGAGTATGTGCTTTGGAGTATAACCCTTGGAATATGTTCGTTAGAGTATGTGCTTTCTAGTGTGACCATTGAGTATGCCCTTCGGAGAATGCCATTTGGAGTATGCCTTTTCAGAGTATGTGCTTTGGAATATGAACTAAGTATGCTTCTTGGAGTATGCCCTTTGGAGTGAGTTATCGGAGGATGAACTTCCGAAGTATGCTTCTTGGAGTATGCCCTTTGGAGTGCGTTATCGGAGGATGAACTTCCGAATTGCCCTTAAGAGCATGTGTTTTGGTATATGACATCTGGATTGTGTTCTCCAGGGTATGTCGTGTGGATTCTATTCTTTGGAGTAAACCCTCGTAAATTCAACTTACTTTCGAAACAGAAATCGTTGATCATGTCGTGAAAATCTCTCGAAAGCAGACGATGTATCCCTGTCACCTTCAACAACAGAAAAGACAGCATTAACTTAAATGCTCTGCAGAGTCAACGTTGTCTTCGATCAATGTTAGACTCAAAGCCGAAACTATGCAATTGCGAGGACTAGGACCTACATCGACAAAGGAGTGGTCCCACTCAGTATGGGTGGGGGCGACAGGGTTCTTTGAATATTTCTGAGGACACCGAAATTTGAAGTCCTGCCAGTTTGGAAAACCTTAGCCCGCTAAAGAGATTCAGTAGCAGTCCTAATGATACCTAAATACCGAACTGCCTCTTCCTCTTCTTTATTTTCTTATTCTTGTAAAAATATTCTTTTTCTTCGTTTCTTCTTCTTCATCATCTTCTCCTTCTATTTCATCGTCATTTTCTCATTTTCTTCCATCATCATCATCATCGCCCTTGTATTTATCATTATCATTATGGTTATCATAGTAATTTTCATCGTCATTGTCAGTGCCATTCTTACATTCCCCTAAGAATAATGGAAGTGGCAATACTATGATCATCAACAAACACTGGTAACAGAAGCCCATAATAATTAATTATAGGTCTATATCATATTTTGTCGACCTCAACTATATCGCCAATACATCGAATGTGCTAGATGCTCACCAATGGAATCCTCTATGGTACGAGTGGAACATAGATAGACAGCCTATTCAACCCCCAGTCAACTAGCCACTGCGAACACCCACCTTGATCGCTACTACTCCACAAGAGATCTACGTTTCTTTATTCGCTTAATCCTTACTGCTTTCGACTCCGATCTACCCTTAGGTTTAACTGAGAGAACTTCTTTTTTTATACAACCATCAAGGAAACAGCTGCATCCGCCAGTTAATGGTTTGCCCTGTTAAACGTGGTTAACAGGTTCAAAGTTGTTGTCAATATCCCCTTGTCCAAAAATTTCTATGCGTCTCCGTTTTCGCTTAATATACGGCTCAGAGTTATTTGGGTCAACAATAGGGCTCGACGACGAGAACTGTGCTTGACAGAGCTTGGTCAGATTGGCCTTTTTAACACGTCGTGCGATAAAGAGTCTTTAGTCAGAAAAACTTAGTGTCAAGCGACATCGTATGACTCACAGAACAGACATAATTTATCTGCAAACAAAGAAAAGCAATTGTGGCCACCTTCTCAAAAGGCTATTTTTGCTTTTAGAGCAGTGTGGCCGCAGATATATATTTTGTGCTTTCTGAAAGGAAATGCTTCCAGCAGCATTCTGGAAACATTACTTTCCACAGTGGATGATACTCGCAATGAATCTCTCACTTACATGAAAACTTGCAACTGTGCGTGTTCACTCTACGGTACACACAATAGATTAGGATGCATGCTAGTAGGTAAGATGGTCGAAAAAACTTTGTACACAGATTGATTGTGAGATCTCGCAGTCGTATAGTAAGATTTCATTTGACCGCACAATTTCACCAAATCTTTAGTTTGTTAGTATCCATTTGCTGGTACAATGGGTTAGTACCTTGCTCCGTGCGTTTTAAATATGCAAGTATCAACACACCTAATATAGCGCCTTTTAAGTTATAATAAGTATTTGAAGCGACCATCAATTAATGCCTTGTGCAGTATAATAACGGCGCTATAGAAGTCATTAGATTATATTAGCCATAGCGAGCCGGGCGGTTGTGAAAGTTCAAATGACTTGAAATTCTAACCTCGCAACCAGTAACCATCCAAAATTTTCACTGTATGTATGTGGGTTCTCTCCTTTCGTCTTTCCTTCTTTCCGCCTGTTTCCATTGATGACGGATAACACATTATAAATGCGCAATTTGGCCAACCTCTTTCGTCTGTGTGCGGCCAAAAGAGTAACCACTAACGATAAGCAATATCACACGAATAACCACCTAACCGCGACAGCTATTTAACCAGTCAGGCGCGTGTACTCAAGCTTTACAGAACCACTGAAAATCCCAGCGCGTATCGTAAACCAGAATAGATAGGCTGGTGGTTAAAATTTGCGATAGCAAACGATCGCAATAATGCTGCAACCACGGCTTTCATTATTTTTCCTTTTGCATACGGTGAAACTTCAAGCAATTAGTATGTTATGGAAGCCTATTACGAAAGGCCACGATCTAACTTAACGTATCAGTAGGTCACGCCGCAGCAATTCTCCCCACGATAGTGCATGTCTGCATTATCTTAAATTATCTCTGTAGTCGCGCAGAACATTTGCCCTTTCATAAGTGCATCCTGTTTATGTGGCCTAAGTCTAAATGCACTGTTTCTAAAATATCCTATACGTAGGACCTATGTAGGCTACGTAAAGAGTGGAGACTGCATAGAGAAAGAGATCATCCAATGCACAGTTCCGGGATCCCGAGCTCGGGGAAGACCCAAGATGACATGGATCGATAACACCAAGTCATGGACTGAATTATCGTTTGACCAGTTATTAAAGGACACAAGGGACAGAAGCAGATGGCACCAAATTGTCCTTGGTGCAGCCAATCCTCGGTTCCAGGACAATTAAAAACAAGATAAGACAAGACGTAGGCCAACCACTAATACACAGCTTAGTCTACTGGAGCTAGACTATCAACCAAAATTTGCACCGGGATCGAATTATATTTCAGGATGTCTGTTCCGCTAGCATTCTCTAGTGAACTCGACTATAAAATGAGTTCACCGACTGTACCACGTCGATGGGAGGATAAGACGGTGAGAAAAACAGTCCGTCCGCACTATATGCAGAGGTTAAGAAAATTAAATCGCTATCATATCATACAGACCACCTTCAGGAGTTGGCTAAATTAGACTGACCTTCTGATTGCGTATGAAATGCTGCTATCATCAGAGCTAATATCAAGTGTCTTCCTAAGGACGATCCTTAAGCAGGAAATAAAATACATACTCACCATCGGCAAATCACTCGCCAACCAGGGTTCGCGTGGTTATATAAGCCTAATTATGCATACGCCATTATGGAGAGCCATTTATTTAAAATTTGTGCTTTTCTAATTAAGAAATATAGGCCAACATGCATGTGTTACATCCTTCTGCAGGCTACATACAACACTTATTTTATGTGTGTAATATGTGCGTCACTATTTACAGCGCTGTCTTTATCTTCTGTGTACAGTAGCCATATATATAGTTTTAAATTGCCTGTTTGTGCGGACCTATATTTGGGTACCTAATCAACATTATGCGGGCCTAAAGTTTTAAACGGACCAGACCCGGGTCCTCGTAAAAGTCAAGACTTGAAAGCTAAGATTCTTGCTCATTTCATGTCTTTAGAAAGTGTCCCTATAAACCGGTTTCGGTTTTATAACTTGGAGGGCATAATTTTATGGGTCTGGTATATGGCGCCACATTGCGGATCATTACTTCACGAAGCAAACCTCCTCAAATAGCCGCGGAATAAGATAACAGACTGTAACTTAACATTACATAGAGTTACATGTCATATCATAAAGTAAGGTCACATACCATAACATAACTTGACTTGGCATGACATGACATAAATTGGATTTCAATAAGTTCAAAAGACTTCTCACCTGCGTTGTAAAACTTTTGTCCTTTGCCCTTTTAATGGCCACATTCTCCCAAATTTCTCATAAAACACTGTGGTTGACATTGGTTGTGTCCACTGAGGCAAGACTATTTATTATCAAATACAACTATACAACTCGCAACTGGCCAGTTAACATCAGGAACCGACTGTAAGTCCAAGAGCTGCACTGCCGACCATGCAAAACAAAGCATTAAGCAGAGGTTGCCGGCTGGAAGGCAGAGGAAAACTGAAAACGCTTACATCTCTATAGAGAACCAATTTCAAAATAAAATTGGCCAGTCACAGTATCACAAAATGTGCTATAATCTGCGGCCTTACCTGGTGCGCTGGAAACTTCCCTTGATGACGTGAAGGTAGGATGGTCTGTAGGCAAGTGTCGAGAGGTGTCGAGAGGGTCTTAAGTCAGTCGCTGGGTGACAAACCAAGTTGAAGAAGAATTTGGGAAAATTTGTGTGAAGTTTTCGGTCGGACGGACTTGAGAAGCGATGCAGTGACAGGAAGCCTAAGGAACGAAGGAGCTCTTAACTGCCCCTATATAGTCTTCGTCAGTGTAGATACGTGTATATAAAGTGTTATTTTAAGCTTTTAAAAGGTGTATGTATTTAGAGTATATGTACGACTGTGAGTGCTGAATTGAAGAGTCTGTGTCTCATTTGTACACGCGAATTCAAGTGCTTGGATAATTCTTGTCCGAACGAAGACGGTTAGTTATTATATGGATATAGTTGACACTGAGGAAATATACAAACATTTGAATAGTTTGGAAGTTTCGAGTATCAAGGTAGTTGAAAACTGTTTGTGTATGTGCATAGATAATTAGCTTTAGTAGAAAATTTAGGTTATTTAAGTCTCGCTACATTTGTCAAAGTTTAATGGTTGCCTGAGATAGTTTATTTGTGCATTTATTCAGAGCTACTACTTTATTATTACTACTACTGCTAGTAATAATACAACAGCTATATTACTATTACTACTAGTACATTATTACTACTATTACAACATTATTACTATTATTACATTATTATTACTATTATTACTGATAATATTATCATTTACTGACAAATCCCCACTCTTAAGCCTCAGATATTTTATGTTCTCATACAGATGAAAGTACCTTCTATATCAGTTATAATTTCTATTTTTCGAACTAATTTAACTTTCAGAGGCTAAATTATAAAAAATCACATATTGGCTAAACTGGGGTGAATTTTTCACTCCATACTACTTGAGGCGTCTAACACAAAATTACACCATATTCAGCAATAGCGGTAAATGTACCAAGTTCAACATAAAATTGCAAAACTAAGAAACCTAAAAACGTCAACTGTCCGCACAATCATCGAGGCTAGAGTCATCGTCAGCAGAAACATCATAAGTGCAAGGCCTACATCAGCGTCGCTCGGTAAATCGTTACATGTATCACTGTCCTCGCGACCATTATCGATTTCAACATTATCTAGCTCCGATACATCGCTACTATCATCACGCTCTACATCATCATCATTATCATCATTTTCAATCCATTCTGATATCAGTTTACTAGCATTAGCGGCAGGTAACCTTCGAGACACCTTACCCGCTAATTATCATCAAAAAGGCCAGTTTCTTAGTTACGTGACTATGTATCGAAAACATGTAAAACAAAAATATGAAATCAAGCAAAAATCATCTAGGAACAGATATACCAAAAATATGAAATCAAGCAAAAATCATCTAGGAACAGATATACCAAAAATATGAAATCAAGCAAAATCATCAAGGAACTGATGCACCAAGGGCATGGCATGTAGCTCCAAAGCTGTAACACACTGCAGCACAAATACTGACAGTGGGGTGAAAAATTCACCCCAGGTTAGCTTCTAAAAAGTAAATTTATTTATGGGAAAGCTCTTCAAAATTACTTTATATGGAAGTAAGTTTTATATTTGAGTTGCCAATCTAAAAGAAACTCAACTTAGAAATCACATTTGTTTTGAGTACCTTGTGCTTATTTGACCATTAATTCCTCACGCTTTTAAATGCTAAATATCTAGGACTTACTGCATACATGGAAAGTCTCATCTATGATTCATTGATATACTGTATATCTAAATATATTTTTCGCTTTACATGCCTCTCTAGTGATTCATTGATATACTGTCTATGTAAATATGTTTTTCGCTTTGCATAGAGCCTAATTTGCGACAGTTAATTTTGCCCTACCCAGAAGCAATGTACGTCTCTAGCGCTACGTCGAATGTGCGCCTCTAGCGCCAAGAAGAGATTCTTTCTACCGCCACGACGAATGTAGGGCCTACAGCTCTGGCGCCAAGATGATTGTAGGCCTGAAATTCCATGGCAAGCGTACGCCTTCACAGCAACAACAAAGTATACGCCTCTATCGCCACTACGAGCTTGTGTGAACTTTCCCTCATCGTGTTGCAATTGAGACTGCAATGCAACTCAGCTACAATGCAACTCAACTGCTCTGTAACTGCATCGATCATCGGGCGGATTACCAAGGAGCGCCCATCCTGGTATATCCCCACCGGCCACGTGCGTTAAGCGGGCTACGGTGGATGGACCAACAGGGGCAGTTGCCTTTCGCAGACGACTCCGGGTGGGAACCTGGAATGTGAGGTCTCTGACAGGACCAGGCGTTGCTTGCCTGTTGACTAGGGAGCTCGCAGATGTTGGCATCCAAATCATGGGGCTCCAGTATTTAAATTTTTAGTGTGCCTTTCGATTGTAGTAAATCTTCAGAATTTTCTTTATGCATGGGCCTATAGTCACTTTATGCAAATGCTGTAATTGCTTGCTAGCGAGATACTGATATCTGAAGTCCAAGCTGCAACGAAATGTTCTCTGAATTCTTGCGGAATTGTGGAGATAGATGTTTGGAAAATAGGTCTTGAGTACGAGATGTGTATAACGAGATGATACATCTTGACGATGCACGCAGAAATCCTGGATTGATCATGCAGGACGCGAAAAATCATCCACATTATCAGCAGTTTACAAATATTCGCTAAAGAACCGGCGAACTTATCGTGCAAACTATATTCGCATTACAGAAATCGAACTAAATAGACGTAGCATGCGCCATCTTGGCTCTTACTCGATATGATGAGTAACTCTTTTTGCTTTTGCACAAGATTTCATTTTATATAAATTTTCGAAATGAACATGAATTGAGAACAATTTTATTTTCATTATCGTACCAGCTATTACTTCAGCGGTGGTAAAGGACCTCACCCGATTATTTTATTGAAAAATGAGCAGAGTCGAGGCCTTACGGTCGCTATAGAAAAACGTGCACATTTACATTTACTTAAGTCATATTATACTTTAAAAACGATTTTAAAATAGAATTATTTTCTGTAGTCTACAGTATTGGAAAGCTATTCGAACAGTTACTATTTCCCTGGCATGTAGGTTAAATTATTACGCAAAGAAGCGCAAACTCTGGTCTCATTTCTTGTTTTATTCATTTGCTGAAATATATAATATATTTTCAGTTTATTTTTGCACAGAAACAACTATAATGCACAGTTACTTTTCGCATGTAATTTAAGCCATCATCAAACTTCATAAATGAAGTATAATTTTTCCTTATGCCGCGAAACCATAACAATTTTTGAAAAAAATAATATAATATATTGCGCCTTTAAAGTTTCAGAATATGGCCTAATTTAAGAGGACTCGGAATATACAGTACCAGTCTTAAATCTATACTATAAGGACACATATACAGTTCCAAACTAGAACCATATCTGCCTGGCCTTGTAATATATAAAGTCTAATTTTAACTTTGCAGTCTAGGTCATATAAACTATGCGAGAATAGGACCCAATTGACAAAGACATTTATGTGATCTCAATTTACAACGTGAGGACTTATTTATAATTTTTAATAATACTATATTCATGCAGGAATGTGTTTATTATTATATTAGAATTTAATAGAATTTAACCGACACTATTGTGTCTTGTATACAATGTAAGTACAGAAGCGTATTCAGGCAAACATTAATATGCAGATTGGATTTTAACACATGTCGTGGGGTCTTATATACATTGTAAGAATGGAACGGTAATTATAAGGGCATATATATGCAGGGCCCAACAATAGCTTTAGCCTACCGAGACCGCATATACCATCCGCGATCAGTTAACTATAAGTGCTTACCTAACCCACGCTATTCACTTCTCGCACAAGCATATATATTAGGTACGTCTATTAATCAGTTGAATTACCTATCACTCGTTGGCTCTGCTCCATCATACCTTAGGGAGTTCTACATTTCTGTCTCTTTGTTTCCGGGTCGTAGCACTCTCCGCGGTCGGCTGCCCTTGGACTCTTGACTGTTCCTCGTAAGAGCACTGCTACAGCTCAGTCCAGAAGCTTTGCTTGTTTTGGATCTGCCAGCTGGAATCACCTTTCACAAGAGTTTCGCAAGCGCCTGAAGTCTGTATTATTTGACAGTGGTCTCACTGGTTCAGGTCGGAAGCGCCCATGATGAGTTTATTCTTGAAGTGGCACTTCATATACGTCAGATTACAATTACAATTACTATGAAGTTGGCTACAATGTTCTGTCCTGTTCCTCGTCGTCTATATGAAACGCTGGTTTCTTGCACTCTGCCTCCCTTCAAACTCTTCAGTTACAGAGTTAATAGCTGTTTTTCCCATCATGCCAAAGAACAATAAATGGCTTCCGTCTCTTTTCATTTCTGTGGGAGACACTGTTTCCAGCTTTAAGAAACCCTTCTCTTTCTTACCTCTTTCCGCAAACAACTCAAGATTCTACTTATCTTAGAACGTGTTTGTTTATATCATTTAGACAGCCGCATGTGCAGCTTCTTTAGAAGATACTTAAAAGGCGCTATATTAAGTGTCTTGACACTTAATAAATGCACATTTTTCCAGCTATACACCGATTCAGAGGTATTCCTTATTCGTTAAAACCACATAAATGCCTCTTTAAGAATAATATTTTAAAGTTGCAACATAATTTCTAATTTAGTTTAGCGGATTGTATATACATATACGCGTATATATACATAACAACGATAGACAGCGGGATTTCTGTCGCTATTCATCTGGGCCCACACGCGATTTGGCGTAAGCGAATGTATGCATGTACCTAGATATTTAATTTAGCGTCTTCAAGAAAGTTCTTAAAGGAACTCCTCAAAAGCCTAAATGATGTTCGAGTTCGATAAGAAAGAAAAGTCCATACGCAGTGGAATCAAGTTTGAATAGCCGGGAAAAGCCTCCATTGACAGGCTGTCGCATACACGTAGAACTAAACCAGCAGATTCTTCTCCTGTATGATTGAATGATGACAGACTGAGAGGATGTGATCCATTCTGCGCTTCAGAGATCGAGGAATGACGACAACCGCATGAACCGTTTTGCAGCAATACGGATCTTTCTTTCGCCCATGGATTTAAAGTCAGTTCACTAATCCACGGGCGAACGAAAGGAAGTGCCACTCCTCATCCCAACACGTTCATAAAGCAGGCTTGAGCAATTGTCAATACCAAGCTGGTTGATCGCCGAACGATGAATGTTTGATGCCCTGGATCGCCTTTGCATCATTCAACCACTGTGTACCGGTTCGAGACGACATGTAAATCCGAGCTCGAAATTGTCAAAACGGTTCATGGCGAAGCTGTTAATAAACGGCAAGTCGTGCGATGCGCGTTCACGTTTTTAATTGTTCCCTAAGAGGGTCAAGAACCAGACGAATGCCTCACCTACATCCATCCAACGCAGCTAAAAGGATTTGTGGCAGCGTTTTGTTACTGTAAACTCCTTGGACACAGACAGCTATCTGAACATTTGAGATAAAAAGACACTCTGTGTACAAGGTCATGAGACTACGTTACGAGGTTCAATGACTGCTTTCAATCCAGTCACCATCTGTCGGTTAGCCGCTATAGCGCAACTGTGGATT
Source organism: Norana najaformis (assembly GCA_964023275.1). Lineage (NCBI taxonomy): Eukaryota > Metazoa > Annelida > Clitellata > Crassiclitellata > Hormogastridae > Norana > Norana najaformis. Next base: position 19,228,558 of record OZ029923.1, read on the forward strand.
GACTGATGCTGAAGGCAGGAATTGCGTCTAAGATTGTCAATTCACTGGGCATCACGGGAAGAAAAAGAGAAGGAAGAGAAAAAGGAGGAGGGAGTAGAAGAAGAAGAAAATTAAAGACCTCTTATCGTTTCGAACTGTATTGTATTGTATAATATTGCTTTTTGCATTGTATTGTGTCCATTGAGTTTGCTTCGTGTTATGTTGCAGTCTATTTGAGTTCGTGGTAGGTCTATCGCACTGACGATAATAAATCGTAGTTTGTTTAATATGATATTATCGCCTGCTGTGTGTTGCATGAAGCAATAAAATCAAATAATTCAGCCCAACCTTTGACGTGGACCAATTTCATCTTAACTGAAGTAATTACTAAGAAACTCTTTTACTTATTTAGCGAAATGCTGCTGAACTCTTACGAACGAAAGAAGCAGAACGATGAAAAAAATTCTAGTAATGGCAAATGGGAATGTAACGCTGTAATCAAATTTACGTTTTGTGGATTTGTTGCTTTCAGAAAATTGTGAACGCATTAATTTCCTTTGCTAAGAGGTTGTAAGAAATAACGCGCGACTGTTGCCGTTGTTGCACCAGGGTAAGTAAGGTAGTGTCCGAATAATCTATATCATCATCGTTCCCCTTAACCTTGAACTCCATCGCGGTCAATGACCCAGATTTTAAATCAACCTTTGCATCACCGTTCCCCTTAACCTTGAACTCCATCGCACTGAATGACCCAGATCGTAAAAACTCACGCGCAAGGACTGTCATAAATATAATTTTTAAGCCAAATACGGCACATAGCTTTTGAAGTGTTCTTAGTTATCTACCTTTTCTTATGGCTTACACGTCAGTATAATGGACTGAACGCTATCCTACGTTTGTAGTCTGGCAATAAAGAACAACCACTGTGGCCCTGAATCATACACTCACTGAACAATATAAGTATCCACACTAACTGTCTGACTGTAGGCTTTTCTATATAACCCAAATGACCTTCCAGCATTCTGATGTTTGTTGTTAGTAGATATTGCTTTAACGAGAGCTGCAATCATTGGAAAACGTAGCCAACCAGAATGGGGCGGAGTGAGCGTCTCCGAGCCGCCAGTGGCAGAAACTGGATTTCACGGTCTTATGACCACGTGCAAATATACTTATATGTGACGTCTTGTAGCTACTTTTAGAGTTCGGGCGTCGACTCCAGTCAGTTGTGATCAATTTACGGTAGGGGTGTTCACAATTCGCAGTTTAATGCAATTGAACGACGCCAAACATCGTCTGCTGTCTTCTCGAAGTATGCAGGAAGAAGTTCAAGAGGCAGTAAGCAATTTTTAATTTCAAAACTGCTTAAGCTTTTTACAGTCTCTGACAAAGAAGAAGTAAGGCAGGCTGTCCCGAAATGTGGTAATTTTAAGACTTGCATAGCGACTTTTAAGAAGTTCCGAAAAAAGTTGAAAAGTGGATGTCTGAGATAAGTTGAAATGTATTTTGTGCTGTCTCTAGGGAACATTTCGGTTTTTCAATCGAAGATTGTTCCCTAAGGAAGGTCCAGTGCACACGAAAGCACGATGTCCCCGATACGTTTTCGTGTTGGGGACCAGCAGTGTCCCACGACGCGAAACAAGGATTTTGAAGTTCGCCAGGAACGAGAGGCTACTTTAGCTGTAGTTCGTTATAGGCATATAATTTTTTTTTAAAGTTCACTCGATAACTTTTACATGTTCAGACGAGTTCTGTGTTCGAGTTCGCGTTTTGAAGTTTTTCCTTTATTTTTCCACAAAGTTTTGCGGTTTTCGACGGAATGCGGACATTTCGTATCACCGAACCCCGATCGCCATTTTGATTGTGTCTTACTGTAAACTTGAACTGTCAGAGGTGTCTGAAACAGCGGATCCGTGCCGTCTACGACCAGGAAATCACTGATTTGATTATGGACGTCACCTGGTCAAAATCTACGAAATGGCAATCGTCTTGCACTGACCTGCTAGCGTAAAAGATTGTCGGCGAGCTCCTATACTCGAATGTTCCTCATTCTAAACTGGTTTCACCTTTTCAAGAAATCCCACCCTGACTCTTCGAATCCGCTGCCTTTCCATTTCTCTCAGCGTAAACACAAACCACGCTAACAGCTCCTCTCTCCCTACTCTCTCTGGTCTTCTGGAAACCGGAATTGGTTCTTGACATGGCATCTATAGACAACCCCTTCGGCTGAACCAACGCTCGTGAATAAGCTGGTGCCCTGCGCTTAGCTTTTAAGTAGCGCTTTAGAAAGTTCTTTGTTACGATTACGATTACGAGACTCGATGCAACACGGACTCTGAACACAGTGTCAACAGTCAGCAATGTACGAGACTGTCTGAGTGCCTGACTCCTGGATCTTGACCTGGAACCGAACCCTTTTGCCTATCGATTTTGTTTTGACTGAGCGCCTCTGAATAAGCTGGTTCCCGCGACTTAGCTTTTGTTGAGCGCTGTAGAAATCTCGAGATTACGATTACGATTACGAGAACTGTTTGCTTGGTTCAGAGTGTGTACAAGAGAGCCTGTCCATTTTTAGACTTTTCCAAATATTTGAACGTCGTTACTCTGGGGATTAACTTTAACTACAAGATCATTTAGCTAGCAAGACGCGCTTTCAGAGGTCGATTTTTATAATTATATATGCTCAAGTACACTATTATACTATAGTTATACTTACTAGCGTACATATATACTTACATATAATTATACATAATACACACATGCACATGTGCATATAAACATACACACGTACGTGCATACATATATACATACATATATGCATGCATATATGAATACATACACATACACATAGATGCATACATATAATACTTATATACATACATGCATATATACATTCATGCATATAAGCATACATACATATATACATGCAAACATACATACATGCAAACACATACATACATACATTTCCAATCCGAGTTCATTTGTCTGATCTTCTGTGGCGTTCGTCAATATCTGTTAAATGAATCCTCCGCCGCAAAACCGAATAACACAAAATTCGATGTGAGTGAAACTAATTAGTGAGAGTAGAAATCAAGAAAAATTTCTATGAATTTGGAACAATTTGGCCTCTGAACTTATCTTCAATTTGTGATAGATAAGTTTTTGGGAAAATAACTACATTTTAATTACAAATGTCACCGAGTTTGGCAGAGCATTTATGTATAATGTAAAGATATATTCTGCAGCAGCCTTAATGGGCTGCCATGTGATTAACTTCATCCATGAAGTAATCAAAGTGAATGTCCTTCATTAACTTCCATATCTGTGGACCGAGAACTATGCGTTTAATATTCTTTGAATCATTTAATGTGGAACGACCGACTTACTCCCAAATGAAGCAACAGCAATTGGGAAATTCAAGCTGAAAACCAAGAAGAAGTTCTATGCTTCCTCTGTTTCATGGCTTTTAACAGCAGCTGCATATCAGCATATATCTCTTCCATTTCATTCAGGCCCTGTGGATTGATCTTCTGGGTATTGACCTGGGTATATTCGAGCTGAAATCCTGATTACGGCTTTATTTTGACACGACATCGATAGACGCCTTGCGCCTTAGCATCGGCGCTATACAAGTTGCTACTTGCTGTAGAGTACAGCCATTTACTGATTGTTGCAGTTCAGTTTCGCTTGCATGGACATTAATTAACAAAATGTTTAGTCTATATGTTTATAAATTTTATAAATATATTTTAGTCTATATTTTATAAAATTTATAAATATATTTATAAATTTTATAAAATATAGACTAAACAATCCGTTGTACTGAAAGATGATTTGGAACATATTGATTTAGACTAATATTTAATTACTCTAGTATTTCCATTATTGGATAGAAGTTTACTTTTAGTTTACAGTCACATAAGTATATCTCTTTTGTAACCCTACACGGCGTAGTGTTCCCCTTTCCTGTAAGGGAGGCGGCGCAGAGTGGGGTCAGTCCCGATTGATTTTCACAAGGCCAGTGATCGCCTCGTCGAACATGGCCAAACAGAATGAATCGGGCTTTGAATGGCGTGAGAAGAGAGGCAATAGAGGACGAGGCCAATATAAGCGGAAGAGTAAACATGAGGATCTTTTCAGCTTTGAGTTCAAGGACACCGACTCATCCTGTCTTTGCTTCGTCGCATCACCCACCGCGCATCACTCCGTCGACCTTCGTTTGATCACGGTACTGTGTTGTATGTCTAACCGAACTTTTTCTTTTGTGCCATCTACCTAACGCTTTTAGACTTGGGTTATTTATAGCTGAGTATATGTGTATATTAAGGCATGCACAACTTCTATTTCCTCCCAGTATTACAACCTCAAGCGGATTCCTTATAGCGGCCTCATAGATCCCAAACCGGTTGGTAAGGAGTTAATAAAACCAAAGTATGTCATTAATGAAAATAACATTAATTTGAACAGGGTGTACTATTATTATACTGTAGAATTGACTGAACAATTGACTACTTCTTATGGAGCCTCTTTCAGAATCTCACAAGGATGCTGAACATGACCACACAACAGATTTAATAAGGAGAGGCAGAAAATGCTTCTTGAGATCACTGTGGCGGAACTGTACGGATTTTTATTGGCCTGCTCCTGAAGGAACATTGAAGGTCCATTGCACAAGAAAGCACAGTGTAACCGTGATTCAGTCGCTGCAAGACTTAGCGATCTACTAATAGTTCAGTAATTTAAGTGAAATTTACTAAAGAATGAAAATGATATTACGTCTGAAAATGTTTACAGACAATCGAATGCGATTGTGTATGTATAGTCGTCGGAGCTCACAAGACTTCATTGGTTGATTTTCTAGATCATTGTCACTTTCGAAGTTCATTGCCTTGCCTCTTGCATTTCATCATTACTGTAGAAGGTCCACACATCTGAGGACTTTGGCAGAGTACCATTGTCAGCGTGTGGTACCGGTCTCGTTGCTGATGACAGATTTGGATAGTGAATTGATTTCCTGTTGTTCAAATTCCATGCGTCAAATGACATGAGATGTATAAGGATGATCCACTGAGGCTACCATATGGACATGGCCACACCAGCTTATACCAGTGTACAAGTTGCAATCGGTTGACAGTCTACAGTTGGAATTCACGCATATGGACTTAGAATTGATGGCAGGGATGTCGCTTTTAGAACTAGAGAATATTGGCCTGATTCAGTTAATGGATAGCACTTCTTCTAATTCAGTTCGTGGATGGCACTTCTCGAAGTTGCAACTGACGCGATCCACTGGATGCCTGCCACACATGCTATAAAAGCCTATTTCTATAGCCTTGTTTTGAGAGCGGTGCACAGTTCATGCTCGCTAGGTAGATTCTTGACATTGGCCTGTTTTAAACAGACCCAGAAAACTCTGGTTTGCCGGCCTGATTTGACCAGTGACGTCAGTGTACTTGGCGTTCGTTGACTTACTTTAAAATGCCTGCAATCGACAATAAACCACTTCATTCTCGATTCCATTGTTTGTTTACATTTTCAGACGTGATACCATTTTCATTTTCAAGAAAGTTGAAGCAGGCAGTTGTAGCTGACACGATCCACCGGATGCCTGTCTCAGGCTATAAAGGCCTGTTTCTATAGCCTTGTTTGAGAGCGGTATACAGTTCATGTTCGCTAGGTAGACCCCAGTATTGGCCTGTTTCAAACAGACCCGGAAAGCTCCGGCCCGCCGGCCTAATTTGACCAGTGGCGTCAGTGTACTTGGCGCGTTCGTTGACTTACTGTCTGCATTCGACAACAGACCAGGTCATTCTCGATTCCAGTGTTGTTTGCATTTTCAGACATGACACCATTTCCATTCTTTTGTAAATTTCACTTAAATTACTGAACTATTAGTAGATCGCTAAGTCTTGCAGCGACTGAATCACGGTCACACTGTGCTTTATTGTGCAATGGACCTTCAGTGTTCCTTCAGGAACAGGCCAATAAAAATGCGTACAGTTCCGCCACAATGATCTCAAGAAGCATTTTCTGCCTCTCCTTATTAAATCTGTTGTATGGTCATGTTCAGCACCCTGGTGAGATTCTGAAAGAGGCTCCATAAGAAGTAATCAATTGTTCAGTCAATTCTAACTTTTGGTTAGACAGGGTCTTTCGTTCAATCCAGAATCATAACACACATCCTAACCTCGAAATTTCTACAGCGTCCAAAGACAGATAAGGTCACAGGAATCAGCTTATTCACAGGCGCTCCATCAAAACAAAATCGATGGAGATGTAAGGTCAGGTTCCGTTTGAGATCAAGATCCAAGGGTCAGACAGCTAGACAAACAGACGGCTATAGATAACTTGGATGGTGTTTAAAATTGAAGGAGTAAGAGATGTCAGGGGAAAGAGGAGGAATAGGGATTTGTGGAAGAGAAGTGTTTTCAGGTTTGAACGAAAGACCTGCGCAGAGATTGCAAGAGATGCGGCGTTGGGAGTTTGTAGGATGCATGCAAGTTAGTTCATCAAAACAGATATTCAGAGCTGATGGCATGCATTGCAGACAATTAAGAGTGAACGAAAACACTTTTGAGATGATGAATGGAAAGCCAATGCGGCTGGTGTGCAAGGAGTTGTTAGTACAGTCAACTACATTATATCCAGAGGCATATTACAATTCAAACCAGAAAAATATTGACAGTTTGAGGTACCGGTGAAGTAGGAGCCAGCCTATATAAGTGAAACGTTGGAAAGGACCCCTAAAACAACAGGGACTGTTCAACACTGCTGCCGCGATGTGTGAAGCTGGCTTCAAAGCTAGCCATATAACCTCATTGCAATGCGGACAAAGCCTCGCTGATGGAAAATTTGTGAAAGCTTAGTGAAGATGCGCCTCTCAAGACCAAAAGGTAGGCCTACTGGCTACGCCATATACTTCGTTTGAGTTTTACGCTCTCATTCCGTTCTTGTTCCCTTGTTTTTCTGCCTGAAATGCTAGTAAACTCGACATTGGCTTTGGCCCCCCAGAATCCTTTCAAATCCCACTGGCCGCGGACCATATTCCACTTTATAAGTTTGGCCCGGGGCCAATAAAGTTTCCACAGTTACAGTAAGTTTAAGTTCGTGCGACGCTTGCGGCAGCGTTTTATAGAACACACTGAAGTCTGAAGCGTTTGACGGGCACACCTGTAAACACTTGTTACATTACGTGTAAAGATGCAGCTGTAGGATTTCGACGCGTTATAAGCCTAATGCTTGGAATGGTACACTTAACGGCATGAAAGAATGTTTATAAGCGAGCTTTTAACTTCTTCTCGTGAACATTTGAGAGCTGTTAAACAGTGTACTCAAAAACATGTTACAGCAAATGTTTACCACAATATACTAACAGTGATGCTTGGACTGCTTGAACCAGTACCAATAAAATTGCGACAAGGTACAACAAAACACTACAAATACCATGGTAATTTAATATTGGGAAAGATGCACATAACTGACAGCATGAATTCAGAGGGAAAAGATTAGAGCCAACGCTTGACACTACTTTTACTTTTTAGCGACAAGCAACTGTAGACATTGGACGAGGTATAAGACTAAACTGTTTTATAGGGTGGCGTAATCATTTTACAGGGTAAAGACCTGACTAAGTAGATTAAGTAACACAAACCGCTGAACAAGAACGCCCAGGGTGCATATGTTTTTAACCATATGTTACTACTGGTAGAGTTCGACACTAGAGTGTGTCCGCGATAGACGCTACAAAAGTTTTTACGGTAAGCATAACTGTTTAAATTGTGTGAAACTCTTAACGGCATAATATGCGGGTACATAAGCATTGAACAGAGGCAGCACATAGCGTGCCACAAATGTTAATCATAAACCTTCTTAGGGTAAATAGATGCAAAGCAGTCGGCAGCCGTGGCTTTCGATCAGCATTTTTGCAGCGCTATAAAAGCAAATATCTGAACGAGAGTGCGTTCTGGAGTTAGTTTGTGTCGATACAGGCAAGGAAGAAAACTGAAGATAAAGTTTTTCGATTCCGCCGTGGATTGGTGTCTTTTTGACAAAGTTTGATCTTATGTGATCGGAGAGTTATTTAAATTTTGACTGGACCACTTATAAGGGTGAACATGTTCCCGTCTGGACAGTATGTTGTTCTTCAGGCCTACATATGCCACCTACAACCTATAAACCTTAGATGCGGTGACGGAAAGGCGCGAAGAGATTTTGGAGTGGTGTCGACCGTCAGCCGGGAAGAAGTTCTACGACCAATTAGCGGATAGGTGACAAACGCTTGTCCAGCATAGACCTGTTGCATCGAAGGATATCTGGACGCCTTCTTCCTTCTAGAAAGAACTGCTGTGCAATTATGCAAGAGTTTATAGCGGGTTCCATCGCCCGTCGTCGTTCCTCATTCTCGACGCTGGGCGGTACAAGAACTCTAATATGGTGTCATCTAGCAACTCTGGATGGGAATCCATACGTGCGGGAGTCCGCCAATGGTGACTTTCTGGTTACATGAGCACCGCCTACGATTCCTCGCTCAGCAGATGGACGTATGACGTGATAACAAATGTCTTACTTACTTACTTACTCACCGCTTGCTTACTAATGAACTTTATTTCTCAAATAACGTTTAACATCGTTTATGCTGATGATTTTCACTTGAAGAGGCGATATACAAATTCACAATTACAGTTACAATCTCGACGAATTTGTGTCGATAGAGGCAAGGAAGAAAACTCAAGATAAAGTATTTTATTGCAGTGTAATGTAAGTAAGAAATTACATAGATAATTATTGTGCGCTTCACAGTGTCATAGGTCGCTATGTAATATAAATATAAGCAAAGATAACTTAAATGTAATGTGTAGAAAATTATTAGAGCAAGACGAATTGTAATAAATTATTGACAGCGTTCAGGCGAAAGAACTTGAATAAAGAACTGATTGCCTGAGAAGGAGAAAGATCCCTGTGAAGACATCAGGCATACGCACTTCAATAGCACCGAAGTAACTGGCAAAAATTCGGATACATAGGATTACACAGGTACAAATCCGCACTTTCAAAAGGCCTCGAATACCCATAGTCACCGGCGCTGCGTATCATTGTCAGTCTGCAAAAGCAGTGCAAGTTAAGGAATTCTGAATTAATAGTTAATAATAGTAATAATAATAATATCAATAATAATAATTATAATATCTGCCCCGCCAAATGACGATTTCTAGCCGTTCCAGATTTTGTCATTCTCCGGAGAATTCTTTAATTCTCGAGGGATCATACACATACCTCGGGTAATAATAACAAGAATAAGAATATCTTGATATCTTAATACTGCCAGATTTTGACGATTTCTAGGCGCCTCAGACTTTTTTAATATCCGGAGAACTTTCTTAATTCCTGAGGGATCGGGTAAAGAAATAATTATATCAGCTCCTAGCGTAATGTTTTGTTTCTGAAATTATATTAACCTCGGATAATAATATTAATGATGATTATAATGATAATGATAAAAATGCTGCTGCTGCTGCTGCTGCTGATGATGATGATAATAAATTATATATCGTATTATTATATATTATCTCTGCAGACGATGACTACAAATGGGGAATTGCCGGTTGCTGCTGCTGCTTCTGCTGGGACGAACATCGACATGAAAGCTTCAGATTCTTCAAAGTCTGATGAGGCAGAAGATGTCGAGAGTGGAAGATGCGGCTGCCGAAGATGCTGCAGACGATTTCGCGCCGGATGGTCTGAGGCTAAGAGCCAACTGAAGGAACCGATCGACGATATCCGAGTGCACGGCAGACGATGCCTCAAGAAATCCTGCACACTGGACGCCTTCCTCGGAAAGTTCCCAATCACAAAATGGCTGCCAAAATACAGGTGTGCAAAGCTATACGGTAAAATTGTAATTGTATTGTAATCACGACATTTATACAGCATCGTTAGTAGCAAGTTACTTCAAGGGAACTTCACAGTGTCAAATGTCGATGCGCACAAGATTTCAGTAATAAATAATAAATGGATGATGTACAAAATGAAACGCTGATACCAGAGTTAGACAGTAAACAGAAAATTCTAACTGTTAGTAGATGATAGATGGAATCTCAACAGTCTCTTAAAAGCAAAAAACATTGTCGGCTTCCTAAATGGCTACAGGAAGACTATTCCAGGCACTCGGGAGGGCGATTTTAAAGGTACGATGACCAATTTTACTCTTGGTTGCCGGTATGTAGCCTATACATTAGAAGACCTTGATGATTAGCGTTCCGGATTATATGCAGAAATTATTTAGTAATAGATAAATATACATAGACAGTTCTTCTTCTTCTTTTAGTGCTCTGCCGTCAGGCAGGTCCACATGTCCAATGACGCCACTCTTCTCTGTTGTTTGCTCTTCTCTTTAGCCCTTCATATCCATCTTCTAGCATCATTTAGTCCAGTATCATCTGTCGTGGTCTTCCGCGTGTCTTTTTCCCCTCCATTCTTCCCTCGATTATGTCTCTTACAATATTGTCTCCTCTTAGAACATGACCCATCCACTTCTTTTGTCGGTTTCTTATTGTCTCCAGTATAGTTCTTTTCTCCTCTACCATCTGTATTACCTCCTCATTCGTCTTTTTTTCTGTCCAACTGATTTTCTCCATCCTTCTCCAGATCCACATTTCAAAGGCTTCTATTCTTTTGATGTCCTCCTTTCTCATTGTCCATGTCTCCGTTCCGTATAGTACCACACTCCATATCAGTGTCTTGATCAGTCTCTTCTTTAGATTCTTATTTAGTCTTCCTCTTAACAGCTCGCTTCTCTTGTAGAAGGCATCCTTTCCCATTGCGATCCTCCTTTTTATCTCCACGTGGCATTTTGCGTCCTCTGTAATCGTGCTTCCCAGATAACAAAAGCTCTTTACCTGTTCTATTACACTGGCCAACAGAAAAATTTTTTTTCTTGTTGCCTTCGGTTTTAGACCTGTTCTTGGGGTAATTTTGGGCGCTGATTCAGAAAATGTCATTGGATTGAGTGCATCAGGTCTAGTTTCTGAGATATAGTCGATTTTGTAAAGAAAACCCAGTCCACTCTTTAAACGATGTCTTTGGCAAAACTAAAATGTCATAATAAGCTTTATTTATGGCTAATTATAATTCTTGCTGATTCATATAATGCCTACATCCTTATAATGTAAAATCAGCATATCTTGCCGCGTGCTGAGATATTGCTGATTCAACGAAATAACTATTCCGTAGCCTACAGCTTACTCAGCACTAAATTCATGGCCTCATTTAGAATTTATTTGTGCTTACACAGCGTTTCATGGTTTCGAACTATGTAAATAGATTATGCTGAAGTCAGCATTTATAGCCTATATAAACCGCCTCCTGAAAGCTAGAGCAGCCGCAGTCGTCTTAGGGCATATTAAGAGTTGGTCGCAAGAACAATCTGTGAATGTGAGCATTAAATAACTACATGTTCTTACTATTTTTTAGGTTAGTCATTTAATTCCTCAGATGCGAACATCCTTAAGGTTATGGCTACTTCCAGACGGAGCTGCATTAACCATCCAGACATATTCTGCTACATTTGTGGGGAATACACACTAAAAGCAAACAGGAAACCGATTTCTGAGTTTGTAAAAAGAGCATATGTAGGTTATTTTGGTGTCAAACTTGGAGATCAAGATAAGCAATGGGCTCCTCATACAGTATGCAAAACTTGTATTGAACAATTGCGCCACTGGACAACTGGAAAGAGAAGCTGCCTGAAATTTGGTGTACCGATGGTTTGGAGGGAACAGATAAACCACTTCGACGACTGTTACTTTTGTATGGTTAATATCATAGGCAACAATCGAAATAATCGTCACAAGTTGTCTTACCCTGATATACCTTCAGCCAGGAGACCTGTTCCGCATTCGGATATTGTACCAGTTCCACCTTTTCGCGAACTACCTCAGCTCTCAGACGATGAGACTTGCATGTCCAATATCGGACAAGATGACGAAAGTGAAGAAAGTGGGGGCAGTGACAGTGATTTCCAATCAACTTCACACAGTGAACGTTTTGACCAAAAAGAGTTGAGTGATCTGATCAGGGACTTAAATCTTTCCAAAGAGTCCTCTGAATTGCTTGCGTCCAGACCAAAGGAAAAGAATGCACTTCAGCCTGGAACGAAAATTACAATTTATAGAAACAGAGAAAAGGATTTGCTGCCATTCTTTACCGAAGACAACAACCTAGTATTCTGTAATGACATCAGCAACTTATTGAAGAAAATTGGTCTGTCGGATTACAGCCCAGATGAGTGGCGTCTTTTTATCGACAGTTCAAAACGTAGTCTGAAATGTGTGCTTTTAAATAACGGCAACAAATTTGGTTCTATTCCAATCGGTCACTCCACCAGGATGAAAGAAGAGTACAATGCCATCTCTTTAGTACTGGAAAAGATAAAATACAAAGAACATCAATGGGTAATTTGTGTAGACTTGAAGATGGTAAATTTCCTCCTTGGTCAACAAAGTGGCTACACAAAGTATCCCTGCTTTTTGTGTCTTTGGGACAGTAGAGCCAAGCATGAACATTGGACAAGAAAAGATTGGCCTTCGAGGAAAGACATGGTGGTTGGAGCTCAAAATGTAATCAAGGAATCTTTGGTGGCACGAGATAGGATCATACTGCCACCACTACATATAAAGCTAGGCCTGATGAAACAATTTGTCAGGGCTTTGAATAAAGAAGGTTCATGCTTCGAATACATAGTACACAAGTTACCAGGAATTACAATGGAAAAATTGAAGGCTGGAATCTTCGATGGTCCACAGATCAGGCAACTTATGAATGACCCACTTTTCATACCATCAATGAATGAAATCGAATCTTGTGCCTGGTCTTCCTTTGTTCTTGTAACTAAAAATTTTCTTGGCAACAAGAAGGCAGACAATTATGCACAACTAGTAGAGGATATGCTTCTTCATTTCAACAAGCTTGGCTGCAACATGAGCATTAAAGTCCATTATCTCCACAGTCACTTAGATCGCTTTCCAGAGAATCTTGGTGACTTCAGCGAAGAGCAAGGTGAAAGATTTCACCAAGACATCAAAACAATGGAAAATCGATATCAAGGAAGATGGGATGCACACATGATGGCAGACTATTGCTGGAATATTATGCGCGATTGTTCCGGCAGATGCCACACTCGGAAATCGTACAAAAGGAGCTTCTTCGGTGTCGAATGACTTGAAATTTTTATAACAAACTTGTTCTGTTTGGTATCATATAAGTACAGTTTCAGGTACTACCATTTTCTTTTAAGTATTTGTATTATTATGTTTATTTAGTGTATCACATAATAAATTGAGCATTACATAATTATAGCTATAGCCTTATGTTTTATGGGCGAGCAGAGGCAAGGACTGGTATATGGCATAATGTTCTATATCTCGAAAACTAGACCTGCTGGGAGAAAACTGGTGCCTTTTCTGGAATCAGCAGGTCAAATATACCCAGAAACAGTTCTAACATTTGAGGCAACAAATTATGTGTTGGCCAGTGTTATATCCCCGTTCAGTGTAATCCTAACTGTTTCCGCCTCTCCTCTCCCTAATATTCCGCAGATAACGAATACACACAAAATATAATACGCCATGGATTAGAAGAAAGCAATACAGAACACACACGACAGAAGATGCCAGACATGAATTGTATAAATATAGTTAAGATTTCACTGTATCTCCATCTTGGTTCCTATCTAATAATTTTTTTTTTCAGATAGACAACAACAACAATAATAATACTGGTAGTGGAAACTAGACATAGTGAGGTATCAGACATTAGTATGCAACAGACAGGGCAAAGGAAGATACAGTAATCCATTAGTAAGACAGCAGACAAGCGCAGAATGCCAGCTGGCTTAACCGACGAGTAAGAAAGGTTTAAACAGCAACACACGGCGCCAATTTGTAATTTGTAATCGCCAGTCTGTAATTTAGATCCCACCATAGGCTAAGCCTACATGGCACATCTTAATGCACAGATTCTGAGATTCCTGATACCGGTTTTGTTTATCTATGTCGCACTTAAGATGTGGCTGGAATTATTATTATTGGACAGTTATTAATAATTATTAAAGATATGTGAATTACGCCTTTAAATATTTACTTTAATAAAATATAGACCTCTATGATAATACTGATTATGCAGATGATAAGAATGGTGGTTACGATATCATGAAAGTAATAATAATAATAATAATAATAATAATAATAATAATAACAACAACAATAATAATATGGCCTGAAGAACTGTTGGCGTTCTTCAACCCGTCCATCCTCTATAACTGGATGAATAAAAACTTTCAGAAATAGTTTCAAGACGGGACAATCTGAGCCTGTTTGTCGTTAATCCATTATAGGCTCGCAAACAACAGCGGACAATGCCGAGTACAAAACAATAATATTAATAGCTAAAATGACAACAACAACAACAATAATAATACTGGTAGTGGAAACTAGACATAGTGAGGTATCAGACATTAGTATGCAACAGACAGGGCAAAGGAAGATACAGTAATCCATTAGTAAGACAGCAGACAAGCGCAGAATGCCAGCTGGCTTAACCGACGAGTAAGAAAGGTTTAAACAGCAACACACGGCGCCAATTTGTAATTTGTAATCGCCAGTCTGTAATTTAGATCCCACCATAGGCTAAGCCTACATGGCACATCTTAAAGCTCAGATTCTGAGATTCCTGATACCGGTTTTGTTTATCTGTTATGTCGCATTTAAGATGTGGCTGGAATATTTCAGACTGAGGCACTTCCAAGGTGACATCATCGCTGGGATAACGGTTGGCCTGACTGTCATTCCACAAGGCTTGGCATATGCAAAAGTGGCTGGGTTATCTCCGGAGGTAAGCATATCATCTTCTCTTCTTATCTGTCTGTATCTCTGTATCTCTTTGCCTTTCTATGCGTCTGTCAGGCTGATAGAAAGATGCATAGGCAGATATATGGACACAGTCGAATTGATGTCGATTTCGGTGACGTAACCGCGAGCCAGTTATTATGAATGTCTGTCCTGTACAAATCTGGTTCCCTGAAGGGCACCCGGACGCTGCGTCTTCTACCATCTGCAAGGGAGTGCCAGTCGGTGAGCTTAACCGTGTGCTGTGAAAAATCATTCTGTAGTCGTCATTCCTCATCCTCAATGTAACACGGACCAGTGCCAACTCTGGAGGGGACTTTGTTGGATGGGCTCACGTGTGTGAGAGAGCCCACCAGTGATGGAGTCTCCGTTTATCTGAGCACTAGTTGTTCAGCAAGTAACTTCTTCTGCTTAATTAATAGGTGGAAAAATCCAAAATCAATCAGGTAGCCAGAGGGTGCTATGGTATTCTGCTGATAAGGATGGTGGCTATGATATCATGAGCATATGCACATATTGTGCTTACACGTACATACACTTCTATGCATACTTCTTCTTCCTTCTGGCTGGAATTAATCCCTCCCAGGAAGGGGTCAGCCACATGAATCCTTCTTTTCCATTTGTTTCTATCTCCAGTATCTTCTTTCTTCAGCCTGAGAAGCTCTAGGTCTTGCTGAATCATGTCTCCCCATCTCTTCTTTTGTCGTCCCCGATTGCAATTCTATGCATACTGTGAAGTCACAAACCAGACGAACTAAGATCTTGCCATAAATTTCTGTAGCCACAACTGGGTCAAGCGTGTCAACCAAAATATTATTCGAAAGAATGTCACCTCGAGACCGACGACTGCATGGGTTGACGCAGATGCAAAATAGACCAACACAAACAAACATAAGTCAGGTAGTCACAATGACATGTCGTATGACGTAGACTAGACGGTTTACGAGCTAAGGCCTCTAAGCGAGAGTGCAGACAACCACAGATACGATACACGGTATCTACCCTCCCTAAACTGGGTGTAACAGGCTTTCACCGGCCGAGGTGACAGTCACGGGTCACAGCGTCTATTCATATCCACCGACTGAAAAATTTGCCCATTGGGAATGAGATGACTCGACATGATGCCTGCTCTACTGACTTGTCAAGATATCCAGAAAAAATTTGATAACATCGGGTTCAGACTCGGGATTAATGAGGAGTGGCCCTTTGACTGTGTGGCGGAATAATGACCTAGTCTGTGAAACGATTGCTGGGTAAAGACCTTAAATAGAGCACGATACCTTATTGCTGGTCAGAAGCAAAATCTCATGCAGTGACACAGTGACGGATTTTTGGAATTCATGTTTGAATTCAAAATTCAAACATGAATTCCAAAAATCCGTCACTGTGTCACTGCATGAGTTTTTCTCTGAAACGATCGTTGGGTAAAGACCCAGAAAATCCTCAAATTCTTCGCAACATCGATTATTTCCATGTCAAGCTTTCTCAGTGACTGGTCAGAAGCTTTGGAATTCACTGCCCAGTTCTGCGCGTTCTGTCAATTCTTTAGTACAAGTCAGGTCTAAACTTAGCACTCATCTGATACAATTCGTTGTATGTTCATTGTTGTCAGTTGTCTTTCCCTCTGACCTATTGGATTTCTTCAACAGATTACGATTTTTGACTAAGATTTCACTTGAAACGACCACTAACTGACGCCTTACGCATTATAATAGAAGTTGTTAGATGGCATTAGTTTAGGCAGCATCGATTATGGCGCTTCATAAATATAGAAAGCTTTTGGACGTGTCCGCTGTTACCAATCTTGACAAAAACCTGTTCGTCAGAGGGGCTTGAGACCTTATATCACAAAACATACTTGGTTAAAGTTTTTCAACCGCCGAAAGGCAACGAATGGTCAAAGAGATATATAGCTGTTTCAAGGCAATCGGCCGACCATAGAGAAACTTGTTTGCTGACTTCCACAGTCAGAGACGAAGAACCACCAGAATTATGGCAATTGTCTGACCCATCATACAAACT
This sequence comes from Norana najaformis, assembly GCA_964023275.1. Classification (NCBI taxonomy): domain Eukaryota; kingdom Metazoa; phylum Annelida; class Clitellata; order Crassiclitellata; family Hormogastridae; genus Norana; species Norana najaformis. Next base: position 19,245,456 of record OZ029923.1, read on the forward strand.
CACCAACAATTCACCTCTTGCAATTTCTGCGCAGGTCTTTCACTCAAAACTGAAAACATTCCTCTTCCACAAATTTTATCTTGATCTCACTTTTCGGTTCAATTCCAAACACAAACACCATAACTACCTGACTGTTTGCCTGCCTGCCTGACTCTTGCATCTTGACCTGGAATCCAACCCTTTCTGCCTTTGGAATTTGTTTTGACTTAGCGCCTGTGAATTAGCTGGTTCCCGTGACTTAGCTTTCGTTGGGCGCTGTAGAAATCTAGAGCTTACGATTATATAAATAGAGAAAATGCACGAAGCCCGAAAATACTGCGCTGTTCTGCCTTGGGACCTCGTAAATGCTTTCTTACTTAATGTCAGCTTATCTGCACTTTTCATTTAGGTTGTCAGTAACTGTGTTAATTTCCTTTGGACAGTATGGTCTGTATTCGGCGTTCATGGGTTGCTTCGTGTACATGCTTCTTGGAACTTCGAAGGACATCACTCTTGGACCAACGGCCATCATGTCTCTTCTGACAGGTGAATTTGGTCGTTCACCCATCGAACAAGACCCCACCTACGCCATCCTCCTCAGCCTCTACGGCGGTATCATCCAATTTGTGATGGGAGTCTTACACATTGGTGAGCAACGAATGTTTCGCGGTGTTCATGCGATTTTGCAAGACCTGAGCGAATTAGATTTAATATATAGCAGCCATGATTAGCTGCCAACTAATTGGTTATATTTCGGTAGGTAACATTGGTATCTATGCAGTCACACAACTTGCATGTCTTAACATCTGGTAATGCTAACCGATGTGTACAGCATGCTGCTAAGAACGTCTCAAAGTGTAACATTCCATTACATTATTAAACACTAATATTTTAAGAGGAAACACATATATAATTAAGGCAATACTTAAGCCTCCTCAACGACGAAGTTTCATATTAAATGTGATGGTTACCTTTTGCCTAAATTGTTTAAAATCCAGACAACTCTGAATACTCATTAGTCTCTTAACTGAAATAACCTATATCGAAGGTACTAAGGATTGCAGAAGAACTGAAACAGTAGCCTATTTAAAAACCTATTCCAATCACAAACATCGCTCTTATTTTATTTTTCCTTTGTAGGTTTTGTTGTCGACTACATTTCTCATCCAGTTATCAACAGTTTTACAACTGCGGCGGCCATTACGATTGCCTGGAGTCAGGTCAAGGTCAGAGACTATTGCCTTTTAAACTTAATCTGACGGTGTCGACGATGATGATGATGATATCAGCTGTGATGATAATCGATGATCGATGATGATCATTATGTACGTATCTGACTATTTGTTTAGCACCTTTTAAGAAACTCGCTAAACATGGCTGTCCAACCGATTTGAGTGTCACTTAAGATTGATTGAAAACGTTTCTCTCTGTGACGAAATAACGCGTGTGGTCAGTGGAAAACGGTGCCAGAAGGATAGTCAAATGCAAGAGAAAGCACGAGATACCCACATCATCGTAAGGATGCGAAGGACCAAGAAAACCCACGTTGACCCGGCTAGTTAAAAACAGGAACGATCGGCTTTGTGATGTTTTCTGGGCGGTACTGACTATCGAAGCTCGTTCCAAGTGGAGGACCTTGAACCTATTCTTGTCCTCGAGCTGAATCCAATGCAGCGTGTCTCACATATAGCTCGAAACATGCGAGAATTTTGGCAGGTTAGCGACGAATCAGAGGGCGCAGTTGAGGATGGACTGAAGCTGTGGTATACATAAATATTCTGGGCGGGCCTGCAAAAACACAGTTACAATAGTCAAGGAGTGTCAGAGCGAAGAAGTGGAAGAAAGATATAGCGTCGTCGAATGATAAATTTCGCCTTATGACGCAGATTTGACGCATTTGACAGTAGTAGGACCGGAAGTGAGACATGTCGTGCTCCTCCACTGATAGATCCTCATCCCAAAGTACTCCAAGGTCCCGGAAAACACGCTAAACTTCTTAACCTAGAAATGACGCCATCAGTCTTTTGTCCCATTGCTTCGGCCGCCATCTTCTCTTGAGGTAGACACGAGATCAGTTTTGTCCTTCAACGCCTTCAGCGCTGCAAAGCCATTACAATTAATATACGTTCACTGATGCTGCGAAGGACGAGGCTTGTGTTTCAAGATGCTTACTAAGATTTCCTAATGTAAGCCCTAATTTGTTGCTCCGGAGACATCATTTCTACATCGAGTACTAGCAGCAATACCACTAGTCGTCATTAAATGATCTAAAGTATGCCATGGTAGTATCATATTTACAATACAAAATTTCACAACAGAATCTCCTCAAAATGACATCTAATTAAACGATTCTAGATGTAGCTATCCGAGAACCTCAGTTAATGACTTTAATATTCGCACTATTTTCGCAAATGCCGTTTGCAATGGGGAAGAGATCAAAATATGTATTCGAAAATACTTTTCAGAAATGGTTCGGCCTTAAAGTGAAGGGTGACTTTATCCAAGAAGTTATCGGGAATTTCCAAAAGCTTCCGGAAACAAAGTGGGTTGCACGTACATGTTAAATTTTCTGTGCTAAAACTAATGAGTCTGCTAGATTACATATTTAAATTTAATTATGAACTCTATTGCTATTATTTCTGCGCCACTCTCTAATGACTAAGCATTAATCGATGGCGCTGAGCAATCGTGAGTGAAGGACTTTCCCAAGGTCCCTACGTAGTAACCTCCTCGGGGAGGCTTGAACCCTTACTCTCCGCGTTACAAGCCGTTACCAGTCGGCCACCGTGTCCCATGTGGCTTTATATCTGCTTGTTCTGATTTTGAGATATAATAATCGTCGAGTCGTGCCTGCTTGTTTGCCGCTAGCAATGCGCAACATGGTTTCACCAGCATTCGGTAGATGTCGCCGCGCAGAAGTCATGGAAATGCTTAACATCTAGCGACCAAAGAGGAATGTCGTTCATTAACCCGCTAGGTGGTACATGTTTGAAAGATGGTACTGCTGTGAATGGGTTGCGGCAAATGAATAGCGATGGATTCATGCGAAATACGTATTTCTAATAAAAAGATTCATTTCGCATGTATATGCGTGCCTTTTCTATTTGTCCTTGGCCCTAGACTCTGGAATTCTCTTCGGGTAAATGTTCGCTCTGTTTTGGCCTTCAGATCTTCACATAAAAATGATCTTTTCCTGGACTCATTTCCTCCACAGGTGTTTCAAGGTTGTTTCAGAAGATTCCCTTCTTGGCTTCTGACCAAACTCACCCGCCCATTTTTTGGCTTGCACAACAATTTTGCGTAGTAGCGGCTACCGATAGGTGCCTTGTGCATTATTACAGTGGCGCTATAGAAGTTCTGAGGTTATATTCGTAATCGTAATCGTATTTACCTATTTATGTAGCACCTCTTCAAGGAAACGACTCAGAAGTGCTCCGGGCTTTATGTATATTATACGTTTTACTCATGAAATATATTCAAAATAATGATGCAATATTGTCAGTGTTCGTGAACATTGGTAGACAGGCCACCGGGAGTAGAATTTTAGGGCCAATTTCACTCCAGCGCCACATATTAAATATAAAAACATGAATTTACAAAAAGTCTTTGTGCGAGACTCAATTTGCTGAGTTTCTGTTCTTCTAAAAATGTAGGAATTCGGCTAAGAAATTTACCTGTACAAGTTCTGTCGTTTTACATTTCAGATTGTGGGACTTTCTGATGGGACTGATATGCATTTTGGTTTTGTATGGATTGAAGGTCAGCAAAATGGACAGCATACAACTGAACTTAAGGATACATAATATTATATACAAACATATAAGCATACATGATGTTTATTAAATTACACAAATTAGATAAATAAGTATATATATATGTATTTACAAGTTTACACGAATAACGATGGAGTGATGATTATTGTAAACACAAACGTATGTATAAGCAACTCATATATGAAGAACATTTACTTTCATTCCACTGTAGCTAACCGTTTTCTGTAGCCTAGATAAAGGTGTGAAGTTTAAAATATGCTGGAGAAATTGGATGAAACATTGCAGATTAATTATAGAAGGAGTATCGTTCTTTTTGATTGGGTTTGGGAGAAAAATTAAGGTATTATACACATAGAATGATTGATAACGGTTCATCTTCGATCGCAAAATAGCTACTAATTGTTACTTGTTGCAATAGATCGAACATAGGTCTCCTGCTGCAAATTGACATACGAAGAATGGACAAAAAACTAAAGTAAATTTGGTAGCGGCAACATACGCCTATGGGAACTCACCAGAAACGTATCCTAAGGTAGAAGGATCATTCGGCTGAGGTGCAAACACGAAAACAGCAATCAGACGATCTTTCGAACATCCCAACTCGCGTTGGTACTAATTTACAGACCACGAAAGAATGGAACACTGAGTGGGCGTCTAGTGCCATTATATTCACGGATGGTCGCGCATTCATAAATAAATGTAAACATGTATTGTTCGTAGGTTCTAGTAAAAGACTACAGAGGATTTATAGTGGTAGAGTGGTAGGGTGGTCGGATTGATGAGAAATTTGCATGAAATGAATGTCAAATGAATGCCAACTTTGCTTCAGAAATCGAGGGCGATCAAATGGAAAAACGCTGAAGGAATGTCACGGCCGAAACGCGTCCTTAAATACATCGTCTGGCTTTCATCTACCGGTTGGTAAAACATTATGTGGCTTATAATAACTTGGTCATCATTTGGGTTTTATCGTGATTAAAAACTATGTGTTGATCCAGAGATGTTTTCCTCTTGTAGCGTATGTTAATGTACACTTTGTATAACGACCAATGGCTTCGATCGTGCTTATTTTTAATGAATTTATCGGGTGAGATCCTGCCCGTTTGAACGAGCGCCACGCCATTTGAGGTCCCCGTGTACGGACTATACTAACTTGAAATTAAAATCTCTTAAATGTAGCCACGATCGGTATGCGAACCGGCATCCTCACTGCCACTGGCATCTTGAAGTATACGCGTTTACCATCGGAGTTAACTAGGACACCGTATGCGGTTTGTGACTCTTTCAAGGGGCTTGGTACGAACCGCATGAACTAGAAGAATCTATCTTATCTGGATCAACACAGGTTTTGACGTTTCCAAGGCCTGTGCTGTGACTATCGTCATCTCAAGAACTATGCATGCATGTCGATATTGGCATGGCGCCCTACTCCTTAACCTTTCTGTGGCGCTTCGACACTTGTAACGATGATTTGGAACAATAACTTTGTCAGGGGCTTCGCTTTGTCTGACTTTACATCTTTCAGAAATTTCTGTTTGTTCGCTCGTATGCATCTGATATTAGAAAGGCCACGCCAGCCAACACATGCACATGCGTCATTACCCGATAAAACTAGTCCATACTCTTTGGCAGAGCATAAGCAATTACTTCTATGCATCGACATAGTGCTCCTTGGCGGAGCTTAAGCAATTACTTCCATGCAACTACATAGTAGGCCTACTCCTTGGCAGAGCATAAGGAATTACTCTATGCATCTACAGTACTGTCTCAGTAGAGATAATTAAAGCTTTTAAAAGGCAGTTCGAAGAATTGTTTGCTACTTTAGAGTACACGTTACACTGCATCTGATACACATTAACAGACTTTTGAGCTACTTTAAAATCGCCGTTATTCACTTATTCGCCCGTTTTCTAAGTTGGAAAGAGAAATCTGTGTGTTACATGCCATTAAAACACCAAATTTTGCAGATAGGTGTTAATTCCAAAATTCGTTCTTGCAGTTTGGCTACATATGAGACGATCTGCAATGGTTGCCCATGCGAGACGGACTGAGTTGTAAATCATTTTGCTGATGTATAACTGCCTAACCGGTTGTACACCTATCTTAAGAGCAGCGTATTTCATTGTCACCTATACCTGGCCACATATCTCTTCGCTTCGCATCGCAAGGTCATCTGTTGGCTCATTTTCACGGCGCAAATGGGAGCTTTGCCCCCATCGGCCCTTCATTCAGGAACAACCTGCGACATGAGCGTCTTGTCCTTTCTCTGCCTCGATTAAAGATAAATTCTTTTCATCGTGGTTTTGTGTCTTCAGGTCGGGAACATTTCTGAGTTTTCTTTGACAGGCGCTGTATAATCTGTGCACTTGTGAATAAGATTATGAATCGGAATCGTCATTGCAAATTCATAGAGCGCCTCTTCAGGGAACTCCTAAGGTGCATATATAAATGCATATATACAAAAGTATATATTTATATATATATGCATCGAAATATATATGTATGTGTGTAGGCATGTATGTATGTATGTATGATTTTTGTATGTATGCGTGTATGTATGTATGTAGATGTGTATGTATACATCTGAACTTGCATGCAGCGGCTTTTGAGAAACTCTCGAAGACGCTGTTACTTTTCTCGAATGTCTCTGTGATGGCTGCTTTTTCTGTCCATCAGCCAGGAACGCCATAGTCGTTGTGCTGGCAAGTGGCGCAGCAGCTATCTTCCTTCAGCACAATTTGAAGCCATTCTCTCTGACGGGAACGATAATAGCTGGTGTGCCAAAATTCAAGGTGCCCAGTCTCACGCTGACAGTCGGAAATGACACGCTAAGTGAAACGGAAGTACTGGCCGTAAGTAAGACTAAACGGACAGGTTCTGCATTAGTGCAATCTGAAACTGTGGGGAATTTTTTATTGCTGCTCAGTGGGTCCATAATTTCTTATATTAACGTAATCGTCGTATGCTAGTGTGATCGTCTTATGTGTAATGGTTATCATTTTATGTGTAATGGTGATTATCTTATATGTAGTGGTGATCATCTTATGTGTAATGGTTATCATTTTATGTGTAATGGTGATTATCTTATATGTAGTGGTGATCATCTTTTATGTAATGGTTATAATCTTATGTGTGATGGTGAGCATCGTATGTGTAATGGTGATCATCTTATGTGTAATGGTTATAATCTTATGTGTGATGGTGAGCATCTTATATGTAATGGTGATCATTTTATGTGTAATAGTGATCATATTATGTGTAATGGTGATCATATTATGTGTAATGGTGATCATCTTATGTGTAATGGTGATCATCTTATGTGTAATGGTGATCATCTTATGTGTAATGGTGATTATCTTATTTTGCCAGGATTTAATCGTGAATTGGTCAAATAAAACAATAATTATTGAATCATTTAATTGCACTTGATGATATAAGCACTTGACCGCCTTAAAGCGTTACTTGTCAAACGATTGTTCTTAATGCACAAAGGGCTTGTTAGCCAAGTGTAATGATAAGACAAAGTTCATGAGGCAATTGCTAAGGGTAGTTTTACTTCTAAACTTCAACTTCTGTTGATAACACAGTTTTATCGTTCATTTGCTAGAACCTTGGAATCGGGCTGATCATTGTTCCTCTTCTTGGTCTGGTGGAGACGATTGCAATTGGAAAAGCTTTCGGTGCGCTAACAGTCTTATCACTTATCGCCTGTTTTTAGTTTTCCAGTCAACCTTCTATTACACAGAATTTTCCCTAGTTATGGTCATCAGTCGAATACAACAACCGTTAGAGGAGTAAATGTGGCTGATCGATCCTTCAAAGCCCTACGGAAACCTCTACAGCTTAAAAATCGCATTAAGAACATAGGTGGCTGTGTATGAGCTGCGATGGTGATGATCGTGAAGTTACTACTCTATTTGTCTTTATGTCGGAATCATGGATAGATAGTATTAATAAAATTATTGATATTGACGATACCAAGAGCAATGATGATGATTATGACGACGAAGGCGACAACGATGATGATGATAACAGTGATAATCGTTACTGTAACAACAGCAACGACGACAACAACAACCACATGGCGGAAATGTATAAAAGTTGTAAAGCTTGGTGTTGTGTCTGTGTTATTCAGCACGTAAATATGGATACTCGATCGACGCCAATCAAGAATTGCTGGCTGTTGGTGAGTTTCTATGTGATTGATTAATTGATTGATTGAAACTTTATTCATTCCAAAAGAACAAATACATGTTATGCATTAAAGCGTACAGATTATTGGGATACAAATGGTAGATTAAATTAAGTATACACTTAATTAGTATTAATTAAGTATACATTTTCTGTAAATAGAACCGACGAAAACCTGAACTGTTTGAAATAAACATTTTACAAGTTCGTAGATGCACAGTAATGTAGCCTGTACTACAGAGGTACAAAGTATATTGAAGCTCATCTAGAAGTAGTTTATCATACAATTAGGCCTATGCATCAGTCTATGTTCTGCTATGCATAAGCAAGACTACAGTAAGTCGTGATGAATCATTTGAGGTGAAGTCAGGGCCTAGGCGAGAAGGACCAAGGCAATTAGTTTGTCACAGCAGCTTGACTTTTTATGTCATTATGTACGATTAAGCTATTTTTCTAGCGCCAAGTTTTAGTCCTCCATCTGCCTCGTAAATATTGGCTTCGGAACTGAATCCGACCCTATTTAATTAGCCTAAGCTGAAACTGTTGAATTAGCAATTTTGGACAACATGTAAGACACCCAGAGTCTGTAAATACGCATTCATTTAAATGTAGACACTATTTTCAACAGGAGCTTCAAACATTATCGGTTCGTTTGTCGGAGCTTATCCAGTAACAGGAAGCTTTTCCAGGTATACTGTAATTTCTGCCAAATAACGATTTTTTCATATAACAGTTGCCAAGGACATTTCAAGCCAAAAGCCTTGATGGTCACAGCTGAAAGCTGTTTGCTAAAGTATAATGACATTCATGGGTTGTGTTCTTGCCATATTAAGCACAGCAGTTGCATTAATGGCATCACTTATTCAATCACTCTAATCTAATCTAATCTCATGACTTATGTAGCGCCGTTATCATAATTTCCAAGGCATCAGTCGATGGTCGCTTCAAGTCAAAATCGCAATCCAAAAACATAATCGTTGCAGAATCCTGGTCAAATTCCGATAGGTCTGAAAAACAGAGAAACTCTGTAACGGCATTAGTGATAGGAAGATAACACGAAGAAATTAACAGTTTTATTCGTATTATTTATAATGATGATGACGACATTGATTACGATGAAAGTTTTGGAAGACGGAATTTTCGTGATAAACTGGATAAACCTCTGTCATTGTTTCTAGGACGGCTGTCAATGCGCAGAGTGGAGTCATGACAACAGCTGGAGGTATTTGGACAGGTAAACCCAGATTTCTATTTATATATTTGCAAGCCTACTTGTATAGACGGAAACACATTATTTATTAGCGTGTACAATATACAATGGCGCAATCTATTTATAGCCAAGTACATAAGGTTTGTTTCCAGATGCCTGAAAAAGGATTGTTTGGGTTTTGTCAGGCGTTGGATTGCTGTTGTAATGTTTGTGATTCAGCTGAAAGATTGTTAACCTAAGGAGCACAGGTTCGATGACCGCCGTTCACAGCAGTCGTCCTTAATTTTTATATACCGCATCTGTCCACTAAACTGAATCCTTCTGAGCTTGTCTGTTTTAGTCTTCACATCCTCATTAGGCTGTCTCTCTGTCCGTTCGGACGAAACGCCTCGCAGTACACGAATGATGATTTGCCGTTGATAAGGCACTGACTGATGCTTTGCCCGTTACTGTAGGATGCTGTGTCGTGTTTCAGCTGATCTACTGTTATTGTCTTTGGCTTTCATAACCAGGCCTACTCTTGATCACTCTTCCACTGAACGACGTATTGCATTTTCTACGACACTGAATACTCCGTTGTATTGTGTATTGCATTATTTTGTATTGCATTTCAGCTGTCCTCGTTCTGTTGGCCCTGGCTTTTCTAACTCCTCTCTTCTACTACATCCCGGATGCTGCGTTGGCTGCTGTCATCATAATGGCCGTCATCGACATGATAGACTTCAGCCTCCTCAGGAAACTATGGAGAGTTAAAAGTATGTTGATAGCTTATTCCGATAACTGTTGAATGCAGTTGGGTTAATTTTTCTCGAAATAACCAACAAAAGGAAATACCAATGCCCAATTTGTTATTAGACAGTTGAATAACTTAGCAGCTCAGTTTAAATGGATCCAATGCAGACATGAATTCCAAGACCTCGACTGTTCTGTGGCATTTGATTGTTATGGAACAATATTTTTTTTGATATGACTACCTAAATCCAGGTATCGGTTTCACATAGGTTGCCAGATTTTGCATTAGCAAAATTAAAAAGTTATATCTACATGTTATGTATGTTTTCATCAAGAGCCAAAGCACCTTAAGTACCTCATAAAAGTGATGCACAAATTACTATCTATATGACCTGAACAAGAAAGTTTGAAATGTATGCGACACAGTCAAACGCAGCTTAATGCCGTTTCAAATCTGTGATCCCACTCACGAGTAGGCACTATAGGTCGGAGTTGAATTGCGGAAGCGCTGCACCTGCATATCCTCGCAGGTAGAAGACCGCAACGATGGCCGACACGGTTGACTCGGGATTGGAACACAGAGCCCCTTAATGTATTCCGGTGCAGTGCCAACAAGTAAGGCACGTGCCAGTAGAAGGTTCTTGAATGTCATGCTATCCGCAACAGGAAGCCAGTGTAGAGTTTCTCGCATATATTCTGATATAATTCAGTTTGCTAGCTACGACTCATGCCGCACAGCTGAGGAAGGACTACAGCAGGCGCAACAGGATCTTTGGCACGCCTACAATATTGAACTGCAGTAACCTAGGTGCGTGAGCATGAGCGAGTGAATGAGGGTCACTGCGTCGCTGGATTGCTCCTTATGACACGTATCTGGCGCAGCTGATAGAAGCAGAACGTGCAGAGGAGGTTCGCGTCATCAGCCATCGATGAGTCTCCGTCCTAAAGCACATTCATGTTGCGAACGACGAACAGCTGAATCCAGTCGGGGAATCGCGACTTTATCAAATCTCCGTCAATCTTTGACCGCGTCTTGTGTACGCAGCCATATGTTTCCCTTTTAGATGCACTCTTTCATTATAATTGCGATAAATGTGTCGATTCCACTGAGTCTGTTCTTTAACTTGCATGCAGTGTTCTCCTAAATCTTTATTGAAATAGCAACAAATAGCTGACGCATGAAGTGACTGTTTTCAGAAATCGACCTGATACCTTGGCTCATAACATTCTTCTGTTCGCTATTCATTGGGATCGAGGTAACTTTAGAATTTAGAAATCAAACTGATTTAAGTAGAACGGGGGAGATAAATTGCATCCAAATTAGGCAGATTAAGATTGCGTTCTGCCAAATACCTCTGGCCGACAACGGGTTGAAAGGGGTTGCTTCTTGGCTTAATGGGAAAGAGAATCCTGCATACACGTTCGAAGCTGCCTGTTATCATGCTTATATTTTTCCTTCACGTAGTTATCAATTTATAGCTTGCAATACAGCCGTCAGGGTTGACAAGGGCCTGGACAATCCACTACACAGATACCCTCATGGTTCGGCACACGCAATATTCGTCGACTGACTACTTTTTAGTGTTCTTGATGTTATTTTCATACCGTGTTCTGTTGAGATTATAATTAGACAGACACGTTTCGGTATAAGTGAACTGGAAATATCATTTTCGCACTTGGTGACCTGAAGAAACATCTAACAACTATTATGACTGCAATAATCCATTTTAGAAAGATGGTGACCGAAGCATTCTTTAAAAGGCTAACCTTTTCTTGCTATGCAGTTGTAAAGTAGTTTCTGAATACGTAGCAGTGAAACTTCCACAAAGTAGAGCTATAAATTTCTAATCAAGACCCAGAGGTTCTGCAGACGTCGGTATTAGAAAGTCATTCAAAGCAGTTGTGAATTGTAAATGTAGCTGTTTGTTGCTTTCAGTGGGGGATCATAATCGGCGTTGCAGTTTCACTTCTTTTCATTTTATATCCATGGGCACGACCAAAATTTCAGGTGAATCTTTCACTAAATATACTGTTTAGAACTAGCTGCTGAATGTGTATAAAATTTAATCAAGCGTAATATGAGTATCATTTCACTTCAACCGGAGGATTGCTAGGCCTGTTTATAATGGAACGTATATCGAGCCTTATTCCTCATCTGTTCAGCTTCTTACTCAAAATAACAAGTCGACTATCGTCCTGTATTGTTAGAAATATCCGTATTTATCGATTGACTGAGTTGTCTAAAACTGTTGGCGCTACAAAAATGAAGAAACCAGTGGAGCTAATCATTTGGCTTAAGTATATGAGGTTTGTATTGTAGGTAAATTTTGTCCAACTGTCGAATGACGACATGGTAGTGATGAGCTTGAACCAAGGTCTCGTTTTTCCGGGAATCGAATACTTCAAAGACAAAATCTACTCGAAAGCTTTTTCGGGTAATAAGCTGTCTTAAAATACGCATTACTCGCATAGTTATCTATCATATGGAAGATTAAATCCAAGACTCGATAGTGTATCTACACAGGATTGACTTTGGGTAGAGTAAGGCGATCTTCTTTTTGAAGACCTGGTGCTCTGTTGAAAGTCTGAGGTCATTTCACAGACAACTGCGCTCAGCGGGTTCGAACCAGCGTTCGTCGGATAACAGGGCAATTGTGGTTTATTGCGTCGCAAATAAGGGCAGTGTAATATGAATATTAGTTTTAATATTTGCTATTAGAATTATTTGCAATATTATACATTTAAGCAGTATGTGGCAATATAAAACCTAAAAGAGTGCCAGCTGTGTTAGATTGGGCCTCAAAATTTTGAATCAGAACTCTTAAAAGCTCACTGGGTAAATCCGTCGACTAGCATTGTGAACAATGTGCATTAATATTAGGGTCAAATGCATAAATATCAGTATAAGTGAGAAACAAGAACCTATCCATCCGTGAACGAAACTATAAAACTTGCAAGCGTCAAAATTTAGGTAGGAAATTAGGTTATTTATTTATTAAAAACGACCAATTTTTGCCAAAAACCTAAGAAAATTCAGAGACCTCCTGCTTTCATGACGTCAATATTGGCACTAGTGTAAGTATTGTTATTGCTATTTGTGTTCATGACAGTAATAATACTTTCCTTGGCATACGTGAAACAGTGGCATGAAGGCAAAACCAAATTTATAGGGTCATAAGATAAGCCAGAGGAAGACAACAGAAGACATGGTTGGACAACATAAGAGAAGATCTGGAGGGAATGAAAATAAGCATGAGAGATGCAAGGGACAAGATCAGCGACAGAGAACAGTGGAGACGACAGGTTGAGGACTCATCGTCGGCGGTGGCCTGACGGAGGAGAAGCAAAGAAGAAGAAGAAGATAAGCCAGAGTTCTATCAAAGTCATTATGTAACGCAGCATTTTTGCAGTTATTATTCTTCTGCTCGTTAGTGCACTAATACGACGCTAATAATGATGACTTGGCTAAAATAGTTGCTTTTGAGTGTCATTTATTTTTGCTGCTAGGTGAAAACTCCAAATCAGTTGTTCTAGACTTCACTGCTATTACTCACACCGATTTCACAGTCGTTGAGGTAACAGCTCGTTTCATTTCGTTGTGCGTGTTCGCTTGGTGGCGTCGAGATGGCTGTTAAAATGTTTACAGCCCTATGAAGTCATTCTACATTTCTTTATATATTGCTGACTGCATTGTCGTCCTAACAACCTGCTGGATTCTTCCGATATTGACTTGTTTTGCTAGAGCCTGGGTTCAGAGCAGTTGTTGGATCGCGTGCTTTCAGATGCTGTGCTCCTCGTGTTTGGAATCGTTAACCACTAAACACTCGACTTCATAACTCGATAACATCGTTTAAATCACTTCTCAACAGCCACTATTTTTCTCTGCCAATTGCCTGACTGCTTTTGCGCCTTGCGAACATTCCTCCGCGCCTTAGATTTAATTACTGCGAGTTATAAGTGCTTTAAATAAATAAATAACTATAAACATGTAATGTAACATGGTGTAATGGTTCTTGGCTTGGCGAAGACTAGTCTATTCTGATACACTAGTTTAGTCTAATATTACATGATTTTGCGTTACACTACAGAGACAATCTGTGTGTGAGTTTTCGGTAAGTTGAGATAGGCTTACACCAGAACTTAGTAAAGTTAAAGATAAGGAAGAAAACAACTAATGTTAAATAATTATTTCGCTCGTTCGATCACTCAGTCTATTTATACAGCGCCTTTTGTTGATGTCTACTCATATGAGAGTTGATTTACGCGTAGTTTACCTTTGTAAATTGTAGTTTTCAGTTCTATCTCATAATTATGGCAAACGTGGTAGACTCTTCTTGAAAGCTATTCGTTCTGTTCCAGGGCATGCATCATCTACTGGAAGATTTTGCAAAGAAGAATAAGAAAATAGTTTTATGCAATCTGAAGGTAAAATTAACCAAACGATGTTTGCTGTTTAACATGTGTCGTTTATATTGCATAGTGGTTAACTGTGACGTTTCAGTAACGATTTTTTTACTTAATTAGAGCTTAGTCCTTCATGTGCAGGTTTGCATATCGGGCAACACAGCTTCTCCATTCATCTCTGTCAACAGCCAGTCTTCCTGCCTCGTCCCAAGACATATCCAAACATCCAAGGTCGTCTCTGATCTTCCCTTCCTCCGTTTCCTTTCAGGAATTGATGTGATTTTTGGCCTGTTAAAAATGCTTTAACTATAGGCTACAGTTGTCGTGTTTTATTGCTAGACAACAAATTTTTCTAGCATTTTAAAGTTTAGTTTGAGCACACTATATACTCCAGAGAGGAAATGTATCGATTGTGCGTGTGTTTTGTGTGTGTGTATTTGCTGCAGCCACATATTCTGGACGTTTTCACAAGAGCCAACCTGAAGCATTTCGAACATGCCCCCTCAGTGGATGAAGCCATTGCACTGGTCAAAGGTCGGTTACTTTGAAACTTGGAAATGTTAATTCGAACGTACCTTTCAATTTAAAAGTACATAAAACGAACGAGGGTTCTCACTAACAACAATTGACCTGTGTGTCTTGATTAAAATGAACACAAATTTATGACACGTCAATGCAAATAACATATGCTTACAACGGTTTATAGTTTCTAAATTATAATAACTACCCTGTACCTACAACTTTCTAGCTATCTTTAGGATAGCAAATAGCTAAAATAGATGCTTTTATTAGACTTAAAAATATAAATCACTGAGCGCAATTAATCTTACACGACGACACTCCAAAGGCATCCAACGAGTCTTACTCTACTGTGTATAAAAAAACATTAATTAAGCTGAGTAGGCCCTAAGTCATAGCAAAATTTAGCTTAAACTAAAATGGTGGCAAATTAACTAATGTGACATCAGATAATTGAATTAAAATAAGATTAGCATGATGGCAATTCTAAAGATACGCTTTTGTGACACATGCATAACAGAGAGTGAAAAAGAGTCACCTGGTGACGAGAATAGTTCACCAGGAGACGAGAATAGTTCACCAGGAGACGAGAATAGTCCACCAGCAGACGAAAGCTCACCAGTGGAATCTCTCGGAACTCCAGACATAGAGCGTTTCAGCATCTACAACGATGCCAGCGACAACGAAGATCCAACGGACGATGAAACCCTGGAAAGGAATTACATCGTCACAAAATTCTAAGACACTGAGTCACCACATTCTGCTATGATGTCAATGACAAAGACAGTTTGCATAAGTCTATTTAATTATATGTTTATAAATTAATTATAAACACATTTAGACAAAATGGAGATAATCAGTGCCAAAGCTCATACGATTCAAAAATGTGAAAGAAGATGTTGAAGTTGCATCAGTTGAAATAATCACAGACGATTCTTAATTATTTCATAAAAACCGAGGTCTTTCAAGTTGGTTGCAGTATAAATATTTGCCTTTAAGATTCTTGTTATTTTGATTTTAGAAAACCTACGTTTAGAAATACCTTCTTTTTATGATGATAGAATATACTGGGTGCCGAGAACTATTGTTTCAGCTGATATCAGTTAAATGAAAATTTATATACTATGATTAATTTTGGACTATTAAATGCTTTCTATCGGGTTTTCTTAGCAACCATCTATTTCTTGTAAAGTGTAAGGTATTTATAAAGCAATCAAAGAATGAAGAGAAAATAACAGTGGAGGAAGTGGGTTGTCAACTAATCATTTACTGTTCACATGCAAAGAGTTGCAAGTACATATAATCAATGTTTTTTCCGCACTTTTTTAGTATTGTTCTAGAAGAGATGTATCAGTCTACTATTATACCAATTGTCAAGTCTAGTGATAATCTGCCTGACTCTGCTACCTGTCGAGGTATTACCCTCAGTTGCTGGTAAGGCAGTTGACTTTGTTATTTTGAGACGGTTGGCGGGTCACTCACATACATTTTGACCTTGAGTTTGGTTTAAGAAGGGTAACAGGACGGACATGTGTGCAATGATATTCAAGGAAGCGGTTGGTAATTACACGAGTAATGAAACGCCTGTATATTGTGTCCTGTTGGATGTCACTAAGGTATTTGATCGGATTCTGACTACGACATTTGATCAGGTTCTGTTGGATGTCGCTAAGGCATTTGATCGGGTCAATTATTAACCGCCATTTAAGCTGTTGCTAGAGAGAAAAATACCAGTTGTAATGATGATGTTCTTGCTGGGAATGTATCAAGAGCAATTAATAAATGTTATTTTGAATGTTGAATTATACAGCTCTTTTAGTATCTTAAACAGAATTTAAGGCAGAATTTTTGAGTCGTGTCCTATTTTGTGTTTAAATAGATGGATTATTATGCAGGCATAAAAAGGCTGGGCTTGATTGTTACATTGGTATTTCTTTTGTGAGTGCATTTGCCTATGATGATGATGTCACTTTACTTGCACCAACTTGAGACGCAATTGGAAGAGTGTTGCGTATTTCTAAAGATTGTGCAGCCGAGTTTTCAACGAGTGTTAATGTAAACAAATATTTTCAATGGAACAGTTTCAATGTAAAAGTTTCAATGTGAACAATGCAAACACAAATTTGCCTTTAAGATTCTTACTATTTTGATTTTAGAAAAGTTTACGTCGAAACGCACTATGCTGTGTCTTAGTGGCATTAAACTCCGTAGTAGGGAATCGATGTTAAGAATCGATTGTCGAACAATTGGAACTGTGTCCGAATGGACGCGTCTTGGTAACATCTTGCATCAGCCTTAGAGCGATGCTAGTTGTATTAGTTTTAGGAAGAGACGTTTCATTGATCAGACAAATTACGTGTTGTTTTATATTTGTAATTTGAGTTGTAATATTAAAAGCGACTTATTCGTATGTATGGCTCAGTTCTTTGGGATGTGCAGGATCGTGAAGTGAGTAAGGCATGCTCTGCTTGGCAAAAAGACGAAGACGTGTATGGAATTTGCCATACAGTTCTCACAGAAGATTGTTGTACAATTTATCTGTGTAGCGATTTCACTCAAGTCAGATAACTTGTTTGATCAATTGAGTATTTTATTGCATAATGAAAATAATTCATTTAATTAACACAGCACTTTTAACATAGTTAGTTGGCGCCATAGAGGCAAACTGTCAATACATATACCAAGGCAAACTAGCTCAAAATTTCTTCCGACAGCAAACTAAGTAAAACTGTTCCTGCTGCAAATAGAATCCCCAATCGAATGTTATAGTATCTACTTACAGCGTTGGTTTTTTGCTCATTTTACTGGATAGACCATCAAAAGTCTGGCTAAAGATGTATTTAATATCAATATTTAATACCCCCCCAAAGTCCTACCTGCACCTCACCGCGGTGGGGGGGTGAACAGCTAAGTAGGGGATTGCCCGGTGGGGCTATGCCATCAGTGGTGAATGTCCAGGGGAAACCCTGGGCAGAAGGACCACCTTGGGCGTTTCGCGAGGTGGACAGGCCTACCGGGAACCCTGATAATAGCTGGCTAACGCAGGAGGCAGGTGCTGGAAGGACATCTGAGGGCGAAAGAGGTCAATAAGGCCCACCGGCTTCCTTACCCTGCCAGAAGAGGATTGGTCACCGTCTGGCATAGAGACCAAGTAACCTCAACATGACTATGTACCTAAACAGAGAAACGATGTGACTAGGAGAGAACTGGGACAAGAAGAAACACTCATTGATAGAATAAGGAAAAAAGACTAAAATGGCTAGGACATGTGATGAGAATGGACAATAACAGATTACCATGAGTGGCTTTAAATGGATATATAGAAGGAACGAGGAGCAGAGGAAGACAACAGAAGACATGGTTGGACAACATAAGAGAAGATCTGGAGGGAATGAAAATAAGCATGAGAGAAGCAAGGGACAAGATCAGCGACAGAGAACAGTGGAGACGACAGGTTGAGGACTCATCGTCGGCGGTGGCCTGACGGAGGAGAAGCAAAGAAAGACAGTATAGTTAAATTTAAGGCATGGTTTCTCGCAACT
Organism: Norana najaformis; assembly: GCA_964023275.1. Taxonomy (NCBI): domain Eukaryota; kingdom Metazoa; phylum Annelida; class Clitellata; order Crassiclitellata; family Hormogastridae; genus Norana; species Norana najaformis. The sequence continues at coordinate 19,263,806 of OZ029923.1, forward strand.
GGCCTCCTTCATCGAGAAATGGTTTTGTCGAATTTATCCTTGAAGTCTTGATGTCAAGGATAGGAAGTTCTTCACAAGAAAATATTTTAACAAATAGACTAACGTGATACCCCGTTTACATTTTAATGAGCCGTTTTGCAGTTTAAATTATCTTTAATGCGGTTCCCGCGACGTGGTTATCGTCATACTCTAGTTGGCGCTGGGAGAACCAATCATTTAGAAAGGCAAATTCAGTTCGTGGTTCAATGGGAATCAGTCAGAGCATAATGAACCGTAACAACACGGTTGACAGATCACATGCCTCCGGCCATTATTATGAACCCAGTCGACAGCCGTTCGCCAGTTATCAGCGAGAACAGATAAAAAGTTTGCACAAGGCAAAAAGTTTGCAGTAACTGCTTGCAAGTAACATTTCATACGTGTATCAATTTAACACTTGACCAGAAAGACAGTTGTGTTCTGAAGAGTCGATTCATATATCGGATTTGGCGAAGAATTTAGTCGAAGATTATCTTTCAAAGGTAGGTCTTTTCATAAGTGAGAATGTTTTGTGTCATTAACAACTTATCCGCAATCACGCTGGATCGTGCAAAATTCGTAGTGTTGTCATCAGTTTGAGTGTATCCACACTTGTAGCATGACCTATCTTTGATTTTTTGCTGAATCTTACCACATCTGGTACCGTTTAGTCGTTGTCCTATGTGAACGCCTACCTTTATAACCATGGCTTCATTCAATGTGATTTGGCGTCTTCAACACGTTTTAATTTACTCAAATACGTCGAAAAGCCTTCTCACCTTCTCAAGAAATTCCACCCAGATCCATCGAATCCGCTGCCTTCTTTCTCTGGTCTTCTGATAATCGGATTTGGTTCTTGACATGACATCTTTGGACAACCCCACTGACTTGAGCAGTGCTCGCAAATAAGCTGGTGTCCTTCATTTAGCTTTTAATTAAGTAGCGCCTTAGAAATTTCGAGTTTACGATAACGATTATGAAAAGTTGACATTTTTCATAGATTGCATGCACTTTTTCCTTCCAAGTGTCACAGTAAGTTCAGCAGGTAAGATCAGATTGAGCGCCCGTGAATATAAGCTGGTTCCCACGACTTAGCTTTCTTTCGGCGCTATAGGAATCTCGAGATTACCACTCAGATATGTAAACCATTTGCTTGGTTATCACACACCCTTTGAGTAATATCCTAGCCTAGTCCACAAAGGTGAGAGTGACTCTTGCGGGTGTAAAACTCTTGATGGTGAACATGACAACTTTTATATAAAAACATGACAAACTTTTCTTACTGCAAACATGGTTTGACAACAAAATATTGATTTCACATGACGCAGCAGGATTCGAACCCCGTCCATAGAAATGAAAGGCAAACGTGCATTAGCAATCTGCTACCGTGCGTGTACCACAGTTACTCGCTATAAAGCTCCCTTAGACCATCCTATAAAATGCGCTGCTTGGAAGACACGCTCTTGGTAATGCTAGCGTTGACACTCGTACAAGTGCGAACATTTTAAATAACAACAGCTCTAAAATTCGCCCTAAGGTTTGAAAAGTCAATGTTTAAGCTGTATATTTATACTAAGAAATTTTTGTAAATTCTTGAAGTGCCGTAAAACTGAAAATTAAATCCCTCATAGAACGAATCATGAAGTCGATCTTGGGTGCTATTGTTTCGCAGATGGGTTCGGCGAACAACGGAACGATAGGGAATCTAAACGTGGCGATGGTCGATGATTTGGTCAAAGAAGTGTCGCTTGAAAAGGCAGCCGAAGTGTCTGTAACGCTGGCCGATGAGTTGCCAGCGGAGGAGCACAGTGGCTGCTGCGAGAAACTCGTCTCGAAATGCCGCGAAGTGGGCGACCAGATGAAAGATCCGATTCATGAGCTGAGCCTCAAGGGCAAGCACTGGATTAGGAAGTCGATGACTGTCGAAAAGATCAAGGAAACGCTTCCAATTATAACTTGGCTTCCTAAATACAGGTAGGTAAACCTAGGCAATAATACCTGTCTTAAGGTTCAAAAATTGAACGTTTGATTGATCTCTCGTGAGTTTCATGATCTCATTGTCACAGCTATCGGCTGTCCTTCAGTCTCAGTGATTGTTTTTCCCCGGAACTCACTTTGGAACCTTTTCTATGGCAACCGTATGACCTCGATCCTGCTCATTTTTAGGGTGAGATCTTACAACACCGCTGCCCGTTTGAATGGACGCCACGCCATTTAAGATCCCCTTGTACGGACCGCGCAAACTCGAGATTAAAATCTCTGAAATATAGTCACTATCGGTATGCGAACCGATATCCTCACGCACAGAGCCACCTTTAATCAAAGTACAACCAGGTGAGCACCAGCCAGGGTGTTACGCGGGTGAACAGGCTCAACAGGAACCCAAAGACATCGGGCCAACGTGAATGGTAACCTCGCTGTGGGATACCATAAGCTTGGAATTAAGAGGATGGTCGGTCCAATGGGTGCATAAATATCACCAGTAAAAAGACGACAGAAATCCATGGTACGTGACAGTCACAAAAAAGCAACCCGGTTTGGAGGTCGCCGGGTTCACCAGGATCCACGTCCCCGGTCTTGCAGCCAGGGTTGTTCAGTGGACACCTAACGGCCTTTATATCTTAATGGAGACACGGGGTACGAAGATAGGCGGGTGTGCAGTGGGTAACTACGGCCTTTTAGCCGATGATTGATGATGATGATGATGGTGGTGGTGGTGGTGGTGGTGACGATGATGACAATGATGATGACGATGACGGTGATGATGATGATGATGGTGATATAGGAAGATTCAGTTTGACGATTCGCCTCATGTTTGTTTTGTAATCTAGGTTCAAACAGTTTCAGGGCGATCTAATTGCCGGTGTGACGGTTGGTCTAACCGTGATTCCACAGGGATTGGCCTATGCACAGATCGCAGAACTGCCACCGCAGGTAAAGTCCAAACATACTTCAATGCATCATGTGACTAGAGCCCTTCTTCGACAATCCTCTTGAAACAACGAGGCTCATCGACGTCAGCATAATTTAGTTATGTGAAAAGGATACGGATTGAATAATCTAATAAAGTATCAGTCATACAACGATTACACGTGATACAGTACAGGTCTCACAAGGTCAAGAAACCCGTATCACCCGTTAGCACACCAACCTTGTGCCTTCAGAGTTCAGTTACATGTCATGTAAGATGTTGTAATGTATATGTAATACAGTTTGCGGTAATGTGATACAGTGTGATTGGGGCAGGGTGGCATATAGCTAATATGTTTGCCTGTCATCTCGATCTGAGTCCGTGGTTCGAAACCCGGATATCTGAGTGTGAAATTATTGACCATTTGTTTTTGAGTCATGTGACCTGTAAGGAAAAAATGTCTGTGGATTGGTGATGCCTTACTTCCGCTGCAAGATCTCCTAACTTCAGGATACCTGTTGTCGAAAAAGACGCGCAATAAATGTGCGATTACCTTACCTTACCATCTCGCACCTCATCAAATGAATACCTGCTGTGGACGGGCAGCTATGATGGTGATGGTGATGCTGCTGCCTCTGATGATGATAATAATGATGATGATGACATATGTAGATGGATAAAACCACGGTGGTCCATTAGGTGGAGGGGACTGTCAGATCATGGACTTGAGGAAGGAAGGAAGGAAGGAAGAAGGAAGAAAGGAAGGAAGTGAGGAAGGAAGGAATAAAGAAGGAAGGAAGGAAGGAAGGAAGGAAGGACCTTTCTTTACTTTACCAAATCTTCCCTTTCCTTACTTTTCCTTACCCAACAGAATGATTCACTCTGATGTAGGATCAGAAAATGAAATGCATTGTAATGTGAGGCAATGCATTCCGACGAGATAAGTTGCCAGTGAATGCGCTAATTTCCTTTGGACAGTATGGCTTGTATTCGGCGTTCGTCGGTTGCTTCATCTACCTGTTCCTTGGAACTTCGAAGGACGTCACTCTCGGACCAACGGCCATCATGTCTCTTCTGACGGCAGAATTCGGTCGCTCACCCATCGAACACGACCCCACCTACGCCATCATTCTCAGTCTGTTCAGTGGAATCATTCAGACGATTATGGGGCTTTTCCACATAGGTAGGTTATCAGCAATTAAAATATATTGCAGCAGGATCTGATAAATCCGCGTTTCAAAACGCTGCATTAAGCCTATTGCTCTATCGTATAGCAAACCAACCAGCTTTATGGAAAGCATCAGTGCTATCAGAAGTGTGGTAGGCATACATACATCCATCTCGTGTAATTAAGAACAGAAAATTCATCAATCAACAAACCATTTCTGGCTGCCTGCCTACCTGACTCTTGGATCTTGACCTGGAGCCGAACCCTTATTACCTATCGATTTTGTTTTCACTGAGCGGCTGTAATAAGCTTGTTTCCGCGACTTAGCTTTCGTTGGGCGCTGTAGAAATCTCGAGTTTACGATTACAATTACGACTCTCAAATAATATAGAGCACTCGGCTTTGCAAAGCAGAGTATAACTTCGAGGTTCCCTTGAGACGGTTGCTGCGTAGAAACCTCGAGCAAGTCCTTTACTCACAATTGCTCAGCGCCATCGATTGATGCTTAGTAACTAGATAGTGGCGCTTAATAAATGCATAAATAATAATAACTAGAAAAGTCACCACTGGCGTTTTCCCGCACGCGCGCGCAAACACTAATCAATGGATTCTCGTCGAGGATTGACAGATGACACCTTGCCTTGCCTTCCCATTACAGCCTAATTAATTATGGCTTAATTAACTCAATTTTTCGGTGACTGAGATGTGTTTGGTGTCTCTGATGCACTTATAGGTTTCGTCGTCGATTATATCTCTCATCCTGTTATCAACAGCTTCACAACAGCAGCAGCCATTACGATTGCCTGGGGTCAGGTCAAGGTCGGTATCCCAGGACACACTGTGTCAAATGCGCTCTTCAATTCAAAGCAAACACACCATGCTACAGTACATTGCTACACTATGCTATGCTATGCTATAAATTAATATGACATAATATAGTACACTCTATAATATTTAATGCGGTACTCTATGCGGTGTGCGGCACAGTGGTCTCTCGCTAACACGTTTGGTCAATGATCATGCGGTTGCGGGTTCAACTCCTTGCAACGACCTTGGGTAAGTTGTTTACGCACACCGTGCATCTGTCATCAAGCAGTATAATTAGGTATCGGCGTAAGCTGGAAAGTAAACGGCAAATACCACGATGCACTGGCCCCGTGTCCAGGACCTTGGGATTCGTCCATTGCCAGCTCAAGTGACTAGAAGAGGAGATAAGCCCTCCCCTTCCAATTCAGTGTAATGAGGTGCAGTTTCGAAATTGCGTTCTGCTTTCGACCTCTGCTATTGTGCCTCTGAGAATTGGTAATTTAATTCTGAACTCTTCTTCCAATCTTACTCCCTGATGTCGTGAAGCCTTACACCACTTAGAGTATAAAGATATTTGAGCTGATATCAGCTCAAAACATATGTTTTTAACTATTCGGAAAATATATATTGTATCCTTGCATTAGCTCTTTGTATATCTCTTTTGTTTACAAGCGACCTAAATGTGTTATGAGATTCGCCCTGAAACAATTCTCAGGTCAATTATCAGTTGCATCTCGTTTTCGTGTTGCAGAAGTGGTTGGGCCTCAAGAAAATTCCGCGCGATTTCATCTATGAAGTTTACTGGAACTTTCGAAAGATACCAGAAACCAAGTAGGATTGAGTGAATGAATGAACGAAGGAATCGCTGATCTTCTCGTACTGGGATGTGGACTTCGACTCAGTGTGCTTTTAACTTGCTAATTCTTAGTTCTTATGCTTCTTCTTTACAATTCTCCAAAATGCTTCTACAGTCTGGGGTTCTTCTTGGATTTAATTGCTTTGTGAAACTTTCACAACCGGTTAAAGTGAACTTTTGTCTTTAGTATGCAGTCATTTTTAAATTCTTTTCCACATACCTGCAAGTTTTATTAGAATGATCTGAAAGCATAACTGTGTATGTACTAAGAATGTCTGTAATTCTGGTAATTCGTCTTTGCTTACTGGGTAGCAGTTGTCATCGTCACATCTCGCTAGGTCGTCTCAATTGAATGGCAATGGTAATTTGAATTGCAGATTATGGGACTTTCTGATTGGACTGACTTGTCTTCTCGCTCTTTATGGCATGAAGGTAAAATAATGAATCCTCGTGCACTTTTAGACTTTATCCTGCAGTTCCATACACAACAGTTCACTAATATTTTTACTAAGTTTTGATTAGAGCTTACGCTCCCCTTGTTTTGACTCGCAGTTGCTAGATGTCAATTTAATAGTCAATTTAATGCAGATAAAATGTACAAAGAGCCTCTTGAAACAACCCCTTTAACCTTATACTAAAAGGCACGAGATATGTGTCCGGTTAAAGTTCAAATCTTTGGAAATCAACATTCTCAATATTTTACGGCGTCGCTGCTATTTCTATCAACGATGCTGGCTATCGTGTGCTTTATTTTACACGAGAAGGGCTCAAGACCGTCGTATAGTTCTTGCCAGTCGAGTGAGTGAACCTTGTCGCGACATTCGCGAATGGAAGGTTAAGCAACCTGGTAAAGATTTTCAGCGACGCTTTAAGCAAGATCCATATTTTCAGAGTGTATCCTAGGTTTGCAGGTGCAGACTGCCCTGTTAGACATGGTGGCAATCGTTGAAAGTTTCTCTTATTTCGGAAACCAGACTGTTGTTGTGGTGCATGCATCCAGAGTTTCGGTGCGAATACAGATGGTCATGTATGGTCTTTCTCGATAAGGAATTCTATCATTGAGCTGAAAACCGAGCTCCTACTTTAGAGACTCTACTTTTTACTGGTGCTGTTCTATGGTTGCGAGACCAGGACAACCACAGAGGTCTTAAACAAATAACTTGACAGTTTGGACATTTTGTGCCTCATGAGGATCAATTCTCGAGCTCTCTGCACATATAAAGCCACCGATGTAGAGATCAATGCACTTGCGGCAGGTAATGTTAGTGTCTCTTTTACGCTATGTGTTCATTTGATATTCAGATCTAAACTGGTTATATTTTAGAAATTGCGAGAGCTGAAATGGGGAAAACCAGAGGGAATGAGCAGAGTGAAACGCGTCGTCAAGTACATTGTCTGGGTCTGCACCACCTGTTAGTAGCCTTTTAATTCTAATGTATTCTAATCTGAAATGTTGTTTTATAGGGGATATGTAAAGCAATAAGCATTAAAACCGTTTGTTCAATCAATTGAGAAATTTGAAAAATTAGGAAAATTACAAATTAACTGTTCAGACTTACGCTGTGAGTCTCAACTGAAATCAAATTGACCCGTGATTGCAGTTGTCGACAATGAAAACCAATTCCATTAAGCCACAGATATAGCAGTCAACCATTGATTCATTGCTACACCGTGGTTGCATTGACCAGTCGTCACAGGATTACCACTCTAACAAGCACAAGTAGCAGGAGGCTTAAATCATTATTACTATACTACAGTTTGCATGTCATTGATTAGATTAATACGTTTTGTGTATTTTGTAACTCAGCCAGGAACGCCATCATAGTAATTGTAACGAGCGGAGTGTCTGCCATTTTTCTCGAGTATAATTTGAAGCCGTTTTCTCTGACTGGCGCCATCTCTGGTGGTTTACCTCCCTTCCGAGTTCCCAACTTTACGGTAACCGTTGGCAATCAGACGCAGACGGCTCCGGAAATATTTGAAGTAGGTGCCAAGCGTTTGTTCGATTGGAGATTTCTTTTTTCCATGTCGTTTATGTTGTTTATCATTGAACACAGATAGAGGGCAAGTATTTAAAAAACTGTTATTCTGGAAATTGCAAATGCAGGGTCAAGTAATGCAGCATAACAACAGTGTAGGTTGTTTATTGCTTGTGTTTTGGTCATATATATGATTTTGATTGCCCACGCACAGAGAGAGGGTGTGTGAAAGAGAGACAGACAGACAGAGTAAGTGAGAGACTGGGAGAGCGGAAAGAGATACAGAGAGATATATAAAGAGAAAAAGCGGGTGAGATTGAAACAGACAGACAGAGAGAGAGAGAGAGAGAGAGAGAGAGAGAGAGAGAGAGAATGAAACAGAGTCAGAGAAAGAGAGAAAGAAAGAGATCAAGAGAGAGCGTGGGAGTGAGAGACAGAGAGATAAATAGAGAGATAAACAGTGAGAGAGAGTGAGAGAAAGAAAAAAGAAAGGAGAGAAGAAAGAAAGAAAGATTAAGTCTGTGAAGAGAGATGGAGAGAAAGAGACAGCTTGAAAGATAGGGAAAGGAAAAGCCCGGTGGGAAAGAAAAGAGAAATAAGGAGTGATGGTCAGTGTTTTCGGAGGTACATTGTAGATCTATCCTCAAATCAATTCTGCGTCAGTTAAGGCCCAGGCTAATTAGAAGTTTTATTGCTAACTTGCAAATGAAAGCGTTGCAGCGTAACGATTACCTAGATTCCTTGGTGCTTGTTTTGATCAGCAATTTGAAAGGTCGTCGTCCAGTGGGTCTCTGTGCTCTCGGTTGGCCCAGATGGTCCAACACTGACCCCTACACAATGTGAATGTATAATTTAATCAATTGCATTAGAAATATTCATGCATTGAATTGAATACTTAAACTAATATTAAGTCCAAGTCTTTAGTTTATTCCATCCATTGACACAGATGTTACCAATATGTGTTGCATATTGATTGATTTTGTATGTTCTATGCAAATGTTATCAACACGGCTAAGGTTCTCAAAGTCGTTGTTGCAGTGGATCAATGAGTCTGCTACTTGCTCAAGGCCACAATGGAGAACCATAGACACAATAACCACTGATTCAATGGATTAACAGTGACAAACTAACCATGCAAGGAAACGAATGAGAAGCAAAGTGATAGCGAGTCAGAGAGACAAAATGGATAAACTAAAAAGTGTTATAAGAGATGCATCTGTAACCTGAAAATAGTTTGACTCTGAGATGTTGAAAATCGATTATTGTTAGGCATCACGTTTGTCTCATTAGAACTTCAGTTGGACCCCTTTTGCGACTTATTACAAAATAAACGAATACCACATGACATGAAAAACGATGTGATTTTTCAATTGTAGAATATTGGGGCTGGATTAATCATTCTTCCGATTCTAGGTCTGGTCGAGACGATGGCGATTGGAAAAGCTTTCGGTTAGCAAGAATTAGAACAGACATTTTCGAAAATGTTTCTGATATTCGTATTCATATTTATGTTTAGAACAGATCAGCTCAACCAACCATTAACAAGCTACATCCATTTCACAATACAATACAATATAGTACAACAACACAACGCAATACATTACAATACTTTTTTTGTAAAATTCAATAGAAACTAGAATCTTTGGGAAACTGTGTAGAAGAAACGGTGGTTTCTCCAGAATGGCTTAATTAATATATATTAACTGTTTGGGTCAATCCCAAGTTGTTCATGCTGGTCCCCGGAATGTATTATTATTAGAGTGATCAGTACCCTCGTAGCTATTGCCTACAACACAGATTAATTTCAGCTAAGCATATTACAATGTGCGCCTTCGTGTCCAGATTTAAATTCATCAACCAATTATCTCTCTTATTCCAGTTGTGTATTTTATTGTATGACCTCATCGGCTATCTTTACATACACGGTCTAGCGCTTATTAGACTTTTCAGCTAAAGTGCATCTACAGGAATGTAACAATACGAAAGTGTCTAGTTCTGGGTTGCATGAACTGAAAACGCACACACTGTTACAACCATGCAAAACACTGTAAGTTTAACCTTGACTTGGCGAGGAAAGATTCAGATTTTCCCTCAGATCGCAGTTGATGTTTAACATGAACCAGCACCTCATTTACTGTTTAGTTACGAAAGTTTGTTGAATCGGAAATGCGCTAAGAAATGCATACCTAAACTCCCAATTGACAAATTCTCTGTTACAATTTTTCAGCACGGAAGTACAATTATGTGATCAATGCTAACCAGGAACTTTTAGCGATTGGTAAGCTTCGTATCTCTCAGTCCGCTTCTATCTGAAATGCCATCCGCCGTAGCCGTCTGATTGTCTACCTGCCTGACTCTTTAATCTTGACCTGGAACCGAACCCTTCTTGCCTATCGAGTTTATTTTTGATTGAGCGCTTGTGAATAAGCTGGTTCCCGCGACTTGGCTTTCGTTGGGCGCTGTAGAAATCTCAAGCTTGCAGTTACGATTACGATTAGCCATTTCGAATCCGCAGTTTACCTGGACTTAATCTCATCTGTAAGAGATTCCTTTTGCACTAAATTTTTCTTTGTTTTCATTAATATTAACTCCAACGCACCGAAAAAGTGGTGACACATAGGATCAATGGATGTTCGCGACTATTTGAAACCGCTAGAACAACGGACATCCGAGACCAGTTAGGGCATTACTGCAGTAGAGTCGCTGAAACGCCCTCTGTAAAAATCAGGGAAGATAGGGTTTAGAATATTTAGAAAGCGAAACGAAATCTGCTCAAGTAATTAGCGTTGATAACTGTAGAATGAAATGGAAATTCTTCTGCCATAATCTTCCGATGTAGCGCTCCATTTACTGAAGTATACATTTTCTGCAGGTGCTTCGAACATTGTCGGAGCATTTGTTGGGGCCTATCCGGTCACTGGCAGTTTTTCGAGGTAAGTTTCGTCCATCGGCTTACCTTGACTTACCAACCTACAGGAATATAATTAATTTTTCCAGAAAGCTGATAGAAAAGGTCATCCATACTGCGGAGCGTTGAAGGTACACATCTTGTTCGTTATAAGCGTTTCAGTTTGGAGCAGTTTGCTCAATAATTATTGCAACTTCAATAAAGATTATTTCTTCCTTTAACACTGACACCTTCGATTACGCTTAGAATTACGATTATGCTCCAATGTCGGAATCGGCCTTTCAGAGTTATTCGTCAAGTCATAAACTGATCTTTACCCTTGACCTCGTGCGAGTAATTCTGAATAATTGTCTATTGAAATGATGCTCTCGATTGTATTATTTGCAAATGTTTCATTGCAGGACTGCGGTCAATGCGCAGAGTGGTGTCTTCACCCCCGCAGGTGGTATATGGACAGGTACATGTGTAAAGTGATTTCTTTCACTCTTACTCATATATGCACAAGGCCTTTGTGAGGTCATTAAAACGCATTGTATTAGGTGTCTTCGTACATACATTCTGATATATCTCACTGGTTCAGCCATGGGGAGGAGTGCACGATTCTTCTTCTTCTGGTCCTCTGCCCTCAGTCTGGTTCAAACATCCGATGACGCCACTCCCCTCGGTGCTGAGCGTCTTCTTTCAACCAGCTGTATCCGCCCGTCATCATCCAATCCAGCAGCATCTGTCTGGGTGCACGATAGTCTAGCAGTTAGTCAACCTAGAGATCTTAGGTTTATATCCTCATCAGGGCAGCAAATGTTTCGAAATTCCTGCCCCACTTGCGCCGCCTAGCGAACGCAGCTGTGATGAGTACACTGACCGCACGTTGTCCGTGGGAAGACCAGACGGTGAAGGAGAGGACTGCCGTTATATGCCGATGGTATGAAAATGAAGTAGCGAACACTTCGCAACCATGGATGACTCTCGGGGTTGACTTAAGGAACTGCTCTTCTTCTTCTACTTCTTTATTATCATCATCATCAGCAGCAGCATCATTATTATTATCATTACCTTCTTCTTCTTTTTCTTCTTCTGCTTCTTCTTTTTTATCATCATCATCTTCGTCATCTTCGTCATCATCTTCTTCAAGTGCGTTTTAAGACAGTTTAGAAATGTTTGCCGGACAAAGTCAACGCAACAGTGTGTAGATGCAATAGGGAAAGGCACATTCGTTACACAAAAGGAAGCCAGTGTAGCTTTGCAACTGTGTATTGACACAGCACATTGCACTGAGTATTTTATTGTATCGCGCTGTGTGTCAATTGTCATGGTTCTGTTGGCTCTGGGTTTCTACTCTTCCACCAATTGCACAGCATTGAAAACTGTTTTGTTGTATTATATTATTTATTATATTGCTTTGTAATGTATTTCAGCTGTCCTCGTTCTGTTGGCCCTGGCTTTTCTGACTCCTCTCTTCTACTACATCCCGGATGCTGCGTTGGCTGCTGTCATCATAATGGCCGTCATCGACATGATAGACTTCAGCCTCCTCAGGAAACTATGGAGAGTTAAAAGTACTTGATGTTATCTTTCTTGCAAGTTTTATATGATAATTATTTTGAAGCCAAAAGTCAAGTTACTGAATGACTAAAATTTGATTTGCCTCTTGAAAGAGGGAGGTTACACCGCAAAATGCGCTACATAATGAGACCTTCCTCGTAAGCCGTATACCTTCATTGCTGGCGAGAATGGAAGGTGGGTTGTTGTGCACGGCAAACAGAAGGATGGTAGATGAACCGGAGTTTGTGGGCTGGAGGCAGATTCTTATCCTTGCAGATAGGTGGAACTGCAGCTGTAGGCGAGATTGCCTGTGGATGATACAGAGACAATCCTCTCCATTGAAGTCCCTTTGGAATGGTTTCCTCGGCGTCTAATAACTTAATTCCGTTTCGTATAAGTAAGTGTACCCGTATCAGATAGGCCTGTTATAGCCCCATCTTAATTTTTAAAAAATTCCACAAAATTGTAAAATACATTTCATAACTTTTGGCTACGATGTTAGGTTGTTACATTATATCGATACCGCCTATACAAGTTCACCAAAATGGCTCACTGACTTTTAATGGCGTTGATTTAAGCCTAAGCCTACATTCTGTAGACTGCAGCAGTGGCTAAATCGATCATATGCTTCGTTTTGTAGAAATCGACTTAATTCCGTGGATTGTAACGTTTGTTTGTTCTCTGCTCATCGGTGTTGAGGTAACTGAAGTCGTGCAACTGATTTTATTCTGTAATTAACGGTTAGGATGAACACTGCAAGTTTAAACTCGAGTTAAATGAAACGATACAAGGACAGTTTGACGCAAATGCTTTTTCATACATTTTCCTGGTCCCTGCATTTATATAGATTATGGATTATGAATCTTTGATAAGGAATGATTGCCTTTTGTCAGTCTCTCGCAATGCTGGTTGTTAGTCATTATTTAGCTGTTACGATGTTAGTCATCTTCCCTGTATATTATAATAGATACGTGTTAGGAATTTACTAATAATCTATCCAAAGATGAAATAAGTTGTACTGTTTTAGTGCCATCAGTCAAATACCGCCAATTGTAAATGAAAATAAAATTATTTTCACTCTGTTCCTAGTATATCATCTGCTGCCAGTTAGAATATGTCGATGTAATTTAATTTAATACAAAATTTACAGCTGTTGTGTTTCTTCTTTCAGTGGGGCATCATAATCGGCGTCGGAGTATCGCTTCTGCTTCTACTCTATCCCTGGTCGAGGCCGCAGTTTCACGTAAGCACCTCACCATTTTACCCGTCTAGTCGCGTAGCATTTACAACATATATTCTTAGAAATAACAACTAAAGCTATGCACCACGTGTTGAACCTTTCTCAGTATTTTGTATCATCGTTATATAGCCTACGTAGTTCTACAATTGGCTTTCTGAATTGCAGCAGGTAATCGTAATCGTAAACTCGAGGTTTCTACAGCGCCCAACGAAAACTAAGTCGCGGGAACAGGATTATTCACAGGCGCTCAGTCAAAACAAAATCGACAGACAAAAAGGTTCGGTTCCAGGTCAAGATCCAAGAGTCAAATAAGCAGGCAGGCAGTCAGACGGCTACGGTGGGTGGTGTTTGAAATTGGATCTGCAGGATAGATTAGGGGGAAGGGAATGAATCAGGATAGGATCTATGGAAGAGAGTATTTTCAGTTTTGAGTGGAAGACCTGCGCAGAGATCGCAAGAGATGAAGTGCTGGTGAGTTCGTATGATGGATTAGGTAATTGGATCGGGTAGAAGTGCAGAAAGGAAAGTGCAAATAGTGGAGAATCCTGATGGCCGAGAGCGCAGATAGCAGAGACTGAGATAGCGTGCAGAAGCGTTATTTCCTCCCTCTCGTCCCTCTGAACCGTGACCTTTCTGATGAGACTTTCTTTGACCATTCTGCGGATATCTAGGAGTGGCTTATGATCCACTTTAAACCTGAAACAAAAAAAAGGTAGGCCCTACTAAAGGACAGCGAACTGCTCTGTAGGTCATTTATGTGAAATACTGAACAAATAATCATTCCTTCACAAAATAACGTTGCAATGAGTAACTGCACGATTAACAGTGTTGATAAAACTGCAATAGCTTTTGAAATGGTTTCTTTGTGTATTGAACCGCATGGAACATTTGTTGTTTACAGATCAATTTTGCAACGAATGACGAGGCAATCGTGATGACTCTGAACCAAGGTCTTGTTTTCCCCGGAATTGAACATTTTAAGGACAAGATCTACGCAAAAGCTCTTTCAGGTACACATCGCCAACTTCGACTGAAGGAGGAAAACTGAAAAACTAATAACTGAAACTTAAATTAACAGACAAATTGTTCCGTCGATGCCTCGTGCATTGTACACCGGCGCAGTAGAAATTACAACTTACAGTTTTGTACAACATGTAAATAATTGTAAGAATGCGGAACAGATTCTTTTTCAGAGTGTGACGCGAACATTCTTAGACGTAAATTGTCTGGTACCAGAGGTTAGACATTGTGCCTTGCAACTAGACAATTATCTGGTCAATGTAAAATCCGTGCTACTGTATCTAAGACAATTAATGCGCTTTCTAGACAAATCAATTAGTTTGCTGCTATTAGCAAATATCCTTTTGGTGAGGCATATAAGTTAATTAAGGAAAGATGCTTTAAATATTATAGCCCCCCTATAGAACTGGGTGCGTCACCACTCATAGTTCAATTACTTTTGATCGTTGGCGACAATCAATTTGATTGAGTTGATTATGCGTTTTCAGCTTAGGCTTTAGGTTGTCATATTGGTTTACTTGTGTCCTTCAATTTGTCTTCGACTGCATTTTTAACTAATCTTTTCTTCGGCTTCCATGTTCTTTGAAGGGATAGCATTTACTAATCACCCGTCATGTTCTTTGTACTTTAGGCGATAACATGAAATCGGTCGTGTTGGACTTCAGCTACATCGCCAACGCCGATTTCACAGCAGTAGAAGTGAGTTTAGTTGAATGACTTTTCCTAGGAAGAACTTAAATGAAAAATGAACCATAGATGAAAATGTTTTTACATAGGTTTGAAATGGTCGGCTGGCAGCTCACATGTGATGCCGAATGTGGCCAATGCATTTGATTTCCTCGACGGCATCAGATACACCATCAGTTTGGTGACTTGTTTCCAGACAATGGCCCTGTCTTCTTATTCAGGTGCTTTGCCATCTGATGGCAATCTTAATTGCGCTCTGCCTCTGTCATCAGTCTATTGAATCTATCAGTTCAAAATCGTCGTTCTTAGCCTTCAATATTCTTCTCTTCTTTTTCTCTTCAATAACAGTTCTTAAGGCCGAGTTCCTTTCTAATTGGAACTAAAAGTGGTAAGACTTAATCGTCTGTTTCAGGGTTTGCATCAGTTACTTGAAGATTTTGCGAAGAAAAACAGAAAACTCATCGTCTGCAATCTCAGGGTAGGCGAACTCTTTGGAATCAGAGATATTCGTAACTCTCGGGGCTATATAAATTTTACTTTATATGATCGTCACCACCCAAGCATTCGCAAAGCACCTTATAAATAACTGCAACAACAATTGGGTGACATTACTAGCATGGTGAACGAAGTTGCTGGTTGTAAGACATGCCACAAACTCCTATGAGGACTATTAGCATAGATGTACCTGTTATCTTAGCATAGGTTAAGGATCCGTTGTGCGTATGTCTTGATTGCAGCCGAATATTCTGGACGTCTTCAAAAGAGCCAAACTGAAGCATTTCCAGCATGCCGAAACAGTCGAAGAAGCTATTGCTCTCCTCCAAGGTAACCATGGTTTTAGCAAGCATCTACGCAATACATCTGGCGTCGTTAAGGAGCCGAATAGTAACACTGTTCTCTTTAATCACTGCGAATGTGGTGCAAGTCATGGTGTATGTGATTGTTCATATTCAGTGTCGTATAGCCTGTACGTAAAACACCTTGTTTGCTGTGCTTGTAAGAGAACTTTTCCTGATAGAGGCGCTGCATAAATACTAATGGTTTGCCTTATCTTATCTTGTTACGCGCAAGATAAAAGAGATAGCTAGATTTATGCGATATTAAGCGCTGTTGAAGGTGTGATAATTAGCTGTGATTTTTAGAGTGACAGTTTGCCACGTGATGAAATGAAATGATTGATTGATCGGTTGATTGATTGACTGATTGATCAACCGACTGCATGAGAGAGTTTTATAATTAATTCACAGTTTGATTCAGACCTCGTTCCGGCAGTTAAGACAGCCAAAGGACGTGTGTGCCGTGCCAGAAGACAAGAATGACGAGAGTCAGTTTTGTGTAGCATTGAGTATTGATCCTGATGACTAGACGGAATTCTAGTACACATAATGACTTTCTTGTTCTAAATATAGCTTATTGGCCAGTTAGATCATTTCTGTGAATTTTCAGAGATTTTCAGTCTTTAGTGAACTGATCCAACATTTGTCCCCTGTTTAGTACAACTGCCTTATTTTGGAAATTAGCTTTATTATTATTATTATTATTGTTGTTGTTGTTGTTGTTGTCGTCGTTGTTGTTATTGTTATTAAACAGACATTTATACATTTATAACGCGTGCAATTAACAACAACCCAAAGGCGCGTGCAGCGACCCTAAAAAAGTCCTTCCGAGTAATATCGAGAAATATCATGGTTTATAGATCAATAGGAATGCACAGAAATCTAGGCAGACCTATTAAACATGTAAGTTTTAAGCTTATTTGTGAAACTTGTTATTGGAAGAGTGTTACCTTTATGTTGTCGTGGTTTCTTGACGGTGATATGGCCAAAGAAGTCGTGTCTGGCATCAGACATTAGGCCTACTTGTTACTTTCTTCGAGCAAAGGCCTGTGTTTGGATCTGCTTTCAGGTCAGACGGTGATCCAGCGAGTCCAGGACGAAGAGACGAACCCTTCGGAGATCAGACGATGCTCCATCTACGCGGACGAGGAGTGCCAGACGGATGATGAAACGCTCGAACGAAACTATATCGTCACCACGTTTTGACGAAGCAACACACAACGATCCCCAGATACACAGATACACAGACACGCAAACAATTAAGTTCTTCTGGTCGACAATTCCAAACAGCCTAGAATAGGCAGATTAAATTCTAATTAAGTTCGAGTGTATGATTTGCTAAAAAAATCACAACGAACCGTTTACTCGTATATGATGTTGGCAGGTAAGTATAGGCCTACACTTGTACGAATACCTCACAGTTCTATTTTATATGGAGTCCTTTACGGTTTCTCATAAGTGTTGTGCTAATGCCAGTCCAACAGATCTAAGGCATGTGACACGAACACTGATAAGCAGAAGGTCTGTCTTGTGATTTGGCTCTAAATCGAAATGGTCTTTGGACTGGTGGTGGTGAATGATCTAACCCAATAAATTAATTGAAAAATGAACAGGGTCGTTTAAACCATTTAAATTTACATTTTATTTTTGCATTGTGCAAGAACGTGAAGCAAGTCCTTAATGCATTGGCCTGTTGTTGTAAGGCATTTGCACCATCTAACGGAAGCAAAGTAGTATGAATGAGATTGTTCTTTGTATTGACTTAGCACTGGTTCATCAACACACGGAATCTTTGCTACAGTTATTCTAAATGGACACTTTCGGAAACCGACGGCCGTAAGAGGTCTCCCGGACGAGATCGTGTTCTAAATTACTCAAAGGCATATAATACTAGAACATTTGTAGCTACTGACTGAAGTAATTACGAGATAAATACAGCTGATTCGACCAGTCCTTTCTAAATAGAACCATTCGTCTTTTTAATTCGATTCCACACTGCATTCACACCTGTTTGCTTTTCGCTTAGAAGTATTGACTGTAGATTGTCTCCAAAAAGAGGATGGGCTTCATGTGTAAGTATATTCCTGTATCTGTCGCCTTACACTTTTCACTTCTCTACGATGTATCCGGATTGAAGAATTATGCTGCCCTGATTGTTAAATTCTGCATGTATGGTTATATGAAAGAAAGCATCACTTGATAGAGCCTGCAATAATTTAGTCAACGATTATCGTTGGCTGGGAATAACTGTCTGCGTGGTTAATTCCGGATAATGATAATTTGAACTAATAGCTGCGAACATAATTAGGCAGATAACAGCTGACTCTTCAACCCGGATACATTTCGTAATTAGAGCTACACAAACGCTGCTTAGTGAAATATGGCTCGCGGAATAAAAGACAAAAGTGTGTCCTTTTAAACCATTTTCATTAAATAGAATCGCACACAGCTGCAAAGACAGCTGAAAAGATTCAGTTTTAGGTGGAAAACCTAAAACCCAACTCTCTCCGATCAGGAGAGATTGGCGTTTGTACCTTAGAAAGCAACAAGTTGGAAAGACGGCATAAAGGGCGTTTCGGCAGTCTAGTTAATTACTGGAGGTGACATATCAACACTTGTGCTACAAATATGTCTTGTGAGCTACACTTTTTTCCAAATATATTTTATAATATTGTTTCTGCGCAATTACACATTTACAATAGATTTACTATGAATCACATATTAAGATTAGACAGATTGCAAAACAAAAGACTCTTAAGTTGGAATGGAATGATAGTTTTGCGACGAACTTTCTCCATTTCTCGGTTCATTCTTGCAGGCTAAAGTGTTGACCAGATTAGATAACAGAACACAAAAAACTTTCAAGTAAAAATGGAGGTTTTAACAGTTAACTTCAGATCTTCATAATGTCTGTTGACCAGTAAACATCACAAAATATTACCGGCAACATTACTTAGCTGAAAAAAACCGAGACAAGGTTGTAATCAACTTTGACACAGCATCCATGCACCTCATATTAGAATTGATGCATCCTACCAAGTCGGCCTATTATTATTTTCATGTCATGCATATCAACAATTGATGTTGGTCTATTACTTAAGCTTTGTAATGGGACTAAATGTGCATACTCACAAAAGAACCATTGCAGTAACAGTTTAATGCAGGTTAATTGTCCAACCACTGGCATCTTATAATAACGGGACTATTTTCTAGGAAAAAGAGCGATGATTGAAAAATATGGAAATGTACGACTGTTTGACATAATTGCGAAAAGCTTGTACAGTTCAATGGCGGCGTGCCTACGTAATGAGTTATAAAATAATTGCCTTTACTGCTATGCACTATTTATTGCTAAGCCAGTTGCTCGAGAAAGCGAGAGAGTGCAAACCGATTCAGTCAGCATGTTTCATTCGACTGGTGAATTTCATAACCGACCAGAATTAAGAATGTGGGATCATCATAGATTCCATTGTGGTTACCAGAACTTTTACGCTCGAAAAGTTGTAATGTATGGCGCAGAAATAACTGCAGGATCTGCGGTGCAGTAAAGTCCTTCAGGACGTTCAGGTATTTCTTCATATGGTGAAAGGTTCAAGGATGCATATACAGGAGGTGGAGTTTCATTTGGCTTTGGCAAAGACATCTTCGGCTGATAGCGTCGATCTTAAACCAGACAAATAATAAACGATTATTGAAAAGTACGCGATTATGAAATCCATAATTGAAACCCATCTTTGCAATTAATTATCTTCCTTAACCATTCTCCATATTGCTGCGGAAGATAACAGAAGTGATGCCCTTTAATTAAATGCTCTTCCTTCTACCTTAGCATTAGAAGATGAAATGCCAAACAACTCATAACGACTATTGTGATACACGCCGACTCGAACCAAAAAATTATCAAAATACTACAAAACTTTCAAGCGATTGAATTATACAGCGAAATGGTTTGTAGTATATATAAATATTATCAAACATCGGTGGGTCTGACTGTTATCATATCTACTTGCGTAGAGTCACTAAAGAACATTAATGATAGATTAAAAGGTAACAAGAGCGCATACCTTTGTTCTTTTGGCCTCGACAGGTAAGAAATATTACAGCAACGAATAAAATGATGACTATAACACCAAGAGCAGGAAACCCGATAAACAGTAACAAACTCGAGAATGACCCTTGATTTGGGTCAGATAACCCCAAAGCTACAATAAAATGTCATTTAATCAGTTTTATATTAATGAACAATTAAAGGCAAATTCATTCTATAAATCAACTTTCGTGATTCAATGTACCAATTAAGATTAATCAACATCATATCAGATTGCAGAACAAACGACTGATCAAGAAAATCTCTGGTCTATTTATTGATAATTAAGCATTAGCTTCAGTTAATGAAAATCCAAAAATAACTAAAACCGAAGACAGTGCTCCAGAATTCAAACCCTTAACGCAGCATAAACATGTTGAGAAAATGTAAGACAACGTTGGGACAACACTGTCCCAATGTGCTGCGTGCTGTGTGGAGAAAGCTGAAACGTTGTAAGTTGCCTGAATTACATTCAATTTTCTGTTTAACTTCCTACACAACGTTTATACAATTCTTTCATATATTGACAACTCTTTGTGCAGAAACAAACTATTCTGCAAAAGCCAGATTGTTGGGTCAGTTTCGATTACAAATCGGAATCCGGACAGGTAGGCCAGAGAATCGAGAGGGAGGAATGTTGGAAAGCGACTATTATGGCGACGGTGTTCGGTGGAGAAATGAATTCAGGATAACGAATTTTGGTTTTTGTCTGAAGAGAAGAAGAAAAATATTCCAGAAGAGAGGGAAAACGGAAGGAAAAAGCACAAGATATTGACAGAAGAGGATCAAGAACTGGACTGAGACTCATCAAGACCACGAGCAAGAAGAGTAACCGGTAGGAGAGGAAACGTCGTAATCGTAATCGTAATCCCAAGATTTCTACAGCGCCCAACGAAAGCCGCGCCGCGGGGACCAGCTTATTCACAGGCGCTCAGTCAAAACAAAATCGATAGGCAAAAGGGTTCGGTTCCGGGTCAAGATCCAAGAGTCAGGCAGAGAGAGACAGCGTGGCAGCTACGGTGGGTGATGTTTGGGGCTGGACAGCAGAGGCAGATAAGAGGAAGAAGGAGTGTCAGGATAGGATCTGTGGAAGAGGAATGTTTTCAGTTTTGAGTGAAAGGCCGAAGCAGAAATTGCAAGCGGTGGAGCATTGGTGAGTTTGTATGATGGGTCCGAAAACTGTAGCAGTTTTGGGGGAGTTTATTCCAGAGTGGTGGGGCAGCTATGGCTATGGAGCGATTACCAAATTTTAAGGATGAGGTGATTGGAGGGCGGAGAAGTGTTAGGGCAGAAGAGGAGCGGGTTGAGCGAGACGGTTGTATTGTAAATAACTGACGAAGATAGGAGGGTTGGGAAGATTGAAGTGTGTTGTATGTAAGTGATATGACTTTGTACTCGATTCGTACAGGTATTTTAAGCCTGTGTAGTGATTTAAGAACAGGAGTGATGTGATGGTGTTTGGGTGTTTTGGTAACAGCACGAGCAAGAGCATTCTGTATGGCTTGAAGGCGGCTTATTTGGGTGGAGTCTGAACTGACTCAAGAAATGAAAATTCAAGAGATTCCAATTATAGAAGAGAGCCTTTTATAAGAAATTTACTGTGTATAGTAATGTATACAAGCTGTAATGTATAGATACTGTAGGTCTCGAAGTGGTCCAGGTGACCGAGCCCTGTAAATGACTGAATGCAACGGTTGCCCATGAACAATAATTCATCTCTCTCACTGTGTGAAGGCATACTTTCATTATTATTATTATTATTATTATTATTATTATTATTATTATTATTATTATTATTATTCTTGTTGTTCTTGTTGTTCTTGTTGTTCTTGTTGTTCTTGTTCCTCTTGTTCTTGTTCTTGTTCTTGTTCTTGTTCTTCTTATTCTTATTCTTCTTCTTCTTCTTCTTCTTCTTCTTCTTCTTCTTCTTCTTATTATTATTATTATTATTATTATTATTATTATTATTATTATTATTATTAAGAATAATGAATCAAGTCCAACAAGAACAATATCAAACAAACTCCTACCATGAGTAACGCTTTCTGGGCCTACTTCGGTTGATGACAGCCAAGTGTACTTGTAACTTGGTTCCTCTGAAGAATGGCTACACGTTTTGTACCTTCGAATTGGTTTGTGCTTGATCTTAATCGAACACGTGTATTCTACTTGCAGTCGAGCTGGTACGTCTGCCACACAGGTAACCATTCCATTGTATCGTGCAGTACAATGTGTCGTCATCGTAGCAGTGTCATTATTGTGCATGAACAGCATTTCTGGTTCCCCATTTTCAGTTACATTGACGCTACACATTAGTTCCACCATTTCTTCTCCTTCACGTGTGTCTCTGTTCACGTGCTGAATTTTGCATTTTGGTTCTGAATCTGAGGACACCACAAGACACGAATATATTTACTCCTGCAAAGACAAGATTAAACTTGGCGAGAAAAGAAGACAAGCTAATCAGTAGAAAATAGAAAAGTTCGGAAAATGCAGAATAATAGTAGAGCATTCTTTCCTAAATAGTTTTAGAAGCAACGTATGGCATGATTATGTTGACTATTGCTAGAATGAAAGCATTTGAAACCAAAGAATGAAAGCATTTGAAACCAATATACTAACCAAGGACGATAAGTTCAGCACACAAAGCACTCTCTGGTTGTTTGCATTTGTATGTTCCAGAATGATTTGCTTGGATGTCAGTTATCAGGAGGTCTAAGCGCTGAAATGGATAGTTTGACGGTTCCTTCAGCACTCGATACCGTTGATCTATATCGTCGGCCATTTGTGACCCCATGAACAGAACTTTATCATCACTTGGATCAGAAGGAAGGTATCTGTACCAACGAAAAGGTCCACCCTGGGCACAATCCAACACTTTATCTGTTCCAGCCATCACAACCACATTCTTTGGAATGTCTGTGTACAGCAGAACAGAAAGTAGGAACGTATCACAGACTTATCAAAACATTGTCCGAAATATTCAAAGTGATGAACGCATTCGTAAGTTGTTCTTTCGTTCATGTGTTCGTTTGTTTGTTCATCTGTTATATATCAATCATTCTGTTGTTCTCGTTTGTTATTCATTTCAATTTATTCATTTCAAAACCATTACATAGCGCTGCTTCAACTCTTCCACTCAGAAACCGCCAGCCTAACTAAGCCAAATAATCGCTTTGGAAATTGACATCTCACCTTTGTGATTGTTTATAGCCCTCTGATTTTATCACTCTCAGGCGTTTTCCCTGAACTCAAATCATTGTTTGAGTTCCTGGTTTTTTCTCCTTCAGAACATGTAATTAAGGGCGCCGTCATTATACACATGGATACACATTTCCAATAGTTTCAGTTGTATACAGGCTGTGACCTTAAGCAATACATCCATCCGCTTAACTGTCTCATAACTCGGTCCAGTTATTTCTCTACTAAAAACATCTTCCCATCAGAGTCATATTTGTCTGACCGCACTGCCATCTTTGCTCAGGTTTCTTTTCACCATAATCCGCCCCCGCTATCGCCCTTGGAAAAGGCTTACTCTTCCAACCTTCATCTTCGACATCCTCGTATTTCCTATGGCTATTCTCAGCACAGACAGAAATTTCTTTAGAAGGGTTTATTTTAAAGGCTGTTCGTGCGTTAACCGAAACCCACAGATATACATTTTAAAAAGAAAACTGTTGTCGTTAACTTTTGACCTAGTTGTAAGCATCCTAACGTGTTCCAGGAGCGATAATGTATTAGATCCCAGCCTGCCTTTTTATACCGATATACGATTCCGACTGGATGGATCGGATCATGTATCAATGACGAATCAGCAATCGATGCTCGTGGTTTTATCTGCAGCTGCATCTGTTCGGAATGTGTACGCATTGACTCATGTAGCGAGCATAACAGCAGTGCATTTTAAATTTAGAAGATCGATTGCCTTCTGTCATCTGAGGCTGATGAAGGTTTAGTCCTATAACAGAGACAATCGTAGGGATAGGCCTACGGTCCGTGCATCTTAAATGGCTTGGGCCCATTCAAATGGGCAGCGGTGGTGAAGGATCTCACCAGATAAATTCATTAAAAAATGAGCAGGGTCCAGGCCACACGGTCGCTATAGAAAATGCAGTTTATTCAGGGAACCTGGTAAACCATGCCACATGCGAACATGATAGGCCTAGATGCAGTGCAATAATCTACTTTTGTTGATCAGAGATTATTGCTACTTCGGGTTAAAGGTAAAAATAACTTGCCGTCGCATTTCGCAATGTAGTAGAGCAGACTGCAGACGACTAGTGCGAAAAGGCGTTCGTTGGACGATGAAATTTCCAGCTCCATCAGTTCTATTCATTTATACTCAACTCATTATGTCCTTCAGTTTAAGACCATGACACGTCAGAGAATCCAACATCCTCAAACCTGAAATTCGACAGTTAATAATCCGAACACTGTGCTCGATTGGATTTTAGAGTTTCACATGACTCAGATCATTAGGCCTACGTCACGTCTAAAAATTGCCAAGCCCTAGGGCAACGTTCGCATAATGAGGATGGCGTGAAGATAGCGCACTCATTACACTCGTGCGCGCAGAATACTATAGGCTATTGTGTGTTACAAGCTGATAGTCAGATGCTGGCCAACAGCCTAACTGGTAGGGCTATGTTTGGTCTCGTTTCTGTATTGATGCAAAAGCGTGGCAATCATCTTATAAAATTTGTTTATGGTTGTTCAGATCTATTTTTGCATGCATTAGATATCTTCTTGTCTTTCTTAGGTCACGAATGTCTTTGGTTTAATTAAGAGTAGCAAAGGACAATAACTTACTACAACTGAATTGTATGTATAAAAAGCAATGCGACGTTCCAGCAATGTGCGCTTGTCAAGGCCTTTGTAAATTGCAACGTAGGCCTATTGTTAACACTGTGGATAGATGGTGGAGCCCGAATGACTTTTCACCGACTAATATCCTTAGTTACAGTATTTGTGTGACTGCAGTTAAAGCTTCTTCACTTGGCAGGCCATTATTCAGAATTTGTTGAATATTGTTTATTTATATTTTATTGGACATAGATTTGAATCAACAGGCTTTATTGATTTAAATAACATGTTCACATTGTATGTATAGTATAACCGTTTTCTTGCTTATTTCTGATTATACATTATATTTGCGGTTGCCAGGAGACCAGACAGATGAGGTGATTGGAGGCTAGAGTGGGTTGTGTTTAAGCTGAGAGAAATTGAAATACTGAAACCTGATCAGGGTGAGATTTCTTGAAAAAGAAAAAAGGAGACCAGTTTTCAAAAAGGAAAGCCTAAGGAGTGATAGACAGAGTGAACGACGGAAGTGAAAAAGCAGCAGAGAATTTGCGAAATTCAGGAGGTAGATCGTTCCAGAGTCGAGGTGCAGTGTAATGTATGGATAATGACTCTGTGATGGTGGATGAATACGGTAAACTGAAGGAGGAAGCCCAACAACGTAAGAAATGGGCCATTGGACGTTCTAACCTGCTCGGGGACAGAGAATTTGAAGAAGATCCACTTAAACACAACCCACCATAAGAGCTTTTCTCCCCTTCTCTCTCTCTCTCTCTCTCTCTCTCTCTCTCTCTCTCTCTCTCTCTCTCTCTCTCTCTCTCTGGTCTTCTTGGCAACTGGACTTGGTTCTTGACATGACGTCTTCAGGCAACCCCACTGACTTGACGCAGCGCTCGTGAATGAGCTGGTACCCTGCGCTTAGCTTTTAAATAGCGTTTTAGAAATTTCAAGTTACGATTACGATTAAATTGTTGCTCTCAGTCTTTAGTGGTTACTTTCTAACTATATCAGAACCTCCTTATAACATGCCTTGTTATAAAATGGATGGCTGCGAACATATCTGAAAGATTGATAGGCACGGTGATCGTAGCGGCAGCATGCGAACCCTTACGAGATTTCTAACCCCGTGACCGCCAGGTGGCGTTTTATGACCTAATTACACATTTCTGACGGAGTTTCACCACTACATATAATAATGTGTGGTTTCGCATTTATGATGTCTTTTTATATATATAGTATACGTGGTGCAATGTTCTAGAACGTTCTCGAACATTCTCGATTTTCTAGCGTTCGGTTCTATTTATAGAGTATATGCGTTCGGGTCCGTCTAATTGCACCTAGTCTGAAAATAATTTGAATCTTAATTGCAATTAATAATAGAGTTGGGATCTGTGTTATGATTAAGGAAAATGTTAAGAATAGGGCTAACATGTGCAAAGGACCACAACAGGAAGGCGTTTATGTGACTTTTTATTACGTGATAATGATTTTGATTAGACTGGGTGCGCTTTAGGCGTTTGTAGCGTAAATTCGCCGATCAATAATTAGTAGGTTTAACGCGTCGTGCGGCGGTTGTTTTGAGTTGGAGTTTGCATTTTGTGTTTTTAGTCGATAAATAGTCATAAAAAGATGACTGGATTGCTGCAGTGGGTGGCATATGAGATTTCAGTTTTGTTTATGTTAAAACTTACATTTACTTATAGTAAGTATAATATATAGTTTATTATGTATGTGCTTTCACCCGCCTTCATACTCCCTGCCTAAGCAAAATGAAGTCGCGAATACTTTAGCCCCCATGGCTGCAGTGTTTAAGCGACGGCACTTCATCTTAGAGTTTCTGAATTTCGGACCTTTGTCTGTGTGTTTCTGAATTTCCAATCTTTATGTTTCTGATTTTCTGACCGTCGTCGATATGTTTATAATGTTCCAACTATCTGTATCTGTTTTTGATTTTTCGACCTGTGTGTTTATTAATTTGGAACTTTCACGTTTATGACTTACTTACTTACACATGATTTTGTGAACATTTACATCACTTTCCCACACTACAAGCTACAGTTAAAATAATTCAGAAGCATTTTGCTAGATGGCAATATGAAAAGCTTTAAAATGGAATATGGGAGTAGATATATTACTGATGCTAGGTTACCAAGGAGTAGCTATGACGAGTACACTGGCCCAGGCTCAGATTACCCAAATGGCGAATTAGGCAGCAACAGGGGCCCCACAGCTTCAAGTAGCCCCCCCATCCGATGTCAGCTACAATTTTTGTATCTGTCAGACTGGTTTGTAATTAATCTCTCTCTGTCTCTGTCTGTCTCTGTCTCTCTCTTTGTAGTGGCATACCCCTAGGAGCATATCCTTGTCTGTGATGTGGCGCCAAGCCGCCCTATCCCAGGCTCTCCTCCAAGCAGTATGGAGCCCAGTGTTCAAAGGTGAAAGATCTTTCTCCACAATTCTTGGCCACATGGCTCTCGGATGGCCACTTCAGTCCCCTATGAGTTGGTTCATCATTGACCATAATGCTCTTCTGTGGTCCTCTTCCATGCCCGGAGAAGCGGACTCTCCTGGACTGTGACAGAGACTGCAGTGGTTGTCATTCTCTTTATTTCATGGTCGATGACATGGTCCAGGTATAAGATATGCAAAATTTTCCTGAGGCACCACATGTTGAAGCTACCTATCTTCTTATTCAGGGCCTCTGTAGTTGTCCAGGTCTTGCCTCCATAAAGGAGGATTGGGACAACATACAGTTGACAATTAATGCTGACATGATTATGTCAAATTCTGTCTCAAACAGCAAACCATGAAGTTAGTTGAAGCCTATCCTGGAGACATCATTGCCAGTTAACTCTAAGAACTAGAACTGTTTCACAAATAATTGTGTCTAATGGAAATGCACTTGTGGATCATTGCAATCATCTTGCTTTGCTCATTGCTGCATTTGAAGATGACGTCCAAAGTGTATCCAAATGTAGATATCGTGCTGTGTTTGTTTCTAACGCTACTGCATACCAGCTATTAAGCAGAACGGTGGTTTTCAGCATTAAAGAATATCAATAATAAGAGAAGGACAGCCATGTCCCTAAAGAGACATAATACTGTCACTGTACATTGGGGTGATCCAATAAATGTTTTTGTTTATAATTCGTGTTGGAACCTGCCATTAAAGTCTATCAGTTAAAAAAATTAAATGATGAAATTTCAGCCACAAATTGAACAATGTTTAGGGGTTGCAGAAGTCGATCAAAGATTTCTGTGTATACAGCTTTATTGAAGACAAACGAGAATCAGTACGCAAACATAACAAAGATTGTATTTTAGTGTGACTTAAACTGTCAGTATTAGATTCCTTTTATGAAATAGTAAATCAACAAATTGCAAGTGCAGTCACAATTTGTCAGCCTTGATCTAAGAAATATCATGTCCTTGCCCATCCCCAGTGCAGTGGCAGTTCAGATTGTTATTCTGTATTTGATTTAGTTCTGTCCAGCAAAATCTTCTTAGAGTCAGGAAATTTGTGGCAGTGTTCCTATACGGCTTGCAGTAAATATTGTTTTTGCTGTTCATCATTTGTCCAAATTGACTTGCTGTAAGTTGTACCCCAAGCATGATGATGGAATCCCAGTTCTCAAATTCAGTCAGTTTCAGCTTAGTTCAATAAATAGTTTACCTGGCTAACATCTGTACAATTAATATAATCACAGGTATTAATCAGTGGAGATACAAAACAAAAGGCTAGAGAAAGAAATCTAGAAGGATAATACAATCACAGCTTTCTCTAGATTGGCTTAAGGTAATGGGCCTGTTTTATTTCTCGTCATGCTGTTCATATATATAGTCTGTTAAAATTTCAGGTGTGGAGTTTGTTATTAGACCAGAAAATGCAACGTTTGTTCCTGGAGTTAATTTCAATTTGAGATGTGCTGTTGATAATTCGTCTACTGCTGGGTTAGAGTGGCTGTTTGATGACGGCAATGGGTCTGAGATAAATATTGGAGAATGGATCGAGGGCAGCACTTACAACCCCCCACTGCCTGGCTACCAAGTGGATCGACCTGACAGTTTCACATCAGTCTTAACAGTACTGAATCCAAAAATGTCTTCTGCTGGCAAGTACTGTTGCCAGTACAACAATGCTCAGGGGCAGAGTGATTGTGCCTTTATGACGGATGACAGTAAGTTTTATATTCTTCTGTTTTGACTGCAGTTGAGTACCTGATGACATCCAGAGACAAAAAAAAAATGAAACGAAAGAGACCAAATTAAAATAGTTTCTGAAATTTGCTGTCTTGGTTTTCTGATACTACCACCGTAGATAGGGTCATACAATTATGGACATTTATAAAAGTTAGGAGTTAATGGTACATTTTATATCTCATGCAGTGCTTGTGCTGCTGATTTAAATATATATGTTGTTTTTGACTTAGTTATCTGATCCATAAGGCATATATGTTTTTATGTTGTTTAAATGTTTAAAAATAATTTTTATGCTGTGGTCGAATTGACAGATCCCTTATAAATGTTTTGCAGGCCAAGCCTCATATTCAAGTGTGGAAAGTGACTTGGGCACAGCGACAGCAGGTTGGAACGGGTTTTATCTATAGTCTCTACTTCTTAAAATTCTGTACAGGTCAGGAGCACCTCACAGAAGTTTCCTTAAAAACGAAAAAAGTCCAGGCAAACTTTATTGTAATGTCATGTGTTCTAAATTTAATGTGTAGTTAAAATTTCCCCTTCATAATCCATACAGTGTGTTAAAAAATGAGCTGACTCCATTGCTTACTGGAAAAGATATTGATCATTTTAGCCATGAAGTCATTTACTTACTCATTAACTACGCTGAAACTACACTGAAAGCAGATCCAGTTAGATGATGTCTGTGATGTGTTAATTTGTAGTTAATCATTTTCAAATATTCACAGAAGGCTCAGTATTTTGGTCAACTGATAGATGTAAATAAAGTGCAGGAATGTTATTTATTTACGACAAACCAGAATAAAACATTTTTAAAATTTGTTTCTGAATAATTGCAGGAAATCATGGAGTGCCAGTTGGCACTGGTGTTGGCATTGGTGTTGGCACTGGTGTTGGCATTGGTGTTGGCATCATCGCAGTTGTACTACTGGTGGCTATGCTGGTAATTATGAGGAAGAAACGCAAACATTCCAATATCAAAGTCGTTGCTGGTATGTTTTCATTAAAAAACTTGATATATCGTCATAAGTTTTTACAAATATATGAGGTAAATCATTGTAAGTGTATATTTTTGTTATCAGTACCTTACTGTCATTGTTTACAAACGAAAGCTGAATGCACAAGCGAAACGACTGAGATTAGTGATTAGGTGGATGCATAGACTGAGCTGTGATAATGAGAATTAGAGAGAAATACAAGAAGGATATGGAGAACGTAGGGCAGAAAGCTGACCTCATTGATTTTTAATTTAACGTGTAATTTTGAATGTGGACTTTTGAGGTTGGTTTAAAATTCTGTTTTCTCTGGGTAGCCAGTGCAAAGATTTAGCACTGGAGATGTATTTGATTGACACTGCTGAATGACTTTCCTGAGGTCAAAGATCAGAGTTCACAAATGACCCCACACTGACATCATCTGTGGTCATTTAAGTGGCAGACAACTGCTTACCACTTTTCTTCTTACAGATTACAAAATGCATTTGCCATTCCAATCTATTTCCATAGCTCGAATGCTGTTGCAGCATGAATCTGGTAAATCTTGTATGGAAATATTGTGCCAGTTTTTGGATTGTTTGCACTGCAGCCCAGCACTGCGATCTCTCATCTCTGCACTGGCTGCCTGTTTGCCGCAGAATTACATTCAAGCTCTGGGTGCTTATTTTTGGTGGGCACAGTGCCTTGTATCCATAGGCTCTTGTCACATTAGTGGAAAGCTTTGCACCGTGCAGTCAGCTGCACTGTGCAGTCATTTTGACTGTGACTGCCTAAGCTTAAGTTGAAGTTCGGAAGTGCAGCTTTTGTGACGGCCTGGAACCCACTGAATCATTTTGGCATCAGCTGACAATTAACTTCTTTGTACTACCTTTCCTTGATTGACAATGTTATGTGCTGTTGGTCACTAAAGGTGTAGGTTGTACAATAAAGGCATAGAGATTTACCTCTTGAAGAAACAGTAATATCTATCAGCTTTGACGTTCTGCGTAGATCACCAAATTTATGGCAAATATAAATGCATGCAGCAGTAATTTCTTTAGCCTACTTCTTTGTGAGCTGAGTGTGTGTTGTGCATATGTATGTGTCCAAGCACGTATATATCACATTTTAATAACCTTGCAACGGAGCTGCAACATGACCAGTTAACATTTCCAAAAGGGTGCATCTTAAGATGAGCTGAGAATGTTTGTTGAGCTGTTTGTGGCATCAGAGTTTCAGTTTTCAGTGGAAGATTATTCCATAATGACTTTCCAATGCGCAAGAAACGATGGTGAGCCCAAGCCGTTTTACGGCAGCATGGAACTTTCAGATTCTCAAGGGCCACTGAACGCAGGGTTTGTTGACCCAGCTGACTTGAGACAGCAACAAGAAGCTCCCTGATGTGTAAAGAGATGTTGAGCCGACTATTGAGGCCCACTGTAAGGAGAACCTTGAATTTAAATCTCATCTCAACCGTGAGCCATTGCAGGGTCTGTTGAATGTTGTTTGGAATATGCAAACATGGCAAGTTGGTCATGATCCAGGTAGCATGGTTGAGGACAGACTGAAACTGTCAAATTCAAAACTTTGGCAGGCCTGCAAAGACTGCATTACAGGAATGAATGAAGGAATGAATGAGGGTCACAGCTATGTCATATGATAAATTACGCTGAATGACCCTGATCTGGCACAGTTGATATGATCTGCAGCCGAGTTATATTTATCCATGAGTAAAGCAAGGTCCCAGACAACGTGCAGTGGTTCCCAGCCTGAGAATGGCGTTACTGTTGTCTCTGTCCACGTTTGCTCATGCCATCCATTGGCTTCAGTTTGAACTGAAGTTGGATGGTATATCAAGTCTAAAATGAATAGATGAATGAGTCTTGCCATCCACTGAGCTTGTAAAGGGCTCATTGAGCTACGAAGCGATTGCTTCAATATGGAATACTGCCAAAAAAGATAATTGCCGATCCCAGAAGTTCTTCGTAGTCATATAGTGAACTGCATTTTTAACAGATTTCAACGTTGCAACACCGCTTCATTATTATGATTTGTTATTGCACTGCTTAGCCTAACTTAAATCCCAGAGTTATAGTGACTGATATTTTATGTAACAGTGTGTATGTATGTTTGTGCATTGTTAATGAAATAAGAAATAAGATACTAGCAAATATTGATCTGTGCAATGCATATTATCAGCGCATTTCACAAGCCTTAATTGCATGTCTTTCTTTTGTTTTTAGGTCAGCAGAATGCTTTGCTAATGAAATCCGACCCGCGTAATGGTTGAAATTTCTGTGAGCCTTGGCTTACGAGGATCCATTCTGCAGATCGCTAGCAAACCATTTCAGATGTGGTGATCTGAGAATCTTTTGCCAAATATCCCAAAGCCAAGTGCTTTTGCAACAATGGTATGGAACTACCCTGCTGTTTTTCAAATGTTCAGTTACATTTTTGTCTGCATATTGAGAAACTGTATGCATTATTCTGAGGAGGGGAGTGGCATGTTATTGTGCCTCAACCCAGGTGTTTGTCAGAACACGTGTATCTAAGGCAGCTCATTCACGGCAGCTACATAGTTGTACTATGGTCAACAATTTCCACGTTCTAATCAATGCAGTCAAGAATAGCCATTGTACACCGCAGTTATGACCATAGGTCTTAATCCATCTTCAGGAAAGGTAGCTTTTATTAGAATCAACTCTGGTACTCATCAATATCGGCAAGTCAGAATAACTGTGGTGGATGTGAATGCAGCATTCAGTTTGGATTATGACATCCAGCTGACTCTGACTCTGCACCTCATATGGTTTGGAGTTACTGGACAACCATCGAAGTGCCTTCACTCTTTTCTGAATGGATGTAAATTGTCGTGGAGAAATTACTGCCAACCCTGTCAAAATTCTCACCCATTTTGGGCTCCCACTGAAATGTGTATTGTTACACTACAGACAGACCAGAAACGTTTTAGCCTGCCTCAAGTTTGCACCTTTTTTAGATCTATTGGATAGCCACATTTTAGCACCTTTGAGAGGTTCTTAAAAGGCATTAATAAATAGCCACATACTTACATACATTCCAGAATTGATCTTTGCATCTGCAAATATTTGGGGTGTAACTTATTTTCAACTAGGCTTAGAGCGTGCATGTATGTTATGTCTTGTCTTGAACCATCCTTGACCCAAGGAGTCGCTGCACCATGGACAGTTTTGTGCCATATACTTCTGTCCCTTGTCTCCACAACTTGCTGTTGTCTAACCATGTCATCTTGGATCTTCCTCGAGCTCAGGATTCAGGAATTGTGCCTTGGATGACCTCTTTAACTAGGCAATCTCCACTCTTTCGTAGCACATGCCCAAAGTATGTATATGTAGTGATGTGATTTTACTGCATATGCTAAAAGCTTTGGCTAAAACATTGATGATATCACAAAAGCCTTTTTAATCTGTTTAATTTCATAATTTTTAGTGTTTGTAATCATTCAGACTTTCTATTTAAATTTTTTAGGCTTTTCCAGTATTTGACCAGTGATATTAAAGTACAAATTTTATTAGATATTGTATGACTTGCATAGCATCTGTGATGCACAGACAAAAAAACACTGCTGACTGACAGTACAATAACCCTGGTTATAACAGCAGTATGTCAGTATCTATGGTACTGCGGTACTGACAAATGCCAACTTAATGTACAGACATTAATTTAAGTATGTAAATTGTCGAAAACTTTTTAGTGATGTGATATACAATGATATATCATGTTTTGTTCAAAGTTTGACTATCAAAACAGACTTGTGAGAGCAAAGGTGACAAGTTTTGTTCTGCTTTTCTCACGGTTCTGTTTGGATATCTGGTTGATCTGTTTGTATAGAATAATATTATCTAATGCTTCACCGACATTTTAATTTAGGAAAGCTATCATGTCTTGAAACGGGGTTTAAATTTTGTGGACATGAACCACTGTCATTGTTTGTAAAAGTGCTGGTGTGATAACTTCTGAAATTAATGAACTTGTAATCATTTGTGATCATGCACGAGAAAATCCCAAGTTGGAAAATTTTGAAAATTGGTTTAATATTGCATGAATTATGCTTTAAGTGCTGTATAATTTGGTGAAAACTGCACGATTTTATCAAATAAAAGTCATAAATTTTAATATCCATGTTTCGGATACTTTGGAAAAATCATGAGTTAAATTTTACCATAATTTAGCTGTCTAGTGTACATTAATTTTTTATATGCAAAATTAGTTATACAGCCTGAAGTTTACCGGTGCAACCTTTTGATATCCCACATCTGTGTACAGAAATATTTCAGATCTATTTTATCATAATCACGTTATGAGTGCATTCTTGCATATTGATTAGAGCAACTTTGGCCAGGGGATGTCGTGCACGATCACGTGTTTTATGTTTACCCAACTAACAAAGTCACATGTTAACAAATTAACAAATTCACTTCTTGGAAGAAGCTTCTTGTATTGTGATGTCCTCCTTTCTCTTGGTTCATGTTTCTGATCACCTTAACTTTTGTAGATTTACCCAATTAGTTTTTAGGTTCTTGTAGTTTTCCTTCCTCTTGTGAATTCTTCTCTCTTTGTCAATTTGTTTTTGCCCATTGCTGTTCCATTACCTTCCTTATTTGCATCATGTGTCCTGCAGAAATCTCTAACTTGTTACTTGTCTTTCTTCACTCTTTTAAGCTGGTTCCCATGACACTTTCACTGGGCACTGTAGAAATCACGAGATTACAGTGATGATTTCAATTTATTCTCATTTATTTATTCAATGTTGTTTGTTCTCTTTTGCCTTTCTCTTTCTTTGCTTTTCCATAACTTTTGTAGACTGCATATTAGTCGGCATTACCATATCATCTGTGAACCTTGTAGCAGTCACAAGCCTCTGCTATCTTTATTGCTTCCCTGATGACTTCTGTTGCTTTTGGATGACTAGGCAACTGCTGGTTCTCAACTTTTTTGAGTGGGCTGTGTTTGGGAGTATTGGTGCATTGTGAAAGGAATTGTCCAAAATGTGTGATCAAGTAGCATGTAAACCTCTACTGCTGGCTGCATTTTTTAAATGTATTTTCAATAAAATCAAAGTGATTTTTTTCATCGTTTTAATTCAGAGATTTAAAAATATACATAAAATGCAATTTTACATGCATAATCATTGACAAGCTCTGTGTGATGTGGCAAGCAAGATTTTAATCTTGTGGGTCGCCTGAAAGTACTCGAGGACCTGGAATAGCAAATTTAACAAATGGTCTAACTAGCAAAAGAACATCTAAGAACATCTTGCACAAAACAGTGATACTAAAAAAGAAAGATATCTGCACCTAATTACTAGTTTTACAGCATTTACAGCATACGTTTATCTACAGCTCTTTGTGCAACTGTCCTTTACACAGCCATCAAATTCAATAAAGACTGTCAGAATAAAAAAGCTGAAGACAGTTACATAGATTATTTAATAGCATTCTCTGCTTTTGTATGAAGCCCAGGTAAATCAACCGATGCAATGACTGACGTCACCAACACAATTTGCACTTCTGGGATTTCCTTGTTTTGTCTTGGTTTGTGCCAGTCTTGTACACACGAGGTCTAGTTCATTGCAATCACTTCTGTGGCTTGGCTTGTTTGTGGGATGTATACTCCACATTCATTCATGCGGTGAAAGAATGACTTACATTCAGGGTTCTTCTGCTGAAGTGGGTTTCCTGCTGTTACTGCTGCTGCAGTGTAAATCAAGTAAGGTCTCTGTACCATTTCAGCTTTGTCAATAACTTCTACACTCGTGTATCCTTGGAAACATGCTTGTTTCTTGCATTATCACCTCTGTTCAAGCCTTTATGCATTAATCGGGCTGTGCCTCTAAAACAATTTCCCAAAGCCCCAGTGTCTTTCGTAAATTCTGTTAAATAATAGCCAAATTAGAATTAAAAACTTATGCTTCATAAGGTGCCCCCTAAAAAGTGTTATACATGTGTCTGGTTAAACATTACACTGTGTGCCAAATCCTAAAATATTTCCACTTGTGCACACAGTACTTCTGAGATGCTCTGTAAAGGCTATCTTCAAATATGTCGTAGTGTTATCATCCAAAACATGTGCAAAACCACCTTAGAATGCTGTCACTTTGTGGTACTGATAACTAAATATTACGCAAACTGTTCAGCTTTTCACAATCTATCAAATATATCCAAGATTACAAGCTGGTCCTTGAAATATCAGATGTCATATTGGTAGACATGAAAATGTCAAAAAGCAGCAGACTGCAAAAGTGCTAGCCATTCACTTGTTAGCTGAATCCAGTCTTATTTAGAAGTTACATTTCCACAGCATAAAATTAAAAATGGTACCACAAAGATTGTAAAAAGCTGGAAATCTACCCATGAACAGCATGTGAGATGTTTTTAAGTTACTATATAAATGCTCCACTACTGTTACAATCTGGTGAAAAATTTTTACCTGGAGAATTAAGTTACTGTTACAAATTTGAAGAATTTAATTACTATTACAAATTGGTGGTACTTTAGTACAAAACTCCCTTGGTGGTTTGGCACAAAAGCAGTTCATGTGTGTTATACCCATTCAGTCAAATGATCGCACTAACGAGTACCTACGGACACAGCAAGGTGATATTACAGAAGACCAGCATGCAGGATAGTCTTGCCATAAGAAAAACACGCAGCTGTACAGCTAAACCTGCTTTTCAACATCAGTCTTTGGTGGTATGCAGCTACTCGCTGAATACACATAGCTGTTTATGTCTTCTTTCATATCGTCCTGCTTTTCAGAATTTAAAGATTCACATTCAGAAGTCAGGGTCTCAACAGAATTTGTAGCGCTATCCTTCCCAGAAGAGTGACCTTAAAGCAAATCCAAACTTTCAACTTAACAAACAGGAATTTGCAAAAATAAACGTAAGACAAAAGTAAGATTTCACATGAAATGTGGCACTTGCAAGATGCTATGAGCATCTCCAGTTACATTTCATCACATGACCACATTACATCATTTCCAGGTTCAAATGCCATTTTCTGCTTCTTCATGTTATAACTTGACTATGATTTGCTATGTTGGAAAAAATTAACTTTCGATAGCATGTCCAAACATAAAAAGCAAATGTACTTCACCGAAACACCTGTACCTTAGAAGTGAAAAGCCATTCATTATCTGACCAATATCTGGCAGGTGGAATAACACATGAAACTGGCACCCTAGCTGAGTAGTCAGAGCCCATGGCCACCATCCAGAAGAAGTGGAGCCAGTCCAAAGGAGAAACCACCGATATCATGAGACACTGGGGCAAACAAGTATGATGTATGGTCCACAGTGTTGTACGCTGTGCTTGCATCCTTAACAGCAAACAGCAGGACATGTCCAGAATCAATGGCATCACATAGGTCAGAAATAAGTAGAACCATCTCTGTTGAGGGCCTTTTCTGAAGCCAGGCTGTACTTCAGTATCAGATCGCAAGCCTCAAAATAGCAAATAATTTTGAATGGCTTTTCCGTCTGTTTCAAATTCAAAATGCACACACCAAACAATTCTGAC
Source organism: Norana najaformis (assembly GCA_964023275.1). Lineage (NCBI taxonomy): Eukaryota > Metazoa > Annelida > Clitellata > Crassiclitellata > Hormogastridae > Norana > Norana najaformis. The sequence continues at coordinate 19,301,394 of OZ029923.1, forward strand.
CTTCGTTGTCCAAACATTGTTGATGAGCTGCTTCCTGCACTAAACAGCCATCTAATGCTTTACTGGCTGAAACATTGCAGAGAGGATTTTTACCTACCTGCAAGTCAAAAGCACGGATATGAAAAACTACTAACCCATCTCTGACCGTATAGGCCTCTCAAATGTTGTTGAAAAGTAGTGGCTTTGCAGATGTTGTGTTACCTGGAATCATGCATGCCATGCTAAAGCTACAATTCTGCTTCTGGTAAGGCCATTGAAGCAAAGAAACTGTCCTCTCAGTGGATGCATTGCAACAATAGCAACAGGTGTTTCACCCATCTGTGTTTGACCGTTTCTCCTAGAACTCCAGTCGCAGATGTCTGACCAATTCATCTGCCAATTCAGCGACAAGCTCCTGACCAGTGCATCTGGAACTCGAGTGATGCACCAATACAGCTGCAAATCATCATCCTAGAATAGGTTTGAATAGCAATGCACGACAATTGCATCTTGAAGTCTCTGTGTGTCTGTTGTGTAGCAGAAAACTATTCTGTCTAATTGTGGTTTCGTGATGTCAGGACTGAAGCTCCTCATTTGCATTTATTTCAGTATGTGCAACAGTCAGAGGTTTGCCACAGCCGTGGCAACACAGTTGATGAGAACTAAAAATCCAGGACAATAGCAGGCCTGCAGGCATAGTGTTGCAGTAGTTCAAAGTGCATGAGGATGAAGGAGGATGGATCACAGATGTGCTGAATGACAGATTACATGTTCTATATATCGCACATTGGGTAGAAGCAGGACATGCAGAGAAAATTCATGGACTAGCAGCGATAATTTTTGCAGCCAACGTCTGTCATGCATGCCCAGCCATCTACTGCATTTTTGGAAGACTGTGATTTTATGGGCCAACAGACTTCCCTGACAACCTGCAGGCAACCCACAGACGAATGACAGCAAAGTGGAATATCATCTGTGAGATGACCAACTCAGGTTTCATGAACATAATAGTCTGAACATGTCGTGAACTCCTCTATGGCTGGGCTTCTTTAAAAGGCACCAGATAAATGTTCGAGTGATCAGACAGAATATCAATATCCATTGATCTTTTGAAAATAGATGTAGACTAAAGAAACAGTACTGCTTAAAATAATGAAAATCAAACATCTTTATTCATCTCCTCCAGTGCCTTAAAGATTAAATCTGTGACAAAACTGGATCAATCCTTTAATACTATAAAAAGGTGAGTATTCATTTTATTTGTTGAACTACCATCGGGCTATAAAACATTTTACTAATTCTATCTGTAAGCCAAGGACTTTTCTTGAGGAATCCTTTCCTGACCTACATGCTCACTGGAAAACATGCATCTCAATGGGGAGGATTCCTCAAGAAAAGTCCTTAGGTTACAGATAGAATTAGTCAAATGTTTTATAGCCCATTTCAACAAATAAAATGAATACTTACACTGGGTCAGAGTATCATCAAAAGTAAAACAGAACAAAAGCATACCTTTCATTTGTCTCCTTTGGTAGAGAATAAATAAAACAACGTTCAGAGCAGCAGAAGCACATAATGCAATTATGCAACTCAGTTTCTTTACAGTAAGTTGATTTGAGACAGCTAACACTGTAATAAAGTCATTGCACAAAACAAATTGTTATATGTCATAAAACAGTTACAGGTAAGATATCCTCAGGTTTGTTTATAAGTGTTTACTAGATGAATGGTTCTTATGTCACAGCCAGCACATTCATTCTTCCAACATCATCACATTGTCCACACAGTATCCATCCACAGTCCGATCTCATAACCTACAGCAGTCATAAAAAATAACAAATCCTGACAACCAGCAGATCAATAATTCCTAAGGCAAGCCTCCAACAACTAGAAATTTTGTTTTTAAAAAAATTGGTAAAAACAAATTTCATACTGTACTTATATCCATCAAATTTTAAGATGGATGCAACTCGTAAAAATGTTACATTATTTGTTTCTTGTTCAGAGATTTATGTTAAGTTTTTGTGAAAATAAACATTAGGGTCACATTTTCCCCTAAATGCAATGTCCCTCAGAATGGAATAATTGTTTCCTAATCTGTAATAACATTTTTGTGCAATAACCGATCAACTGCCAATGCAAAAGTTGTAAGGAAATTTGTACTGAAAGAATTATTTTAATAATATTTAAAATTGAGATTTGAAAGTTGTACAACAGCACCCTGTCCAAGATTTTAACATTCTTTGACTGCTTCTGCAAACCCACAAAACATGGTGGCAACATATATAGTTTCTATTTATTTCCAGTCCTGTTGAAACTTAGATTGCCATCCTTCCATCCTCAGCACACATATCATCATCTGAATTATTTTCACAGGCGATATCAGTCTGAAATATTAGACTTTGCCAACAGCCTTCTGAACTCTACATTGACATCAGTGTGGTTACTATAACGTGATTGCCAGTGGTAAATTAGATTCTGATAAGCCATTAACAGGTTAAATAAATAAACATTTTCAAGAATGGATACTCACATTCATTTTAAAGACCTTCTCACAATAGTGAGCAATACAACTTCATACAGTCCAGAAGCTTTGCGTCTGTTGGTTCCACCTGTTGGAACGGTCTCCCAAAATCTGTGACTCGAGATCCTCTCTCTTCCCCTCTCAGGGTTTTGCAGGCGCCTGAAGACTGTACTGTTCAACAGTGATTTTACTTGTTTGGGTCAGGAGCTTTACAAATCTTAAACTACAATTACAATTACCATTACCACTATGCAACAGGACACTGAAGTCAAAATTGCATGTCCATATGCAACACTAACTGCAGGCATCCTGTTATTCTTCTGTGAAAATTCAAATGCACTTCCTGATCTGTTTATGCTCAAAATCAACGGCAATACGTTGATGGGCCCAAAAAGTTAAAACTTATGATCTCCTCAATTCAGTCCAGCAAAGGCAAAAACAATGTTTCTAAAAATAGAGATATCCCACATTTTAAAAGTCATCTTATCAAGGCAGTTTTTTAAAATAAAATCGAATAAGAACAAAATAAAATCCATACCATCATCATTGATCTCTAAAGACCAAGTGTACTGATAATCTGGTTCATTTGCCGCATGGTTGCAAGTCTTATAAGTCCGAAGTGGCTTGTGTTTGATCTTAATGAAACAGGTGTAGTTTGCATGCATTTCAGCCGGTACTCTGGTCATACAGGTGATCATTCCATTGTCCCTTGCACTGCAAGATGTGGCTGTCAAGGCAGCTCCATTTTGGGGTACACAAAGCATTTCTGGCTCCCCATTTTCAGTAACATTAACACTACACTTTAGTTCAACTGTTTCCTTTGTTGTTGTATTTTTGCTCACATGAATTCTGCACTTTGGTTCAGAACCTTGAAAATCAGAATTAGAACATTATTGGCAGCGCCAAATGCAAAGCTGAAAAGCATGGAAAATAATCAGTAAATATGAAAAACAGCTGATTTCAAAACAAAAAGATAAATACTTAATCTATTAGGAAACATCACAGTTGTACAAGACACTTCATGCTGCAAACAAGGACAGATTACTGGGTATCAACCGATGTTGGGAAGCAGCTTTATCTTCTCAGATTGCTTTTCCAGTTGAACTGACAACAGTTCTTTCATCTGAGGTTTCTTATCCAATTGAATTGGTTAATTCGAAGATCACTGATCACCATACTGAAAGTTGATCACAAGGCAACATATAAACAATGCAGACTTTGGAGTAATCAGAATGTCCATAGCTGTAATAAATCTCAAGGCGTTCAAGGTGAAAGTTGTGGCCAAGTAAAATCAGTGTGTGTTCTGAAATCATGTTAGTCAAGCTGAAAACAGAAATAGTGACCTTGAAAGACATAGGAAACAGCCCATGGTAAAATATAATACGATAACTTTGCAAATGTAGCTTTGTAGTTCTCATGTCTTGTGGCTCATTTAAACATGCAACAAAACGTACTGGAACAGTGTTTCATATTCTAATGAATAATGATGATCTCTGTTTTGTATATCTGTCAAAATTGTTTAAGGTTTGGCAAATCTTAAGACTTGCTTCTTTTCAAGTGAATTCTGATAACGTCATGTACATCACAGAGGTACAGAAAATGGATCATTGATGCCAGTTTACTCTGATAAATTCACCTGACTGTAAGCAAAGTGATCCCATGGCATGATCCAAATACAAATGTCTACTGAGCTAAGATGTACTCTTCTGTCTGCAAGGTACTGGATTTGGAACATCTGATTTATGATGACGAAAAGTTGCAGATCTTGAGGTTCATCTTCCATTCAGACCAGTTCAGAGACAGTGTATAAGCACGTAATCAACATCTCATTCAAGCTTCTTACGTTTATAAACCGACGGAAAGATGGCCACATCTTTGTTTCTTATACAGTCGTTGAGATCTCTTACCAGAGCTGACCAGAACAGCAGAATCTGTCAACTCAAACACTTCAACACATCTGCAATGCCATAACATCAAATAACTAATCCTGATGCAATAAGAAAAATGCTAATTAATGACAAACCACTTCTTCTTTCATCACATGGTTGCCCCTCTATCCTTTAAGAATTGATGAATTCAGTAACTTCTTTGAGCTTCTTTGCCTTAGTTATCATCATCGTCACGATGGCCATGAACTGTCAATTGCACACATCATTTTTGCAATTACAGCTGGCAAGAATTCTGCAGTTGCTCAGATCTTCTTATAGAGTTGTTTCACACATCGTTAAACATTGTGGCATGGAAAGCACTTTCTGCAATTGATGATTGATTCATTAACATCATTCAGCATGTTTCAGTCACTGCTTACGATTCTGACTGATTACATGTCTGACAACATGGTAGTACGTGTATCGTTATCTCCAACACAAACTAAAGTCCTTGCCAAAGGTCTGTGAAGCTCCTAGAAAGCCTCTTATATACAGGCTGCCAAATGCTGTTTACAATTTAAATTATAAATATTCTTCACATTATACATGATTTGTTGTCTATCAGGCAAATAGTCAATTCACACCAAAAGCTTGATAGTAAACAGAGTGAACCGCAGTGCTATTTTCTAGTGCTAGTGAATAACACAGATCCCAAGAGGACAAAACAAGTTGACTTGAAAGGAAGCAAGCAGAAATATCATGGAATCAACATATGACATATTTCTTGAACAATAAAATAAGATTAGGGTTAGTAAGTTGAACATAAGAAAGACAAAGACAAGGGAGTAAACTGGCAAAATGATCTTATGTGTGTAAAGTAACATTAATAATAAAAATATAGAAATTAATCTTAAAATGACTTAAAAGACACAATTGCATAGATTCTGATAACAGTGCTACTCACAAGGTATTTGACAAATTCTTGTAAGAAATAGGTTTTTGACCATGAACTACTCAGTACTCAAATTCAGAATTGTGGAGCACGGTAGTCAATTGGTTTGACTGCTCAGCTTGTAACAGGGGAGGTACAGATTGAAGCCTTCCCTGAAACGTATACTGTGTACTGCGCAGGGATCTTGAGCAAGTCCTTTGCTCGCAGTTACTTCGCGCCTCAGATTCAGAGTCACTGACCTTGTGAGCATAATAAATGCAATATAATAATCATAATAATAAAAGTCACTACATATACAAATACTGTGCTTTTCATAAACATTTCTAAAAATTCTTGCCTTGAGATGAGCGATGGTTTTCTCACAGCAGTGAATTAGGATTTAAAATGGACTTGGCTCTAAACCATGCATACACAATATAGAATTTGTTTAAATAAATATCAGCAATTACTTCAATTCAATTACTTCAATTACAGCAATTACTTCAATTCAATTACTTCAATTACTTCAATTACAGCAATTACTTACCCATGACAATAAGTTCAGCACACAATGCACTCTGTGGTTGTTTGCATTTGTACGTTCCTGAATGATTTGCTCGGATATCAGTTATCAGGAGGTCTAAGCGCTGAAATGGATAGGTTGGCGGTTCCTTCAGCACTCGATACCGTTCGTCTATATTGTCAGCCATTGCAGACCCCATGAACAGAACTTTATCATCACTTGGATCAGAAGGAAGGTATCTGTACCAACGAAATGGTCCACCCTGGGCACAGTTCAACACCTTATCTGCTCCCGCCATCACAACCACATTCTTTGGAAGGTCTGTGTAAGAAATAAGTATCAACAACATAAAAATGTGTCATTTATTTTGCTCAAATCACCAGCAAACAACTGCAGACACATCACATGAAACAACTATAGAAATGAAAGCTAAACATCTGCAGAATGGGCACAGTGAAACCATAACACTCATACGTAACAATAACAGTGAGAACTGCATAACATACTCACCCACTGTTGTTCTGAAACTAGAATTTAGTCTATAAGACCCATTAAACTGACTTCAATCAAATATTTAAGATTACAGCAAGTCTTCTCTGATAAAGACAAAAGCCCTTTATGTAAACATTTAGACCTCCTTGTTATATGCCATCAAGTACAGACATTAAAATTCATCAAAATTTCTAAGATTCTGCCTTTCCAATTTTTCAATTAGACATAATAACTGTCTATTTATAAAGAATAACAAAGTGCAGTTGTTCAAGATGGCACACACTTCAGATGGGAATTACTCAGAGTTGTCCAAGGGCTAAAGACAATTATACTATACCCTTATAGAGTGAAATGGTGAGCACTGGGTCAACTTAAAGCAGCCTGCTCCTCTACAGATAGATGAATTGCATCTTCGGTAGGGCAGAGGATGAAGCCTAAGGAGCAACAATAGATGATTAGCCAAATGTAAGTCTGGAAGTTTCTTAGGCCATATGTAAATGATGTCCCACTCTGCATCTGCCACTTAATGGAAGCTTGGAAAATTAGCCCACAGAAAATGAGTCATACACAACATTTTAAAGATCAGTTGACCTGTTTTCATTTATATTGTAGATTTTCTTGTAGGAAGGCAAAAGGTACATGAATATTGCCTGCACTAAACATCGGGATCACGATCACGAGGTTAGTAGTCTTATGGTTATTGATAGCAGTTGGTTCTCTGTAAATGCAATGGAAGGTAACTTCATTTTTGCACAAACTTACCAGTCCAAACAGCTTTGTCTTGCAACTGCTTCAACAGCAATGGGAGGCAAATCCATAGGCAGTAGACCTTTGTGGATAAATATAGTCACATTGTGACTCTCTGATAACACACTCCCACAAATGTCCTTCCTCCAACAGCAACATCATATGTAGGCCTTTTGAAATCCGCATGACAAATATACCCATATGGGTTCATATGTTTCCATATGGGGCCATATAAAGACATATGAAGCCCTTGAGGGAATTGTAGTTGCAATTTGCAACTTCAATAGCACCAGTGTCTAATGCACAAGGCATCAACAGATGGTGCACCAAAATCAAGCTGCAGTCAGGTCAATGCCCTTCTTTCAATATTAGTTGTGAAAGTTGTGGTCCTAAGGTTGAAGGATCTCTAAGCCAAAGTGAAAACATGATAACTGCAATCCAATAACTGGACAACTTTTCTTACAGATTACAACCTTTAATCTTTGATGCAATCATCAGTTTCACAATGACACAGTTACGACAAGTGTTGTGTCTTAATTATCTGCAAACTTCTAACAAACATCAGTAACTGGTCAAAACAAACTATAATATGGCTTAGACTAGTGGTCATCAACCCGCGGCCCGGGGGCGCATGCGGCCCTCGAAGGCATCTGTGGCGGCCCGCAAGAGCTTTTAACAAATAACTGAAATAACACATAGTTTTGAATGGCATTATAAAACTGGTCAATTCCAATGACGTCACTGTTTGTGAAGTCTCTATGGCCTTTTTAACTGACATTACGGAGTACCTTAACCAACTGAATTTAAAGTTACAGGGTTCTCATTTTGTAACTGAACTAGGCCTATATAGCTCAGTGCAGGCCTTCATTAAGAAATCGGAAATTTTTCAGTCGGCTTTAGCTCGCAGTGATATGAAATATTTCCCCAAATTGAACCAAATGGTCTCAGATTTTTCAGCCTTGTCAAATGCAGGTTCAACAAAAGAAACTACTGACCAGGCAAAAATTCAATATTCTACTTTGATTTCAAAACTACACAATGAATTTGAAGAAAGATTTGCAGACTTCTTGCTTGCTGCACCTTTACTTCAGTTCATTGTAAATCCATTTCATGAAGATCCTGAGATCATTTCTAGGACAGCTGTTGATTGTGGTTTGTCGGAGGAACAGTTTGAGCTGGAGATTATAGGACTCCAAGAAAGTTTGGAACTTAAACAGCGGCATAAATGCCTTGAGAAGTTTTGTGACTTCTGGAAGATAGTTGACAAACAAAATTTCCTGTCTCTTACATGATTGCAAGCAAAGTTGCTTCATTTTTTGGTTCAACTTACCTATGTGAACAGACTTTTTCAACTATGAACATTTTGAAGTCAAAATTAAGAAACAGGCTAACTACAGAGAATCTTTTGAGTCACCTAAGAACTTGTGTAACTAGTTATGAACTTCGGTATGGAACACTGTTGAGCAGCATGCAGTGCTAGATTTCTCACTAGTTGTTGAGTGCTGGTAAACTAAATGATGAACTATTGATAAATTTGCTTTTCATTTCAAGTTTCTTAAATATGTTGTTTTCTTATATACTCTAAGAATATACTGTGCAGTCACTGGTATTTTGTTGTTCAAAATTACCAACAATCACAATTTTTAATTCAAAAAATTATGGCGGCCCCACTTTTTTGGATTTTCCCAAGGCGTTTGAAAAAGGTTGGTGACCACTGGCTTAGACACTCAGAAGGCCATTGCATTGCATAATTATTATTTCTGCAAAATATTTCAATGGAACTACTCCATTGATGGACTAGCAAACAGTTGCTATAGGCATAATTTATGGCTGTTGCTAAGTTGGAGCCTTTGCGCAATGACTTGACCCAGTTTCCAGCTTTCAAATCCGGTCAGACCAATTGCGATTCTTCCGCACAACCTTTGCCCGCCCATCGTTCTGTTATAGGAAAACGAAATTAAGCATTATATCAAAGTCTGTGCGGTCACAGCGTCCAGTTTGTTAAAATACACGAACCAACTAAAAATCTACACTTGCCGTCGCATTTCACATGGAGTGACAACAATACTAAGACTACGAATACGAGCCCTTTTCTGTTTCCAACGTAATAGACGCAATACTTGACACGATACACAGTTGGATGATTTGACGGCATATTCTGCTGTTTAACACTTGAAAGTCACTTCAAAATCTAATAACCCAACAAAATTGTTGGTTAATAAACCGACGAATTAGCTAGAAAAATATGAAACTCCTGAAAATGCAAATCTCACTACGCCTAAGATGGCCTAAATGCGGAACTACATAACGACAAAACCACTTGGATGAGTAAGAATGGCGACTGAAAGTCGTAAAAACCAAAGATAGGCAAGGATCGAACGGTCGAAACCCCGTTGAACAGATAGGTACTTTTTTGTACTGTACGTCTAATAACCGCAGATGCTAATAGCGAAAAAGACATAGAAAGAAGAATTGGATGCAAGATCTGGAGAATCATGGAAATAGAAAAATCAGAGGCATGTGGGCCTATGGGTTCGATCCTCATCTGATACGCTTACTCTGTAACGACTGAGCAAGTCAATTGAGTAGCCTAAGTCCTTCACTCACAGTTGCTTTGCGCTTAAAGTTCAGACTTGGTTACCTTGCCCGCGTATTAAATGGAATATAAATATATGGGTCTATATGTACTACATTCTCTTGAGTTTATCCTCTAAGCAGCGCTTTACAAATCTCAAATTACAATTACAATTACAATTCTTACTTGCATCTTGTAAGCAGATTACAAGGCTAATTTCATTAATCTTTGAACCCTAAAGGTCCCAGTAGAAAGGAAAGAGATTTTTTCGTTAGATGGGCTGTATCTACTACATTGTAGGGATGGAATGATGCCCGAGACACGTGTTAGCCTGTTGGCTCTCGTTTATAGCAGATATCCACAGATGGCCTGTATATCTGACCCATCATACGAATTCACCAACACTTCACCTCTTGCAATTTCTGCGCTGGTCTTTCACTCAAGACTGAAAACATTACTTTCCACGTGAATAAACTGGTGCTCGCCAAGTAGCTTTCGCTTTCGAGCGCTGTAGAAATCTCGAGATTACGATATGTCGCAGTAGGCGTATACAAAATATTGAAATTTCACTTGACTGTCGTGCAGTCTGATGGCCTATAAGTCTTTGTCGGAATTATACCGTTATTTTGGAATTGGTGGAGTATAAACACAAAGCATTGGCTCAGAAACAAAAACAAAAATAGGGTAGAGTTGAGAAAGAGCACTTATATTTTATCTTTTATAGAATTGGGTCTAAAATAAGAGCGACCTGCAAAATCATCAACAGCTCTTTCATCAGAAAATCTACAGAATGAATTAATGTTGTGAGTGAGGTTTTTTCTTTTTATGTTGGAACACTGTTGAATTGTTTGGTCGTAATTCCGGTCATCGGTTATGATTATGATGTAATAAAGTGATATAAAATATAGTTTAATAGTTCATCCTAATTGTGTTTCTGATGTTCACTGTTTCAGCAACTAAATTCTAAAATTCCTGAACGAATCGAGTACAAAGTCCTATCACTTCCCTACAACACACTTCAATTCTCCCAACCCTCCTATCTTCGTGAGTTATTTACAATCCAACCACACCGTTCAACCCGCTCCTATTCTGCGCTAACACTTCTCCGCCCGTACTTAACCTCATCCTTAAAATTTGGCAATCGCTCCATAGCCATAGCTGCTCCATCACTCTGAAATAAACTCCCGCTGGAACTGCGACAGTTATCTGACCCATTATGCAAACTCGCCTATGCTTCACCGCTTGCAATTTCTGCATTGGCCTTCCGCTCAAAATTGAAAACATTCCTCTTTCACTAATCCTATCCTGGCACCCCATCTTCCTCTTATCCCTCTTTCCGCTCCAATTCCAAACATCACCCACCGTTACTGCTACGCTCTCTGCATGACTTGGATCTTGACCTGGAACGAACACTTTTGCCTATCGATTTTGTTTTTACATGTTTTTCTTTGGGCGCTGTAGAAATCTCGGGATTACGATTACGATTCTCATCTTACAGCATGAGAAGAAATAGTTATAAAAACAGTTTCAAAGCAATTAACTACTTTTTCTAACAGTAGTTACTAAACTACTTCAAAAGGATTTTAAAGGTAGTTGTAGATGTAGCCTACATTTAAGGTAGCTAGTGCCCATTGCTGGCCTTCCTCCATCGTACACAACCTTCAACCTTACTTCGCTTAGTGCTGTTGGTCTTTTTTCGAGACGCCTCTTTGCCTCATCACTCTTTGTATCCATATCCCTCCGCATTGAGTGAGTCTAAACATTTGTTCCTTTATGATTTAAATTACACAATCTTATACAGGTTGATGATTTTTATACAAGCTGCTGATAAATGCCTAATAACTGGTTTCGTTCTAAATTTATTTAACTGAAATACGAGTAAAATTTGAATTGAATCTAATCTGCATTTACTTTCGCTTTCTTTGTTCCGGCATCCCTCGGAGAGGTCTGGTCAAAGATGTTAATAAGGGAATTAACATCTTTGGTAGATACAATGTCTATGGTTGAAAGTGGTTTGCGTAGGTGTTTCAGGAACAGATAGGATGCGTAGATGTTTTAGCTGAACATATAGTATCCCAGAAACTGTGGTATTTTCACTGTATAGAACAATTTTTATCGTTTCATGTTTCAGATATGACGAATGTTGCGAACATCGTTTTGATTGGCCTAGCGTTTTTAATATATACACCCGGTAGTGTTTCTGGTAGGTACGCGTGACTTCACTAGCCTAATTAGCTGCATCGGTAAGTGCGTACGCCAGGGAGACTGTGCGTGAGGATCCCAGGTTCGCGTCCCGGTCGTGGCTTATTTCAGAGATTTAAATCTCGGACTAGTACGGTCCGTGCACGGGGACTTCAAATGGCGTGGCGCCCATTCAAACGGGCAGCGGTGGTGAAGGATCTCACCCGATAAATTCATTGCAAAATGAGCAGGGTCGAGGCCATACGGTCGCTATATAAAACCTATACATTTACATTTGCAGCCCTTTTTTTGCAAATGTCATCGTGATTTGAGTGATAATAGGGAGCTCGTGTGAAATCTGTAACAGGGCACCACACTCGGGTGTCCTATTTTATTAGGCTCTGATCAGAAAAGAGGAAAAACGAGCTGGTATTCAGTGTATAACCAACGATTCGGAGCCAAGTCTTTTATCACATAGTGTATCCTCATTTGGGTCATCCCGATACCCCAAAACCCCAAAAGCGCTGAAAATACATAACGGCCCGATTTCTCGGAAACAGTTTTATAGAAAGCGGTCAGAATCCCAAAAACTAATATGGAATGGACTATCTGATCGGCAATAGTAGCTGAACATATAGAATCTAAGTGTTTCAACCATGTAATAACATCCCGTCCCTTTCTGTAGACATTGATTTTCAGAAAAAAGCCCAAATTCCACCTTACAAAAGTTATCCTCTTAATTTTCTGAAATCCAGGTAGCACTTAGAAAATCGATTTCAGGAATCTGGTCGAAATTCGTTTGGGGGATTCGTTATGCAACCTTCTCGGTTACCTATCTGCCTGCCAGTAAATTTGTGACTTTTATGCAGAGAAAATTTCTGGTATAAGGCTGAAGTTGGTAAGTTTCTCATCAGCTTTGGATAAATCACTTCATCCTAATGCTTCACCTCCTGTCTTAGACAACTTTTAGCCAACAGATCTTGCAGAAGTTTGCAAACTTATCTTTTCCTCAACAGACAAAAGCTGTCTCCTGGACACTATTCTTAAAACCAGTTGGCTTATCCACCATAGGCTGCCTGTCCGTTTCAGCATACTGACTTTCTGAGTGTTGAGCCGACTGCGACTTGATTTTCATGCACCATCGGTTAATGCCTTGAACGTTAGAAACTGGCACCAAAGGAGTTGCAAATTATAATTACTCTCATTGTTTTCTGTCCTTGGAAGGTGGGTTAGCCTTTCTGTATACATATATATATATGTATATATTTGTCTATATTTCTGTATAGGTTCTTTCTCGTTTCCCTCTTCCTAGGTTTTGAGTGCCTTGCTGCAAGTCTGGACTCAGGTAGTAGGTGTCTAACATTATACAGACCTTCCTCTGAGAACAGTCTGCCAATGCAAATATGTACCGTAGCATCTGACTGTTCAGCATACAGTTTCTAACTACCTTGAAACACGCTTGTTAGATGAGTTTGTGAATCGTCTGTGCAGCACTTTTGAGAGGTTCTGGACAGGTATTATTGTAAGTGTAAATTTTGTTACGTTACATAGATATGTATACAGTACACAGAATTTTGTCAGTTGCATGCAAATATTTACTAATTATATGCTGCAGTGTAAATTAATTTTCCACCCTTTTCCATCCTGCTTTATTGACATGTTTAAAATTTCTGATTTTAATTTAGGTGTGGTTTTTTTGGATAAGCCGCAGAATATAACACTTGAGTCTTCTTTAGAACCATTCACTTTAAAGTGCAGAGTTGATGTGCCTTCACCTCATGGAATGGACTGGACTTTTGAGATTGATGGAGAGAAATATGATATTTGTACATCAGTTAACTCAGAAATTTATAACTGTACACGACCAGGATATGCTGCAGAACGACCCAACAATAGGACCATGAATCTGATAGTTCTTTTTCGGAATACATCTGTGACTGGAAAGTATTGCTGCAACCCTGATGACAGCCAGGGAATTCCAGCTTGCGCCTATATCACAGTAACTGGTGAGTGAGCTTTTACACTTTTAAAACTGACTTATTTTTGGCTTTCTAATCAACACCCAACTTTTTTTGTTTATTTACTTGGGCATGCATACAGGATAGATGCCTTGACCAATATTTATATGTAATGCCTCATTTAAAGAGGTAAGTATAGAGATTAGCTGTTTCTGAATGCAGATCTTAAAATGTGTATTAGTGGCAAATCATGATTTATGTTTAACAATTTATTGCTGATTTTCAAAAGTATTTTTTGCTTTGTTGGCATATCATATCACCAGAGCCCAATAGCCATTTGTATTGGCTAACCTATAACAGAGATATTGGTTCCCGTGAGGAAAATGTCAAGCTCCATGAATCAGCAGAGAAAAGGATCTTGAATCTGGTTCGTTCTTGACATAGAGCCAATGCAGTGTTTCTCACAAATAGATCAGCAAATGAGAGAAGTTTGGCAGTCAGCCACAATTTGGGCAGAACATTTGAAGACAGGTCTGTCTTCAATTATGCCATGAGGACCGCTTCAGTCTGTCCTGAATGCATCTGAGTGTTAATGTAGCATCTTTTACGTACCTCTTAAACATTCTGAAGCACAGCCATTTGACCAATTATTATTTATTTACTTTACGTGAAGCAGTTATTATGCTTGCAAAGTCAGTAAATCAGAATCTGAGGTCAGTGTTTGCTTGGGGCCAGGACATAGAAATTGAGCTGAAAACTGTATGATCTCTTCCTCATGCGCTTGGTTAAGTCTTTATGCTGATACAGTAGAACAAATTCTTGATGCGCCTTGGCCACAGACAGCAAAGCAGTTAAGATCATTTCAAGGCCTTGCTGGCTATTACAGAAAGTTAAACTTTGCAGAAATTGCTATGCTTCTGGCGGAGTTGACTAGGAAGGATTGGCCGCACCTGCTTCATTGGGGAAAGGCACAGAACAAGCATTTGATACACTGGGGTATATACATCTCTTCACCATCAGTTTAGGCTACACCTGACTTTTAAGGTCATTTATAATACAAACTGATGCCTCAAATATTTGTTGGACTAGGCACTGTGCTTCTGTAAGAGATGGAGGCTGTATACAAACAACCATTTACATTTTCGAGTAAGAAGCTGCTTCCTTATGAGACCCGTTACTCAACTGTTGAACAGGAATGTTTGGCCATATTATAAAGTTTTGATGACAACTTACAGCATTGTAAGTAGCGAGCTACTTCTAAGGTGCTTCACAATGTCAGCTCTCCATGCAAGTACTAACAGTTACACATGGGTAGAATTTCAGTTGTTTTCAAAGTTCTGAACACTTTTGACCTCCTGAGTAGATGCTAGAGGGCTGTTCTATGCATGTGGGCCAGCAACCTGAAAGACCTGGTGCCCCAGTTTAGTCTTAGGTGCTGGCATGAAAACACCAGCAGGATTTGATGATCACAGCTTCAGTTGATTAGGGTCATCAGATAGCCACTTGATGCAAACTGCAAGGTCACTAGATAATCATATTGTGAGGTTAAGGAAATTTGAGACTTTTTATATGGAAAATCTTTCATATTGGAGGCCTCTTCAATATTTGAGCTGCAATCAGTTCCAAAACGGCAGATTGATGTGACAGCCTTATGCATTTTGCAGTACGAGTAATTAGGGGAACCAACAATGTAGGTGCCGATGTTCTCATTTGACTCATGAATTTAAAGCTATCAATTACTACAATATTTTGACAGTTTTATCATGGTTTTAAGGTCTCTCCTGAACTTTATTTTGCTGTATTTAAGCATTTAGTTTGATGGTGATGGATTATCTGCTATCGATAATAGTACAAGAAAACTGTCTCAAAATTTCTAGAAATGTCAAGAATTTGTTACATATGACTAATGAGAAATATTCTAGTGTGTTTGGAATTTTAGTCCAGTTGGAAGTTAGGAATTTCTTGTTTGACTATGCTTGTTAATTTTATTGCCCAGAATGCTTGTAATTTTATTGATGCAGACTCTTTTGTTATACAGACGGACATCTTCTAGGATCAGTTCTGTGAATCACATTTTAAAGGTTGACGATTGATTTAGCTAGAGTTAAAAGTTATGTGCTAGAGTTGTATGCCAAGGTCATTTGATTGCTTGCCCAGCTGACGGACACTTGGCATGTTAACAAATGTCTTACTTACTTACTTATTTGCAGATGTTTCAACATTTCCTCACAGCGATCGTACGGAAGCAAGCAAACCTACTACAGGTAATTGTTTTTTGCTTGTCATTATTTGTGTAGAAAGTTAATTGCTGAAGACATGACTAGTAATTTATGTAACAGGTTACTTTTAACCAACATTGTTCAGGTCATATAGTTTTTAAAAAAAAATTGAATTGGAAAGATGTCACTCTTTTGCAAAATGTGTGCAACTTATAAATTAGGAAGCTGATTGTGATCTGATTTTGATTTTAGCTACAGCCAGTGTTGCAACGTCTGCCTACCTCCTTAGCACTCCGTCCAGTGGCTCGTCGCAAGGTTAGTGTTTTGTGTTTTTTGGGCTAACTATCTGGTTAAGTATGGAGTTAGCTAAAAATCTGTGGTTAGATACAGTGCAATAAAATCTAACTTGGGTAGGCCTTTCACTATGGCATCCATTGTTAAGCTCATATTGCTCAGAGTGATCACTGGTAAATTAATTACTGTTTAGTAATGTGACCCAAAAGGAGCGGTTGTACCTCTGTTGGATTGTCATGACTGCACTCCAGCCAAGTGATCTAGGAACCCGAGGACTGATTTTTATGAGCCAGAACTTTATTACATGTGCAAGGATGCACTGAAATGTTAGTCAGAAAGATGACAGTGATAGTGTGCATATAGATATCCAGATATCTGTCAAATCCTTGATAGCTCGTGAGAAATATTTAGTATTTAGGTGTTTCCAGCAGGGAGAAGGAATTTTAGCTCAAGAGAGAGATTGGCAGTTGATTCAGTTTGTCAGAGGGTTTGGCATGGGTTGCATGAGAGTCTACACTAAGACTTGGCAAAGAGACCTTGTAACTAAGGAGCACAGGTAGCAGAGCATATGTGGAATAAGAAGTGGCTGAAGATATGAAGGAGTGCTTATCTTAAGGACTGTGCAAGTCAGTTAGGCCAGTTTTTATTTAAACTGAAATGCAGCAGGAAAAACCAATGCAGCTGACAGGCTAAGGTGTGGTCAGAGAGATGTAAGTTAGACCACATGAGCCATGGAACTTGGATGCGTTTAAGTATGTTGAGTAGGCCTACACAAGCCTAGATATATATAGACAAACTCAAATGACATTACGGTTAGAAAAGATACAACAGAACAGGCCTCTGTTGAGTTAGAGCCAGTCCGTGTGGTTTTAGTGTACTGTCTTTGTGGCTGAGAAAGATCAGGTTCAGTGGTGCCAACATCCTCCATATATTTTGCTAATTCTTGCAATAAGAAATGTTTGAGACACCAAACTTGATTCAGAGCCATCAAAAAATAAATTTATGAATACATTTGAACTTTTTATGCCCCTTCATAAAAGTTCTGTTCTCAGTGTCTGTTTAGAGTTGTCTGTTAATTCATGATCAGGTGATGTTGCAGGAGGTTATGAAGTAGAAGTGCCAGTGATCACTTGCTCAGATGGTTCACCTCACTGATAAAGTCCTCTCCATTTTTGGTAGATGGGCACACAGCATTCAGAAACAGAATACACAAGCAAGGGTTCATCCGGGTTTCATACATGTACTGATTAAAAGATTTGAAATGTTTCCATCTCAACTGTCTGGCATTTGATTGCTCAACACCCAGCGTGTTGGGCTCACAGCACACAGTTGTATCCACTGACAAGACTGAACTTGTTATGAGCAAACTGCTGAATCCTGGTTTGGATTGCTGGGAGAAATTGGAGGTGACCCCGGATGAAATGACCAATGGAAACTACTCTTACTGGTAGCTGAGAGAGGACTCCAACCCTTGCATGACAAACTTGCAACAGAAGAACCAAATCCATGAGTTTAATAGTCACAGGGTGACCGGCATTGCCAGAGCCATGAACTGATAACATAGTTGCCATGTATGATAATGCAATGGACTGTGTAGGTGACAGGCATTCGCTTTTAAGTCCACAACAGAAACAGTTGTGTCTGAAGTCAAGATTAAAGTTGACTAGTTGTTTCTTAAAGACAATACTAAACAGAAGAATAGATGTAAGCTACACTGGAGAATGTTGGTCAAAGATGGAGCATGGCATGTCAGAGTTACACTGATAAGCATAATTTCCAAAAGATGGTGGTAAGCATAATTTCCAAAAGATGGTGGTAAGCAAAATTTCCAAAAGATGCTGATCGTTTCCAGAAGATGATGACAAACATACAATTTTGGCCTAGAAAATTTAAGGGGTTTAAAATAATGTCAAATATTTTTATTTGTAATTTGTGGCAAGTTAGTTTTGATTGCTTAATTCATTACATTTTTGTTTTAAGGTTGTGCACTGATGTACAAACCCAAACTTATTTGATACTTATCTGATGCTTTCTTGTTTTTGTTTTCAATTTATTTCTACAGAAAAAATTTTTGCAACAAAATTCTACATGCTGATACAAGTTCTGCTGAGAACTATTTCTAATTTCTTAATAAGTTGATTTTCTTCTTTCTCCTCTGCCAAGCATAAATAGGCAGCCTGTCCAGTACTTAACCCCTCTTGGCTCGTTTGAGTCACAAGCAAAACGTACCTATAATTGTGAGGGTGAATAGTGTGTTCTTCAGTTACTTATATGCAATGTTTTGCAGGAGGAATTGGCATTGTTGTCGGTGTTGTTGTGGCTAGCATCATTGGTCTTGTCATAACTGTTTTCATCTGCTATCGTTGCCCAGGATGTCCAATCTACAGAAAGCTGCATGATCGTAATAATGGTTTGTTTTCAGTAAACTTACACTTACCTGTTTAGCTTCTGTTTTTCATGATTTTCTGTTTAAACGATGTAGTGTAAAGGGAAGTGTAATAGAATGGACACATATAGGACAGCAGATGTTCTTTGAGATTTGTAAAAAATTTTTGATCTTCTGTCTATTTTGGTTGAGTGACTATATGTAGTTGGTCCAATAACTGTGTGAGGTGAGAGTTGTTTTGAAGTTGCTTTATTAACTCTTGACTTTCTTGTTTGAGTGTAAGGCTTGCACTATCTATTGTTGCACTGATCAGTTATTTGAGAGATTGTTTGAGCATGAGTTAGGTTAAATCTATGCCCTTTTGGGTGCTTGGCTAATGATGGGCTTCCCTGTAAATTCCTGCTTTTATGTAGACAAAATTTCTGATATAAGGCTGAAATTTGTCATTTCCTCTGTACTGGATAAATTTCTTCGTCCTAATTCTTCACCTCCTGCTTTAGACTACTTTCAGCTAACAACTCTTGCAGGAGTTTGCAGACTTATCTTTTCCTCACCTAACAGGAGCTGTATCCTTGACACCATTCTTACATCTCTTTTGAAACAGTACCAGGGTCCACTATCATTTATCAGTTTCTCATTGCATGAGAAATACTTCTCGTCTATGTTAAGACCCTGGCAGCATAGAAAGTGGATAGTAATAATGATTATAATTAATAATGATGATGTTAAAGTTATTATGAACATAAAGGTAATTAATAAGCAAACAAGTGCTGAGATGGCTAGACAAGTCACCCCTGGAAGGCTTCCTCATGCATGCAAAGCCCAGGCAAAGGATTCCCATTCAGAGTTGACAGTTGACACCATATTTGAGTTCCATATTGGAACTGGGCCATATTGAATCATGGATGAGGTACGTCAGTAGCCAGTGAAGTCCAGAGCACAAGGTTACTTCACGGTCTAGTAGTCATTCATGAATGGAAGAAGATGCAGCATCCTGATATTCCTCAAACCATCAGATCTGTGCAGGACAAGCAGTTCATCACCAGCCAGCTGATAGGACATAGAACTTCCCCGTGGTTGATGGTCGATGCCACTCCAGAGACTCGTCAAGTCTTTCCATCTGTGGTTTGACACATACTGCCCAGCTGGTAACCTCTTCACCCTATGAGTAGGTGGACTAATCCAATGGTGGTAAAATTTTGATAACATGCAATAAAATGCTGTCCAAAAACACACAACATTTACGGCTGAATAGACGAAAACTCCAAAAGCAATAAGTCTATCACTGTAGAAGTCTGAAGATACAAGAATTATCGAGCAAATTTTGCATATGACCAACTAATCAAAAAACTGATAGAAAAAGCAACATGGACATGTGAAGTGCATGACTGATTTGACACAGCTGATAATTGCAGGACCTGCACAGAGACCTGCAAAATTTATTGATCTTCATCTCCAAGGCCCTGGATGGTGTTTTATGGTTCCAAAAGAAACTTGTTGGCAGAGTCTACAGGGCAGCTATTTTAAGAGTGCATTGGAGAAAAGAGGTCCACACTCTTGGCCTGATGAAGTACAAAGGGGTCTGCTGAGGTTTCCTGTTGGGACAAAATGTGAAATTACACTAATGCTAATGTGCTTCTGGTCACCAAAGATACAAGAGGTGCACCAGAAAGTAGCAATAGTATTGCCTCGAAAGGTCATAGCCTTGACCTTGGTCTCTTTCACGGATTGTGATTTCATCCTGTCTTTCTCTTAAGTGATCATCATTGAAGTACCATATTTTCTGTTTTTTTTTGCTTTCTTAGTTTGTTATTAGTCTTTATTTTCTGTTTGTATTAATTATTAGTTTGTGTTTCCTTTGGATCTTAGGTAATGGTGGGACTGCAAGAGAGAATAAAAAGATGGTAGGGCATTTTGTTCACACATGCATAGGCATGCAGTTGAAATTTTGTCTTTTAAAGCTTATTTGAAGGATGGCACACACTTTATAGACTTGCATAATTTTGTCCAGTTGGCTGTGTTGCTGACCTCGTGCTTAAGTTTGTGTGTCTCTATTAACTCTGTAGACTATGAACTGTCCATTCTTTTAGCTATAGTAGCAACAGCTGATTATTTGAGACGAGACAGATTTTTAAGTACTTCAGATTATTGGTTATAATTGATATATTAAAATAAGGGTCAGGTAAGGTAATTGCTTGTTTACCATTTTTATTTTGGAGGGCATGCCACTGAGTTGACCACTTACCATCATAGTGCAGTGTCCATGGCCACTGTGCAGAAGTTGTCTCTGGGTTGATCACAGATGGTAATATCTTCCTCTTGACTTCAGAAACTGTGACTCTGACCTCTTGCTGTCCTTCGTTCGACCTGCAGCATCGAACAGCTTTGAGGATGTCTTTGGTCAGGTGATCTGGGATGCACTGAATCTTAATTGTGTATTTCTTTATCTAAATGCATATTGTCTGTGGTGCTGGGGCATCTTTGCACAGTTGTCCTGAAGACTGGTGCCATGCAGCAGAAAGATTCGGGTGCCAATCAGTAGAAGTACTTGTACTTGACTGCGCTTGGCTTGATTTAATGATGAAGAATTATCATAGGTGATAGTCAACAATGGCTAGAGTCAAAGCTCTGTACTCTATCAACAGAGTCATTTGCATCAGGTTGAGTTGAGACTTGCAGCAATCTACAGTGTAGTTTAGGTGTGTCAATCTGACAGAAGTTTGACTGCAGAGAGTTTGTAAGTGTTACGAAGTTATTGTAGATGGAAATAAAGAAGCAGATAAGCAACAAAAACAGAGGAATTGCACAGTAGAGAGCAGAAGACAGGAGAGAAGAAACAGAGAGAAGGCATAAGAAATAACGAGAACAATGACTGAAAGTAGTTTAGCTGTAGAAGGCACTTACAAATGTTCTTTTGCCTATGTAAACTACTCGTTTGCACTTGTGCTTATTCTGAGCATTTATATAGTGCCTTTCAAATGTGTAAAATGAAGACTGTGGCAGCATGTCACAAGAGAAACAGTTGAATGGAGTATTTGAGAAAGAAGGACAAAATAATTTAAGGTAGCCACTCACATTTACTGTATCCTAATAAAATGTTATTTTAAAATTCCTGGTCAGTTCCTGGGTTGTAGAATGTTTCTACTTGAAGTTTGTCCCTATTGACAGCTATCCCAACTAAATGCCATTCTTACAGGCTCCATGGTTTACTTATTGTTCACAAAGCATCAGTCTTCCCCCTTTTTGTCTGGGTGTCAACTCTAGTGCATTATGCAGTGGTTGCCCCAGAGGATTGTGCATGAGTAATGTTAATAAGTACAATCATAATCATAACTGTAATTGTAAACTTGAGATTTCTGCTGTGCCCAGTGAAAGCTAAGTCATGGGAACCAGCTTATTCACAGGCGCTCAGTCAAAACAAAATCGATAGGCAAGAAGGGTTTGGTTTCAGGTCAAGATCCAAGGGTCAGGCAGGCAACCAGATGGCTACGAATTGGACCTGTGGAATAGATAAGGGGAAGAAGAGGAATCAGGATAGGATCTGCAGAGGAGTGTTTTTAGTTTTGAGTGAAAGACCTGTGCTGAGATTGCTAGGGGTGAAGTGATGATTGAGTTTGTATGTATGTCAGGGTTTAAATGGGTCCTCTGTGTAGTAGATGTAGGCATGGACATTGCAAGCCTACAGTTAGGCTACTAGAGTAATGTAAGATTTGCAAACTAGATGATGGTGATGTGACCTTGGGATAGCTACTTGTTTGTCGGTTGCTGTACAACTGTTGTGATTTTTCTCGGCTGTGACCTGTACTACGTGGGTAAAGGTACCCTACAAATTAGTAGTTACTTTATCCTCCCTCTCATCTTAGCTACAGCACCACCCTTAAGTTTAAATAAAATCTGAGAAGTCAATAGGGTGACTTTTTGGTTTTCCAGTTTTAACTATCCATCTTCATTACATATCTTACAGATGACAGAAAAGATAACAACACAGGAAAACAACTCAGGACATCCATCATAGCAACTGAAAATAGAAAATATCTGCAAACTTCACCATTTTATATCAAAAGTGTATTTTGAATCAAAATATAGCATACAATATAAAACTATGGTATATGCAATCATGTTATTATTTTGCAAAATACACGCTTTTCGGGGTTTTCAGTTTGCAGTTTCCTGAGTCTCCTTGTCATAAACTGTTAATGCAGTTTCATGATTCAATGAGTTCGTGTTCTACAAGTGGTTAAATAGCGACACAGAGATTGTCTGATTGTGTGGTTATGACTCCACTTGCACAGTTTCTTGGTATTAATTAAAACAATTTCAGAGGGTATGAAAGAATGTAAGCTGCATTTTGATAAAACTCACACAGTGCACATCTGTAGTGTAATCTGAAAACGTCAGTAGAGCCATTGATGTCAATTGCACTAGGGCAGTTGATGATTCCCTTGTATCCTTGGAATTTCTTTGTATCCAACAGGACAGTCAAGTGAGTGTAAAATACCTTTTTTGGCAGCTGGAATTTGTACTTAGATACCCTCGGGAAGAGACCCAGTACCTAACGTGTGCAATTAGGTTATTGTGCATATATTAGTATTCTCCATTGATTTTTAAATTTTAGAATGTTTTTCATTAACTTAATTTTATTTGCAATTTAGAAAACGATTTAGGTAGTGAGCCTCATATCCTGTTGGGTGTTTTTCTCACAAGAACCTTTTTGCCAGCGGGATGAATTTCACCACTAGGATATTTCACTATTTAAATTATGCCACTGCCATTTCATTGTGTCTGATGCTATAGGTTGATGTTAGATTGGTCCTTTAGCAAATTTATCAGTTCTCTGCATGCTCACTTCTAACTTCTGAAATTCTTCTAAACTGTTGTAACCTTTAAGCACTTCTCTGCTTCCACAGCACAGAATTTTGGTTGTTTTTAACACATGTTCAGATATAAAGATCTCTTTAATTAATGGACATGACAATTTTGCAGTCATTTCACTCGGGATAAAGTCAGCTCTTGCCAAATCTGTGCTAGCCTTGTTGACTGAAGTGAAGACACAACTGTGCTTACCAAACGGTAGGCTGCACGCGACTAACTCTTTTTGGTTTTGTTTGGTCATGGTTGTGTGGCATCAAGTTGGAAGTCCCTCTTATGAGTTTCTTTTAAGTGGTGCTATATAAATTTGTGATTACAGTTATAGTTGAACTTATTTAGTGCTTAAAATGCTCTAACAATGATTTCTTGCTAATACTTTTAGTAATCTATAAAGCAATATAAATAATTAATATTATTGATAAATAATTAAAAATACTTTATAAACCATCACAGGCCTAAAAATCGGACCATAGGCCAAATGTGGCCTTCAGGTCAAGAATCTGAGAGCTCTGCTTTAGAGCTCTTTAAAACGCGGTAAACACCTGTAGTGAAAATTTGGAAAACAATGAGGATTTTAGGTTTTTGCATATTGTAGATCGTATTAAGTCGGATAATTTAGCTTATGTGTTTGTGTAATTAATTCGTACGGAACACTGGGGAACGGTTAGCCAAGGATGTCATTAACGAGAGGCGGATAGGATGCCTGTGATTGACAGGTGGATGTAAATGAGAGAGAGAGAGAGAGGCAGAACAGAGGGACGCTGATCGGATGGCGAAAGGGAGAAGTTGGATGATTGACAGACGAAGGAGAAAGTTAAGGAAGGGTGCGAAGCGAAGCAGGCATTCGCTAAGTAACAGTCAAAGAGGCGTTAGGTTTGGAGAGCAGAAATAAAATAATATTGCATCTCTTAAACAGCCACGCCAGATTAACAGACCGATGCGAATTGAAAGGAGATTTGTGTTCGCCAGCGACCCTTGATGCGCAGGACTCACAAGCAAACACTTCTTTCAGTACAACACCCCTTTTTCCATCAGACTGATTCAAAAGAGCTGTGTTTTAAGCTCTTGTTAGGTTTAAATAAAATGGATTTAAATAGGATTGGAAGATTTCTTTACTTTCTGCAAAAAAAGATAGTAAAAGCCTTTGATGTTTTTGTGGCCAATACTTAATGCACTAGACGTGAACTGCAAATTTCAAGTGTATTTTAAGGAAATCTTCGTATTTTTGAAGAATTCAGAGTAGACTTATCAACTGTCAGCTAAAGTGTTTATGTCTGGCGCCCATTTCAGAAGGTATGCAATTTACACCCCTTCTGGTGTTAAGAAGTAACAACTGACAGCAGATGCAAGATATATTTTTCAGAAATGCTTCATTATCTTGGCATGTCAAAAAATATTTTTACAAGTATCTCAAAGGCAGAAATTAGAGATTTGAAGTACAGTTTGGTGTCCTAAAGTTTGACTGATTTTAGACTTTTGTTTGGTTTTATATTTACAATTGTTTGAAATTGATGTTGTTTTAAATGGCTTGATGCACTTGAAATTTAAATGATTCCATGCATCACGATTGTATTTTGTAACATAGAGTAATAAGTAAGAATTTTTGTCTCCAAATTTTGCCACAGAAAGATGTATTTCATCTGAAGTTGTTCCTGCCCAGTTTTGGTGTAAATTTTATGAACTTTTGCTGAAAAACTAAATGCAGGTTCGTCAGGTTATTTGCATTGAATGTGTATGTGTAAACACAACCCAGATGGCTGTGTTCATTGGGCCTAAATTGGGATTGCTTTGTGCAACTGGTGGCCTGTTTGGAGTCTGGGATAGAGCTCTCAGTTGTCTTGAATCCTATGTAAAAGGGCCTGTGCAATCTGTCCATTTGACAGGGTGGCGACATCATCTAGGCTGGTAACCTGTGGTGTTCCAAAAGGACCAGTGCTTGGCCCCCTCAAGAATCAGTGCTTGGCCCCTCCTCTTTGTATTACCCTAAACATGGCTGATGTTTAGAGGTTTATACAAGCACATGGTCCCTTCACCATTGCTTTGCACACAATTCTTCAATGGGCCATAAACTGCTGAATTGAAACAGAGTGCTACTGTGTATTGAACACGGTTCAGAGCAGATGACGTCTAACCATCTCAGACTAAATGCATCAAAGTCCAAGTTCCTGTGGTGCACCACCCTCCAGCATCACCGACAATACCTCTGCCATCAATGTTGCAGAAGTTCTACCTGCTGACACCATCTGCAAACTTGGAGTTCACTTTGACAGCTGTATGACCGTGATGTCCCATGCGAGTCAACGCATTCGAGGTTGTTACTACAAACTGCACCAAATTGAACCATCTGCAGATCATTCTACCTCAACCGCCGTCACCTTGGTCAACAGTTTCATAGTGTCTAGGGTTGACTAATGCAACAGCCTGCTGGCAGATCTGCCGACTTGTCAGGTAGAGTGGATACCTTTGGTGCTAGACTCTGCTGCCATCTTATCTATGGCCAGACACCATCTGATCATGTGACTGATCTGCTGTGTAACTACCTGCACTGGTTGTGTGTTCCTTGGCGAATCACCTACAAACTGTGGCCGATCACTTTCAAGGTGCCAGATTGCCTTCTCCTGGGTTATATTTCTGATTTCTGCAATCAAGTGGCAAATAATCAAAACAGAGAGGAATCAACTGCATGTTCTGTGATCTTCCATGCGTTTTGGCAAATGTTTCTTCTCTGTCGCTGGACCCACTGAATGGAACAGTCTTCCTGACTATGTGTTGCATTCAACTCATGGCTCAACACCCACATTTTTTAAATATTTCACTGTCATCGATTTGAACTCGTGTACAGCATCCATTTCGGCCTTGGCCATGCTATGGCACTACATAAATCTTATTGTTATTATGGGCCCAACAAACGTGACGGTCAGAGAAGACCACTGAAAGGGCTTGATATTTGTACTGTCTTAATAAGAAGCAGGCAGCACTGTTTCGACAATATGCTTCGTTTTTTTAAATGAAAATTTGCTCAATTTGTTATACCTACATGTATATATGAGCAAGACTGTTGTGAATGTAAATTTTGCTACAAGATATTTACTATTTTCGAAATAACTTTTGGAAAGATATTGTCATAAATAAATCTTGTTTGGCATGTCTTCTGGAATTTATTTCAGCTATAGTAAAAGTAAATTGATCCTTTGCCCACCATTTTGCACCCATCAGTGTGACTTTCTGCACTTGCCAGAGGTGCTGATTTGGAACATTATGGGTGTTTTAGTAAAGCTGCTGGAGAATAGGGAACGCTTTCGGTCAGTCCACGTTAATAGCTTCGTAGGAAAGTTGGTAGACAAATGTTATGATTTTGTCACTTACTGCTTGTGTGTATGTGCAGCATTTGCCAAGATATTCAAGGTGAAAAGTCGGCTGTCTACAGTATTTCATTTTGCGGACCACAAAGTTTGCTGTATGATTTTCAGTTATTCGAAGCTGGATGAGTTAAATTTGCAGAATTTCGTGCCTTGCGAGTAGCAGGCCAACCGTACTGCATGTAGTGTTTGCCCACTCCTTACTAAAATCAGACGCCGCTGGAGATTTGCATACACCCAGATTCTGAAGCAAGTGGTGAAGAAACCAACAGTTCATTCAGAGCTTCATCGGGAGATTGGGTAAGTAAGGTGATTTTAAGTAAGTCAAAACCAGTTGTCCTGTTATGATATTATTTGTGCTGTTGGCGTTTTACTGTTTATTTGGGTTGTATTGCCACGTCCACAAAGGGGAGGGAGGGTAATGCTAAATGCCACAGATGCAGACAATTGGAGGGAGCAGTCTAAAGTAGATATTTTTGCAGATGTCCTCTGTGATGGCCTCTTTTTATTTTTTGCAGTTCACAACAAACTTATACAACTTGTCATCTGCTGCAACACTTGCCAATCAATTAACCAATGCACAAATGTAAATTTGTACTAAGTTTCTTTTATAGTCAAATGCTATTTCTCAAATTCCTACAACCACACAACTCCCTCTTTCAGCTCACTGTTCCATATGTAAGTTTGACCTTGCATGAAGACTAGCTTGTTTTTTGTGAGAAGCATTTGATGCACCATCAGTTGAGGGGTATTTGATCCTGGCATTATTCTTAAGTCACTGGCAGCACTCATGAATAAGCTGGTGCCACGCACTTAGCTTTTATTTAGCACTTCACTTTAGAAACTTTTCAGTTTAAAATTTACAGTCATATGGTAAATATGTGCAGAAACTGTGCATAGATTCTGAAGAAATTAATATAAACTGAACAAAATTCTATAAATCTCTGCTACTGCTGTTTAAAATCCAGCTTTTCAGTTTTTAATCAGATTTCTGGAATGTTCCTCTTTGACATGGAAATACTTCTTCCCTGAAATTTTCCCAAATGCCTTTGTCATAAATATTCTTTTCAAGTCTTGAACCAGATTTCTGGATCGCATGTCTCTTGTACCGTTCGTTTGTAGTCTCGTTGCGAATTGCGAAGCTAAGGTGATAGACCGTAAAATATCCAACTACGAAGGACAGAACGATGAGACTCAATTCAATGAGCATCAGACGAGGAAATTTTGTGCAAAGAATCTGAAAATAACAACAACTGAATAAACAAAAGATGAGAACTTTTAATGCACAGGCTTACAAGTCAGCAATTGCTTCCAAAATATTAACCCTAACTATTTAGAGCAGGCAACATGTGTACTAACTAAACAGAAATAAACACTACTCAGTTATACTGGACTAAAAACACTAAGCAAGACTGTTTAGCTGAATCATAAAATTTTACTCTGCATAGTTCTTTTTGGTTTATTTTTCCACTAGCAATGAATGACCCTTAAAATATCAAAGCAGAAATTCTGTCCCTCATACTTTTTTGCAGACTCTCAAATAAACAATAAATCTACTGAAATGACATCCGAAGTCACAAATATTTAAATATTTTAGCTTACTTTTGTAACCTGTGATGAGGATAAGAAAAAATTAGACGATAAATAACACATATGCATCATTGAATGGTTCAGCGCCCTTTTCTTTCCCTTCGGCCGTTCTACGGCACTACATAAATTGTCTTATTATTATTAATGAAATGTACAGATTTCTCTGCTGGTAGTACCTTAGTTAGAACGATGAAAGTCATTGGCTGGTTCTGACCATCGCTCGAAACGTATGGAGTGTTCCAAAAATTGAAGACCTTCGTGATTGCCCTGAGCACTTTCAATGTGGCCAGTGAGCCATGGACACACATGATGGTGAGGCTGAGCAGAAGGAGGAGGAAATAGCGATGGTTAAGGCCTCCAACGCAGTTGCGGATCCAGATGCAGTAGTGGTCAAATTTGAAGATACAGTGATTGTATACACCTGCAGTTAAACATTGACATACATCCAATAAAACTATGACAAAATGGTTGAAATTGTTACAGTGATGTGTATGTAAAAGTTCCCAGTAAATATGCTACACCAGCAAACAACGATACAGTAAACATTCATGTCTTCGACTGCCTTTTCATCAACAATAACTTGTGTCACAGCACAGCGTTTAGTGACCCAGCTCCACAAATAGACAATAATTGTATTGCAATTATTATATCTATTATTATTATTAATATTATTACTATTATTATTATATCAAACTGAGCAAATGCTTCACTTTACCAGACTGATCTTAGAACCCATAATTGAAAAATATTATAGATTGTGAGCTTATGTACATTTTGACGTTGTCTTGATATGTTTTTTTATTTTTGAGACCTTTTATGTGACACTTTACCAAGGGTATTTGAACCTTGGTGTATTATGTAATCCGGCAACAAGATTAGGGTGAGTCAGTCTAAAGGAACATGCCCTGAAGGCGCAATCATTGCATGTCTCAAAAAAACTTCAAAGGTTGCAGGATATTTTAGCTAAAGTGTAAAACATGACACCATTCAACTGCCACATAATGAATATCCATTGTTACAAGGTATATTAGAAACTGCCAACTTCTCTTCATGCCTTGGCTATCGAACATTGAATGAATTGGTTAAAGTACAACGCTTTACCACTAGCCGACATATTATGCAATAAACTGAAAATCATTTTCTCACTGAATAAAATTCCACGTCAATTCGAGAACTCACTGCAGTGTTTTGACCGAGCCGGCTTCGCAAGACGACAAGTGGTGCACTTGGCATTCGTCTGATACATCTGACCATCATAGGGGTAAATGCTGAGGTAACCATCGACATTTTCTCTTGTAATTACACCTGGATTGCTGTAACAGCAAATGACAAAGAGGGTGAAGTTGATGCCGAGGATAAGGAAGGGCAGAAACAGGTGACTGGTTTCTGGGTCGACATGTGTCACAACTGCCAGGCCATCGTTTATGACACATACGTGAATTGTCACAACCAGGAAGACGTAGAGAATCTGGAAGAATGAATTCCTGTCAAAATAAACATAATATCAAAATAATATAAAGTTGTACATATGTTCACAATCTTTTCAATTATGGGTTCAAAGGTCAGACTGGTATGGTGAAGCATTTGCTCCGCTGATATGCAACTCTTCCAGCAATAGCCCTCTAATGCACTGTCCAGGGGCCAAAGGACAACTATCCCAATAACTGGATTAATATACTTAACTACACGTAGTTACGACTTGAAAATTGTAAACTTCACAGGGAATCAAACCCTGGCCGTGGTACAAAGCCAAAGTGTTCACAACTGACCAAGAAATGGTATTCTGCAGAGCTACTGGAGCTAATTTTCCTCAGCAAATAATCTTTTCATCTTCAGACCACTCTAATTAGGTCATGTCTTACCATCTTCATTCTTCAGTCAGATACCATGACCCTATTTAACACCTAAGCCAAATTCTGAATAAACCTACAAAACAGCGGCCATCACTCGTTCCACACAATCAACACAATAATTTTTCTAAAGACAATTTATAAATATTCACAGAGATAAAAAACAATTACAGCCTCCCAATTTGTCTCAACAAGTGACCTCAACTTCAACTACATGAGCATCTGGTTGAAATCTCAACATACATATTAGCATTAAAGAAGTTGTTGGATTAGATCAGGCTGAACTCAAAAGGCTTTTCTGGCAGTGTAGTAAGTGCAGAGAAAACATACAAATCAATTGCTGAGGACAGTGGTGAGTAAATCAGTCACAGAATGCCTGATGCTAACATTCATCTTAACTCCATGATGTTCAGCTCCAACATCAGGGTTAGTGACTGGCACTCAAGGCAGGAATCATTACAGCAGAGACTGGGCCAAGATCAGTTTCAGGTCATGGCACATCAGAGAAAAAGTAATCACCTCAACAAAAGTTAATGTTAAATGTTAACACTTGAGTTCCAGGTACTTACCTTGTAAAAAACAGATACACATAGACATCTCTTGCAATTCGAGGGATAAAGTTAGGAAGAAAACGACTCAGAAAATTCCCAAACTAGAATAAAAAACAGCACATAGCAAAGTCAGTCACTGTTTTGGAACACGTTCAGTCATTCACTACTGGTTAGTACATCAGTACTCCATAACCCACAGTGGGATATATAATAGTCACTCGTTTCCTTCTCTTAGACCTTTTGCCTGGCAATGTGCTGGACTGTAGGTACTTAAAACTACAGTGCACATTGTTTAAAACAAAATGCAGGGGATCAGTATGAACAATTCGTGTTAATCAAATTTCATCTTACCATTTTTTCAGTTGCAGTATTATAAACTGTTAATACACATATAAGCTGGTGTGGCAGATTTTGCTATAGGCGTGGTTATATGCCGGCGCCCCAGACCAGACCCAAATTATTCCACATGTATACACCATCAAGAACCATAGCATTGTAAAATGAACTTCTAACAGCTACAATGTGAAATGAATAGCACAGCAACTGTTTAATTTTCACTAGGAATGAGTGAGAAAGTACGCGTCTTGCCTGTTTTATCCCAACAGAAACGAAGCCAATCGGAGACATGCAGCGTGAACCCCAGAAAAACCAACATAGAACACTTAGCCAAAATACCACATTAAACACAATACAGATCGCGAGGATAGTCATTGCTTCACAATGAATTACACACGATTATATCTGTAACTGGCCAAGACATAAAAATTTCTAATACTGAGGTTTGGATCCCACCAGTCATAACTGGACAAACCAGCGTCATTTTGATCTTTAATCGTTCGTCGTATAGTCACACGCCTCAGCTGTGTTAACCATAGATATAATAACATGTTATTATATCTATGGTGTTAACCAATGAGGTAATAGAAGAACTAGAGAAAGCGCTGCCGTGTATTGGGCTTTCGGCAGTTGTAGCTGCCGGAAGTGACGTATCACAGGCCAGCTGGTAGACGGTCAGCTGTCAACAGCGCATCTGCCAAGGGAATTAGGATGTCGAATTTGGCCAAATTTATAACAAAAGTAGGTTTTATCTTTGTCTCCAGCCCCATTGAATTTTGTTTGTTATTTCTAACTCATCTGTTGGACGCTATTTTTGTGTTTTCGTTACGTAGGTAGAATAATTAAGCCTCACGTTAACATGTCGTCGGGAGCTTCTGCGCATGAGCATGTGAAACATTTAATGTGTATATATATATATATAATCATTGCCAGGCTAGTTCATGTATGTATGTGTGTATGTATGTGTGTATCATTGTATTTACGTACGTACGTATGTATGTATGTATGTATGCATGTATGTATGTACTTACGTACGCACATGTACTTACGAAACTTCGTATACATTACGTACGTATGTATGTGTGTATGTGTATGCATATATATATATATACGTACGTCCTTACGAAACTCAATATACGTATGTATGTATGCATATATGCGTGTATGTACTTGTAGTACGTACTTACAAAACTACGTAAGTATGTATGTATATGTATGCAATGGCTTTCTGGACACATTTGTGCCATTACTGCGCAGCCATCCGACTGTCTGACTGCCTGACTCCTGGATCTTGACCTGGAACCGAACCCTTTGCCTATTGATTTTGTTTTGACTGAGCGCCAGTGAATAAGCTGGTTCCCGCGACTTAGCTTTCGTTGGGCGCTGTAGAAATCTCGAGCTTACGATTATGTCTGGTAGCCGCGCTCGGTGAATACCTTCGTCTGGGTGATATAATATTGCCATATTTTAATATTTGGGTGTATAACACGATGTCTGGGTGTTCAATTACCAGGCATAACATCTGAACATGAGCAATCTACATGCTTTCACATTTATGAAGG
Source organism: Norana najaformis (assembly GCA_964023275.1). Taxonomy (NCBI): domain Eukaryota; kingdom Metazoa; phylum Annelida; class Clitellata; order Crassiclitellata; family Hormogastridae; genus Norana; species Norana najaformis. The sequence continues at coordinate 19,334,188 of OZ029923.1, forward strand.
TCAGTTAGTGTCTGCAAGCAGACACCACCCACTGAAACTGCCACGCTCTCTCTGACTTTTGGATCTTGACCTGGAACCGAACCCTTTTGCTTTTCGATTTAATTTTCACCGAGCGCCTGTGAATAAGGTGGTCCCCATAACGTGGCTTTCGTTGGGTGCTGTAGAATCTCGGAATTACGATTACGATACAATTGCCATTAGAAAAAGGACTACTGTCGATGTCACGATCGTTACCAAATTGTCATCATAACAAAGATTTTACACAAAGAACGGAGTGGAAAAGCATTAAAACATGTTACTGGTGGAGTAGGTCACTACAGTGCCACTGAGACAGCGAGAAACAAAGTCACTGACCAGTGTGGACTTGGAATTGGAACGCTAGCTTCAAGGTGCAACAGCAGGGATTCAATCCACTCGTGGATTTTACTAAGCGGCAGCCGCAACGAGAAAATAATCAAAAGGTAACTAATCAAAGCATTACATGCATAATTCTCCAGTCCCATGGAAGCAGGGGCGTAGCAATAGATTGCGCAGGTTGTGCAAAGCACGAGGGCCTACGAGGCCAGGGACCGCCTAGGCTCCAAGGGGCCAAGGTCCGGTTGCTCAGTTACTTAAACCTAAATAGCCAAAGTTGGCACTGGCCCTTGGGAGCCCCTCACTGAAGCTGCAAAGCATGTCGGGCCCCTTCACGTCACCTAATGGGCCCTTATTAAAATCGTCGAACATCACGGACTAGCGTCCACTTTCAGCGAAGTTTGCCTACATGCTGTTGCTGACGGTACCGGAGACAATTGCTGAGTGTGAACGATCATTCTTGAATCTCAAGCTTATAAAGAACTACTTACGAAGCTCCATGTCTCTAAAGCGACTTAGCGATTTGGATGTTTTGTCAGTTGAAACTGAGCGTGCAAGGCAGACTTATGCCCCGAAGATGGTGGATATTTTTGCACATCAGAAGGGGCGCAAAAGCACGTTTTATGGAAGACTATTTACGCCTCCTTTTGTAGACCATTCTCAGCGCTCAACTTATGTAATGTGTAATGTATGTGACTGAGTCAAACATCTGTGAATATTATGAATCGGATGAATATGATTGCCTTACAGTAGGCCTATAATAACTGTCCTAAAGTCAGGCATTTGGTCGCCAGTACACGTTTCAAGTAGCCTAAGTAGGCTTATTTTTCAGTAGTTTCCATTTACCGTGCTACCGTAACTTGTTGTGATACAACGAAAATTTAGAGAAGTTAGACGTGGAAAGTGGGGTGAGGTTGGGGTGGAGCCCATCGCATTCAGGTTGCACAAGGGCCCTCGGAAGGCTAGCTACGCCACTGCAGCCACTTTGCTTACTCTGGCTTTACGAATCAGTCCCAATTCTTTGGCACTGCCACTGATCTAAAACTTCCATGAAGTCGAATTTCTGCCATATTACTGAAGAGTAAATTTTTAAAACGCCTGCAGCTTTTTGTATATCAATGAAAGGGGTCGTCCATTAAAGACACGTCCGCAAAAAGGGAAGGAAGGAGGAATCACCAGATGCGGACAAGGGAAGGGAAGTTAAGCCGAATGCAGACTTCTGCACATAAATCTGGAACTTAGTTATTTCTGTACAGTCTGCACCTTAAAGACCAGCTTGAGTCAGACAGCAGATCTTCAGTATTGCACTGGACCTAATTAGGTCCCTTGGCTGGACGTAGCAATATCAAAGTACCCCATTCCATCACAGTTAGCCCTGCAAGATCAGCAGGATAGCCCAATCTAGGCCTTTGCAGCACAGGTGGCACGTGTGCTGCAGCAGGTGCGAATAGACCTGTTGGCTCTATTCTAGATATAGTAAGCCTAAGCTAAAGTTCTCTGTATGCATATAATTATCTGTCATTTGCTGCCCATCCGACAGTGCACCTGTTTTCAGATTTCTGCTGCTAATTTAAAATAAGTTTGTCACCCTGTATCAGATATGTAAATGGAACTTCCGAAATTTCTCAGCGCCACTCGAAAGCCCCGTAAGGGAGACCAACTTATACAATGGCGTTATCGGGAGAAGCGAAATGTATGAGAAAGATTTTTTATGGGGATAGTCTCAGAATCAGAAGAACCTGTAAAGTAAAGTAGTTTCCCATATCCCACAAGTGAGATGTAGGGGAGGCGCTTATTTAATTTCCTTTAGGCCCGTGAGCCGACAGTGGATGACTTCCAAATTCCCAGTATTCTGGGCACAGGACCAGCGCATCGCAGGACGCCGTTTACGCCGGTAGGTGGCAGCACAGTTTCGAAAAAGACCATTAGATCAACGCTGGTAACACGACTTCCATACACGTGCTGACCACTCCTTTACATTCCTTCTTTATCCGTCTGTCTGTCATCTGGAGTTGGTTCGGTTTAGGCAGGTCGCACGTGTGCTGCAGGCAGGTGTGAATAGACTTGTTGGCGCCATTTCTAATTTAGTAAGCTTAGGTTCTCGATTTGCATGTAATAATCCATCGTTTCCTGCCCATCCTACAGCGCACCTGGTCTCAGATTTCGGCGCGAGTCCGCCAAAGCCAGCTGCGTTTTGCACCTGCCTACATACACTAATTTTACCGCTCTGTCTCAGCTGGATGACCGCGGATCCGTTTTTAAATGAGGGGGTTGGGGTGGTAGTCTGAAGCAGTGGGACATATGTAAATGTAAACCTCCGAAATGTTTCAGCGCCACACAAAAACCGAGTCAGGGAGACCAAAAAAGACCCACTGGAAGAAGCGAAATGTATGAGGATGATGTGTATTTTATGGGGATAGTCTCAGCAATAAAGTAACGTTTCCCATATCCCACAGTGTGACTCGTAGAGGAGGCGCTCATTCGTTTTCCTTAGCCCTCGAGCTGACAGTGAACGAATCCCAAAATCCTGGACACGGGGGCAGTGCATCGCAGGACTTTGACGTTTACTTTCCAGCTAGGTGGCAGCACAGATTTGAAAACGTCCATTAGATTAAATCGCGCGCTGGTTATACGAATCGCATACAAGTGTTGACCACTAATTAACAACCTGTATGTCTGTTTGTCGCTGTGTTTGCTCGTCTGTCGTTGGGTCGGATTTGGCAGGTGGCACGTGTGCTGAATACAGGTGCGAATAGAATTGTTGGCGCCATTTCGAAATTTATTAAGTTTTAGTTTTCTGTTTGTATATAATTATATCTGTTCTAGGCTGCCCATCCCACACGCAGCTGCACTCAGATTTCGGTTGCGTTATGGACCTACAAACTTAAAATAGTTTTGTCGCGTTGTCGCAGATCTGGATGCCCACCGATACCTTTTTAATGGCATAGTGTCAGAACCAGAGGGATATATCAGTGACGGCTCCAGGATTGCCCAAGCAGCAGAATTTGGTACCGGGCAAGTCCTGCAATGGCTGGCCCCGTGTCCTGGGCCTTGGGATTCGTCCACTGGCGGATCAAGGGGCTAACAGTAGAATATAAGGATAAAGCAGCATAAGCAAAGTTCCAAGCCCCACATCAAGCCGTCACATTACGTTTCATGAAGTGATATTACCTTACCTTGCCTTATCATGTTATGCCTTACCTTATCATACCTTATCTTATGATATTTTACATTACTTTTACATTACCTTGTCTTACCCTATCTTACATTTCATACTTTATCTCACCATGCCTAAACATAGCTTACCTCTCATTATATTGCATTACTTTGCCTTCTCCTATCATACTATGTCGTTTCTTACCTTATCTTACCATACCTTACCATATCTTATATTGCATTAATTACCTATCCTTACCATACCTCAGCTTATCTTAGCTTCCCTCATCCTACCTTACCCCCTCACAATGCCTTACATTTCCTTACCTTCCTTTACCTTACCTTACTTTACCTGATCTCTCCATACCATACTGTATGTATGTATGTAGTTGTGTAGCTTACCGTAAAATACAGAACGTTACCTTTTCCTACCTTACCTTGTCATGCGTAATATTAAGTTAAACCTGTCTGCTATTATTACCATCGTCGTCGTCGTCGTTATTATTATTATAATTCTGAAGGCCTATTTATTGAGTGCTACTATCTAATATCAATCATCAGTCGATGGTGCTGAGCAATTGTGCGTGAAGGACTTGCTCAAGTTCCGAATACACAATAACCGTCTCAGGATAGGCTTATCTGATATTATTGGAATTTCCAAGGCTAATCACATTTCTATACACGCTGTATTTTGTAAGTTCCAATTTACCATGTTAAAATAATATGGAGCCTAGATTCTAGAACCTAATCTAATCGATAATCTATCTAATCCAATCCAACCCAATCCTATCTGATGACTTCTACAGCGCCGTTATCATAACGCACAAGACGTCAGTCGATATTCATTTCAAGTGAAACCGAAGTCAGAAATTCTAATTTCGTGCAGTCCAGATGAAATTCAAGTTGAGTCTTTATTACATTATTTCAATTAAATGTTTTAAAGCTATGCTTATGAACTGTGTACGTATTAATATTGTAGAGACATCGGCAAGAGAACAACTGCTTCTTCAACGGAACCTTGACAGGCGTTGGGGTAAATGAAGAACTAGAGATAATCACAGTTTGCTTTATCGTTTCGTCATCAATAGGCGGTCTGGATAGAGAAATGTAAAACAATATGGCTAACTTTCCATTAGAAGACTGTTGTTCCCTTGGGTTTGCCCATAGGTGTCGGTGGTCTATCGCTTGGTGCAAAGGGTGTGTAACCCAACGATTGTTGGTTCGGGCTTGCTGACTGTGTATAACGACCCTGGACGCTTGTCTCTGTTAGCAAGCAGTAGAATTTGGTACAGTCCTGCGATGCGCTGGTCCTCTGGCCAAGAACTTGGGATTCTTCCACTGACGGATCAAGGGCCTAACATTAGATTACGTGTGCCTCCCTAAGGATAAAGCAGTTTAATTTATTACTTTATCCTAACACCCAGGTATCACCAGAATATGAATGATTTAATGTGTAAGTTAGATTTTGGTGATTGATTAAGTATCTGAATTCTCATTATGAAAATTGGTTCTTAATCTGTGAAGTAAAGCTAAGTCCCAAGGCCATCGTATGCGCGTGTATGACTGAGGCACGTGTGCTCGAACCATTTGCTCAGGGTCGTTACACGGGGTCCTTTGAGAAGGCCTGAACCATGTATGCGGGGTTCGTCTCATACTAAATTGGAATGTGTTGTGAAGCCATATATGGGAACATGACTTCAATTGTTTCTGTTAAAATTACTATCATGTCATGTTCTCTCTCTCTATCTCTCTCTCTCTCTCTCTCTCTCTCTCTCTCTCTGTCTGTCTGTCTAACGCAACATGACTTGTTTGTTTCTGTTAAAATCGACACCTGGACGGTGTGGATGACCTTGAAGGACTTAGTTTATTTTATTTTAGCCTAAGTTGACATTCCACTGTAAATAATATTAGCGACATTTCTCATTGTTTGTCTACCGATCAGTTGGGCTTTATGTCTGTCTGCATTAAGCCTACTTCGATCTTGACCCCCCGTACCGGGGGCTTTGCCCCTGAAACCCAATAGAGCTTCGCATCCAGACCCCATTATAAACTCGGGTCCCCCCCAATGTTTACGATGGATCGACGCCTCTGCTCAAGTTAAATACAAGTTTTACTGTCACCAGATTTCAATGTTCTTTAATTGCTCTCCTAAGCCTTTGTATGTAACAACAGAAATATGGCATTGCGTGGTAGCAACATTATGTTTTTAATTATGAGTTTAGTTGTTTAGGGTCTCCTTGAATTCTTAATTAAAGGCTATAACCGGGTGTGAAATCTGTTGTTTGCTGTAGAATTTCTGAGTTGATATCTCGTTACTGCGAGTCGAATAACGCATTGATATCTCTCTCATTCAACCTCGGTGTCATAGAATGCCCTATAGATTCAGACCACCAGGTGTGCGGGAAAATTAACCCTACCTGTCTGGCGCGAAAGTGGGATAGGCTGTTGCGCACGGCGAACGAGGAGGAGGGGAGGTCGAAAGGTCAGGGCGAAAAAGCGAACTGAAGGAGTCTTCTTTCAGTTCTGCAGAAGAATTCGAAGGAGGGGATTTTTGGTCGGAGTAAGGCTGAAGTGAAAGCATGAGAAGTGAAGAAACGCTTAACTTTCCTTCGTCTGCGTAAGTGTCGATACATAATGTATATAAACATGTCATATATTATATATATATATATATATGAACAGTTCATATATTTTATATACATATAAGAACATTTCATATATATATATATAAAATTTCAAGCTTGTTTGAAGGGTAGGTGTATTTAGAGTATAGGCGCTTGTGTGTGCTTATTTGAAGAGTCGGTGCCTTAGTCGTGGAAATGGTTTAAAGCGCTTGAATTCTTTTCGTGATTAATACATGTAGATTTTATGTGGATGCACTTAACATCGAGGAGATAATTATAGATGTAACACTTTCGTAGATTTATGTATCAAAATAGTTGAATACTTGACGGAAATTCTGTTTGGTTTGTGTTGGCAGAGACGTTAGCATATGTTATAGGAAATGTTTTATTTATTTATTTCAACCTATTGAATGAATCTCTTATGAAATAAGGTAATGTTAAGTAAAGTAAATGAAGGGAATTAATTCAGTGTCTTTCCATTTTTACTTGCTTCCCAGCTTTTTTATTTTATTTCCCAGTCTGTATGTTTTTTACAAGACTAAGAAATCAGATGAAATTGTCAAATATTTCATTCGACCCCATCGGCGCAATATGGCTTAAGCCTACTTCAGGAACTGACGTTGATGATTTTCAGTTATTCTACTTTCTCAAAGCATTTTTTCATTCCTTGGAACAGATATAAAGGAATTGGATCTTGCCGGAACTGGTCAAGAGAAGATGGACACCTTGCAATAGTCAGTAACTGGAAACGCTATCTGACGTCTCCTCTACAGGCAAGAGTCGCGGTCCGTATGGTCATCCGATCATTGGAATGAGAGCAGTAAGTCAGATCAGCCTGAACTATTGTAAATTTATGATCTAAATAGAGCATGAAGACATCCTTCATATTCAGGAAAGATATCGTGAAAAGAAGTTCTAAATATGATATGAAGATATTCTTGGTATTCTGGAAAGATAGAATATTTTGGATATTTGAAAAAGATATTTCAAATATGAGAGGTAGTACTAAAGCCTGTGATGAATCAATCGTTGATTAATAAATCAGCTAATTCCTACCATGGGTTTAAAATTAATAATAAATAATTAATCAGTTGTCTGAAAAGCACCCGAGTCTGAAGTGACATTTGATATTTTCAAATAGGCGTTACATACAAAAATACTCTGATACAGTTTGTCTTGTCTAGACAAACATACCAACATATGTATACATGCAAATTCTCCAGCCACAGTTTTTGTTTTGAGACCACAGTGAATATATGCTGTTGAAATTGATTTCGCTCTTATAATCCGTTTGGTTTTAAATTGTAATCGTAATCACGAACTTTTATAGCGCCGCTTCAAGGTGCTTCAGAACTGATGCTTGTGGGTTTACAGTGGCTCTATATAAATATATATTGTGCCGCTATATAAATGGTCTTTGAGATGCTTGTTCCAATCAGCAGCAATGGTCAGGCATTTCTTATGGGCCGTGGGCATTGCCCTGCGTTTCTGGTGACTTGACAGAATCGACAAATTAATTAATTATACCAAATTTAGTTAATTATGTATATAATTATGAGAGATTAAGTAAATAATCATTGGTTTCATGTTTTCAGGAAGAGCTCCAGTTTCACATGGGGTACGGCAATTCGGATAACCTGTTGATCGAGAAAATGGTGAACAAATTCCGATGCAGAAGATCAAAACTGCTTCTCCAGCACTCGGCAAAGATTCTGGTCATATCTCGCGGAGCTCAGCTCAGAGCCGTTCACTTAGCCGAAATCCTTTTGTTCAGGGCAGGACTTGAGACCCGAGGGCGAGGAGAAAGCCACTGCTACTCCATCAACGTCTGGGGCCACCGCTGTTCCACCAACAGCTTTCAACACCGATATGAAAACGATGGATTTTACAGACAGCGATTAAGCCAAAGATTCCGAAGAACCCGTAGCCTCTCTCACCCCTCGGACTTTTAATCGAAATTGATGGAAGCTGCGTACTGAATCAGAAGTTTTTCTTGGCACAGTCTTTGGGAGTTATAGTCGGTTTTGGGATGACCAGATAAAAATATCTCTTTAAAGCTTTAATTGTATCAAGACAGTGGACTACCGTGAACTTTTTTTAGGTTAGTAAATGTGGTGAACAGGGAAACCGTAACACCATACTTACTACTTACTTTACCACTGATGCGATGTGATGCTGTTAAAATGCCTCTAATACCATTGGCATTACTGTGCATTTAGGAAGTGTTTGATAAAAAGAAAGCCAATATGTATGATTACCAGTTTTAAGGTATTGATATGTTCATACCACCACTAGTATTACCGCAAATTGTTAATGCAGTGCTTAATGCAATAACACTAAAAATCGGTATAATTTGCCAATGTTTCGACATTCATTAACCCTGTAATGTCTGGAGAAATACTTTACTTTGTTAGCTGCGTTTCCCTTTCGCTGTCTGTCTTCCTGCTGTCCCTCCTCCCAGCCTGTCTACCTCCCTAGCACTCTACCTTCCTGCCAGACTCCTTCCTCGCTCCCTGCTACCTGCTTAACAATACACAATCCATAACTTGAAGGTTGAAAACGAATAGAAAAGCTTCTACTGCAAAATTCATGTTTTAAAATGTCATTTTTATATAATGACAAAACAATTGTAACGCTGCTGTAAATTTAGAATTTATGAACTGAATAATTTTAATACGACAAAATGATATTAATAATGCCGTAAATTTGTGAAATTTTGAACTGTTGTAAAAACTCTGGAGCCAACCTGTGCATGGCTATATCGTTGGTATTCATTTAATCAACATTTTTACACAAAATAAAAGCAGAAAATTACGTGTTTCTCTTTATTATTTCCATCCAAGTTTAATGTAAGATCTATGGGGCAGGTAAGGGTAGGATAGCGTACGTAGGATAGAGTGAGATAAGGGCAGAATCCTTATACGTTCAAGGAGGGCGTGGCTGTCCAAAAACGTGTTTTCGGCAAAAGGGCGTGGCAGGGCGTGGTTCGGCAAAAACGCGTTTTCGGGAAAAGGGCGTGGCAGGGTGGGGCAGGGCGTGGCTCGGCAAAAACGCGTTTTTGGCAAAAGGGCGTGGCAGGGCGTGGTTCGGCAAAAGGGCGTGGCAGGGTGGGGCAGGGCGTGGCTCGGCAAAAACGCGTTTTCGGCAAAAGGGCGTGGCAGGGTGGGGCAGGGCGTGGCTCGGCAAAAACGCGTTTTCGGCAAAAGGGCGTGGCAGGGCGTGGTTCGGCAAAAGGGCGTGGCAGGGTGGGGCAGGGCGTGGCTCGGCAAAAACGCGTTTTCGGCAAAAGGGCGTGGCAGGGTGGGGCAGGGCGTGGCTCGGCAAAAACGCGTTTTTGGCAAATGGGCGTGGCTCGTCAAATACATAACACCAAAGAAAACTCATTTTGGTTTAAAATCAGTTATTTTTCACTTGATCAAGTAAATTACACCCAAATAAGGTGTTTCTAATGACCATACACGTTCTGCCAGTCCGTTAAGCAACAAATCGAGCTATTAAATCAGCTTACAGAACAATACTCGTTACATTACTCTACCCATCAAAGCACTGTACATAGAAAGACTCTGGTCTATTCAGTGACTACCTGCTCTGAAAAAATCGCTTGTCCCCCGGTCTCTAGGCACAAGAAAGTCTTACAACAATATAAACAACGTAGTCCATACAACCCGAGTTCTAACGAAAGATATTGAAGTCTAAATCACATACAATAACGTTACAAACATACAAAAAATGAATACCACACAAGATCTTATCTAAATATTTACATATCTGTAGTCCTACGACTTGTAGTAACACAAGCTAGTTTCTATCCTAGTCTTATCCTGAAACGCTGAAACATCCATGATAGCAGCCATTGCAAACCGTTCTTACTATAGCATTGAATCGGCGTCGTCCTCTAAAAAACCTACGGAATTTTTTGTTTAAGGCTGTAAGGAAAGAGCTGTTTCCATCAGATTTAAATCTGGGTCACTGCACTACATAACCCCATCCAATTGTCCGCGTTGGGTGACCGTTCCGCCCCTCTGGGTGACCCTTCCGCCCCTCTGGGTGACCCTTCCGCCCCTCTGCGTGGACGCCCTTCGTGGACCGCTGCATTTCAAACTGTTCAAATCAGAGAGAGGAATCTGCGCTGGAGTGATGTGCTGACTGTAACTGAGATGCTGCTTTTTCTCTGCCTCTGGACCCATCAACCATTTCCACTTTAGTCGGCGTTTCGTATTTTGCTTGAGGCCACAGAAGATTTATCGTCCATCGCGGAGACCATGAACATCAGTTCGCAAATGCCGGTCATATCTACAAAATACGGCATAAAAATACGTTGAGAAAACTCCTAAATCATCATCATCATCAACAACAACAACATCAACATCATCGGCACCAACATCAACACCGTCAACATCAACATCATCATCATCATCAACATCAACAACATCATCAGCAACATCAACAACATCAACAACAACATCAACATCATCAACATCATCATCATCATCATCAACATCAACAACAACATCAACATCATCAACATCAACAACAACATTAACATCAACATCATCATCAACATCATCATCATAATCATCAACATTAACATCAAAATCATCATCATTAACATCATCAACATCAACAACAACATTAACATCAACATCAACATCATCATCAACATCATCAATATCAACAACAACATTAACATCAACATCATCATGAACATCATCATCATCAACATTAACATCAACATCATCAACATCAACAACAACATTAACATCAACATCAACATCATCGTCATCAACATCATCAATATCAACGACAACATTAACATCAACATCATCATCAACATCATCATCATCAACATTAACATCAACATCATCAACATCAACATCATCAACATCAACAACAACATTAACATCAACATCATCATCAACATCATCATCATAATCATCAACATTAACATCAACATCATCATCATTAACATCATCAACATCAACAACAACATTAACATCAACATCAACATCATCATCAACATCATCAATATCAACAACAACATTAACATCAACATCATCATGAACATCATCATCATCAACATTAACATCAACATCATCAACATCAACAACAACATTAACATCAACATCAACATCATCGTCATCAACATCATCAATATCAACGACAACATTAACATCAACATCATCATCAACATCATCATCATCAACATTAACATCAACATCATCAACATCAACATCATCAACATCAACAACAACATTAACATCAACATCATCATCAACATCATCATCATAATCATCAACATTAACATCAACATCATCATCATTAACATCATCAACATCAACAACAACATTAACATCAACATCAACATCATCATCAACATCATCAATATCAACAACAACATTAACATCAACATCATCATGAACATCATCATCATCAACATTAACATCAACATCATCAACATCAACAACAACATTAACATCAACATCAACATCATCATCATCAACATCATCAATATCAACGACAACATTAACATCAACATCATCATCAACATCATCATCATCAACATTAACATCAACATCATCAACATCAACATCATCAACATCAACAACAACATTAACATCAACATCATCATCAACATCATCATCAACAACAACATCAACATCATCATCATCATCATCAACATCAACAACAACATTAACATCAACATCAACATCATCATCAACATCATCAATATCAACAACAACATCAACATCAACATCATCGTCATCAACATCATCAATATCAACGACAACATTAACATCAACATCATCATCAACATCATCATCATCAACATTAACATCAACATCATCAACATCAACAACATTAACATCATCATCAACATCAACAACAACATCAACATCATCATCAACATCATCAATATCAAAAACAACATTAACATCAACATCATCATGAACATCATCATCATCATCAACATTAACATCAACATCATCAACATCAACAACAACATTAACATCAACATCAACATCAACAACATTAACATCAACATCATCATCAACATCATCAATATCAAAAACAACATTAACATCAACATCATCATGAACATCATCATCATCATCAACATTAACATCAACATCATCAACATCAACAACAACATTAACATCAACATCATCATGAACATCATCATCATCATCAACATTAACATCAACATCATCAACATCAACAACAACATTAACATCATCATCAACATCAACAACATTAACATCAACATCATCATCAACATCATCAATATCAAAAACAACATTAACATCAACATCATCATGAACATCATCATCATCAACATTAACATCAACATCATCAATATCAACAACAACATTAACATCATCATCAACATCAACAACATTAACATCAGCATCAACATCATCATCAACATCATCAATATCAACAACAACATTAACATCAACATCATCATGAACATCATCATCATCATCAACATTAACATCAACATCATCAACATCAACAACAACATTAACATCAACATCAACATCATCATCAACATCATCAATATCAACAACAACATTAACATCAACATCATCATGAACATCATCATCATCAACATTAACATCAACATCATCAACATCAACAACAACATTAACATCATCATCAACATCAACAACAACATTAACATCAACATCATCATCATCAACATCAACATCATCATCATCGTCATCAACATCAACATCATCATCATCGTCATCAACATTAACATCAACATCATCAACATCATCATCATCATCGACATCATCGTCATCAACAACAACATCATCCTCATCAACATCAGTATCATCATCAACATCTGCATCATCATCAGCAGCAGCAGCATCAGGATCATCATCATTATCATCACAAGCATCCTAACCATTGTACTATCATGTCTAGATATCTTATCTAGGTGCTGTTAGGCAACGGAATGGAGCAGCAGAGAAATCAATAGATTGGGTGCAGATAATGGACCGCTAAGACTCACTAGCATCTTCCAGTTCTTCCTCTCTTGCTGTCAGCTCCTCATTCAACGTTTCCTCTTTTTGACACCGTTTCTACTGATGCATTTCATGCTGAAGATGTTGCATGTGATGCTCGCGCTGCTGAAGCTGAATCTATAAAAAACACCAAACATCTAAAGAAATTGTAATCCCAGGTGAATTAAGCAGCCTGGGCATAATAACACTCGTTTTACATGATTAAGGGTAGATTCTTAGTTCTGAGGATACAGCCCTGGCAAGCACAGTGAACTTAAGCAATGTCGAGCATGGTTAGCACTTGAATGGGTGAATATCCATGGTACACCAAGCCACCTGGGCTAGTCAACCACCATCCCCTGGAATTGGTATAATGGTAAGGATTCAGTTGAGGTTTTAAAAATTATTTTGGCATTTATTGAGCAGCACCATCTTATGAGTAAAATCAATCGTAAGCAATTGTGAGTGAAGGACTTGCTCAAGGTCTCTACATCTTTACAAAGAAAACTCGCCTCTTCTGCTTCCAGCAAAAGATGATCTTGATGTGTGAGTTGCACCTATTATCTGATCCATTATGAGAACTCACCAACACTTCACCTCTTTCACTCAAAACTTAAAGCACTCCTCTTCCACAAATCATATCCTAATTCCTCCTCCCGTTCTTTATCTCACCACTATGATACTAGATGATGATGATGATGATGATGATGATGATGATGATGATGATGAGTTCTCAGCCCAATAGGGGTAGATCCATTGGCTTTATGCCAGCCGGGAGGAGATGAGTGAGGTGGTATCCCGTTGCCTTCATCACAGACCACTGTGGGTGAGCAACTTGTCCAAGGTCGCTACACAATGGCTTGTGGCTGATTCGAACCTGCAACCCTCCGGTTACGAGGCACCGACCATACCACTACAATTGTATCTTTTCAAATGATTTGCATATTGTAGACGGGTCTTCAAATTGAATGTGGTGAGCGAACCGTGACCGTGTTGAACAGGTGTGGATGCGCTTAAAACAATCGGCCAGCGAGTCACAAGTCGGTTTCCAAACGATTTGCATACTGTAGAGGGTCATGCACAGGTGTGTGGTCAGCGAACCGTGACCATGTTTAACAGGTGTGAAATGAAACGAAAGGGCATTCAAAGCAATCGGCCAGCGTGCCACAAGTCTGTTTCCAAACGATTTGCATACTGTAGAGGGTCATGCACAGGTGTGTGGTCAGCGAACTGTGACGGTGTTTAACAGGTATGGAGCGAAAATGAGCATTCAATCCAATCGGCCATCTGTTTTCAAACAATTTGCATACTGTAGACGGTGTTCAACTTCTGTCGTCAACGAACCGTGACCGTGTTTAACAGGTGTGGAGTGAAAAGAAGAAGCGCTCAAACCAATCGACCACAGAGCCACAAGTCAGTCAGACGATTTGCATATTGTAGCCGGGTATCGTGTGTGGTCAGCCAACCGTGACTGCATTATCAGGTGTGGAATGAGAAGGAGCGTTCAAACCAATCGGCCAGCATGCCACAAGTCTGTTTTCAAGCGATACGCATATCGCAGTCGGGTCTTTAACTTGTGTATAGTCAGCGAACCGTGACCGTGTTTAACAGGTGTGGAGCGAGAAAAAAGGAGCGCTCAGAAGGACAAGAAGGATCGGTTTAATCGACTGCCCTGCCACAAGACACAATTGTCTGTTTTCAAACGATGTGTATATCGTAGACGGGTCTTGACCTTGTGTGAGGTAGTGAACCGTTACCGCATTTAGCAGGTGTGAAGTGAGGAGAAGGAGCGTTCAAACTAATCGCCCATGACAAACCCTAAAGTGGGACAAATACAACTATTAAAATTAGCCTAAGCATACACGCGCATCGTCATCGTGATAAAACTGGCCACCCCTCTAATGCTCAAACCAATACGCCGTCTCATAATTTGGTACAAAATTGCGGGATTAAAGAATTCCTGAAAACAAACTAGAAGCTAGATTTCAAAGAATCTGCTTGTCATCTAGCGAATATAATTGAACTAAACGCGCGAGCACAAACTAAAAGATGGATTCCTAAATAATTCCACTAACATCTTTCAGTGAATAAAATTTAAAATGCATAACAAGATCCTTTATGTGAAGGGCAATTGCTTTCTATTTATGACCCAAATACTACGTTGAAACCAATCGGCCACCGCCTCATTGAAGTAATTGTATTTAAAATGTTTTATGTCACAAGGGCTTAACAGATAAAGCAATAAATTATCATCATTTTGGCCGTGGAAATCGAAATTTCTGATATTCAGATTCTTCCATAATTTTGTACAATATTCGATTGCGATGAAAGAATTCATAAAAACACTAGAAGCTGGATTGCAAATAATCAACTACCATCTGGCGAATGCAATTTAACTTGAAGCATTAAAACAGATTAACGTTTTAAAATTATCTGCTGCCTTCTAGCGAATAAAATTAAACTAGAATCATTAGCACAAGCGGATTTCCAAAAAATTATCTAATGACATGTAGCGAATACAATTTAACATAAAATGATCTATTAATATGACATATCGGTTAAGTAAAGCACACACGCCACTTTCAAACCAATCACCCACCGTCTAATTGAAGTAATTTTTTATTTAAAAATGTTTTGTCACTAGGCGTGTTTTTATATTCAGCTTCTAGTTTAATTGTATTCGCTAGATGGCAGGAGATGACACCAATCCAGCTTCTAGCGTGCTTAATCATTCTTTCATCACTCGCCATTTGGCGAGAATTTATTGAGGGTATCGGAATTTCAGGAAATTCGATTCGCACGGCCACAGTAGCATGCATTTATTTTATCTACTAATATCTATTAAATACAGATTAAAATGCATAACAGGATCCATTGACTTTCACTATTAGCTCTTTACTGTATGTTTGGGTCAAACCCACCGTCTTCTTGAAGTAGCTTCATCATCAAACATATGTTGTGATCGGAAAAATAATAAATTCTCACCAGTTTCGCTGTGCAAAACGCATTTTCTGATATTCAAATTCCTCCATAACTCTTTACAAAATGGCGAGCGATGAAACTCATTGCTAAAAGTTAACAAAGTATATTTCTAGAAAACAAGTCAATTCAATGTTATAGATTTCATCTGCATTTGTTGAGTTCGGATTATATTATTAATTATTATTATTATTATTAGTAGTAGTAGTAGTAGTAGTAGTAGTAGTAGTAGTAGTAGTAGTAGTAGTAGTAGTAGTAGTAGTAGTAGTAGTAGTAGTAGTAGTAGTAGTAGTAGTAGTAGTAGTAGTAGTAGTAGTAGTAGTAGTAGTAGTAGTAGTAGTATTAGTAGTATTATTATATTAATATATTAGATTTGCATTTAGAGTTTCAAAATGGAGAAGCTTTCAAAGGATACACGTATATGGCGGATATGACTAGAGATATTGTTACACCTCGAAGGTGGCTTATTTCAGAGGTCTGATCTATGTAACGTAATGTAACAAACTTATATAGCGCTCTTCCAGCACCCCTCAAAAGCGCTGATAACACGGCTATCCTGCCGATCTAAACAAGTGCGTTTTCAAGTTAACAGAGAATGAACGTTGATCTAAACTAAGTGGAAAAGTACGAATGTTTAAAGGGAGACTGTTTCTTTTAAAATATTCCGGAAATATTCCGACCCGCGCTACTGACCCCGGCTAGTGCGGTCCGTGCACGAGGACCTTACATGGCGAGGCTCCCATTCATCTGGGCAGCGGTGTGAAGGATCTCCCCCAAGCAGGGTCGCGGCCATACGGTCGCTATAGAAAACCGTTTACACATTTACATAAAATTCGATGTTTGACAGTAAAACAAAAGGGTATGAAAGCCACTTACTCGAAAGGGCATTCTTACAGTATCGTAGTCCAATGTTTCCATTAGAATGTGAGCGAGGCCTGTGGGCGTGGCTTCAGCCCTGGTTGGAGCCAGGGCTGCGCATCCGGCTGTAAGGGGTTTATTCAGCAGGATGTGCGGCTCAATGATTATGATCACATATCTGTTCAGAATTTTAATACTTTGTACGCTCCTGGCAGGGAAGGCACTGTAGATTAGCGTGGAGAACTTTCTTGCTTTGCAACTATTCTACAACGCTCAACTTATCTTTGCAGATTTCACTTATCTCGTAGATATTCATTTTCCCGGTATATACTGAAACAACACTAAGTACTAACAACGCCAACAAGTCAGTAGAGAACTGAAGACACAAGTCGTGGGGTCAAGACAGCGTGGATGCAAGGTAGGCATGAGGCCGCAAGGTAGGCACGATGCAAGGTAGGCCTCCCATGAAGCTGCAGCGGTCAGTACAGCGACCGCTAGTCTTTGCTGAACTGAAGTGCAGTGCATCCTACTGCATAAACGCGGACGCTGCTGAGCTGACACGGCCTTGTATGCAGCCCGGGCTGAGCCACGCCCACATGCTAATGGAAACATTGGACCACGATACTATAAGAATACCCTCGAAAGACCTACAGATATTTCCGCGGTCAGTAGCGCGACCCGTCAACAAGGTTCCCGGAATATTTTAAAAGAAACAATGGCGTCTCATACACCCACTCAATAGCCAATCTAGACGTATAAGACGGATTTTTGTCCGGATTATCGGGTGTGCTTAAGCCCGTTTCTAAAATGGCGGCACATCCGGGTCATAATCGCTATTGCGCGCTGTGAGTCTGATTTTAAGCGAAACCTTCAAATGATATTCTTTGATAAAGTTCACGTAAATGATTAAAATGTCTTAGCTCTGCCTTTTGCCTTATTCAAGAAAAACGTGGGCAGTTCCAGAGTTTCAAAGCCAGACAAAAGATGCATACTGGCCACACTGCTAGAAAGTCAAAATAAACTAGAATTAAATTCTTGTTGGAGATGTTCTTTGCAAATCTAAAGAACTGATGTAGGTCAGGTCACCGCAAGGTCACAGTTCAACAAATTCATCCAATTATCTGCAATAATATTACAGATGTAGGTCAGGATGCTGAGTTAAGGGTTCACTGTCCTGATCAGACTGTCATATAAAAATAGGTCAGGTCGCTTAGGTCATGCTTCACAGTCTTCATCTACAGCCAGTGTAGGTCAGGTCACCAAACAGCCCTAGGCTCAATGCCTCGATGTTTCGTTTAGAAGTACATGTAGGTCAAGTCACAAGATCAGGCTTTTTCACTTCAGTCCTCTTCCAACTGAAAAGAAGAAAATTATATTGATTACACTGGTCAACAAATAAGAATTTTTTTTTGCCAAGGCTATTTTAGCAAATCTTTGGTATTTTGGGTTGCTGAATTCAAAAATGACAGTGGTTTTCTCAATTTGGCTCTAGTTCATGAGATAATGGACACCTGCCCTAAAATCATAGTGGGAATTTGTATAAAGAGTGTCACAAGTCAGTACAAAGTCAATTAACTGTAATTAACTGTAATTAAATTAAAATAACTGTAAAGTTGAACTATGTTCTACAGAAAGTACAAATAAAAGGAAACAAATAAATTAAATAGAAATGAAAATGAAAAATGAGCAACGAAATATCGTCATTTTGTTTCTTTTTCAGAGAAGCTTGAGTTCTTCACGAAGAGGCTGCTTAAATAATCCTAATGTATTCTGTTACCCTTCCAAAAGCCCTACCTGCACCTCAACGTGGTGGAAGGGTGAACAGCCAAGTAAGAGATCGCCTAGCGAGACTATGCCATCAGTGGAGAAGGCTTAGGCCGAAGCACCACCTAGGGCGATACGCGAGGTGGACAGGCTCGCTAGGAACTCTGAAAACGGCTGGCCAACGCAGGAGGCGGGTGCTGGAAGGACACCCTGGGGCGTATGAGGCTCAACCAGGGCCCACCGGCTTCCTTACCCTGCCAGGAGAGGAATGGTCACCACCTGGTTAGTGGACCTAGAAATCTGAACAAATGAGCCACAATTTAAGGAATGAGGTTAACGGTGTTACTTCAGACAGGCTTTTGATAGTGTGTGGCAGCAGGGACTATGGCAGGTGCTGAGGCACTACGGGGTGCCCGAAGAGCTAGTGGTATTGCTGGAGGACCTTTATAGTAAGTCACAGAGCACAGTGAGAGTAGACGGTGAACTAACAGAGTGGTTTAAAGTCGCGGTGGGAGTAAAGCAAGGCTGCGGCCTATCCCCTGACCTGTTCAATTTGCTATTGGAGGCGATGATGAGATTGGCAATGAGGGCAAACACCGAGGGTATCATAATGTACGGAAGGACACTCAATAACCTGCGCTTCGCAGACGACATCGACCTACTTGCGGACACACCGGAGGGGCTACAGGAACTGACGGACAGGGTCAGCGACAGCAGCAAAAGATTTGGACTCAGAATAAACGTGCCAAAGACCAAGACAATGGTGACGGGCAATCAGCACGAGAGATTGGGCGTGAAGCTGGATGGCGAGGAGCTGGAGCAGGTCACGGACTTTGTATACTTGGGAGGACTAATGACGGAGGAAGGCAGATACACAGGTGACATAAGGCGCAGGATCGGCCTGGCGTCTGCAATGTTTGGCCGACTGGACAAGATCTGGCGGGCGAAAAACATATCACGAGGGACGAAGGTCCGATTGTATGAGGCCTTCACCATACAGGTGCTGTTGTACGGATCAGAGTGCTGGTGTATGCGGAGAGAGGATGAAAAGAGAATACTGGTGGCGGAAATGAACTGGCTCAGGAGAATTATGGGCAAGACAAGAAGAGACAGGATCCGCAATGAGACGATACGCAAAGATCTGGGGCAAGGAGAAGACATGGTGGAAAGGATAAGGAGGAAAAGATTAACGTGGTTCGGACACGTGATGAGGATGGGGAGCGACAGACTACCGGCGAGGGCACTATACCATCATGTGGAGGGAACAAGGAGCCGAGGGAGACAGATAAAGGCATGGATGGACAACATAAGGGAAGACCTGCGGCCACGGGGTGTGGACATTACAGCAGCCGTGAGGTTAACGAAGGACAGAGCAGCGTGGAGGCATTTTGTTCAGGCCTCATCGTCGGCTATAGCCTGACGGACGAGAGAAAAGAGAAGATTCTGCTACATTTGTGGGGAATACCGTCTGGAGAAACATAGGAAAAACATCACATACTTCGTGAAGCAAGTTTATCTTGCGTATTTCGGAATTGCGCTTGGAGACCAAGACAAGTCTTGGGTTCCTCATAAGGTTTGCAAAACCTGTGTTGAATGCTTACGACAGTGGACAAATAGAGAAAGGAAGAGTTTACACTTCGGTATACCTATGGTTTGGAGAGAGCAGAAAAACCACCATGATGATTGTTATTTTTGTTCAGTTAATGTGAAACGTTTCAATCGATACAAGAAACGCAATTGGGATTATCCGGATTTGGAATCAGCAAGGCGACCTATTCCACATAACGAAGAAGTTTACATACCAGTCTTTACCACACTGCCTGACCTTCTGTTATCAGATGTTGAAGGAAATGAGAACTTACAAAGTACCACAATATAAAGCAGTGGAAGTGAATATGAAGGAAGCATTTCAACACCTCAGTAGTTCTCCCAAAAAGAACTCAATGATCTCATACTGGATCTCAATCTGTCAAAGCAAGCATCTGAACTTTTAGCATCAAGACTAAGAGAAAAGAACTGTCTTCGACCAGTAGCTAAAATAACAGCTTATCGGACAAGAGAGGCAGAACTTCTTCCTTACTTCAGCCAAGATGAAGAACTTGCATACTGCAATAACATCCCTGAACTTCTTCTTCAAATGGGACTGGAATATCGACCAGAAGATTGGAGGCTCTTTATAGACAGTTCCAAGAGAAGCTTGAAATGTGTTTTATTGCAGAATAGTAACCGATATTCATCTCTTCCAACTGCGCACTCAACAAAGCTGAAAGGAGAATATCAAAATATCAAAATGGTCTTGCAGAAGCTCTGCTATAATGAACACCAATTGTCTATTTGTGTTGATCTAAAAATGGTCAATTTCTTGCATGGGCAGCAAACGGGATATACGAAGTACCCTTGCTTCATCTGTTTGTGGGATAGTAGGGCAAAGCAAGATCATTGGAAAAAAGTGACATGGCCTTCAAGAGAAAACATGGATGTAGGTGCAGCAAACATCATTAGGGAGCCATTGGTTGACAGGGAAAAAATCATTCTCCCACCACTCCATATAAAGCTCGGACTAATGAAACAATTCGTGAAGGCCCTGGACAAACATGGCGATTGCTTCAAATACATTTGTAGATCGTTTCCTGGACTAAGTATGGAAAAAGTAAAAGCTGGAATCTTTGATGGCACTCAGATTCATATACTTATCATGGATTCTGATTTCACCAAATGTATGAATGGTACTGAAGCTTCTGCGTGGTGCAGTTTTGTCTTAGTTGTGCAGAATTTCTTAGGTAACAAGGAAGCAGACAATTACGAAGAACTGGTGCAAAGCATGCTGACAAACTTCCAAAATTTGGGTACTAATATGAGCATAAAGGTACACTTTCTCCGTAACCACTTAAATAGATTTCCATATAATCTTGCAGATTTTAGTGAGGAACAAAGTGAAAGGTTTCACCAAGACATCAAGGTCATGGAGGAAAGATATCAAGGTAGATGGGACAGACAAATGATGGCAGACTATTGCTGGAGCCTCCAACGTGATTGTCCTGAAAACCGACATAAAAGGAAATCGTACAAACAATGTTTTACTGTCCATTAATTGTGATTATCTCAACCACCTTACCATGTTTAAATGTTATTAGACGGAAGACAATGCCATTACATATTTTATGTGTGCACTTTGGTACAAAATTTGAAATTTTTTCAATGCGATTTGCTAGTGTGCTCCACCTAACCACTACATTATTATAATTATTAGAATAACTCAAAAACTAGAGCCAATTCATCAAAACCGACTCCATATTCGGAATCAGCACCCCAGATTTACCCTAAAATAGGTCTAATATATCTGGCAACGAAATCAGTGTTGACCAGTGTTATATGTACTAATAAATCATAATATCAGATAATCATCGGATTTCCTTTTTTCAAAACCTGTTTAAAAAAAACCTGAGATAAAAATTCTCAGAAAAGGGAACTGCTACAGCACAATCCGAACTTAACCACCAGAAACATTTCCAGCTGATCATAACCTAAGTCACTTCGTTTTAATCTAAAGACTTCTATAGTGCCATTGTCATAATGCCCAAGGCATCAGTCGATGGTCACTGGTTTTAGTTTTAGTTGATCTGTTAACCAGCTGTGCTTCAGCACCTCTGACTGCACAGTAAAGTATCCCATGTGATCCCACAAATGAGACATAAAGGAGGCATTCATCTCCCTTTCTTAGGCCCTTGAGCCGGCAATGGACGAATCCCAAGGTCCTGGACACGGGGCCAGTGCATTGCAGGACTTACCATTTACTTCCCAGCTTATGCCGGTACCAAATTCTACTGCTTGGCGACAGAGGCACAGTGCCCGGGGTCGTTACATGGAGTCGAACCCACAACTGCAAGATCATTGACTCAACAAATTACCGAACGACCACCATGCCAAACACCTTTGACAGGAGGTTCCAAAAAGGCCCTATATAAGTATCTGGAATTTTACAAATCCAAACAGTACATTACAAAAGTCGTTACTTTAAATGCAAACGTAAATGTACACAGTTTCATACAGCAACCGTATGGCCTCGACCCTACTAATTTTTACAATGAATTAATCAAGTGAGATCCTTCACCACCGCAGCCCATTTGAAAGAGCGCCACGTCACTGACCAGTTAAGGTCCCCTTGGACTGCATTAGAGAATACATTACAAGTGAAAGCGTTACCAAGTGATTGTCTAAAGCTTTCATGTGAGCATAGAGGACGACTCCAATGTCGTGATGGCCTTCCTCCATCGCTATTGACAGCGCAGTGCTGCCATCCTGTGACAAGAAAACATAGCTTTTATACTACTGTGCATGCAATAGCCTACTGGTCAGCATGCCAGACTGTAAACCCAGAGATTGGGGTTCAAATCTCAACCCAGAGACTGGGGTTCAAATCTCACTCCACAGATTGGGGTTCAAATCTCAACCCAGAGATTGGGGTTCAAATTCCTGCCAGGGTAGAAAGATAACCCTAGATTTCGGTTTCCTCAGGATTTAAAAAAATTGCCAGAAAAAATGACAAATCACCTGGAACAAATTTATTATATTATTATGGTTATTATTGTTATTACTACTACTATTATTATTTTATCATTATTTTTTTTTACCTGACAAATACAAATTGCTCAAAAACAAGAAATTAGTGCAGGTGCAAAAAATGTTGGCCCTATACATTGTTACTGCTGCTCTCATAGTTATTTTGTTACCTGAGGTTAACAGTTGTAACCGCTCAGGAGAAAAACTATCCATAGTCTATTAATGACATCTTCAATGGCGACTTCTCATTTGGTAAATTGGCGGTCCGGGAAAGCTAATGATCCAACAGACAGAACACAGAAACAGATGACAATAGACTAGAGAGAGTCTCTCTCCCTCAAGTCCCAAGGTCATCTAAGTCTCCATCGACTGTCATCTGTTTCTGTCTACTGGTGTCCGTCTTCAGTCTTCGGTCTTAGTCTTCGTCAAAAGTCTTCGGTTTCTTTCTTCTCTGTATCTTGGATCATTAGCTTCCCCGGTCTTAGCCGGGTACTGACGGGGAGCGCGACGAGAACGCTGATCCAGTGCTCCCCATTTTTAATAGATAAATTTAGTAAAATATTCTATCTATCTGTATACTCTTTCTGAGAGAGAGAGTGAGACAGCCGAAATAAACTAAGTGTCTCAAGGTCATCGACACCGTCGATGTGTCGTCTATAAATCTCTCCTCTCTATGCATGCTTAAATATATATATATACATATATAAATTTCTACTCTGTTTTTAATAGACAAATTTAGTAAAATATTCTATATATCTATCTCTTTCTGAGACAGAGAGAGAGAGTGAGAGAGCCGAAATAAACTAAGTGTCTCAAGGTCATCGACACCGTCGATGTTTCGTCTATAAATACCTCTCTTCTCTCTATGCATGTTAAATATATATATATATATATATATATATATATATATATATAGACAAATTTAGTAAAATATTCTATCTATCTCTTTCTGAGAGTAAGAGAGCCGAAATAAACTAAGTGTCTCAAGGTCATGGACGGTGTCGATGTGTCGTCTATAAAAATCTCTTCTCTCTATGCATGCTTAAATATATATATATATTCATATATAAATTTCTACTCTCTGTCTCATGTATATCTCGATATATATATACATTTCCACTCTCTGGCTTAACTTAAATTGTGGAGGTTAGTTTTTGCCTTTAAAGTGACTGTATATCTCTCTTGCACCCAACATGTTCTGTCTATCTGTATTTATCTTTCTTGCACTCTCTCTATCTCCCCATATATTTATATATCTGTCTCTCTATATATATATACTATAAATATCTCTCGATATCTCTCTCCCTATTTATTTCTCTCTCTTTGTATATATATCTGTATATATATACATATATATATACATATATATATGTATATATATATATATTTCAACTCTTCGGGTTACCTTTATTTGTAACTGCAAAATTGTCCCATCTCTATATATATATCATTCTGCCTCTCGCTATCTTCCATATACACATTTTATTTCGTAACTTATATAGCGCTTCTTTCAGAAGAAACTACTCAGAGGCGCTTCCATCATGAGAACCCTGGGGGAAATAAGAACGTCTTTAAACAACGAGCTGACTGAACTCCATCACCAACAGAGACCCTTGCATGAAACGGAGGTGGACTGTATTGGCCAACAACAACAAAAGCCCTCTGCTACGCAAGGGAAGACTTGACACGAGGAACAAATAGATCCAGACGATCTAGAGAAGGTGATGACGGGATGAGGTACTGGAGTGTAGGGACCGAATAAGATCACAAAGATATTTTGCAGCCTGGCCCTTGTGAGCTTCAAGTACCAGAGACAATAGTTTAAACTGAATACGAGACAGGATATATAGGGAACCAATGAAGTTGTTGAATCATGTAGTCGGAGATATGAGAGAAACGGGGAAGACGTGCCATCAACTTGGCACCAGAATTCAATACCGATTGAAGCGAAGACAATATATATTGTTCTATATATACATTTATCTATCTGTCTATCTCTCTCTTCATATATATATATATATAGTGTATCTGTTTCAGTCTACAAATATCTCTGTCTGATGTATGTATAAATATCTCTCGATATTTCTCTCTCTGTTTATCTCGATATTTCTCTCTCTTTCTGAATATATTTCTAGGTTACCTTTATTTGTAACTGCAAAATTGTTTCGTAGGTCCGTTTTCTTTTCGCCTTTAAAGTTGACGCATCGTTTCCACTCACTCATATTGTTACTCTCGTTGGATTTTTACAGGAACTCTGAAAAGGACAGAAAAAAACGATGTTAGTCGATAGCTCTGCTGGAAAGAATCACGTCTGCCGAGATAACATCTAGCTCAACTTTACAACGTTCTCAGTGAACATTTCCTGCCAGTCTCAAAGCTCCATTTCTGCTATTCGGTCATTTTTCAGCCCCATTCCAGCATACAAACCTATTCCCACTTGCCATGATAAAGTTGAATTGAAGATAGAATTTGTCACTGAATAGTGAAATTTGATGTGCCATTCAAACTTTATCAATGTTTTTAAAATTTCCAACAAGTTTAGTATACAAGATTGTACATGCATGCACCTGTCGGATCAAAACATACATGTTTCTGCACAAATTGTGTGCACATTTTCAACATGGATCACCATGTGCATGTTAACACAGGCAATTTAATATAACCTGATTAATGTGTCACCTTTACCTATATGCTTCTGAGGGATTTTTAGACAGTAGAGGAATTTTTATGTCTCCTCTTTAATTCTGTGCTGCTGAAGGGTTTCTATGGACGCATGGGCACAAGTTTATTACCTTTATTTCTTACCTTCTCACCTTTGTACCTTTTACATGTCTATGTGAAAATGGTTACAACGTAAGTACGTAATGGTAACAAAATGATATACCATTGTTGTGAAGCACTAATGAAAAGTTTTAAAGAAGCGGCGCTGTATAAGAATAACGTTCGATTACATTGCATAGCATTAATGCATAGCATTAATGCATAGCATTAATGCATAGCATTAATGCATAGCATTAATGCATAGCATTAATGCATAGCATTAATGCATAGCATTAATGCATAGCATTAATGCATAGCATTAATGCATAGCATTAATGCATAGCATTAATGCATAGCATTAGCTTTCAGACTGCAAAGAATTCCGCGTATTCTCGAATATAAAGTACATCTGTTCTTCCATTAACTCGGTACATTGTATTACCATTGTAAAGTAAACTTACCTCTTTTCGTCCGTTTACTTTGAGTACATTCCGAAAACAACTTTTGAAAAATATCCTTAGTTTGTTGAGTTCGCTGTTTCGTTTTAAACAGATTTTACTAGAAAACACCGCCCCTTCTGCCACACCTCTACCCTCTGTCGTCTACTCTTCTTTCTCTCCCTCGTCTGAATATGTACACGTTGGACCTATCGTCTGGAGTATATATGTCTGTATAGAGACAACGGATCTAGTGGACTTTCTAGCCCACTCGAGACTCACCTGGTGCCCATCCTTCCTATCAACGCAGACCTTTATTGCCCTTGTAAAGTAAACTTACCTCTGTTCGTCCATTTAGTTTGAGTACATACCGAAAACAACTTTTTGAAAAATCCTTGGTTTGTTGAGTTCGCTGTTTCGTTTGTTTTAAACAGATTTTACTAGAAAACACCGCCACCGCCCCTTCTGCCACACCTCTACCCTCTGTCGTCCACACTTCTATCTCTCCCTCGTCTACATTGTGTATATATTATAAGGAGACTCACGCGGTGCCCATCCTTCCTATCAACGCATAAATCCACACATACATCTACAGTACCTCTTTCGCGCATTCATACCACGACGACACGCACATGCAGCCAGATCGAAGCCTCCCTCAGATGTGGCGGTGTGTGCGTGTCGTCGTCTCGGTCTCTCACAGACCACTACACACGCACAAACCGCCACATCCCAACCTCAAACAGGCCACAACCACACGCACATACCGCCAGATCGAAGCCTCTCTCAGATGTGGCGGTGTGTGCGTGCCGTTGTGGCAGCCCTCTAGGGACCACGACGACTCGACAGATTAATACCACACTCGCTTATTATTATTATTTTTGCATTTATTAGGCGCCACTATCTAGATATCGTACAAAATGGCTAGCAATGAAAAGATCCATAAAATATTAGAAGGTGGACTGCTATAAACCATCTGCCATCTAGCGAATGCAATTTAACTAGAAGCATTATTGTATTCGCTAGATGGCAGAACATCATTTATCAATCCAGCTTCGCATTATATATAATGATTCTTTCATCGCTCGCCATTTTGTGCGAATTTATTGAGGAATCGGGAGCGAGCGAGCGAGCTGCATTGATGTCTATGAAGAAAAAGAAGCAGAAGAAGAACATGAACAATGATTGAAGAAGAATTAAGAATTACAAGAAAAACAACAATAAGTAGAACAGGAAGAAAAACAAGAAGAACTAGAAGCAGAAGAAGCAGAAGGAAAAGAAAAAAATGACGATTAATAATAGTTGGGGAGGAATGAAGATCTACTATGGTCAGTGACGCTTACCGTAACTGAGTTCTGGCAACTGTCCTGTCAGAAGAGGATGAGGAACAGTAGCCACAACAAATGGAAACTCCAGCTGACGATCATCACCCGACTTCACCGCAGCAGTGACAAAGTCAGTTGCCTCGTCTTGCCTTCAGACAGGAAGAAGTGTACGTTACCGGAAACGAGTTGATGACGTCATCAGGCGAACTGGAGCTCCACGAGCATGACTATACAGGAACGAATCAAAAGTAATTAGACAGACAGGCAGGCACGCAGACAGGCAGGCAGACAGACAGACCCATATTTCACTGACTCACTCACTAACTCAATGACGGACTGGCGTTTACAAGTTAATCCTTTTAACTTATACTTAATCATACGTTTCTTTCTTTTATTTCTTACGATGTTACATCAGAAATAAAAGAAAGCAACGTATGAAATTCTGACTTTCACAGAATACGCATCAGTGTATCAGTTGTATATAGTTCCAAAAGTCTGCACAGTGGATGATTTTGCTTTCAAACTGTTGAACAGCCATATGCTTTCATCACTTTGTTAACTTCCATAACTGCACTGAATGATTTGCGACATGGTAAAAAAGCTTATTCAGATGATTCAGTGGAATGTATCCAGACATTAAATTGGCATTTGCACCACATCTAGTCTTTTTAATCTGCAACATTTTGAGTCAGTTCCACTCAATTCTGAAAGGGCATGATGACACTACAGCACAGGTAATCTGCAGTAAAAGTTCGTAAATACTATAAAACCATGAACTTCACTAACGTGGTTCTGTTAGTTAGGATCAAGACCCCAACATGCAATTTGCACCACAATTAGCCCTTGTTATGATGAATTCATGTACCAGATTTCAACTATGTCACTTACTGTCAAAAGTTCACAAATACGATAAATTTTTATCAGTAAAAGTTTGCAAATAGGATAAAATCACAAACTTCACTGACATGGTTCTGGGGGTTATGAGCAAGACCCCACAAGCAACTGCACCACAATTAGACCTTGTTATGATGAATTCATGTACCAAATTTCAACTATGTCATTTACTGTCAACATTGACATTTTAGTGTAACGAAATACCTTAAACGGGCTAGCATGGACTACAAAATGCAACACCATCTACTGAACTTTTTCAACAACTCCTTCTCATAGACCAGTACTCATATGGCATAGTCTCATGCCATTACAAAAATATTTATTTATCATCACCATCTTGTCAGGTAGCACACCAAACAACTGCGATAATTAGCTTTTGTTTGCCTTTCCATATCTTGAAATACCTTGATGATAATTGTATTTTACAATCAGCACAAGAAATTGCAAATTTCAGCATCTATCTTTATTGCTTCCAGATTTATAGCAAGTCAAAGTTCGCCAATCATTCAAATTTTCGCAAAGTCACGAAACGGCAAAAGAATTTTAAATTCTGTAATTACAACATTTTTTGAGATAATCAAGTAAAATCTTCAGAAATTCCTTATATCTGTTAGTAGAACACGTGTGCCAAATTTCATGAAAATCCAAGATAGTGTGGTGTACAATCACCGTATTATTGGTTGATTTGACATGGAATGACCCAGCAAGCATTTGAAGCAAGCAACTGCAGTTGAAGCAAGCAAGCAGTTCAAGCAAGCACTTGCAATTCAAGCAAGCACTTGAAACGAGCAGTTGCACTTAAAGCAAATAGTTGAAGCAAGCAGTTGCAAGTGTAGTTGAAGGAAGCAGTTGTAGTTGAAGCAAGCAGTTGAAGCAAGCAAGCAGCAGTTCAGGCAAGCAAGTTTGGAGAGGAATGAAGATCTACATGATGCTTACCTTAACTGAGTTTTGGAAACTGTTCTGTCGGAAGAGGATGAGGAACAGTGGCCACAACAAATGGAAACTCATCACCCGACTGCTTTCTCCAGATGCAAACCAATCTAAATAGCCATCAATATAATGCAAATTATTACACATTCATATAGCCCCTTTCAATGACAAACAGCACAAAGACATTGTGAGCAGTGCTTGCTCTCAGCATATAGCTCATAACAAGACAAAGAAAGGAAGAAAGTGAGACAAAGATCAGTTTCGCCGTGGAATTTTCTGATATTCGGAGTCTTCCATAATTTTACAAACGAAATGACGAATTTATAAAAAATCTACTGACATTTAGCGAATACAATTTAACATCCGTAAAAGGATCCACTGAATGAAGGAGATTTGACATCGATCGGTTATTCAGTACTTAAGGCTCAAACATTACGCGAAAACCAATCGCCCACTGTCATTTTGAAGTAATTTTTGTATTAGAAATGTTTTATGTCACTGGGGCCAAACAGATAAAATAATAAATTGTTATTAGTTTCGCCTGGAAATCGTATTTCCTGAAAATCTGATTTCTCCGTACGAAATGGCGATAGATGAAAGAATTTAAAAATGCACTAAAAACTGGATTGCTAAAAAATCACCTACCATCTGGCGAATGCAATTTAACTAGCAGCATTAACATATTCGCTAGATGGCAGAAGATGATTTTTCAATCCAGCTTCTTAAAAATGCTAATAATTTTTTCATCGCACGCCATTTTGTGGTAATTTGTTGAGACAAAAGAAGAGATGGAGAGACATGATTCAACAAGACCTAAAGCTTCTCAGCCTGAAGAAAGCAGATAATGGAGATAGAAACAAATGGAAAAGAAGGATTCATGTAGGTGACCCCTTCCCAGAAGGAAGAAGAAGAAGTTAAAAGTGATGCTAAATGCATTCATCTTCAGTCACAGAACTCGGTAGCATATGAATCTTCATCAAACTAAGAACACTTTACTCTTGACAGAAATATGGAAAAACACCGTAACGTGTCTACTAGTGCTGAGCTGACGCTGTGTAATGACCCTGGGGAACCGGTGATTTCACCTTATTTGGACCCCATTACACAATAGATGTTGACTATCAAACCAATTTGACGGAGGGATGGGACGTGTCGGTGTGGGTACGCTAATCGCTTCGCTATCGCTCAGTGGCAAGTAAAATGAAGCCATTCGATCAGTGATTCTGTCACTGTGATTGAAAATACCTCTGTGGATCCTTCGGAAATCCGAAAAAGCTCACCTTCTTCTTTCCTTTCACGTCATAGTAGGTATTATTACAGTAAACAACGGCGCAGCCCTTGTGATTTGACGCCATCGCTATCGTAGTCTTTCTAACCCCGTCACCGCTAGGGGCAGGTTTGTGCCCATTGACTACATGATTTTGCACGGCAAGAGGGCGGAGCTTCAGATCTGTCTACATACAAGAATCTGTGCTAATACCAACGAAGTAATTTGACTCCGTCTACTTGCAAGATGGCAGCCCTTTAGCGTCAGCTACATGACGTTATTCGGGGCCTAGTTAATAGATCGTAGGACCAAAGAACTTTGCATAGGACTAGAATAGGACCAAGCAGATTTAAAAGTGCAAGACATGCATATGAGAACAGTGTGTATCTATAATATAATATTATATCCGTAAAATTAAAAGGTCGTACACTGAACGCATACATAATATATACGTTATTTTTGAAATGCAATGTAATTTAATATAATAACGATAATTTACGCGACATCGTAAGCAGCGAATTACCACAATGTCAATTGTCAGCGCAAGTACTAAGAGTTACATAATAGACAGAATTTTACTTGTATTTTGAAGGTCTGAGTACTTTTGCCTCCTGAATAGATATCGTGAGTCATTTTTGTATAGGACTATAGCGTACATAGTTGACACAGATTATAAATATTGTTTCACATGACAATTTTACATAGCTTGAATAATAGGTAAGCCTAAATGCAGCAGTCTGCATTTAGATAATTTATTTATTAAAGCACTTACTATTCGCTCGAAGTCAGTAAATAGGAATCTCGGTTGCGTGTGGCCATTGCAAACATACATGATAGCCACTAGAGCGTATTGCTATGCTTTTCATGCATGAGCTCAAACGATAGCAGAGGCGTGATTGAAAAGACAAGTCTTGCGATGACTGAAAAATTGCCCGTTGGGGACGAGAGAGCTGCCAGTCACCAGCCGACCTCTTCCTCCTTTTCCTCTTCCTTCTCTTTCTCCTCCTCTGTTCATGCGGACTATGCGCATAGTTGCTGTCGTCACCGTTCACGATGGAACACTGACAGATGCCTTCGCATCCAGCTGCTGCTGCTGCAGCTTGAGAAAAGATTTAAGTAACCGGTATGTGCTGCCTTCGTATATGCTAAATCCAAGGCGTTCGTCGTTGGTCAGGCGTCTGATTGGATTCTTTCACGTAGTCTTTTCATTCGTCAAATCCCACCCAGAAAAACCGCCGACCTTCAGACTGACCGATATTAGCTTCGAGTGACTCGCCGTCGTGCTTTGCTACATGCGCCTCCTGCATTACGCTGAGAGAGAAGGCGACTGATGACGATGCATTGTTTGTTGCGTGTGTGCCAATGTTTGTCGCATAAGATTAACTTCCAGGTGAGCGATAATAGGCTTACTATATTTTTCATTTTGCGAAAAGATTGCGTGTTAGATGGAGTGTTAGTCATTGGTTATTGCTGAAGACAAAGTAACTGGACCAAATGCAACAGACACAGCCATGCATACAGGAACTTCAGACTTCCTCTAATGTCCCCGTTAGCGGCACCGTGCTTCGGGTCAGGATTTTCAAGACGATTTGGATCGTATGTTGCAACCACTTTCAGACCAAACTTATCAGTTCAAGGTATCGCGTTTTAGAGGTCTCCGTCCTTAAAGACTGCAGTCGACTCTGTGTGGCACATATGAAATCGCTTAAGAAGTGATCAGGAAGAGTTACCAAGCAACCATGAGTGTCATCGAGATCTAGCGATACAAGCAACAACCTACGTATTATCATAAACTATGTAATAAAATCAAGAGTCGGAGATGCTTGTTATTTTGTTATGGAAACTAAGATTTAGTTTTCACAGACTTACAAAAGAACAGCTTTCGATTGTTCTGCCAACGACAAGTTTGTAAAGTAGAATAGCAGATACAAAGATGTAAAGACTTAGGTAAAAGTTTTGTTTTAGAAGACATTAACAGCAATTTCACTTCACCTCCTGAAATCTTTACAATACAAATCTGACTTTTGCACGATACCAGTTGAACATAGGCCTTATTATTTCTAGAAGTCTCGTGTGGTTCATCAAGCCATTAATTGTGTTCTATTTAGTGCTACTTGAATATTTCCAGAGACAACTCTAAAGCTACTGCTCTTTGAATATGTGCGCATGAGGTGCGTCGGATGCACTGCGTCCATCCTCCATGTTCCTCCTGCTTAAGTCGCGCTGATACGATGGACAAGGGCTTGTCGCTTGATCTACCGGCAGAATCTGTGCAATATGGCAAAGACGTCTTTATCTGGGAACAGGTAATTAGTCGGCCTGTTCAATCAAGCACAGCGGTTGCTGACGCTGAAGACGACATGATGTACGACACCAGTGGCATCGTCTATCCGGGCAATATCAAGGTCGTTTCGGGCATCGAAGCCGGCGTCAAGATTTGCTTCTACGCCGCCGTTATGGTCATTGCACTCTTCGGCAACTTATTCGTCATCGTCGTAGTCTACAGGAGCAAGAGAATGCACACGACGACCAACTACTACCTCGTCAACTTGGCCGTTTCCGACCTGGCCGTCATTCTGTCCTGCAGTTGGGTCCATCTGGTCACTGACCTGACGGAGGGGTGGATACTCGGTGCTTTCTTCTGCAAGTTCAACAGCTTCGTTCAAGGTAAAGCAATCTATCTGTATTGTAGAAATAGCAACAGGAGCTATTAGGAAACCAGTGGTTTTATGAGGCTCCTGTTGCACTGAAATTTTGAGGCAAAATAAAGGAAGCCTTTTATAATTATAGACCTACGATTTATTTATATAAGATTGAAACCGAAAGTCAGCTCTCCGCTAAAAACGTTGTTCAGAGAGTAAACTGATAAGTCATCGATTCAGGTGTTTTGGCTAGCTGAGTCTAAATCATTTATTAGACCTATATAGCCTTCTTGACCTGACCTAACCCGACCCATCAAATTTCCCCAATATTCTGAACCATCTCTACCCGACCCGTGGGTCCGTTAGACACATGGACAACTATAATAACGAGAACTGGTTAAATATGTATACCGGTGCAATTCCAATCTTATAATGAGCCTTCTTCATGGTCGATTTGCGCCAGAACAGTTTTCATCTGGGGTTCCATCCCAAAGCCACAGCCCTTCAACGCCCGTCCCCCCGCCGGTCTTGTACCACAATTTCAGTTGTTCTTATAGTGCAGGTTGAGTACAGTTTTTCACAGGCATAATTGTACAATTTTCAAATCCATAAATTGCATAAACCGACAGCAACAATCCAAAAACCGATTCATTGCTTGAACCGCAACAACAGTACAAGCTTTCGAATTGGCAACGAACTCAGTATTACATCAATCGTCGGGTTTATTACGAACCAAGAATGCAGAGGTTAAGGTCACCACAACCCCCAAATAGTACATAAAATTAGATGTAGTATTAAGGTTACATTGCAACAAATATCCATAAACACTTGCGAGCGCCTCCATATATCTCAGCGTTTAGACTCGCAAGCAGTTCTGCTTGAGTCCGTCACTATAGTCTCACTATAGGCAACGCTACCTAGATAAAGGCGATGGCTAACGTCAATGCATTTGATTTTTCTGGTGTCGAAGCCTGTTTATAGGACCCTATATTTATTTATATAGGCCATGTATACGTATATATTTTTATAGTGGCTCGCTGTTAGCAGTGACGCCTTTCTGCTATTTCGACATGCAAAGCATAGGCACACGCCTACTAAATGCGCGCGCGTCCACGAAGATTGGATTTCATTTAGATTGGATGTAGGCCTACTGCTTTGCGCACGAGCCTCAAATACGTCAATGTGCTGTAAAGCTAAATGGCATAATCCACTGGTCTTTAAGCGTAGGCCTAGTTACACTATTTATAAAATAACAAAAATAACAACATCACAGTGAATCCATCGTTTGAGAAACGCCGAAGCTCCTACAACTTCTCATTAGACTCTCGTATCCCGTTGGCCTGTGATGTTGTACTCTGTGCTATGTTAGTTGTCGTAAAAACTGCTATAGTTTTGGAACAAGTGTTACGGGCATGTAAAGCAAATTTGGAAAACAATGAGGGTTTTAGGTTTTTGCATAATATAGATTGTATTATGTCGGATAATTTAGCCTTATGTGTTTGTGTAATTAATTTCTACGGAACACTGGGGAACTGTTAGGCGAAGCTATCATTAACGTGCACTAAACGAGGCGGATAGGATGCCCGTGATTTACAGGTGGAGGTAAACGAGAGAGAGACAGACAGACAGACATACATACATACATACAGACAGACAGACAGACAGACAGAGAGGCGGAACAGAGGGACGCCGATCGGAGGGCGAAAGGGAGAAGTTGGATGATTGACAGACGGACGGGAATGTTAAGCAAGGGTGCCAAGCGAAGAGGGCATTCGTTGAATAACGCTAGAGGAAGCGTTAGGTTCCGGAGAGCAGAAGAAAAATATGACACTGCATCTCTTAAACGAGCTACGCTAGATTAACAGACCGATGCGAATCAAAAGACTCTGATTTTGCTGAAGTTGCTGTAAAAACGGTGTACATATTTGTATTATACGTGTGAAAGAAATAATCGTCATTATGACTCTATGGTCGGACAGATCCATTCACGAACCCGCGTGCTGTGAAAGGCCTAAAGACCCCCCAAGATTAAGACGCTTATCAATAGCGCCGCTCGCTACCAAGATACTGAAAGGAGATTTGTTTTCGCCGGCGACTCTTTGGCGGCGCAGGACTCACAAATAATCTTTCTTTCAGTACAAGACAGCACAATTATTAGGCGTCAAACTATTCATAATCTAATGCTGGTTTTCTGCTCCTCGTAAACTGAATTTTACTTTACTTCTTTCCCTATTATTCGATCATTTTTTAAATAAAATCAATCGAAGTATGATTTGAGCGTTTAACAAAATTTATGAAAAATATGTTAGCCTAGTGTTTATAAAATGCCGGTAACAGGGCTGTTTTGCCAAATACGAATGTGTAAAGATTAGCTCAACGCCAATTTTGTATCAGTTTTTTCATATATTTTAGACAATGTACACACTTTTAGGAACTTCGTTCGGCTTAACCGCGTATAAATTGACCTTTAGCCTATAATGTATGCTTTAGTAGACTCTGCCTTTATAAGGCTTTATTATAAGCAGAAAGTAGAACCTATGGGCATTTGAGAGATAGAACTCAAGAGTATGGTCTACATCAAAAGCAGTCGTCAATATTCTGGTAAGTGAGCAACGAAAATTAGCCAATAATTTACTGAAGGGCTTTACTGACTTACTTCTTCAGTTCACTTATAAGTGCAAATTGCGTACGAATGTTGCAAGCAAATTTTCTGGTTAATTATGTAAACTTTACGAGACGATCGATGCCAACATCTGCGCCTAAAAGTGGTCAACTCATTAGACTAGAAACACAGAAACGAAATATTTCCAAGGCTAAAGATTTGAACTTGGTCAATATGTCTTATACAAGAGACCGAAATCTGCGTACTTATGTATGTATGCATGTATGTAGCTTATTTAGTTTGCATATTTAATGAAAATTGCTCTGTTTAAGCCTATAATTCAATTGCCATCTTACATCAACGACGTTAATAGGCGACCCTATTTAAGCGGGATCCTAGTCTCTGCTTGGTTTGCCTTTTGTATCCTGGCAAACGATACGTTTTATGTGTAACCTGATGTGTTGAATTTCGGATCAATAAAGGAGTCAATCAATCAATCAAAAAATGTACGTTTGTTTGTATGTTATAATAGAAACGATGTTCACGGGTGGCAACATGTTGTGGAAACGCTCCAGAGGGGGATGCCATAAATGATGGTGATGTATATATGTATATGTGTAACAATGTTCCTCTAAGCTGCACGCGCGCACTACATCTGAAGATAGCGCGCGCAACCATTATCTGCTAGTGCATAAATTTCGTGGGCGTTCCTGTTTTTCTAAGTTAAATTTAGCTCATTATTGCAGCTGTTGACATATTTAGCCTACTTGCTCAGAAGGCATAAACATGGATTCCATGCCCCACGATGCAAAACCACAAGGTATGTCAGCCCACCTCAGTTGTAAAGCGTCCACCCAAATGTAAACATGCAATCACATTTATCTGGTCCACATAATATACTGGGCTACAGAACTAGCCAACGATTTCCGCTAGCTCTGTTAACGCGTCTATCTGAACTCTGACCTCAAGCTCGTGTATGATGGATAATTAGTGATGCAGGTCTCCAGGCCTGATTTTTCTCTCCACTTACTATCATAACTAGCAGATTACTAAAAGCAACTACCCCGTGTACAAATTCGCAGCATCATGTCTATTCTAAACGCTGTTCTTGAGGACTACGTGTCTTATAAAAGAGACGGCTGGAGAATCCGAAGTCCGGAATGACTTCGTTTAAGATGTGTTAAGCAACTACGAAGCCGCTGACAGCCGCTTTAGTCCGGTTCACTGAACGAGCCTGGAACCATGTAGACACAGATGTCAAGAAGATGAGTTGCTAGAATGCAAGGTGTTTGAGTTAGAGCATTGCATGATGCAAGGAGCTACGACCCAGACAAACCGAGATTGCTAAATTAGCATTGGGGTACTTTGAGCTACTTGATAGGTAGGTAAGTAAGCAAAACGGACGACGAATAGAAGAAGCAGGCTTGCAAACAGTACCGTGATTTCATATGTCATTCTCCAGGAAGTCGAACACTACATCGTCAAATGTCATGATCATACCTGTCTTTAATTTCTTGATCGCAATATATATATACATTTATATACTATATAAATATAAGCCACGATCGGGACGCGAACCGGGGTTCCTCAGGCAAAGAGGCTCCTTGGCGTAAGCAATTTAGTGTTGCGATGAGATCAATCGTTGAGGCGAAAAATGGGGAAAAAATCCGAGGCACCGGATGAAACCCAAGCAATTTTTAAGCGATGACCTGAGCAACAGAGATCAACGTATCTAAAGATAAAGACCGCCGGCAAATGACACCAACAGCCAATGCATTGCCGTCAACAGCTGATGCGCAGAGTGCACACCAGAGTTTTTTTCAAATGACGAGCACTGTTTCTGGTTCCTTAAAGCCAAAACTCTCCATAGGCGTAAAGCTATATATATACATATATATATATTGGGATCAAGAAATGAAAGGCATCAATGATCAAGATATTTGGCGATGTAGTGTCCGACTTCCTAGGGGGATTAACAAACCGAGTGAGTTCGCACAGCTTAATACACGCGTGTGCCGCCTTCCAGGCATGTAGTCTGCAATATGAGCATCGATTCAGCCTTATGGATGCAACGAAGGCAAAAATGCTTGAACGACTTCAAGGAGAGATGATGGTGTTCAAAGTAGGTCATTTTGCGAAGTACTTTCTGGATGATCCCGAAGGCCGTTCTGAGTGTACCTCAAAGATGGCGATGGAGGTGACTAGCCAATCAGAAACCGTTCGTGGTTTCAGCTCTTCTAATTAAACGAAATCTGAAATGCAACAATAAGCTGCCAACAGAAGAAAATCGGAACCAACCCTCTGAGGAGCTGAGTCGAAGAATGGCCGCCGTTAAGCTGCCGCGGGGCCTCTTCTGCTGGTAATTGACTTTCCCAATTCTCAGCATTTGCAGCTGCGAAAGTGCCCCGCACACTAAAATGCCCACAAATCCACCATACGTTGACCTCATCGGTTGTAAAAGCGACAGAAGGGGCGGGAAAGAGTCGCGGCTTTAACACGAGTAGCTATACAGCCCACACGCGAGTGCGGAGGAAAACGAGCGCTTGGGTCGAGCGAGTACAGAGCTTTCAATCCTCAATAAAATTCTACTCAGCTCATATGTAAATATATGACAGGCACCTACAGCTCAAGGGTGATTAAGGCGAAAATGAGATCAGTTCCCAGTAGCGAGCGTTAACATTAGAACGTTAGCACAGATTCAAAGCCGGCTTTGATGAACCAAGAAGCATTTTCGATTGAAGTTTTGTACCACACACAACTGTCGGCAGATGCTGCAACTGGTAACCCAAAACGATGAGAAGAATACATTTCTATAACATGTGGTCTGGTAGCATGAAGAATAGCTAACGAACGAATGCAGTAACGTGTGCAAGAACTTTCAGAAATATAATAGTTACAGTTGCATGATGCGAAGTAGTGAAGGATGGTAGAATCAGCAAACAAAGCTGTTTGGCAGCCTTATGTAGTTTTTGTAGCATAATAATAATAATAATAATAATAATAATAATAATAATAATAGTAGTAGTAGTAGTAATAATAATAATAATATTAATAATAATAATAATAATGGGCCAAAAAAATAATAATAATAAATAGTAGTGATATCAATATAAAATAGTAATGTAATTATTAATAATAATAATGATGATGATATCTTGTATGCAGGCGCTGGGTGCCGGGTTGAACACGTGGCTGGATGATGTAGAACTTAATTGGAGGAAAATTCACTGCACATAGGCCTATAAACAATCGCCTGCAGGGAATTTACATTACATAATAGTGTATACGTAGCAGGTGATTTAAGTCGAGAAAATTGCCTCAAAGGGATGTGAACCTAATCAGCCGCATGCATTTTTCCCTGAGAAATTATCTATCATAGCTTCCTGCTACTGACGCTGTCTGCGATGAATCTACTGTAGATTTACGCATAGTAAGTGCCCTAAACATGTGCATAATAAGTGCTTTAAATAAACAGATAAATAAAATAAATGACTCGAATATAAATTACCGAACAGCTGTAAAGGATGTATTGGAAGGGATACTATATTTATCTTCAATGCAGGAAAAAGGCAACACGTGCGTGTAGGTCTATCGACGCATACACGCAGATGTAGAAACAAGCAGGCATGTGTACAGACACGCATGCGCACTAAGTCACGGGTCAATGGTTGGGAATGATGGCGTCATCTGACGATTTGACAATCAGTTCGAACGATCGTTTGGAAACGAACGCCATCAGTTACCTGTTGCTCTGTGTGGTGGGATAGGTTAGCCCACTTCTGCTACCAGTCTCATGTGAGCTAGAACGAACTTGAATCCTCCAGCAGGAAAGACCATTAGGCCACCTTGGTTTCTGGTCACATGTTTGCAATTCATTGATAAGGATAATGTACTAATAATGTGAATGTTGTATGTCCTTCTTCACGCGGTATGCAAAGGCGAACAATCAAATTCTAATCGATCGAAATGCATCGAACATAAGAAATTTGTAGCAATCGATGTGCTTGCAAACTGTATTTGGGCAACTTCATGTTGGCAGGTTAAATCGACCGAGTGTAACAAGACTGGATTTGTGTAATAGTAGGTCTATGTTTTATATAAATACCGTATTTACAACAAAGCCTAGAAACTAGAAGTCTTTCCGAATCATTCATTCGATTTGGATATCGATGTTTTTATTAACTCGGATCTTAGGTATTAGCGCCGGATCGCCTGTAGTATGAATCTCCAGATCTCATTTCATTCTCCCGCTTAAGTCCTTCGAGGTCACACCGCTCCTTCGTTTTTCTTGTCAACACCCCGCTAGTATCACCTACAGCAATTATGCCTAGCTAGTGTACTAGAACTCGATTAATAAGCCGTCTGTTCCTTACCCAACTCTCTCCGTATCTCTCTCCAAGTCGCTTTTTAATCACAGAAGGGCGTATTAACAGTGTGAATAGAACTATAAAGCTATGTACAATATTATATGCGTCAGTCCATGCGAATTAGTAATAAAGTTTGTCCATGCAAAAAATCAAATGATAAATTAATAAGACTAATGCGTGTAAGTTATAATAGCATCATTGTCCTGTTTGCATACGGATGACTCCAGTCAGACCGTCATCTGGATGGTTGTCTTGGCGAGGCTTTTCTCAATCCAGTATTTCCAGGGAAAGATCTTAGACACTTCAGTAAGAAGAGCTACTCATGGGCATCAAGACCAGATAGAAGGACATATTTGACAGATGCATACGTCGCTATCTCTCCCCAGCGCAGTTGGTTCCATGATTTCATCCATGGACGGTGGGAAAGGTCATGGGCAAACCTGCATCTCTGACGAACTCCAATGCCCACCGTAAGGCCACGAGTAAGTCTGCCTCGTTATCCACCCTTCGCCAATCGGATGTTATCAATGCGTACCGCATTCAATGCGGTTACGTAGAGGGATGCCACACGGCGTCGGTGAATAATGTCAGCTGCAGTGTACAGGGTGTATCAGGACAGGGCACGGTAGCCTTTTGGGAGAGTCCTCGGCTTGTAACGCGGACCGTACGGGTTCGAAACTTCCCTGATACGGTTACTGTGTAGGGACCTTGAGCAAGTCCTTCACTCACAATTGTTTGGCGCCTGATCGATTTATGCCAAGTCATTAGATAGTGGCGCCTAATAAATGAAGAAATAA
Source organism: Norana najaformis (assembly GCA_964023275.1). Taxonomy (NCBI): domain Eukaryota; kingdom Metazoa; phylum Annelida; class Clitellata; order Crassiclitellata; family Hormogastridae; genus Norana; species Norana najaformis. The sequence continues at coordinate 19,375,514 of OZ029923.1, forward strand.
TAATAACAGGACAATTAGTCTGTTTTTTGGGCAAAATCAATTAGTTAATAGTGATGTCTGTTATTTCGCCACTAATGTGAAGGGAACGCTCGTAAATCTGGATTTTCCTGCTTGAGTGACTGAAAACCGAAATGGTCAGAAGACATTGCCAGACAAACTTGGTATCCAGTCAGGCGTTTATGATGGCCACAATACATCTAATAATGTACGCTGCATTAGTCCTTATAAAGAGGCGTGTTCCTCGTTAGCTAGATCTTTCGACTGAAGTGCAATTTAGAACAACAAGAGCTATGGAACAACATAATTAGACATTAAATATAGTGGGTTGTCTTTTGCGTGAGTCAGGCGCATGCGTAAAAACAAGCGGCGTCGTTACCAGGAAATGAACTCTGTTTATCTGACCGGAAGTCAACGCCATCTGGGTTACATTCAGCGCATTCGTACATGTACATGTCTCATTACTGTCTTGTTTACATGCACATCTAACTACCTGTTATCGGAACATGCGGAAAATAGAGCGTTTCGACATTAAGGAACCAGAAACGGCCCTCGTCCTTTGAAAATACGGTATATTCTCTCTTAATGTAAAAAACCCCAGAAGGTTCAAAACTCTCTTTCTACGGTTGTCATATGTTCTTCTTCATCAAATGCATGAGATCGCCTTCGTGAATTTCACTGGCTTCCTGTTGAGTGGCGTATCAAGTTTAAAATTGCATGCTTGAACTTTAAGGCTCAGAACACTGACCTTCCATTATATCTTAATACTTTGCTGACTCCATATCGCCCTCCCAGATTCTTGCGTTCTTCTGATACTGGCTCGTTGCAAAAATATAGGTTCAGGACAATTGTAAGATCACGTGCCTTTAGCTGTTATGCTCCTCGCATTTGGAATCGTCTACTACAAAAGGCCCTACTGGCAATTCGCTATCATCTTTTAAATCACTTGTTAAGACTCACTTCATCATATGGCTTTTGCATGATTCCATCTTGGGGCCCCTAGCAAACATACATTCGCGCCTCAGATTCAGGTGTGCTGACATTGCGCGCGTTTTAGGTGCTTTAAAATATAAATAAATAATAAATGCCCGGTGTACACTCTCTGCGCATCAGCTGTTGACAGCAATGCATTGGCTGTTGGTGTCATTTTGCCGGCGGTCGTTGTGCTTAGATACGTTTAGATACGTTTAGATACGTTTAGATACGTTTAGATACGTTTAGATACGTTGCTCAGGTCATAGCTTAAAATTTGCTTGGGTTTCATCCGGTGCTTCGGATTTTATTCATTTTCCGCGGAAACGATCGATGGCAGCGCAGCAAGAAATCACATCTTCAGCCAAAACTCCTCAGTTTATGCGCGGACTGCTATTTGACGTTCAGATGGCTTGTCTTAGCGTTTTCTTAGTAGCCTAAACGAGTCTTCGCTTTGCAGCGTCATATAAATTGTCTAAAAAGTAATAGTAGTAGTAGTGGTAGTGGTAGTGGCAGTGGTAACAGTAGTGGTAGTAGTATCGAGATGTTATCAAACAACACAAATAATGGAATCACCATCTGTACGGTGTATAAAATTTCACGATTCATTGGTTTTGGTTCCCATAATGCTTCTGCATTTATCCAGTGATCCAATCCAGGCTATGCATGTTTATAATTAAGCCCTCATAAATTTGCTACTCATATTGCTGTACACTATATCTACTTGAGCCGCTTGGAGGCATTCATGATGTCTAAGGAAAACGTATTGAGAGCCGTGTATTACAGTACTAATGTCGATTAAAATTCAATATACAAAGACAAAGTTGTGTTAACTGCAAAACGAAGGTTATCGAAAATGGAGCGACTAACTGTAGTAAGAAAAAAAAGATAGAAATGTTAAGGCATAGAACATACATTTCTTTTTACCATACGACATATGCATAAAAAGGCAGCGGTGGTGAAGGATCTCACCCGATCAATTCATTTAAAATCAGCAGGGTCGAGGTATACGATATCTATAGAAAACCGTGTACATTTACAGTTACGCCTGTATATTACAAGTAGTTTCAATAATATCAAGAAGAAATGAACATCGAGAGAAATCAAAGAACCGGAATGAAGAATACTGAACTCAGACTGTCCAAGAAGAAATCTCATAATGCTTCAGGAAACTTGCTTTTATATGCGTTTTAGTAGAATCGTGCTTTATTTATTGCATATTGGCTTCTAGCGGCTTTCTAAATGGCTTCTAGCGGAGAAAGCGATGACTCCAGCCGAATTCTTTACAGCTAATTTTACAGAGCTTTGTAAACGATGGTGACAATAGATTATTTAACGACGCCTTCGTTTCCAAAGTGATGGACTCAGTGTAAAATAATATTCTACAAAGTGTTTATATAAGATCCTAACGGCTTTCTAACTGGCTTCTTGCTTTCTCCGCTTTCTTTGCTCTTAATGGTTTTGCTGCAATATCCGTTGGCATTATTACAGCTTAGTGCATGTGGACCATATTAAGACGACAAGTCACGTGACTCGGGTTTCAGCGTCTGATAGGCCATCTGGTTACTCTCGACTTCTCTTGGACACAGGAACCTGTTTCAAATTGAATTAGAGTGGGCAAAGTACAGCCGAGTCAAGGGAAGAAGCGATGTAGAGATGGATAATTGGATGGACGGACGGACGGACGGACGGACGGACGGACGGACGGACGGACGGACGGACGGACGGACGGACGGACGGACGGACGGACGGACGGACGGACGGACGGACGGACGGACGGACGGACGGACGGACGGACGGACGGACGGACAGAGAGAGGCAGAGGAGAACAGAGCTAAGGAAAGCCGAGTTAACGAGAGAAGAGCAGAGCGATCCAAAGAAACAGACGAGCAAATTAGAGTAGAACGGAGCAGAGTCAAGAAAAGCTGAGCAAGAGAGAAAATAGCAGAGCAGAACCAAGTAAAGCAGAGTAACTGAAGTAGACAAAGCAGAACAGAGCAAATGGGGCATATACGAACAGAGCAGAGTCATGGCAAGCCAAGTAAAGGAAAAAGCAGAGTCAAGGAAAACCGAGTAAATGAGAAGAGTCTAGAGAAGAGTAAATGAGAGCTGAGCCTAGGAAAGTGGAGCAAAGCAAATGAGGAAAAGCAGAGTAGAGCAAAAGGAGCAGCACAGATAAGAGCACAGCCGAAAAGAGCAAAGTAGAGAAGGTGAAAGGCAGAGTAGAGCAAAGAAACCGGAGTATGCAATAGTTGAGAAGAGTTGAGAGGCGTACAGAGACGTTTTTCTGGATCATCATCCTGTCAGCGCTCATACTTTGACAAATCATTGACAAAAATTGTGTTTCCACAATTGGTGTCTGTCTTTATCTGCGTATTAATGCATGTAATGCTGTGAGTCAGTGGCAGAAGGAGGACGTCTGAACGGAACGATTTGATCGGACTATTCCCATGATGCCAGGCTGCTGCTGCTGCTGCTGCGATTTCGTGACACACGATGTCGAAATCATCCGGAGAAAGAGTGATGTGCAGTTATCGCTGGTCCATACATAGCGATATGCATAGGTTGTTAAACAGGCGCTGACTGCATCGACACGCAACATATCTGTCTCTCATCGCCTCCATGCCTCTCTGTAGGCCTGCCTTTCTCCGTCCGTCCGTCCATTTATCCCTGTCTACATCGCTTCTTCCCTCTCTCTATCCAATCGTTCTTCCTCCGGCCCCTGCCTCCCTCCCATCACAAGTCTCTCTCTTCTTTTCCTAAGTCAGCAGCTTTTTAGAGATGTGAACGAAAAAAGCAGATTTTTAAGATCTGATCAAACAACATTTAATCGGTTCCCCAACCAACTACGGCACGCACGCACAATGACACGCAACCATTCGCATTCATGTTAACATACATACAAACGCATACACACACCCGTATGCATATCAAACATACACATATGCACATATACATACATACGTACATACTGTACATACATATATACATACATACAAGCATGCATACACATAAACACTTATAACATTACTGTGTGGCGACCTGATGCTGTGCATGCGACATTACAAAGCTTTTGGGCTTGCAGTCCCATTCTACAATACTTAAACTGAATGAAGTGCCCATCTCAAAATACACAGACAGCTGTAAATAGCTCACTTGTTTGTGTTTTCATAGCACTTTCTTTTCTGATGGCGGAAGCCAAGGATTCCGAGAAAATCCCTGGCTTGAACATGTTGCTTCTTCATCTGAGTTGCTGTCTTCACTGCAGACATCCTTCTGATCTACAAATTTTGCTGAAGCTTCCATAAGTTTAATCTCTGTGCACTGACCTACGAAATCCTTCGAGGCAAATTGTTCTTTGTAAACGTACTCGTTAGTCCACTTTATGCATCTGCGAAGGAAACCACACAAAACAGACTCAATAATTAAACATGCATCGGTCTAATGTTGAACTAAACATGGCCGAAATAGATAGACCAAGGTCTGAAACCAAAAAATCAGTCCAGCGAATCGCCTGCTTTGGTGACTGGGCATTTTGAACATCTAGTTTGCACCATTTCAAACAGATTTACTATTATTATTACGATTATGATGATTATTATTATAATTATGATTATGATGATGATGATGACTATTATTATTATTTTTACTTATTTTTTTACCCGAGGTATATATGAACCCTCAGGATTTAAAAATTATCCGGAGAATAAAGAATTATGAGACGACTAGAAATCGTCAAGATCTGGCGGAGCAAAAGTACCGTGGAAGGCAATAGAATTGAAGCGTTGAATTGTGATAGCAATGCGCTGGAAAAGATAACTGGTTTATCTCGTGTCTCCGATTATACGAGAGAGACAGCGCCCTAACTCTGTTATGAAGAGTTGTTGATTGAGTTGTTGATGAACTGTTGTTGATTGGGCCGAGAGTCTCGAACGCCAAAGGTACAAAGTGATAGTTCTGTGCAAGAGTGCTGTATTTCTGGCATTTCCTATCTGCTGCCAATTCGGCTGCGCCTGCAGTTGAGGTTGATGTAGATGGGAGGTAAGATGCGGCCACAGTGTCTATTATAGTGGCATCCCAAACCAAAGCGCGACCCGCCCGCCACGGAATGAGGGTTAGACCATCAGGTCTTTTTCCATCTGTTCTACTGAGTCCAGGCGGTTCCTTCACTGCCGGGAAACCAGCCCGAGTAAGACCCAGATAGATTATGTCGTGAGGATCGCATGTCTGGAGGTTCGACCTGGTTCAAGGGAGCAAGAAAGCCCATGCTGGGAAGGAGCGTCTGTGTTTTAGTGTTTTATTCTCAGTGAACTGGAAGACCATGGCCGTCGGTGGTAAGGAGGGAGGCGGGTGATCCAAAGGAGGTGCAGGGTGTTTGCAACTAAGCTCAGCAAGTGTCTCGGTGTTTATGGGGACGGGTTCGTCCTCTGAGCAGTTGGAGAAAAAATCATCAAACCGTTTTTAATGGTAAATGTTAAGTTATGACGCCTTCCTCCTCTATTCGGTTGTTCAAGGATAATAGCTGCAAATGATAAAAGGACTTGCCAATGATGGGGAATGCGGGGTTCTGCTAGAATCCTGTTTATGATATGATGAGTAATCTACCCACGCATGGCCTGGCCGCCCTAGGAATGTGCTTCAAGATTTTACCTTTTAGAGTTGGGTGGCAAAAACCGCTAGGCTGATAGCAGGCGTTTAGGTGCATTGAACTACGAGAAGTTACACTTTGGAGAGTGACCAATGTTGAGTCAGAATTATTGCGATTGAGTCTGTGAGATGTTAGCTGCGGGTGGCTGTTTAGAACCAGGACAAGGGTTGTTACGGGGCCATGCAGATGCACTATACCATCCTTGGTATAACCTTATAACCCCACATACGCTACATGCCCCACTTGCTTTTTGCGACGTACGGGTAGGCGGTGAGGCCGGGCTCCGAGAGGAATCCATTTAATATTGCGTAATGGGTGCACAGATTTCTTACTAGGACAACTACTGAAATAGCATACATCAGGCGTACGATAACAAAACAACCGTCGGCTAAACAGACCGACCCAGACGGGGGGCGTGGCTGACGTCAGACCTCTGACCGAAAAAGTTTACAACCTCAAACGTGCGATACAAGCAAAAAACCACACAGTAAGCACAAAACTCAACAGACCTGTGCAGAAGAACCGCCAAACTAATCCAGAAAAATGACAAAAGCTTAACTGGAAAGTGGAAAACGTAATTAAAATCAACCTCACATCGGAGCAAAGATGATAGCCGCCATCTTGACCTACGGCCATCCCAGCAGTCATTATTATTATTATTATTATTATTATCATCATCATCATCATCATCATCATCATTCGAGTTAGAATATGCTTGCTTAAGAGTCAAAACATTACCTTACGAGCTGATCAATGGAAAATCAATTATTGCTATTGTTATTGTTATCGTTGTTGTTGTCAATATTATAATCATCATACAAGCCTTCATCAGTATATTCTTACCCTAAGGAACATCACTATCGCCAATATCAGCGTCATCAGCTGTTTAATTCGCTACTAGCGATAAAATGCAGATATTTAGTCACCTCAGAGAAAACTGTAAGTTGCATTCGAGACCTGGAGTAATAATAAATCAACATCACACAGAATGATTGTTTCTCTTCAAAGGATGCGTAAATCACTTGCACCCCAGAGTGCAGCATCATATCAGCACAGATCTGTGTATCAGGCGGTTATTTATTCCACACACAAGTTCCATCTCCAATGTAGCATTTTGTCGTATAATATGAATATATATATGCATATATCGTTATTAGGACATCCATTATTATATGAAGCTAGCAGGTTGTTTGTCGGATTTTATCTTCGTTATGAAGGTCGTCTTTTGAGCACAAATAAATAAATAAACCCCCAATATTATTACAAATAAATGTGAACCAGGAACTCCTATATTATCTAGGCTTATTGTTTTTTAAATAGCGCCTACTGTTGCGGTCAGGCAGCATTTTGAGGTGGTCTGGACGCCGAGTCAAGGCTTACAACGTAAAGTCTCAGTTTTCCTCCAGGTGCCAAACTCCTTGGCTAAAACAGTCGCGCACTTCACTGCTTATAAAACCACGACTCTGCCAAATTGGCACTTCTCTTATTAATTACTGGAGTCTACGCCAATTAGTCTGGGGTAATTAAACTACTGCCCATCAGCCCGGTTGTTATAGCGCATCTCCAAGATGCACTCTCTTTCCAGTCTCGGTAAAAACAGATCGAAAGGTTTCTAGTGTTGAAAAATGTGCCATTAAAGATCTAGAGCAAGGTTATTCGACCGAACTTGAGCAGAATTAAAAGCAACAACAGCGTTCGTTCATTAGTATACCACAGGCTACTAATACATCACAGCGTCTACCTCCCACGGAAGGTTAGATGGTTGGATGGGCGGATGAGCTAGATGAAAGGCAAAGACGGTTGATCATATGAATGGCTTTGACGCTGACGTCAACACCCGTGTTCGGAATTATTAATGCATGGTTTGTTAAAGGATGCACCATACAGGACTAGATGTACGTAGTTGAATTCGTGCTTGGATGCACAGACAGTCGGCTTAAAAGGATTAACTTATGGCGCTCTGCCTCTGCTTAGGCAGCATGCGAACACAGCGGAAGTGCTCTTTGGCGAATCTTGATGCGTGTTTATAGCGCTCCGACGGCCTTCACCGAAAAGATGGTAGCCAGCGGGGAATCGTGTTGATGCCCCGTTGGCTACCATCTTTTCGGTCAAGGCCATCAAGTAAGCTTTTTGTTGTTGCTGCTGCTGGTGCTTATGATGATGATGGTGGTGGTGATGTTGATGATGAAGAGTGAGAGGAAGAGAAGGAGGAGGAATTAGAGCGAATGAAAAAGTTGGAAGGTAAGAGCCAAAGGATAAACAAAAGAAGATAGATGAACGAAGCAGGATGATTTTTATGTCGTGATCACTTCCTTTTCTCCTGTAAAATCTCAAACTGTGTAGTGCTGTCTTCTTGCAACCTATGTTTCTGTCTGCTGTCTGTGTGTGTCTGTGTGTATCTGTGTGTGTTTGTCTGTGTGTCTGTCTATGTGTCTCTATATATGTGGGTCTGTGTGTGTCTGTGTATGTGTCTGTGTCTGTCTGCTGTTTGTCTCTCTGTCTGTCTGTCTCTGACTGACTATAACTATGACTATCTCTGCTTGTCCATCGATCTTCACACGTGCATAGCTGCATACACACAATTATATGCACGGATGTTTATGGTCAGGAGGGGGAGGCAGGTCAGAGGCTATCTCGTTTTGTGGACCGACCGGACAATATAATTGTTTCCTGTCTCCAGTAATCGGCCCAACATCCACTCAGTCTCAGCCGCAGCCTCCATTCATCGATGCAACGTCGCCTGGTAACTGATACCACAGCCTGTTCTTCTGTTCTTCTGTTCTGTTCTTCTGTTCTTCTGTACATGTAATGGCCTCATAGCGAAGAACGGTTCATTTAGCCAAACAGAATAATGAAGGTTTTTCGAGATACTCCGACACGAGTAGGACCATTACGCCCAATCACCCATTCAACCATAGCCCAACTGGCCCTTTATCTTTACCCAGTGCGGTTTATACTTTCAAAGTAAAGTACTGGCCGACGAACTGACATAAAAACTAATTTTGTTTATGAATACGGTTGCCTAGGTTACTGCACTAGCGTTAATAACGAGAAACAAAGCAGGCAGACTCCGATCGGCAGATGGCGCTTTAACCAATCACCATCGACTTCAAGCGATGGCAAAGAGGGGAGCTGGGTCAAACTGATATTAAAACTCAGCTGACAAATAGCCTATTTCAGTGTCACCGAAAGTAGACAATCAGACTCAATGAAAATGAGAAAGAAATATTTTATACGATAACCTAGAGTCAACAACTAATTGGAAATAAAAGTCTGCAGAGCTTAAAGCTGGTTGTGTTTTAACAAAATCAACACTTGATAAGTAGCCGATATTAACACCTTCAACTTGAAAATTTGATCTATTGCTTGTCTTATCTTCAACCGTCCCAAAGCCGAGGTTTGGCTGCACCATGGATGATTTTATTCCACATCTTGTCTCCTTCAAAAACTAACTTATCGAACGATACTTCAGTCCACGACCTGATGTTGCCGATCCATGTCATCTCAGGTCTTCTCCGAGCTCATGTTCCAGGAATTGTGCCTTGGATTATCAGCCAGGGCGTCTCCACTCTTTCGTAGCACATGACCGAAGAGTGATAGCTTCCACGGGTTGATTACTTAAGTGGTGTAGCGCCCGTTCAAACGGGCAGCGGTGTTGTAGGATCTCACTCGATAAATTCTTTGAAAAAGAGTCGAGTCCATACGGTCGCTATAAAATCTACATTTGCATTTACATTTACTCCGAGCAGGATCCTTTACTACTGCTCGAAGAAAAAATTATATGAAGTTTGCAAATGTTGTTTTAGTTGTAAAAATATGCAGCTAACTTACAGAAAAGTAAAAGGATTATTTTTTAAAGTAAAAAATGCGTGACATTTATGTGACGAAGTTTACATTTTTTCGCATCAAAACATTTTTTCAAGACAGCACGTTATAGTAGCCTATCTTTAAGGAATTTGCTACCAGCCACTTTGTGAACGAGTTTGAAACTTAGCATGGCACCAGAAGCCTCGGGTTTATTTACACCGATTCAACACTGTCCATGGAATGGCGACAGTCACAACTGCTGGCTGTCAAAACACTTCTCTTCCGTTACGACAATGCTTTCGACGATTTATATTCAGTCTTACAGTAGGTAGTACGGCTTGTTGTTCTATGTATTCAAAACTAAGTGGCTAGAACGATAGACCTATCCACTCTGCTGAGACACGTCGGATCGCTTACCGATCGTGACCGTGTTACAGAGTTTGTGCCTTCAGTTACCCCTATGGACCAGACTGGCATGGCGCCCACTTAACGTGCAGACTCGGCGAAAGATCTATTTCTCTGAAATCCTCCAAAATGGGCGATAACTAGTAGATTAGATGACTATGTAGAGAAATGTTTTATAGGCGCAGACTTCAAGGGTCTCGCAAATACTCCGCTGGCGTGGAAGCGAATTTAATGTCGACTACACTAGATGGACTTCGATTGCTGCAGAAGGCGAGAAAATCTCCGTCGGGAGGCTAAGGTGGATTTCCTTCATTAGGAGAATTGCCGATGGACGGAGCAGAAGGAGAATAAAGCATTCTTTTATGCCACTGCCTGATGCTTACAAGCAACCTATATGCACAACCTACTTTCTGCTTGGCTACTTATACCTTTGACTTGGAATCTTCATACATACATACATACATACATACACACATACATATCTACATATGCACATACATACATACATTTATACAAACACATATCCATCCATACACACATACATATATGCATACATACTTTCACACAAACATACATACATTTTTGCAAACATATACTCATACTTACATACATACATGCACACGTACATATATACATAAATATATATACATACAAACATTACTACATACATACATGAATAAATTTGTTGTGACTGTGCTGTAGTCGTATCTCTCGTGTCGAGCATCCTGACCTTGACATTAATTGCCTGCGATCGTTTCTTCGGAATCGTCTTCGCCCTCAAGGCCAGACTGACGGAGCGCCGCTCCTGGGTCTTCATCCTCGCCGTCTGGATCGTGTCGTTCACCGTCTCAGCGCCACTCCTCTACTACCGGACGCAGTTCGTTCGTCAGTGGCTCAACCACACGGAGGTCTGGTGCGGAGAGGCCTGGCCTTATGTCGAGTTCCTTGATCCTTCGACGAACCAGACGACGACGGAGTTCCGCTCAAGGACGACCTACTACGTCCTGCTGTCGTTCATCCTCTACTGGATCCCGATGGTCGTCCTGTCTCTCGCCTACACAGCCATCGTCTACAAACTCTGGGTACATAAGACTCCGGGGGAGAAGATGGCGGAGACACCTGTACGAGTCAGGGTCAGAAGGAAGGTATGCAGGCGCATCTCAATGGATCTGTACGTTCGCATGTATAGCCGAGACCTTTCTCGTGATAATAACAACAACAACAGAAAATTAATAATAATGATGACAACATCAATAATGATGATGATAATGATGATAATAATAATAATAATAATAGTAGTAGCGGGAGTAGTAGTAGTGGTAGTAGTAATATAAGTAGTAGTAGTGTTAGTAGTAGTAGCAGTAGTGGTGGTAGTGGTAGTGGTAGTAGTAGTAGTGGTGGTGGTGGTGGTGGTGGTGGTGGTGGTGGTGGTGGTGGTGGTGGTGGTGGTGGTGGTAGTAGTAGTAGTAGTAGTAGTAATCACGGTTGTCCAGTTGAACGGAAGCCATCTTATGTTCCAATGTGTTGACCGTGCTTCCTGGGATAGAATTGTACACAGTCACCATTAGAAGGCGATTCGACATCATCCTCTTACACTAAGGCCTGATTGTATAAGTAGATTAGCCTACTAGACGAATATAGTCGACCATTTGTATAGTAGGCCAATTGATCTCTTGAATCTGAGCCTCGAATCTTCGACACAGCCATCCAGTGATCAGAACTTTTTAAGTGCTTCAGGCGTCAACTGGCAGCAGGCACAGCTTATGAGTACGAGTGTATGCGAGTACACGTTGATGGATAGCGCCTGAGTGATGTTTCCTAAAATGCGCTATATAAATAGCCAGATACACGCATGCATAGGCCTACATACGAACATATACACATACATAGGTAGACCTCGGGATACACGAAACAGACATCAATGTATACAGACAAATTTGAAACGGCTAAGGCTTTCAACCACTGCGCCTTCGGTTTGAAACACCAGTAAAACACCCCCTGCAAAATTATCATTATAAATTCTGATTATAGACTTTACCTAACATTACAATGAATAATTAAGTCTTCGTTTTTACCAACTTGAAAGACTCGAACTCTAGAATTCAACTCAAGCGATACGTGTCCTGTATACCGTAGGCTTAGCTACACATCGTTCTCTTTATCTTGCCTTCGCCTATCTTACCTTATCTTATCGCAACTTACCTTACCGCAATTTACCTTACCGCAATCTAACTACTGTACCTTACCTAAAGCAACTTAGTCAATCGTGGAGAGACAGTTTTGCTCAAGGTAATATTGCAAGGTCTCAAGAAAATTGCTTGTTTCAACTGGCAAGAACAAAAGCGACAGGAAGACAGCTGTGCAGGTCAACGATAATCACGGTAGCCGACTGGTAAGAGCGCTCTGCTTGTAACGCGGAGAGTATGGGTTCGAGTCTCCCTGAGATAGTTACTTGGTATGTGCAAGTCCTTCGCTCACAATTGCTTAGCGCCGTCGATTGATGCTTAGTCATCAGATAGTGGCGCTTCATAAACGCAAAAATAATAAAAGAACCGTTGACGAATGACACTTTGCAAGGTGAAACGGTTACTGGATCCGAGCGCATACATCGGTGGAAAACTGACACGATCTGTTGATCCCTTGTGGCAATTAAGACTTGGCATTTTATTGCAAAACCTGAAATTGCGGAAGTCTGAAATTTGGAGCAACCTTATGCCTTATGGTCAAGAGCGTTCATATATGATGCATAAATCCTTATAAGTGGGCAGCACGACAGAACTGAAGGGCTTGTCTTTGACGCGAACCAATAGCGCTAGATAAATGGTCAGATAGACAAACAGAGCATGGACAAGTTAACAAGGACAGCGATGAACACAAAGAACAATGAGTCAAATATAAAAGAAGAGCAAATGCTCTGCAACTTAAAAATGCGTTGACTCACTTGCAGAAAAGAAGCGTAAGCCAAGTCTGCAAGGAACATCGTTAGCTCAGCAAGGAAATGTAAATGTAAAGTGTAAATATACATGTTTTTCAATAGCAACCGTGTGGCCTCGACCCTGCTCATTTTCAATGAATTTATCTGGTGAGATAATTCACACCGATGCCCGTTTGAATGGGCGCCACGCCATTTAAGGTCCCTGTGCACGGATGGTACTAGTCCGAAGGGTATAGAGACGTTACCTTGAACGGTAAAAACTGCTGTTGAAGAAATCTCTTCAGGCGGTGCGTATGCTACTGGTGTGGCCAGAGCTGTTCTATGATGAACAATTGTAACCTCAACAATCCTGAAAAATAATACTCATTTGAAATAGGCCTACGTCACACGCACACACACGCACGCACACACACACACATATATAATATATATATTGTTGCATGCTGGGAAACGATTAGGCTCGTAGGGGTATAGGCCGAACCTGCATACAACGTTCGTTGGTTTAAAACTCTGTATTCTCGAACACTCGACTACAAAACGGCAACATCATACAGCAACAACGTCAACTCAACGAACTTCAACGAATCTCAAAGAAAACCTCAGAACCAACTCAGAACCAACGAACTTTCTCCAACACGGCAACACTCCTTCAACACAGGTGCATGAGCACGTGTTCCTAACCGAATGTTGCATGGGCAAGTGTCACCTTCTGACCTAAACTCACCTGCCCTCCACACGTGCCATTGCAACAATATATATATATATATAGCTTAATTATATCAACGGCTACCAACCCCAAAACCGGATAGGTCATTTGCATAAAGCACATGCGAAAACTACAGATATAACTGTCGCCTTAAACAGCACCCAAACAACAAATGTAGAAAAGAGACCCCAATCAATTAAACATTTCCAGAGAAGAAATCCACACCAGATACCTCACGCATCTTCATACTAATGCTCACTGCGCATTCTGCTTACCTTTAAAACATCGATAAATTAGACGTCCATTAGTTCAGTCACATAAGTACAGTTTACTCATACTGCTTAATTACAGCAGTATTGATCAACGCACCTAGGAAACATTTAAAGACGATCGATTGGCATACTGTGAATCACTATAGTGGTTCCTTGCTATAGTTTTTACTTCTCACAACAGACCAAAAATAAGGTCTCACAACAGACCAACAGTCTTAAGGTCTTTAATGAACATGATTAGGCACTGTTTTGTTTCAGGTGATTCAGATGTTGCTGGTCGTGATGATGGTCTTTCTGCTCTGTTGGCTTCCCTTCCAAGTCTCCATCCTCTACTCGATTTTCAGAACCAACAAACACTTACCTGTAAGTAGAGCTCATATATGTGCAGAGCAATTATGAACAGAACGAGTGATGTCTAACTGGCCAGAATAGGTGGCAGATTGCCGATTGGAACAGAGTTAGGAGTTCAAATCATTGTTCCACGCAATTGGAATTGGATTGAACGATAATAAAGTTAAACAGCACCGTAATAACATATCGAGTTACTTATGGCGAGTTGTCAGCTTCAGCGCTCGAAGTTGCTTTATAGGCAAGCTGTTAACCGGCACGTGTAGTTCGGACTGGCTATTTGTATATGCAGTTTCCAATCGATGTATTTGTAGTTCCATCATTTACTTCATAAAGATATGCAATTTTTCAAATCTATTAAGCGTACTTCGACGAGTTATTTCTGATAGATTTACTGGCAATTCTATCGTCAATCGTTTGGCTGTGGATGCGTTTACCCTCGGTTTACAGTATACGGCGCTCTGTAAAGTAATCGTGTTTAAGTTACATGTGTAGTTTACAGACGCCATGCAAGGACTTTTCTATGACCAGCGAACTGTGATCAGTCGTTTGTTGCAGATCTGGTTTAAACCTTGGCGCTACATAATTATGACTCTAACCAGATCTAAAGTAATAGTGTTGGCATCTAAGATGAAGGCAGATTTTAGGTGAACTTAGGCTATGGACTGAACATTTGGCTAACATTCTAAACTTTCAGTGAAGTTGGTTTTCTGGAGGTTGAGAATAAAGCAAAACCCAGATGCAGTAGTGAAGAAGAGCGAAACGACTAAACTATTTGTTGTTCTTGGAATTACTTTAAATTCTTAGTCTGCAGTTTTTTTAAATCATCGTGCCTTGTTGTTCTGTTTGCGTGTTTCAGCTGCCCGTTTGGTACAGTGACTTTCAGTATTTTTCCACGTTTCTTGGCTACTCGAACAGTGCGCTTAATCCCATCATCTACACCTGCTTCAACGCCAGCTTCAGAAGAGGTTCGTCCGTCCAATTAATTATCCATCGCTGCATTCTTAATGCTCCTCATATCGAAAGAGAATCCCGTGAACTACTACAGTCTAGCGTTTGAACGACGTTTGTGATTACTTCCTGTTGCCTTGTTCTACAGACAAATTAGCCTACAACACACCAGCTTCAATTCAACTTCATCTCTGCCTGTGTCTTCTCTTCTCCTCTCTTTAATCTCCTCTTCTCTCTTATCCTCTCTTCTCCTTTGTCAAGCCTACTGGGTCAACGAGCACTTCTCTGCGTTCGTTGGTGAACGATCACATCAGCACATATTGCTTTCTCATGTGTTCCACATCGTCCACAGGAGATTCGAACTCAACCGCCTGTGTCGTAAATAGTTTACCCAACCAGAGTTTTCTCTGAACTGGAATAACGTCTTTCCAGTAACGAGAGAGAGAGAGAGAGAGAGAGAGAGAGAGAGAGAGAGAGAGAGAGAGCAAATGCCCCCCTGCCAACAATAGCAGCTGATTTTAACAATTGATTCCTAAAACAAGGCTGACTTTGATATCCACACGTTGTACATTTTTCTTTTAAAATAAACATCCACAAAATAACCTACGTACCCAGCCCCTTGAAAGTTCCCGAACCTTAATAACCCACCTACTTCATCGATTTGGTTCTTGACTAAGCATCCGTAAATAAGCTGCTTTTCTGGGCTCTGAAGATATCCGGAGATTACGATTACGTTACATCACAGGCCCTTGCATTAGAGGTACCTTATTCCGCATGCATTAGGTAGCCAGTGAGGTAATCGCTTTCTTTTTACACAGCTCTGTCAACAGTAGTTTTCAGATACGTTGATTATGTATATATATATATACGTGTATAGGGGCCTATATATGTATATGAGTGGGACTCGGTGGTGTAGTGATATGGTCTGTGCCTCGTAAACGGAGGGTCGCCGGTTCGAATCTGTCTCAAGCCACTTCGACCTTGGACAAGTTGCTAAACCCACAATTGTCTGTGAGAAGGGCAACGGGAAACCACCTCACTCATCTCATCCCTGGGTGGCATAAAGCCAATGGACCTGCCTTCGGGCAGGTAACTCATCATCATCACCATCACCATCACCATCATCACCATCATCATCAACACCACCACCATCATCATATATATATGTATATATGCATATATGCATATATAGGTATACATATGTATATATAGTCCAGTGCACTTGAATCTTTTTATCTGATCTGAGACAAATGTTTCCAGGTTTCCTTGACATCTGTCGTCCCTGTCATCGTCGATCCAGTCTCAACGATCGCAGTTACTATAGCTGCAGAAACACCATTGAACTGAAAACGGACGTCGACCTAATGCGTCCCTGGTGCGACGTCTGACCACTAGACGGCAGCACCGGCAGACACAGTCAAAAGTCCGGCCGTTCAATTCCAATAAGACGTCGACTTAACGCATCGCTGGTGCCAGATCTCAACACCAGAGGGCAGAACGTCATCTGCGTCAGTCTAACGTGTTCTTTGTGCGAGATCTCAGAACTTAGGGGCAGCTCGCGAGATTGACGTCATGCAGACACACGGACGCCTTTGTATTATGCGGCACCTAAATGGTGCCAGGATTGACTTCAGGCAAAGGCGGTGATACATGTGGAGTGCAACGCGTATCACTTGGGATTTCAATAATGCGTTCTCACGTGTCGATAGTAGGGAAGCCCATAGGAGGCTTGCGATTATTTTTATTTATCTATTGCGCCCTGCATAAATAAAAATAATCACACGTTTCCTATGGACTTGCGGAGTTGAATTAAAAAGTGGATTACAACCTTAACAGACGATTGAGCCTATATGAACAGACAACTGAATAACGAAGATGTGGCTGAAACATACGTCCCAAGTCATCTATTGCTTGGGAGGAATATTTATATATTATATATGAATAATATCAGTAATTAAATAATTAAATAAATAACTGCCGAATTAATCAATCCGTTATTTAAAATTAAATGAACAAATGAACATTTTGGCGGACGAGTTAGAAGTTATTGGAAGTCGATCTGACTTCTCTGTTCGATTGGGGCACGGTAGCCGATTGGATAGAGCGCTCGGCTTGTAACGCGCAAAGCACGGGTTCGAGCCACCACTGAGACGAGAGACCTTGAGCATGTCCTTCGCTCACAATTGCTCAGCGCAATCGATTGATGCTTAGTCGTTAGACAGTGGCGTTTAATAAATCCAGAATAACAGGAAAAAGCCTGACGCATTAAATACACTTTAGCTATAATATTTTGGGAATTTTAATCGCTAACCGCATTATAGCACTTAAGAATCAACATTCTAGTCTTCTGGCCAACGAAATTCTAACGACGTCTCACATCAACGAAGCTTTTCTACAAAAGAATAGAATAAAACGCATGTGTCATTTCATGGACAACGAGAGTCTCAGAATTGTTTTCTATCATCCCGGCCCCTCCTTCTTTTATTATCTCCGATGCATGGGCCTTCGTTGTGCTCTAGTTGATTCAATTCCATTTTTTGCAAACTACGCTATGATCACAATAACTGAAAGTATTTTTGCTAGTATTAGCGCCATTGTCTTGTGACAAGGCCAGCACTCGATGGAACCCAGCAACTGAGCCATAAAACATGCTTAAGGCTCCAACAGACGCCGTTTGATAGGAAACTCAAATGGCACACGACCCAAATAACAAATAACACTAGACACCTGCAGTGTAGTTAATACCCCAAATTTGCTGATCTCTGCGCTTTTAGGCGATAAATCAATGCAGAATTTGTCGCCATGAAAAAACCAACAGAGGTTATTGGTAAGATATCATTCGGAACAATTCAAAGTTTGTCCGTAGCAAACATTTTGCTTTGACCAATTATTTTCTACACTAGACTTGATGACGTCCTACCCCGAACTTCTGTCTCGCTCGGCTGGACACCTTGAGGCACCTCTTAGGAAGATCGAAGACCCGCTCGTCCTCGATCCAGAGACTCGCGTTGGCGTAAACAGAGAAGGTGGTTGTTGCGAATTCTAAAAAAACAAAAACCAATCGGAATTCGTATAGGGATTTGATCATCGTCCACATATATATATATATATATATATATATATATATACCGCTATTTATGATGCTCTACAGTCTACACTGTGTAGGTTGGCCAAGTCACTGCACTGATTATGTTACACTGGGTTCGTCACGACGCCAGCAGCCATTTGCGGTGATATGCGCAAGTGAATGGTTGTTTTGCTGAACATATTGTGAACTGATGTGGCCTGGTATTACAATATAGGTTTATGTTTCGATTGAGCGCCTCTGAATAAGCTGGTTCCCACGACTTAGCTTTCGTTGGGTGCTATAGAAATCTCAAGTTTACGTTAATGGTACCATAGTTGCTCTAATATATTGAAAATTGCGCTTTGAATTGCTTCAGTCTCAGTTTAAATGTCTAGTTGGCGCTGAGTTGCTGACAGTCCAGGGACCTGTCGTGCCTTATGCTACGTTGAGTCCCGAGTGTTAGTCAGAAGCTCCGTTGCGGAAGTTCAGCTGGCGGATTTCAGCCATTGGCCTAGTTAGCTACATCGGTAAACGCGCACGCCTCTATGCGCGAGGATCCCCGATTGCCAACCCGAATGTGGCTTATTTCAGAGAGTTTTGAATCTCGAGCTAGTATGATCCGTGCACGGGGACCTTATATGGTGTGGCGCCCATTCAAAAGGGCAGAGGTGGTGAAGGATCTCACCTGATAAATTCATTGAAAAATGAACAGGGTCGAGGCCACACGGTCGCTATAGAAAACCGTGTGCATTTTACATTTACATTTTACTTTTACATGTGTACATTTCGAAGCGAAATGAATGCCAGCTGCAGAAAGCTCTGTTAATTGTGCTGTCGTCAGTCGATGGCTGCTCTGTCGCCATCAGTTCATGTCTTCTAAAAACTCGTAGCCGGAACTAAGTATTATGGGTTCGAGGGCGGAGCAGCCAAAATATCTCTACAGCTCATATAGTTCTATTACTTGAGCATAATAAAAGTTCATTTATCTTGCATACTTTAAAGTACATTTACCTTACCAGTACTTTGCACTTCTTAGTTAGATTGCGTTTGTCAATTAAACGAATCGTTAATCTACTTATTCCTCTGAGCGCTCCTAAGTCCGTCTCAAGTTTACGTTAACGTCCCTCCTTCCTTTTTCTCTCCATCAGTTGTTCCGTCCACTTATCGGTCGAGTTCTCTAACAAGCCATCGACGGATAGATCGATGAGAATCTAGGGTTACTTCATTGATTGAACCAACAGTCAATCGAGTGATCTGTTGTAAGCGTTGTCTCTACCTGGAGTGGCGAGGTACATTTCCTCTGAGACGGGAAGACAGTTCCTCTCGTCGACCACTGTTGACATCGTTATATTTCCGTTTCCGCTGGCCGTCCAGACGCTGACTGGAACGTCGAGGCTCAGCCGATATTCCGAGACCAGGATGGCGGCTTCTGTTCCACACAAAATGCAACATCTCCGATTAGAGGTCTGAGCAGTTAGGCGTGACATTAAACGCCGATGCGAACCTGGATGCTTGTATGCAGACGTTCTCATGACAGAAGATTAATACATGCATAAGAGATCTAGAAAACTTAGTGGAACAGAATGAAAGAGCTTCAGAAATTTCGAGTTTAAGATAACGATTGCCAACGTACTAAAACTGTGCTACGTTGTAAGTGCATCGTACATTTTCCGGAGTGGGGCGTCCTTCTGAAAGTCTTCCACCGCAAAATTCACAACTTAATCAGAAACCGGTAAAGAAACATTGGTCCTTTTTACATCTCAAATATAACCGGGGTTCAGCGCCTATAGTGCGTCAAAATAATGCGCTATATACCGGCGTCCTGACATATGCATGTATACATTATGAGTGACTTATCAGATGAATTCTTCAGGAATTTAATTCGTAAAGCACGGTTATATTATTATTATTATTATTATTATTATTATTAATAATATTATTATTATTATTACGACATTTATAACTGGCGCAATTAACAACAGCCTCAAACGCGCTTGCAACCACCCTTAAAAAGTCCTACCGAGTAATATCGAGTAATATCATGGTTTAGAGATCGATAGGAACGCACAGAAATCTAGGCAGACCTATTAAACATTTTAAGCTTATATATATTCCTCATAACTATAGAAAGAATGTATGCTTGTGTCTGAACATATATACGTGCATTTTAACAAGCTGTAAAAGCTGAGACTTAGGTCTATTTAATGTAATCTCAAGTCGTCTTAAGCGCCGTTTCCACATCTGCCCACTTCACGCTGTAATTTTCGGAGTACGTGCTCTCTCTTCTGTTCTGTTCACATTGTATTCTACTCATCCCTTTTCTTCCGCCGTGGAGTGATATAGGAACTAATTACACTCTACACTCCTTTAGCTAAATTATCTACAAGACGGGTCCTGCACTTATCCGTTCTTAGGTGTGGAATCTCTCGCCTCTCTTACAAATAACTCACCCGTTCTTCTCTTGTCTCATTTCCAAATAATTAATTAATCATCGAGAAGCTGTAGTTCCTTAACCGACTTTGTTTCAATGACGACACCTGGAACCTTTAGGCGAGGCTCCAGAATGGCAGAATAAGTATCAGCATAGAGCTACAATTAGTCAGACGCAGTCAAGCAGACTGGGATCGTAATCGTAATTCCGAAATTTCTACAGCGCCCAACGAAAGCCGCGCCGCAGGGACCAGCTTATTCACAGGCGCTCAGTCAAAACAAAATCGATAGACAAAAGGGTTCGGTACCAGGTCTTAATTCCAAAAGGCAGGCTGACAGGTAATCAGTCTTTGTCAAAAATAGAATATTACGGCGTTTTATTTCCATTTCAAGACAACTGGAGTAGGGTACGAACGAGAACTGCTCTATAAAGGAAACTGTATACAGTATTTCTTTAGGTACTATAGACCTGTACACAACACAGACGCCTTCGTGTTCAATTAAGACAAAACACGCTATCCATATGAAATATTTGTCGACCTAATACAGTCCCTCAAAAACCTAGAATCTCTTTATATTTCTAGAGCGCATTTCAGAAGAGTCTAAGAAGAGTTTGATACGTGACGCGTTGGGCAGATCGGTATTATAGCGCTTGATTCAAATATCGCGAATCTGCTGCGCTGTGTGAAGACATCAGGTAAGCTGCTTTAGGTCATGTGCTTAGAAAAGTGTAGGCATTGATTCTAACTTCCTCCCCTCAACATGAATGCCTCTATCGTCAAAACGTACACTGTAATTTGACACCGTATTCATGAGCAGATAACTTTTGTAATTGTAATTACGATAATTTTGCATCATCATCAGGAGCAAGCTACTTCAAGGGTGCTTTACAATGTCAAATATCGACACGCACAAGAGTCCAATGATAAATAATAAATGAATGATGTACAAAATCAAATGCTGATTTTAGACAGCTAGACAGTAAAAACAGAAAACGGCAGGTACCGAGATGCTGGAGTTTAGATGTCGTCTGCAGAGAAAGATAACGAAGAAATTGTCCTCTGCCTCCCCTCTACTGAATGCCGCAGGAAAGAGTTTATATTTTATCATCATAGTGTATGACGCTATTTTTGGTAAATATTTCGACCAAAGCGAACAACACGAACAACAATAGCAACTGAAAAGTGGGACTGAGACAAAAGCAGCAAAATATTGTAACATAAAAGCCGACTTTATAATGTGCCAACCTGGGAGACACATTCGTGGCATCGTCTCTTGGGTGAAGAAAACGCGACAGTCGATGCCTCCTCCTCCTCTTCCGGCTCCTCCTCCTCCTCCTCGGATCAGGTACTTCAATCCCTGTAAAGAGCAATGGCTATGAAGAAAAATTCGCACAAATCCTCAACAATTCACGGCGCATCTGCACCTACCCTAAAACTGCCCAGTCATCTCATTCCAAACCACATATTAATGCGGATGGTGTCTACACGGTTTGTGGTTACGCCTAACATTCAGGACCCATATAAAAACTTCAGAGTTCATAACCCTTTGGCTAGAGGCATAGCTATACGTGCAAATATTAACATATAACCTCCGGTCTTAAAACTCTGCATTGGCTTCCAGTTCAACAAAGGATTTGTTTCAAATTGGGGCTTATAGTTTATAAAGCATTTCAACTCAGGTTAAACCTTAAATCCTGCGGTCTTGGTCTAACGAAATTTGGTCTTGCTTATAATACTGAAAATCGGATTGATAGTACGCAAAACTTTGCAAGCAACCAACCAAAGTACATTAAAACAATCCTTGTTTACAACGAAGTCCTCTGTTTGTCTCACTCACAAAAGTTAGAAATATGTTTCGTAAATGAGTAGACCTGTTCAGTTGCTTGTTCGGCTCTCTGGAACACATTATTCTCTCCCAGCTACTGTTCGTTCAGATAGGTTTATTATATAATCTCGAACTCGACTCAGCCCCTGCCTCTTTCTGCGGGTATATCCACTTTGAACTCCGCCCTCAGCGGACTTCACAGCGAAAGAAGGAGTGTCAACGGTGATACGACATGAATGACAAATAAATAAATAAGTCTATTGGAGCAAATAAACTATAGCCTAACTCCAATACTTTTCAAAACTTACTGTTATGCAGACGACTAGTGATACTGTGTCTAGTGCCTGACTCCTGGATCTTGACCCTTTTGCCTATCGATTTTGTTTTGACTGAGCGCCTGTGAATAAGCTGGTTCCCGCGACTTAGCTTTTGTTGAGCGCTGTAGAAATCTCGAGATTACGATTACGATTACTGTTGAACAGTGTTGGCCCTTAATATTTGTCCTCTTTGAGTCAGTTACATCTTGTCGCCTTAGCATTCAGTCTTAAAACTGCGACGTCGATATGCATAGAATCATTTGGACGTGTTTGTTCTTTCTAATGATTTGTAGGCTAGGATGTGTATAGCCTAGTTTTGTATTCGAGATGAGTCTTCTTCTTCTTCTTCTTCTTCTTCTGGTTCTCTGCCCTCAGGCAGGCTCAAAGTCCGATGATGCCACTCCTCTCGGTGCTGAGCTTCTTCTTTCAACCTGCTGTATCTGTCCGTCATCATCCAATCTAGCAGCATCTGTCTGGGGTCTTCCTCTTGTCCTCCTCCCCTCCATTCTGCCCTCAATTTGAGATGAGTATGTGTGTAAATATGCATAGGACTTGTACGTAGTCTAAATTTGATGAAGGAGAGCTTCTTAAAGATCAGTCGGGTCTTTAAGTAGGACTCTAAAATCCGATTGAGATGACTTGGCTGCCTCTTATGAGATGCTGTCCGATCAATGTTCGCCTTCTCTATGAGTATATTTCATTTGTCTGCATGTTTATCTCTATTTCCTTGTCTCTGTGTCTCTTTATCTTTTCCTGTTTCTCTCTGTCTGTCTGTCTGTCTGTCTCCCTCTCTGTGTCTCTGTCTCCCTCTCTCCATTTTTATTGATCTGGAAATGTTGCGTGCATAGAGCACATTGAAGCAGACCCTAATGCTGCTCTAAAGGGAATAAGTGAATTACAGATTTTACCATTCATACGTAAAAACCGCTTGGCTGGCTTCTTACTTCTTAGATCAGTGAGCCGTGTCTAACAGAGAACTCGTACACATTCGTCTTCTGTACTCTCTCGCCTGGCCAGCCACATTTAGAACACACCTTTCAATCCTCTTACACTCCATATACGATAAAATACGGACGCTACAGAAAAACATGTACATTTTAAATTTAGATACGGATTGTTCCTCCGTATCGAAACTCATAAACCTATATCTAAGAAGCATTGCTCGTTGTCAACTCTATCTTTCTAGCAGAGATATCCAACAGCATAATAGGCCTACCTGTAACACCTGCAAACCTTTTTTGGTCACATATCCCAAGTATTAACCGGGCTCGTTGTTCCTTAACTATAATGCGATTGCCAGCGTCGCATCTAGAGCATCCAGCAGCCATCGAACACAGAAATTAAAAGTCAATATGTCGGCCTATTATCGTACTCGTAATCTCCAAATTTCTAAAGCGCTACTTTAAAGGCTAAGTCAGGGCACCTCTTATTCGCGAGCGCTGCGCCAAGTCGGAGGGGTTGTTTAAAGATGCCACGTCAAAAACCAAGTCTGGGTGTAAGAAGACCAGAGACAAAATGGGCAGAGAAACTGTTAAGGCGGATTGTGTTTAAGCTGAGAAAAATGGGAATGTGTTACCCATGCACGACAGGTCCGGTGTCTTTTTATATTTGGTAGTTAAGCGCATTTTAGGATGCTAAGAATCTGCTGAAACATGGCCATCTAACTGATATACAAATGTGCTAGCTAGATCAACCAAACGTTGTTAAGAATGGCGTATACACTTGACTTCAGAGGGTAGCTGCCTGTCAAAGATGCAAAAATGTAATCTGCAATGACAAGGTCTTCCTAAACGTTCATTCGCTGGTTCATCGTTTACAGAGAATTCGATCAAAGTTCAGTTCAGTATAGG
The DNA here is from genome assembly GCA_964023275.1 of Norana najaformis. Taxonomy (NCBI): domain Eukaryota; kingdom Metazoa; phylum Annelida; class Clitellata; order Crassiclitellata; family Hormogastridae; genus Norana; species Norana najaformis. The sequence goes on from OZ029923.1 coordinate 19,400,046, forward strand.
ATCGATTAGCAGCGACAACAAGGCCACGTGATGCCTCGCCTGGCTGGCGCTTCAACAAGCAGTCACGTGACTTTGACGGCGTTGGCGACCTCTAGGGACAACGGCGGATCATTCGATTGGAGCGAATTGACTGCGATAAAACTGGTCTTCGTCTGATTAAAACTCGCCCTCTGGGAGTCTAACCTTCGACACTCTATCGATGTTCCGCTTGGCGTTCTGACTTCACCCTTAGGACACAGACGATGACTTTACGCCTCTGCTTGGTCGAACCGGATGCTTCAAGCGCATGTCCATAATTATTTGGAGAACTTGGCCACGCCTCTGACGTTGGTGTTATAATTCAGGCTTGCGCGGCTGACAGAGCCGTTAATACGTCTTTTGATGAGCGAAAATAGGGTATTAGGCGATCGGGAGAGAATATGGCGTTGCTAATAGGCGCCAGTGGAAAATTGCAGCTGGAAGACGGAAGATGACAACAACCTTCGCACGCAACGAGTGACAAGTGTATCAGTTTTATTGATAATGTGGCCGAAACGTCCAGCCACAGTGGTCGTTCGTTAGTAGACACTTCAGAGAGAGCATATTGTTTGAGAAAGAGTGTTCATGCTTCCAGAAAAACAAATGAAATCAGTCTGTTATTTAGTTCTTAGTAATTGCGTTAACAACTGACACATTGACAACTCGCTACTTACTTATACATTGTTGTCATTAAAACCACATTATACCACAGCATACTAAATCGCATGGAGACGTGAGGTAATCCGAAGATTTCCATATTCTGCAGTCTGACAATCGTAATCTCGAAAATTTATAAATTTCTTATTCTAGAGCTAAGCTCAGGGCACCAGCTTATTCAGGAAGAGGTGTTAAATACTTGTCAGACATTGGTTTGACGTGGCTCAGCTGCTGGACCTGAGCCCAATGTTTTACAAATTGGCGATTTTACTTCTCACGCCGTTGCCAAATTCTGCTGCTATCGATTGCTGCAAGTCATCGTGTTGTAAACAACTTGTCCAGGATCTCTACAGAGCGGTCGCTTAAATCCTCGATCATTCGATCACAAAATTACTGCGCTACTGTTCTGAACACCACATCACACTACGAGAACGTGTTCCAGCATATACATCGATATGTAGTCGTAATCGTAATCTCGAGATTTCTACAGCGCCCAACGAAAGCCACGTCACGGGGACCAGCTTATTCACAGACGCTCAGTGAAAACCAAATCCATAGGCAAAAGGGTTCGGTTCCAGGTCAAGATCCAAAAGTCAGGCAGAGACAGCGTCGCGGCTACGGTGTGATGTTTGGGATTGGAGGGGCTAGGCTAAGCAGCCATTGTTAATAAATAATTCATTAAAAGGAAGTTATTGCCCTTAAGGGCTTCTCTTAAGGAGCTATATGAATGTCCAGTTATTATTAGTAACCTACGAATGTATAGCCTAGTATACTGAAACATCTTATGATGCAGCAAAAGTGCATTAGGGCCTACACGATTCAAACAAACATTTAAACTATAAAATGTCTATAAGCAAATACATAAATACTATAAAATGTCTATAAGCAAACGTGAAACGAAGTGCCGACCAATGCAGCAGTGGTGAAAAGCTATCCTTGGCTTACTATTATTTCTGCATTTATTAGGCGCCACAATCTATTGACTTAGCATCAATCAATGGCGCCAAGCACTTGTAAGTGGAGTTGCTCAAGGTCCCTACACAGTAACCGTCACGGAGGAGGCTCGAACCCGTACTCTCCGCATTACAAGCCGTGCGCTCTATCTAATATGCTACAGTGTCCCACTAGCTGCGCCGAGTCCTTCTAAAAGGAAGGGCTTTAAAGTCATATATATCATATATACGTGTAGGTAGGCCTATCTATGCAAATATGTATGTATATATATATATATCATATATATGTGTAGGTAGGCCTGTCTATGCAAGTATGTATGTATGTGCGAAGACACTTATTCTAGCGCCTTTTGAAACCTCTCTATTCTAAAGTCGGTCAGCTTCACGGACTTTGCGATGGATCACTATCAGTAAGCATAATTTTGCTGCATTTGAAATATGTCACCCTCAACAATGAGCTGGAACATTAATGCGGCATTTCGCGATTCTTTCTATCGAAGAATCCAAAATATGCGCATAGTGCAGTCTATGCAATTTTGAGTGGACAGGAAATAGATTTAATTGTTATTGTGCTTCAACACCCGAAAATATAAGAACAGAACCTGCAGATTCGTTTGGGTCTGTATTTCACTCAAGGCGCTAAGCATTAAAACCCGCACTATTCGCTGAGTAATCCAGTAAAGGGACCTTAACGGTTTAGACGCATGACGACAATTCACACAACGATGCTTCATCATTCGAGACCTGGACTCGTATGTTAACTTAGTACGAAATGTGAAGTCCCATCAAAGTGCACATTGAATCGTTTTCATCTAATAAATACAGCCCCAAAATTTGTCGATTGGCCTGGATTTGTTCCACTGATGAGTTCTCTGCCCGAAGGCAGGTCTATTGGCTTTATGCCACCCGGGGATGAGATTAGTGAGGTGGTTTCCCGTTGCCTTCCTCACAGACAATTGTGGGTGAGCAACTTGTCCAATGTCGCTACACAGTGGCTTGAGGCAGATTCGAACCCGCGTTCCCATACATCCAGGAAAAGAATTTTCCACCTGTAAACTGAGATTGTCATCGGTAGCTTGCTACTTACCCTGCCATAGTCGGCAACTGTCCTGACTCCTGACTCCACTCCAGTCGATGCAAATTTTCTGTTAGCGTAGTCGTAGTGAACGAGCATACTGGCTTGTTTGCTTCTCAGTTGCCCTCCCACCAGGTCGAATTCCCTCTCCAGAGAAATCAGGGTCGCCTCGAATTGGTCGGGGACACATCTGCAAGACTTACCCTCTCTCGAGGCCGAAGCTCGGGGCTTTGGCAAAGCGCCTCTAGCGGCTACACTTAGAAGACCGCAGACGAAAAGTAGCCACAAGTTGGATGCCATCGAGTCAGCGTCCAAGACCAGGTCGGAAGGAAGAATTCGCCAAGAAAGAGATTACACCGCTTGCCTGCCTGCTATTCTCGACGACCAACTGAAAAACGCAGAATTACAGCGGAATTCAATTCAAAAACGAATCAAAAGACATTTGAAAGACGAGACTGCAAGAGACTGTTTCATTAAAAACAGCGAATTACGACACAAGACAGTTCACACATTCTTAAGCCCTCAACCGATTTAACAAAAGCAACAAACTGCACTAAAAAAGAACAGCAAGAATCCCAAGAAAAGTGAGTCGCAAAGCTAGTCCATCATAAGGAAAGTGAATCCCAAGAAAAGTGAATCGCAAAGCTAGTGCATCATAAGGAAAGTGAATCCCAAGAAAAGTGAATCGCAAAGCTAGTCCATCATAAGGAAAGTGAATCGCAAAGCTAGTCCATCATAAGGAAAGTGAATCCCAAGAAAAGTGAATCACAAAGCCAGTGCATCATAAGGAAAGTGAATCCCAAGAAAAGTGAATCGCAAAGCTAGTGCATCATAAGGAAAGTGAATCCCAAGAAAAGTGAATCGCAAAGCTAGTGCATCATAAGGAAAGTGAATCCCAAGAAAAGTGAATCGCAAAGCTAGTGCATCATAAGGAAAGTGAATCCCAAGAAAAGTGAATCGCAAAGCTAGTGCATCGCAGAACAAAGCGAATCGACACCTATTGTTAGCAGAATTACGCCAACGGTCGAAGAGATGATCACCGACTGAATGGATTTCTGTCGGACGAGGAAATTGGTGAAGCTATCTATAGTCAGACGTTGCATGCAGTCAGTCGAATTCCACCGATGACAGTCGACGCGAGATCAATGTCCGCCACTCACAAGCACTCACACGTACTTATACACATACATTTACACGGACATATATTTATATAATACATAGATATATATATATATATCCTGATATCGGTCCTACATATGCTTATATGATATATAATAGGCAATCTGAATCTTTGTGCATACAGTATAAATGAAATTTCAACTCAGATGGGATTGTACAGCACTACAGTCGACATTACGACAAGGCGCTACATAAATCAACTATTGTGTGCTTGCATTATTGCAATATATAATGTTACGGCTGCACTTTACGAAATCAGAATACAAAGGGAACTGTCTGTGTTGGTGTCTGTGCGTGCGTGGGTATGTATGAGAAAGGAATCAATTGTGTAGCGCCATCGTAGCCACACTTAGAGCAAAACTAACAGATATATGGAGAATGCAAAAAACACAGGAGGAAGAGCCGGAGAAATAGAAGGTTGTTTCTGTAACGTCCAATGAATTTATGTATGTACGCATCAAAGCGCTTGTGTGGCCTTTCAAGAGGCTCTCCAATCCATACTAAGCACGGGTTAAGTCGTGTATAGCATTAAGTTTGTACGTATTGTATGTGTGTGTGCATGTATGTATGTATCTTTATATGTATGCATGTAAGTACAGTAATAATAATCATTTGCATTATGGTTATTTTTTATTCCTCAGGTGGATAAAATCCCTCAGGGTAATTTTTCCTGAGGCAGGAATGATCCCTCAGCATTTAAAAAAATGTCCGGAAAAAATGAAGCATTATTATTATTATTAGTTGTTATTATTAACTTTTTATTATAAGAATGCTTTATTTGCCGATTTCAACAATCCAAACAGGCTGTAGATAAACAATAACATTGCAGTGAAGTAAACGAATGTTCACCAAAATATCGACTATTATTATTATTACTATTATTAATATTATCATTATAATTATTATTAAAATTTTATGACATAATCGAGGCCGAATAAGACCTTTAGTATTAAAACGATACAGTAGAAATTGTCCTGACAATTCATACATCAACAGCAAAGTATCAGCCTCCGAATTTCGTGGACGTTCTTTGCATATGCAGCCGCTGCCTCAACACTGAACGTAAGTGATGTTGGCAGTTCCTCGCATACAGTGGTCGAATACGGATACTCCGGTGCAGGTCTTCTGAGAGCCCTGTTTGTCATCGAACATAGCTCGCAAGACATGCAACAAGCGAAGACTGTCATGCAGGGCGTCGGTGATGTGATAGCATAAATGTCGGTGTACATGTTTTACTATAGCGACCGTATGACCTCGATGCCGCTCATTTTTCAATGAATCTATCGGGTGGGATCCTTCACCACCCCTGCACGTTGGAATGGGTGAGTCATTTAAGGTCCCCGTGCACGGGCCGTTCTAGTCCGAGGTTTAAATCTCTGAAATATAGCCACGATCGTCGGTGAGCGAGCTGGCAACCTCATGCACAGAGGTATGTCATGTAGATGCAGATAACAGCAGAGTTCGGCCCAGACTGCTAAATGTTCATCAGTTGATATGATGCAGGCTTTGACGGTAGTCAGCCCTTGAAATGATGGCGCCTTTCACCAGTTTAACAGTGGTTGAGGTGGAATTCGATGTATTTCAGCTTGTTTTTTTGGCTATGACTCGAGCGGCCCAGTTAAGGATAGACTGAAGCTGGTACAACCTAACTTTGGCAGACCCGCAAGGACTGAACTGCGGTATTATAAACTTACGTTTTTATAGGCTCGTCAAGCCTACATACATGCACATGTATATTACTACTGTAATTATAAACTTCTACTGCGCCAGTGTCTAATGCACAAGGCATCAACCGATGACACACCAAAATGTGGTTTACATACAAGCATGCACACATACATCACTTGCTACATTTTTAGAAGCCGCTTTTGTCATTTTAAACACTTTTAACATTCTCAGCCATAAAACACATATCCCTAGCTGGTGTCAATGATCAATTTCGAAACATTTTAGGCCTAAATCAATGGCAGAGGTCACGTGGGCTGTTTCAATAAACAAGACTTACAACAGATAATGTATCTTATGCCTACATTATCTGTGCCACCTATATGGGGCGTAAGATTGTCCAAAAAGGTGTATAGTGGATGACCTCAGACAGAGTGGGAACTGTAATGAAACTGATTACTCGCTTACTTTTGTGGGTGGAGAACTCAACAACGTAGGCTAATCACCGTTATCAAATTTGGAGTTATTTGAAAAAGGTGCAGTTTTTGAATTAAAAATAAATAGGTTTTTTATTTGTTTTGGGTTTCACTAGTTTTCTTGATGAAGAAAACAATACTGTGGCAGTGCAGTGAGTAACTCTGAGTTCAGAGCCGCAGTCCACACTAAAGCAGCATGATCTGATTAACATCACAACTGCTGCAATGTTAATTAATGTAAATTACAATTCACCAAGTGTTTCTACCAAAAGTATAAATATCTAATTTGGGACTTTTGCAGGTATTTAGGTTTTTTAAAATCCTAAAAACCTTAACCTTAAAAAGCCCTGCCCCTTGATAAGTGCTGATGTTCTGAAGATCCATGCCTCAAAATTGAGACCCATGCAGCACCATTCCAGAAGATCTTTTCAGCCAAGAGCAAAACACGACTATGGGTAGAATTAACAAACAGCATATAAGCCAGGGCCATGGAAAACCATGCAGGTCCTCGATCAGTGTGACATATTTTCTATCCACCATCAATCACAGTACATGTACGCTACTCATTTTGTATCCGAGCTTGCAATAGGGAGCTAGTGATACATACCTGTGTCCTCTGCTGTGGTGGTAAACTGTAATCATAAACCCAAAAATTGTGAAAGTTTTATCTAAAAGCTAAGTGTAAGGCACCAATTATTCTTGAGCACTAAAATCAAACCTCATTCCTGGTTCTTGTATCAAGTAATTCCAAGCATGAAAACTAGTATTTAATGAAAAGTTTAAGAAACAAGCCGAGACTTTCCCTCGCAACAAAAATATTTCTATTAAGCCTGTCTGATCACTCTCAAATAATCTGAAATTGACCACTCAATCCAAGAAGTCCATTATGCTTATATTACTTGACTAGCCACTAAAAACAGTATCTCAAAGCTCACGATTTAGGAAAGATTTCAGCCTATGATTACAAGTATTCTGTCAAACTACTAAGCCGCAACATCAGCAGTGTGCATAGCACTACCATATTAGCTGAACACAAACAAGGAAGTGGTATCACCATGCTGTCTGATGAAAATTAAGATGCGGTAAAGCCTACCACCACATCAGCCGAGGATAAGTAAGGAACTGGCATCACCACACCAGCTGAAGACTATATACCATCAGCTGAAGACTATAAAGTGCTTTTCAGTGGAGCTGATGATGTCACTTTGTTCTTCAAGCTGACCAAGACATTTCCAGAGAGCAGGCTTGTTGAGCAGTGAGAAAGGTAGGAGTTTTCGAAGCTCTTCATAGATGTGCAAGAAATGACAGCCTGGATCACTGCTGCTTTCTACAACCAAACACAAACTTCCAGGCAAAGAATAAAATCTAAAACTTACGAATTTACAAGTAATTCGTGTTTAAAAACTCGTCTTTCAACACTAAAATAAACAATTAATTTGAAATAACCTTTCATAAAAGCATCTCGTTTCTTCCTTTTTGTACGAATGATTTTGAAAATGGACTTTGAAAGGTAAACTGTGCAGCAATGACTGTAGCATTACCACTCAAAAAAAAAAGATTTGGGAACATGACTTTCTTTCCTTTTTGTCACAGGCCTATAGTCTCTGTGCACTATGAAATTATCCAGAAATTTTACAATACACATGAAAGTACTTTCTTCCTATTTTGTACTTTGTTGCATTAATTTATCCCAATTTGCAACCTTTCCACTAAAACTTTGCTTTTTATAGCAGCATGTTTGAATAAGCCAGCAATTTATAAAATATCTGAGTCATATTGCAACATTTCTTCCCGACTTGATTTGACCAAGGCTGGAAATCTATAAACCTACAACCATAAAATGGGAAACTGAGCTGATCAGGCAAACGGAATCAATGCAGACAAAGCCCCTTCTACACTTGCCTGATGAATGGACATTAAATGCACTTGATTAAGCAATGATTTTACAATAGCTTTGTTTGTTGGAATTCTGTATAAATATCTCACATTCACACTGAGCAACTTATTACTACTTCTTGAAGTTCTTGCTACCAAACAAGATTTGCATCACACTGACTCTTGCTCATACAGGAGGGAACATTAACAAATGTTTGGAAACAACATCACAGATTGCTAAAGCCATTAATCAGTAAGTTCTTAACTGACTTCATGCTACTTGCTGCTGCTCACTGCGAGCATTCTGCCCATCTGCAACACACTTTATGCTGAGAACCCTTTCCCAGTTCATGGCCCACGACTATTCAACCTTGTATCTGTCCCATACAGTCATAACCAGAAGGCCAGTGCTTTCTGATCATATTTCCCTCCTAGCTTGTGTCTGCGCCTCCATGGATATCAGATTCTAATTCTGTTTTACTTAGAAGCTACAAGCAATCGATGCCTTATGCATTAATACAGTGGTACTATAGTAGTTATCACATTTTAGAATGTCAGTACTGGCAAAACGCAGCACTATAGGAGTGCAACAAAAGTCACTTCACAGTGAAGTCACAGCCTCTGTATTGACACAGGCTGCGGCTTCACTTTGATGTTGGCTGGGTCTATCCTACAAAAAACAAAATAGCAAAACTGAAAAAACTTACCTTTGTGGTGTTCCATGTGTCTTGATATAATTTCAACCACACTTCTGTGAAGCTGTTGGTTGTACCTTATCACCTGTCGGAAACCAATCAGTCATAGCAATTAATTCCAGTGCCAGGACAAAGCAAACTGCTTCTAACCTCTTTGTACTGTAGTCTTCTACAAAAGACATTTTTTATAATTAACGAAACACATTTCATTCACACAATTAAAGGACTCTAATTAGTATTCCACTGACATTTGATGGGTACTGGTAAATTATCTGATGCACAGCCAAACTTTAAAAACTCTTCCTCTACATGCATTAACAGTTCAATGCCTATCAAAACATTTCTGCTGTTCAAAATAAAAACCAAACCAACCACATATTCTCCTTCGTTTGATGAGTGTCTACACAGATGACCAGCTGCCTCAAGACTTGAAAGCGTCTTCTTCCAAATCAGTGGCTCCTATTGAACACAAACACACAAGTAGAAGCTGGCTTAACAGCGGCTCAGTTCAAGGTTAGTTTAAGCCGTTTGCTCCTGAATCTAGAATTCAACTGCCAGCATTAATGGTTTCACAGTTCACCAATAAATTACCAACACCCCAAAATACACTGAGACTGGAACACCAACTGCAGAGGTCAAAGGTGAATGTACAACAAAAGCACCTTACAAACAGACAGCATAAAGTGATCGTCCATAAGAGCACAACATAAGAGACCTAACCAGCAATCACCTTACCTTGACATCCATTATCTAAGGCACGAAGGCATCTTTACATAAACCTATATCATCGTTACCTTGCCTTATCCAGCACGTTCGCTGAGTCAGAGGTTCCCTCTATCACCCAAATAAGTAAGTAACACACACCTATAACATTAGCAGTGTAAGACCACAGAAAATCTTACATATGTTAGAACATTTCATTCAAAGAGCATGCTCTATAAATCAGCATAATGAAGACAACAATGTTAATGATAATTACACAAGATATCCCTGAAGCAATGCAGTGCAAGAGTTTTGTGATAACTAACTAAACAAGACTATACTTGATTTTTGTTGGATAATCTGAAGAATATTAGGACGTGTATAATGAGTGAAAAAAGACACTGGATCTTGCCCACAACCAAATCATTCACAACTTTTGCCGAAGTCAAGAAAATTTTTTTAAAATTCAACTTACATTAACCACTGCTTCAACAGTACGTTTAACAGCCTCAAAAAGATCACGTTCAGATACCGTCTGCGACTCTTTCTCGTCCAGATCTGCTAAAATGAGCTTCATGAACTCCTCTTGAAGCTGAAGCTATAAGAAGAGTCAGAACAGAGAGACGCGAACAAGATCTACGCAACTGATTCTTTTTAAAATCACAACTTAGGTAAATCAAGACCATAATGTAGTAGCTGAATAACAAAGGCATTTTTGGAAGAAACTCTAAATACCAATTACAAGCAAAATGATGTTCTCTCTGTTTAGCTTTGTCCATTTTTGCTTAAGATGTACCCAGTCAAACGTTTCCTATGGGACTTATCCAGTAGCCTGCCACAAAATTGTGTACTATAGCCAGGAAGAATGATCTGAACGTTGCATAAATGTATGTAACTGAACACTTATATAACGCCTTTCAGGAACATCATAAAGGCCATGACCTATTGACTTTTGCGACAAAATAAAATACTTAATTCCTTACTTACATCAGACAGGATGGTTATCAACTACTGCTGGAATGAGGAAGGCAAGGGAAAGCCTGGAGGTTCTTGTTTTGCCATTCTAGAATGACAGGCTTTTCAAAACAGATAAGCTGTCCAGATATTTTCAAAATAAAACGAGATCATCGTTGAAACTTTAAAATAAGATGACAAGTTGACTGGTGAATCAGAAATGCTACAAACTGCACAGACTGCCAGACACTGTGATACAACCCACCACAATAACCAGCAGCAATATTACGCATAATTCATGTGTACATCGGAGTTAAAATATCATCAGACCGTAATTACTCACTTCACGTGACAGTCTCTGTTGGTCCAGTTCACCCTCTGGTAAGCTGCTGACTTCTCTGGCCAGGCGATCAGGCAGAACAAACGGCTTGTCATAAACGGTCCGGTAGAGTTGCGGCAGATGCAGCATTCGCTCTGTTTCAGCCGAGGGACAATGGACAATGGCTGAAACCAATCAGCCCCTTTGGAAAAGATACTCCACACTATCTAACTTAGAAGAAATCATTAGGTAACGCCTTACAGTATCAAACGTTATGCTAAAAGCACTAATCTAATCTGATAACTGACTGCCCAAGTCTTATCTCAGATGAGATTAAATCATAATTGTAAGTGTAAACTCCAAATTTATAAAGCGCTACTTAAAAGCTAAGCGCAAGGCACCAGCTTACTGAGCGCTGCGTCAAGTCTGTGAGGTTGTCCAAAGATGCCATGTCAAGAACCAGAGAGGAGGGGAGAGGAGGCTAGGGTGGGTTGTTTTTAAGCTGAAAGAAATGGGAAGACTGATTAAATGTGTTGAAACAATAAATAATTTGTCATACAATCAATTTTCTGACAACTGTATCATTGATGAAATAAATAACATGTATAGATATATATAATATATATTACCATAGTGGTATGCTTTTATCTCTCGAATGCTCCTGTAAGTCTGAAGAGTACCACGCACATGAAGAAGTTGACCAATACTGAATCCACTGGAACCTTGTTCAGACTCTCTTAGAACCAGCTCCAGTTTGCCTTCTATTGGCCCACCCTTTAGCTCATCTATTAACAACAAACATGACGTATTAATTTTTTACGATACAAATCAAAATTACATAAATATCTGAATATACTGTTTATTTAGTGGTGTACATGTTTTCAGAGGGAGAAACAGAGCTTCCACAGGATACCATAGCTTGGTCAAACAAAGTACAGGACATAGAAAAAAGTTGCTTACCACCAAGATCCTTCCTTAGGCTACAAGGTCCTCTGACTGCCTTAACCAGGTTATGACACAAATAAAAACTTTTCGAGGCAAGAGTATTTTGGTGCCTGGGCCAAGTTTCTTGAACGCACTTCATGAATTTGCCTCGTCCACTAAACCTTTCTCACCTTACACATCTTAGACTCTGTCTGTCTGTCTGTCTGTCAGTCAGTCAGTCTGTCTGTCTGTTTGTCTCTCTCTCTACCTGTTTCATTGTGTTTATACTAGGCCATTTCTCTGACCTCCAAGAATCAATCAGTCTGAGCTTAGGCATTAGTGCATCATTAGTAATTATCATTTTTATGAAGTGGCCAGAGAACTTAGATTAGGTTAAATGAATTAATCATCTGGAAGGAACATGACAAATTTAAGCAATTCTGCCCAATAACAGCCAAAAGTGAAGCAAACACCTCACTACTTAGCATCCTCTGAATCCTGAATCATTTGATGCTCTGGGCCTTTGCATCAGTTGAGGCAGATAGGCACCAACCACACAGTTCACCTCCAATTTCCCTCTGTCACCAAGCTGTGTTTATGATGATGATGACGACGAAGATGATGATGATGATAATGATCATCTACTGGGCATGGGTCCAGATTTTTGCCTTGGCCCAGTTTATTTCTACTCCAAATCTAAGTGACTCATGATCCATTATCTCAAAGGACCAAACCAGGATCTCCTCATTTCGGCCAGGAGAGCCACATTATCAGCATAGTCCAGATTGGTAAACTGCTCCAAGCCAATATATGCACCTGGGTGCCCTCACTCAATTATCTCCTCAGTGACCTCGTCCACAGGGCATAGGAACAGGTCTGAAGCCATTCCGCATCCATGTTGCACTCCTCTATCCACCCACAACCATTCCAGTGTTGCATCATCATCAATGCGAGCCATACTCATCGTGCTTATGTGCAATTCCCTCATCAGAACTATTGTCAGCTCCAGTATTCCAAGAAACAGTAGTGGCCTCCAGATGGCAGCATGATCCACTAAGTCAAAGGCTGACTTCCGATTGAAATAAGGAATCCACGACAATTGTCAAAACTTTCTTCCAGATTGAATCATTATTCAGTGTGTGCACAAGTGATCGATTGTGAAGCCGTTCTGCTCCCTTCATCTCAGACGAAGCTGGTCTCTTCTGATTCTTGACAGGAGAAGCCTGTGAAGACCTAGCCAGGCACTGACAACAGGGAATGTTGCGATCGTTCTTGCAGTCCCAGCGGTTGCCTTTGTCCTATTAAAAAAGGAAGGATAATTTCTCTGGTTCATTCACTCTGTAAAAACACAGTTACAGACACCTGTTATCACACTGTTGAACCACTTTGTACCCACTTCTCTTTCAGCTTCATGCAACTCGGCTGTTAAGTGGCAGATACCTGAAGCCTTTCCATTCATCACCCAACACACCTCAGCCACCACCTCTTGTTTGGTGGGTGGGGAGCATTTAACTGATGGCTCCAGCTAAGTGGCTTGTAAGCTTGAATCCATTAATACCGGGTGCAGTAGATAAGGCCTTCATAATATTCCCTCCACCACCCAAAAAACTTCTGGCTCCTGTCACTCAAATAGAAGCTCATCCACACTCTTTATCAAACTCGAGACCCGTAGCATCATGGAACACTGTTTCTGAAAGTTGGCAAAATGTGCGTTCCATAGCTGGAACTTTCAACCTTTGAATCCAGGCTTTGGTGGAGATCTTCTATTCCAGCTACTAAGTCTGACCTCCAGTCTGGCAACAACTGCTATCTGGTCAGTGTCACATTCCATGCTGTGACGAATTCTGCAGTTTTGCAGTAGCCTCCATTTGGTATTGACAAGGATTGGTCCAAGTCCTTCCCTGTATTTACAATCACTCATATCTTTTGTCATAGATATCAAGGCATGATTACATTTTAAATAATATATTCAGGGCCTTAAATAACATAGAGCAATTCTAAGTGACTACCCAGGAATAAAATGTTTAACATGCACATTATCACTCAGCAGAATAAATCAGAGACATAGGTCCATTCATAAAAATGGACTTTTAGGCAGTGTTGAATGCAAGACTTCATATTTTCAGACCAATGCAAGAAGAAGACAGTGGGATACCAAGACAAGACCACAGCAGTGCTTGTGGAGTACCAAGAAAGAGACTGAGACCAAGGAACGATGTCCAGGACAATCCAAGACTGATGCTTTTCAGAATGAAGTCCAAACGATAGGAAAGAATAAACCACAAACACTTACTCACATATCAAACACTATTACATTTTATGAATACAAGATCCCCAAAAATAATGTCACCTTAACTTGCACGAAGAGGATGCATAAAGTCCACTATGGCTAAACGTGAGACAAGGAAGATCAATCTTCAGAATTTTCAGAGTGGTTTGCACTTCCAACATTTGAGTTACCAGTTCTTGTTGAAGCAGGTCAATTTTGTAGCACAAGAAATTAAGACAGTGTGTGATACTTAACAAGATCACTTGTCCAAGACAGAACAAGACATTTCCTTCAAGGTAACTTCAAAACCTAAGACATGATCTCAAGACCAAGATGAGACCAAGATAACAAGTTCAAAAAACAGAGAACAAGTCTAAGACATCATAAAACCTGTCTCAAGATCATACAACCATCTCGAGACCATACAATCCTGCTTCTAGACCGGTTACAAAATTTCACATATGGACATGGCAGAAGACTTTGGCAACAAACCTTTTAGTTTATTGATGGCTTCTTCTTGTAGGCTGGATGTGTTCTTGAAGCAAGAACAACTTATGACCCCAGTTCCATCATCGACTGCAACATTCAGTGGAAACACATCATGTCATGGCAGTGCAGTTGGAGCATTAACTAGGTTTCACCAACAAAGTGCTGAAAAACTAGTGACTCACATCTTCCATCATTCCTCTGTTGAATCATAGAGATGCAGACTGCACCGCTTGTAATGAAATGGCAGTAATTCATTTGGATGAGGGATTCAAGGGCCAGGGGCTATTATCTAAGGCAAATTATTTATCCCTCACCCACAACATTGACAAAACACAACTTTAGACCAAAGCTAAACTCAAGAATCATTCATAATTTAAGCAATTTTCATCACCATTCAAAACTTGTTTCTCGTGTATTTTTGCAAATTACAACTGTAGTGATGACTACAAATATATGCATACATCATAATTTTATATACAATCTATTAATATGCATATATATGAATACTTAACCAGCATAAATAATGATTTTGTCCCGTTTATCAACTTTCAAGATGACTCCCAAAATGTCAACCGTAGAAACAGGATGATCTCGATATCGAAATATACCTACGTCAGTGAAAGAAACCTTCACATAAAGACATTTTTACATCAATTAACTGCAGATTTACTTAACCCTTAGCACGCCATAGGAGCAAAATTGCCACACCGGAAAACTTTTCACACACGCCACAGACGCAAAACTGCAAGATTATAGGTGAGCTTACTAAAGTGGTAGGAAGTTAGGGAATTAGCATTCCTCCTACGTAAGTAAGTTCACCACTAATTACAAGCTATAGTTGTCTCCCTTGTTGCTTATACACAAGTGGACAGTTGTGGGGATTTTGGCTTGAAACGTCATATATTTATTCCAGCAACTTGATTGGAGCAACAATTCATGGTCAGAAGTCTACTATGTGATGTAATTCATTTTTTAACTGGGAAGACTCTACATCAGATGAATTGTTTCACAGCCACCAGAGAAAACTAAAATCCAGTGCTCACTCAGTTCCTAGAAACAAAAACCCCATCCCACTGAGGCCAGTAAGGCTGCTAAAATGCCCCTTAAGCACAGAATATCTATACTGATAATGAACTTTTTGTTTCGTTTACTGATCCCAGAAAAGAAAATTTGACAACAACCAAGTTTAACATAAAACATTGTCGGATTATAGGGGACAAATGGCAGACCCAGAAGGGACCATAGCCCTGCTTAATTAGGGCCACCAATTAATATGAAGTACCAATGGCGATGACGCGCATCAGTGTATGTTATATATACATTTTAAATCTTAACTATAAAAATTATAACCTCAACGATTTAGGACTTAAGGCCTACTGTGCTTATAAGCCAACTCTGCCTAACAACCACACAAAAACACACGATATTTATGATTCATTAATCGTAAGAGAAATGCATCAAATGGCTCAGACAAAAATTAGAAGCATCAAGAGAAGGAAGGAAAAATGCACTGCACTCAAGAAGGAATGAGACTAATACACAACAGGAAGAGAGCTTTGCCAAACAATGAGCAGCGAAGATACAAAGTATCATCTCTTACTCTTGATGGGAATCCGTTGACTGGGCTACGAGTATACAAGTGGAAGCGCACCACAGGTGACTTTTCTAGTTATCTGCGCAGTGTCTGCTGATTATGAACATTCTCTTTTTCATGGACTTCAACATCGTTTAGAACAGCATGGTGAATGCCTCTGATTAATTTCTCCTGAAGCAGCGCTATACATATTTCTGATTACAGTTACAATTACAAGAATCACAGCCAAATCATGAATATTGCAAATGAGATGCAGTCAGAAGCAGAAGAAAACCACAGACATTAAAAACGTCTAGAAAACTACGGATAGATACAATAACATATTACTAGTCTTAGTACTTAGTCCTTCATGTACACGTCCACACATCAGGCAATGCAGCTTCTCCATTGATCTCTGTTAACCGCCAGTCTTCCTGCCTCATCCCACGTTATCTCCAAACACCCAAGGTCATCTCTGATGGTCTCGGCCAGTTCTTCCTTGGTCTTCCCCTCCTGCGTTTCCCTTCAGGAATCCAGTTCATTGCTTGATTGGCTCGCATATCTCTGTCCATACGAATTACATGTCCCATCAATTTCAGTCATCTCTTTCTGAGGATATTTTCTATATCTTCATGCCCTGTCCTTTCCTTCCTTATTACCAGACTAGTAGGATTAAATCACAGAATTAACACTGCCAGAACCATCACAATAAGAAAAATATGTTACAACTGAATGACATGGATAAGTAAAGCTGCTACTGGATTTTGAAATCTCATCTCCCAACAAGATCTATTGTAAAAATCAAAGTGTTCATCGATCCTACTGTAATTCTGAAAAGATTAATTTAATAATTACTTCACCAACCAGAATGAGATTCCATTTCAGGCATCTCAAGGAGATCCTGGATGTAGAATTTCGGGAAAGATTCCATGAGACCATCAAGACCCCAGAACTTCGGGGGAAGCAGAGGCGATGCCATCTGCATATACAAATTATAATTATAGAGCTCAAAACCAGTCAACCTCTAATTGAAAAACAAGCATCAAACCACTAAAATCCATGTGAAGATTGCTCTCCTGCATGATGTATCAATCAACAGATAGTCTGTGACTATTACCCGCTGGATAAGTCGAGAAATCTTGGAGCTGGGACTCACTGCTCATAAGTTACATTGCTTCTGAGTTTGTGGTCCATGCTAGAAGATAAATCAACCCAAGGGCTGTTACTTATCAATATGTTATTAATACTCAAGGTATCCAGTTGTTGGTTTCAGTGCGTTATTTTGCCACATCATGTACGTACTTTAGCTGAGAGTTCACAACCAATGGATCATGTCCATAAGGAAGTTTCATCAATGCAGGCATCTGTAAAACCTAAACTTAAAAAAGTATGTGCCTGACTGCAAATGGATGCCATATGCATCGACCTGGAGTTTTTTCTAAGTCACTTGAACTCATATTCAAGCTTTCAATGCTACGTATGATCTTTACAAGCAAAAATGGCAGCATTATAACATTTATAAGTGATAAAAATTTAGAGTAATGGAACAAATAAAAGATAACAGAGAAAAAGTTAAGTGGATATGCTGTCGCTCACCCTTTTTTATTCCTCTCTCCTCTTCTCTTTAATCTCTCCCTACTTCTCTCTATTCTTTCTTTCTTTCTTTCTGTCTGTCCATTTGTCTCTCCCTCTCTACTTGCCAAGCTACCTATGATGCTAAGCAACAGTACATGTGTACCTGTACCTAGTGCCTCAAATAAGTTGTGATATAGCTACCTAACAGATATAGAAACGTACACTTTAAGCAACTGTGTGTTACCGAACTGCCTGGCCCCCTGCAGCGACTGCCTCAGGGAAGGTATTACAGGTGAGTGCTCAAACAATCGACACTGAGTCATTGTGTTATGCAGATTAACACCACGTAAAAAGTAGGGCTCACTTTATTACAGGTGAGTACTCAACTGTTCAAGCATCAGCCGCCATGTAATACAGCTAACAAAAAGTCGAGACTTGTGTCTGTCATTAAATCAGAACTGAAGCTTTAGCTAACTACATAGTGCGTCAATAAACAATTCATCTTCACACCAGTTCTCACCTGTACTGCCTGCAGAATTACACAGAATGTAGATCAGAAGAAGAAGAAAACGAACAGCATTCCATTAAGCCAGTCCTGTGAAGCAGCCATGGGAATGAGGTGTTAGCAACGTCAGTATTCTTAGCCTAAGCATATCAGGGCTGGTGGCCAGCACTCTCCCTTGCCACCTGATCTTCCCACTGACAGTGCATTTGCTAGGGGGTGCAAGTGGAGCCGAAATCTAAAAACTTTCTGCCCTGGCGGGATGTGTAGTACGTAAATTAAATGTTCTAAAAACAGTAAATTACAATGACTGTCTTTTGATACGTTGTTCAAACTAGCGTTGGTCCATCTGTACAGAATTATTAACTTGCTTCATCATAAAAGCTGATTTATCAGTAACGACCAAAGAATAAACTAAAGCAAATGATATCAAAATGCCAGAGAACAAGCAGTCGTAGTTAACTTAAATATAATAATTAAAATACCGAGATTGAGTTAAACAATGTTAAGAACTAAAAAAATTAGGAACTAAAAAGAATCTCTGACATGTCTGAAGTATGACTCAAAATCTGAATGTTCAAGAATAACATCAAATCTGAGCTGCTTATAACTAGTTAGGAAAGCGCTTTATTGATAAAAATAGTTACTAGCAATTAGTAATGTAGACTATATTAGTAAATTATCATATCGAAAATAGGGAATTCATAAATAAATCAATGATTTCCATCACTGTCAGATAATGATCTTCAACGCAACACAAAATAACCTCACCTCCTGCAATCTCTGCACAGGTCAAAACTGAAAACATTCCTCTTCCACAGATCCAATCCTGGTTCCTCTTCTTTCCATTTTCTCTCCACTCCAATTCTATACACCATCCATCATAGCCACCTGACTGGCTGCCTGCCTGCCAGACCCTTGGGTTTTGACCTGGAACCGAATCTGACCCAACTGCCTATCGATTTTGTTTTGACTAAGTGCTCATGAATAACCTGGTATCTACGACTGAGCTTTCTTTGAGTGCTGTAGAAATCTCAAGTCTATCATTACGATTTCTACATGGCTCACATAACAATAAATAAGTTGTTTTAAAAGGTCTGAGACTAAAAATCAAAAGCATATTTTTTGCTTTAATGACGTAAGTCTAGTGGGTAACGTTCATACGGTTGTAAACAAGTCTGAGATGTCACAAGATTGAAGTCAATCTACAGATAGCCTCGCTAGATTTGGTCCATTATAACTATGACACTTTACATATTTTCCTATAAAATTATAAAATAAAAAGTCACACAAACGACAATGAAAAATAAACAGAGGTGGTAAGGCAAACACCGTAAGTGCCATCAAGAACACGTAAACATACAAAGTTAACCGAAAATTATAGCTAGGCAATCCATTATATTAGTGGGAAATTATTTGCCTCAATTTCACACCTTTAAGAACTACAGCCTCTTACCAGTATGGTACGTTTTGCAGGCTTGACAACGGTCAGCAAAACAAGCAACCATTCCCGGTGGATAACATTGCTATACACTGAACTTCCAATATACCATAACTTAAATCTCGGACAAAGTGGACAAGCAAATGTTTTTCCTCAATACCTTGGCTAATAAGGAAGCAGGCATAGTACTGTTGCAAGCTATTTATGGCCTTCCCTGGCTGCTAGTCTTTGCATTGAAGACAGTACAGACACGTTAAACAATTAGATGTCCTACCTTCACGTGTCGTTAAAATTTAATTAGCTTATAAATATTTATCGATGTGCGCGACTGTATCGATCATACTACAACAAAGCCAACAATATCTTTCAGTTTCACCCAAGTTCGACGACATACATGACCCCAAACATCTTTATCCGCCTTCTGGACGTTTTCAAGTCCAGGGTCCACAAAGCTTCTTTATGTCATCTGCAGTAACAACACTTTTAGCCTAAGTCACTCCATACCAATGCAAAGCACCTCAATTGAAGTAAATGCATTTACCTCATACAGTTAAATTTATATTCGATTTAAAAATTGATTTGCAAATGACTTTTAATCAAATATCAACGCGAAAGCTTTGCCGCTACCTCCAATCTATTGCATTTTCTTACTGAACCATGTCGCCGAAATCTCTGCTGTGTACACAAACGTAGCCCAATCGACGCCCAAAAGTAATAACAATTGGCGCAAGAGTCCCAAAGGTGCTTGCTTAGAACCACTTGGCTGAAATCTGCACAGTGTCTTGATACCTTTTACTTTGTATACATTATGTAAAGTTGATATTATGAAAACAGAACATTTGATCAGAGGGCATTAATGCAATATGACAGTTGCATATTACCGGTATCCACGGTTACCTTTTAGTGAAGAAAATAGGTAAACTAGCATTATAAATGTAACGTACATGGTTTTATTTAGCGGCTGTATGGTCTCGACAGTGCTCATTTTTCAACGCATTTATCGGTTGACACCACAGCTGCCTGTTTGAATGGGCACCAACGCCATTTAAGGCCCCCCGTGTACGGACCGTGCTAGCCCGAGATTTAAATCTCTGAATATAGCCGCCATCAGTATGCGAACCGGCATCCTCAAGCACAGAGGCTCCTTGACGTAAGTTTTAGCCAATGGTTGTAATCATCTCATAATGCGGTTCATAACACAGCTGGCGATTATGAGGGTTTTTTAGTGAAAATATGAGCACTTTCAAGCAAGACGTGATTATAGTAGGCCTACATTTTAGAAGTAAATTTCAGCAAGTTAGAATATGTTGTCTGATGCGATTCGCGTTTGCAGCCAACCTACCCCAACAGCAATGTCATCACATAGGCCTATAGGACAGATGAAGCCTATTTGACAATATTCTCATATGGGCTTCATATGTCCTACATGCGGAATCATGTATGTAATGTGTCTATGTATGTGTATATGTATGTACATATATATATGCATGCATGCATGCATGCATGTATGTATGTATATGTGCGTGTGTATGTATGCATGTATGTTATCAGTTGAAGGCGTGCGTACTTAACGAGTTTTATTCAACTTTGAACTGCGCGCGTAGTAAGGATAGGTATTTAGCAATTAGGGGCCTAAGCTTTTCCAGCACGCTTCTTATATAACCAAGTGTTTACTGGAACCTTCGCTAAAACCTACACTAACGGACTGACTATAACTACTCTTCGCTCCGCTGCTAGTGGTAATCTACTAGTGCCTCGCGCTCGCACCTCGACCATGCAGCGTCGTGCTTTCTCTGTTGCTGGCCCAACCCTCTGGAATGGACTTCCTGTTACTCTACGTCTTCTGCCCCGGGATTTTACCTCTATCTTCTTTTCTTCTCTTAAGACTGTTCCCTTTCGGCGAGGTTGGTTTGGGAGCGCTTCTGAGTAGTTTTCTTGAAGGGGCGCTATATAAGTGTTCTGTATAAATAAAAAATAAAGAAATACTGGCAACTCTGTACGACTCTCACAAGCTTCACACTATTACATACAATCATGACAGAAGGGTCGAGGCCCTACGGTCGCTATAGAAAAACGTGTACACTTACATTTACATTTACATAATAAGGTGTGGTAACACACCTTCTAACACCTTCCAACAGGCGGTTCATCAGCATGTGCCACCATCAGAAAAATGAGAATTTTTTAGCATGCGCCACTGTAACAATGTATGTAGGTCTATGTATGTATGTATGTATGTAGGCCTATGTATGTATGTATGTAGGCCTATGTATGTATGTATGTATGTATGTATGTATGTATGTATGTATGTATGTATGTATGTATGTATGTATGTATGTATGTTTGTATGTTCGTATGTATGCATGCATGCATGTATATATGGATATATGGACGGATCATTGGATGGATGGATGCGCACCATAGCATGAATGCGCATAAAGGTGTTCTGCCGACTTGTGCTTGTGTGCGTGGGCTGATGCGTATGAGTAGTGTGGATGCAGGCGTTCAGGGTTGTTGCGCGGGGTGGGTTATATCATCGCGGCTTCAAAGTAAAGTGGTACGTAATTCCGCCACTGCCATATGCGGGTAGTGTCAGTCCGAAGCCTGGATAAAAGAGGACGATGCTAATCGTCTACGATATGACACAGCGTTGTTAAACGGAAACTATGCATAGAAATGGCGCTCAAAGTTTAGTTTTTCAAGTATGAGATACTGGAGGGTGAAATTAGCTTGAGGGTCGTAAGATTCAAGGATTAGGCAGACGACTACAGTGGATGCTGCTTAGAACTGGAGCAGCGATATGAGGTAGGGAATCAGAGTAAGATTTGTGGAAGAGGAATGTTTTCAGTTTTGAATGAAAGTCCTGCGCAGAGACTGCAATAAGGGCAGTGCTGGTGAGTTCGTAGGATGGGTCAGATAGGCCTGACTGTTGCTATTCTGGTCGGAGTTTGTTCCAGAAGAGCGGAACAGTTTGGGCTATGCAGCAATTTCCAGATTTTGAAGATGAATGACAAGAGGGCGGAGAAGTGTTAGTGTGAAAGAATAGTGGATTGAGTGTCGTGGTTGAATTGTAAATGACTGACGAAGATAGGAGGGTGATTGGGAGGACTGGAATAAGAATTGTAGCGAGAAGGCTTTGTATTAGGGTCCTATAGGCCAATTCGTTCAGGTATTTTAAGCCAGCTAATTATGTTATGCTATGCTATGTATATATGTATGTATGTATGTATGTATGCATGCATGTATATATGTATGTTTGCACGCATGTATGTATGTATGCATGTATGTATGTATGTATGTATTTATGTATGTATGTATGTATGTATGTATGTAGGCCCTATGTATGTATGTGTATGTATGTGTGTGTATGTGTGTATGTATATGTGTATGTAGGCATGCATGCAAGAATTTATGTGTGTAAGTATGTATATATTGTTACATGTGAAGTACTATCAGAGGATGGGAGACAGAGGTGTGTTAACTTTACGCTGGAAAAAGACGACCTCTATCGGCGCAGAGTGAGAAATAGTCGGAACATTTGCTGTCTTTGGTCTGGTTGGACTGTTTTGGGTTTGGTTCCCAGGAACCGTTTTCGTGTGTTTGATCCGTGGGTCCTTTTGATGCTTTGGTGTTGTGGTGGCTCGTTCTCGTTGGTTAAAGTTTTGTGTTACGACTTTATGGAGGTGTGATTTGTGTTTATTTAATTATAGCATGATTAGCATCTGTAAATATTGTGCATAGGAAATAAGTACTTTAGCTGATATTTGATGCTAATGTTCATTTAGAAGTTCCCGAGGCTTTTAAAATGTAACAATATAAATACGTATGTGTGCATGCATGTATACTTGCACAGGCACTTATCAGAACAATAATTATTATAGTGCTGCACACATGATTGTTTGAGCAAGTGATTTCAAGGTAGTATTAAAATGTTTGTTGAACAGAGTCAAATGCAACAAATGTTTGTACATATCTCAAACGGAAGACTATTTCGAAAGGAAGGTCCAACACACGGGAATTAAGGCACGATGGGCTATAGTTGTGCAGGAGCGCGGCATCCGCATATCTTCACCGGCAGCACAGCGCAACGATCGCGCACCCGGTTGTAATTGTAATTGCAATTGTAATTTGAGATTTATAAAGCGCCTCTTGGAGGATAAACTCAACAGAGGTGCTCCCGACCCGAAAAAGTAAAATCACTGTTGAACAGCACATGCTTCAGGCGCCTGCAGAATACTGAGAGGGGGAGAGAAAGGGTTGACTCAAGACTGGAACACGGACCTCCCTGATGTAAGCTGGAGAATAGTGAACTTTATGCTTTCCTCAAAGAGGAGCCAGTGAAGTGTCTCTCTCACATAATCCAATTGATGGAAGAATTTTGCAGCTGGAACAGTAGTCTGGCGGCGCAGTTGACGACAGACTGACGCCGACGGATTCTGGATTTCAGCAGATATGCTATAGAATGGAACTTAACGAACGAATGGCAATGTACTGTGGAACAAAATGACAGATTGCGCCGTATTGTAATTGTAATTTGAGATTTATAAAGCGCCTCTTAGAGGATAAACTCAACAGAGGTGCTTCCGACCCGAAAAAGTAAAATCACTGTTGAACAGTACAGTCTTCAGGCGCCTGCGGAACACTGAGAGGGGGAGAGAAAGGAGCTCAAGTCGCAATACTCGAGGGAGACGATTCCAGCAAGTGGGACCAACGTAGGCAAAGCTTCTCGACTGGGCTGCAGCGTACGCATGCGAGGGACAAACAGAAGATCTTGAGTGGCCGAGCGAAGGTTGCTACGGCCCAGCAACGAGGAGACCAAAGTGCAGAAGTCCATGAGGTAAAGGGGAGCAGAGCCAAGAACACAATTGCGCACGAGGGACAGGATCTTAAAGTGGACACGCTGCTGGACGGGGAGCCAGTGAAGAGTGTCACGAGTATAAGACGAGATATGACCATACTTTGAAATGCCCCCTATGAGACGAGCAGCAGAGTTGAGCACAGATTGTAGCTTAGCAGTGCTGGCAAGCGATAGGCTGGTAAAGATGGCGTTCCCAAAGTCAACCCTGGTGCAAATGAGGGCATGGACCAGCGTGGAGAAAGGAAAGAGTACGGCGAATGGTACGGAGCTGACGAAGATGGTAAAAACAAGAGCGAGAGACGCTGTTAACATGAGCAGACAGGGAAAGCTCCTGATCCAGTACAATCCCGAGATCCCGGACCGTAGTAGAGAAGGAGATATCTGGAAATCTTTGGCGTAAGGAGGAGAGATCGATCTTGGCGAGCTGTAAGCGACCACCAAGCCAGATGAACTGGGTCTTATTACAGTTCAACCAGAGGCGATTGGAGGACATCCATAGGTCAAGAACAGATGTGGCATCGAGAATCCTCTGGACAAGGGCAGGGGCTGCCTCCGCCGGACCATGGGCATAAGCCTGGGTGTCGTCTGCATACTGAAGGACGGCAACACTCAGTGGGAGGAGGGTCCGAGCTAGATCAGAGGTATATAAAATATAGAGGAGAGGAGCTAGGACGGAACCCTGGGGGAGACCAAAAAATATGGGAGACCAAGGGGACCGTGAGGGCCCAAAAACGACAGATTGAAGGCGGTCGGAGAGGAATGATCGAAACCAGGTGAGGGCAGAGCCTGTGATACCAAAGGAAATCTCCAAACGCTCTAATAAGATGGAATGATCAACGGTATCGAAAGCAGCACTTACATCGAAAAGGGCCAGAAGGGTGACCTGTCTGCAATCAATAGCCCCAAAAACGTCAGCAAGAAGACGAGTCATAAATGATTCGGTGGAATGGTATTTCCTGAACCCAGACTGAAGAGGAGGCATAAGAGAGTTAGTGTCGAGGTAGTGAGATAGCTGACAAGAGACGGTCTTTCAAGGAGCTTGGAGAGAAAGGACAGGTTAGAAATGGGACGGTAATTTCAGGGGGCACTAGGGTCAAGGCCCTGGCGCTTCAAAGATGGAAAAACTACTGCACGTTTGTGGGAGGGCGGGATTGAGCCCTCAGCCAAAGAAGTGTTACACAAAAAATGAAAAAAAGGAATAAGATCGTCAATAAATTCCTTAATTAAAAATGGAGGAAGTGTGTCCAGTTCACAGGACTTGGCTGATGAGTTCAGGATTAGCTGATGGACATTATCCAGAGATAAAGGGCTCCAACTATTGAGCCTGGAAGACGTGGGAGGGAAAGAGGGAGGAGGCGAACCCTCAGTAGACTGGCGAACAGAGTCGATCTTCCCGCGCATGTAGTTAAGGTAGTCCGTGGCGGTGAACTGAGGCTGCGCTGAAAAACCGGAGGCGGTGGAGCGAGCAAGGACAGCACAGAGCGAGCGCCAAAGTCGACGCGGATTACTCTTCTCTCGATCGATCAGCGACTCCCAGTAGGCCGCCTCCTTGACTCGGAACTCCCGATGCATTGCGCGGAGGAGATGTAGCCACTCTAGACGGTCAGCTGGGTCATGAGTTCGACGGTGTCTACGCTCAAGACGCCTGACGCTACGACGCAAGGCACCGCAGGACAACGGGAGAAGGCGATCGATGAGAAGGCGAATGGAGGAGTCGTAGAGGTCGAAGAGCTCGGTTGTATTACAGGAGGCCAAGGATGAGAGGTCGCCGCACAGGGGAGTGTTGACCAGGCCAGCGCGGAAGAGATCACGGTCCAGATTATTCCAGCCTCGTACGGATCGGAGAGCGTAAGACGGCTGGGAAGAGAGGAAGGGTATGTTGAAGAGAAGAAGACTGTGATCAGACAGAGCCGTCGGTTCAATTGTGAGGTCCAAGATGTTGCAGTCGTCACGGGTGATGACAATGTCAAGCCAGCCACCCAAAACGTGGGTGGGTTCCGCAACGTGTTGGGTGAAGCCAAACTGGTAGAGTAGGTCGTTGAAGCGAACGGACTCCGGAAGATCAGGGTTTTCGAGATGAATGTTGAGGTCGCCGGTGATGACGAGCTGGGAATTGAAGGTGGCGAAGGTCTCAAGGAGCACGGAGAGTTCGGAGAAGAAGGTGGAGGAGAGAGGCGCAGAGCCCGGACGATATAGGGCAAGTACCGTGACTGGTCCACGAATCGACGCGCAGGAGAGGCATAAGGCTTCGAAGGAGGAGACAGGAAGAGGGAGAGGAATCCTCTTAATGGAGAGGTGGTCACGATGGTAAACGACGATACCACCGTGGTTCTGAGCGAGAGGGTTAGACTGAGAGTCGACCGCACGAGGAGCGTCGAGGAAACAGTAGCCCGGAGGAGCAGCACGACGGACAGCGTCGTCCGAGGAAGAGGAATGCCAGGATTCCGTTACGACGAGAAGATCCAGGGCGTGATGAGAGATCGAGTTTGCCACCTGTGAAAACTTGTTACCCAGCGATCTGCGTTGAGAGTGCCGAACCTGAGGCCGCCATCGCCATGTGTCCCCGCAGATGTGAAGGAAACAGAGGACCGAGGAGGGTCAGGAGGCGGAAAAAAGATTGACGACGAGAAGACAGCAGCGCGGTCTTAGCGCGAGCCGGTAGCCATAGGTGTAGATTGAAGAGGATCTTGCGTACCGAGCGTGAAACGACCAGACCCGGGCGATTACAGGCTCGCAGGTCTGTAGAGGTGTACACAGGCGTCGGATGAACGCTCGAAGGAGTGGCCCGAGACGTAAACATCGTCGAAATAAATTGAATTAAATTCCGTAAAAACCAGTCCAGACGACGCAAAAAATCAACGGAGATGGCGACGAGAATGGAGACGGTGTAAATATCCAAAGAAAAAACTTAAGACGCTCGAAAACTGAACAAAACCGATGGAAAACACACTAACTAACGAGTCGGCAGTCACACGTCAAAGCGCACACATTCACACGTATGACGCATCACTGACGACGCAGGAGCAAGTTCACTGATCAGCCATGGACAGTTCTACTTCCAGAGCACATCCTGACGAATCCAAGCGACTTCTTCGTCGATCTTGCAAATTATCAAGTCGTCAGTTTGAGCCCATCATTGTATATGAGACCCAAACCTCTATTTAATTAAGTGGGCTAACCGAACAAGTTCACACGATAGCTAGCGTTCAGCTGCGCAGACTATTTGGGTTGTCGTTCCAATTAGCCTAATTATTATCGGCTAATTAAAGGCACTGAGTCGCATTGCACGTACGCCGCCGCTGAAGGCGTCGCTATTACTCCGCACTACAATACGCTAATTGTTTCTATCATCATTCATCCAGAAAGGATTGAAGCCAACCACTATTCCTTAGGAGGTGATGGCACGTGTGAGCTTCTTTCTCTCCCCTTCTCAGTATTCCGCAGGCGCCTAAAGACTATTTTACTTTTCCGAGTCGGAACCACCTCTGTTGAGTTTATCCTCTAAGAGGCGCTTTATAAATCTCAAATTACAATTCAATTACAAAAACGTACATCACTGTCGACGTGGTCAAACGCCGCACCTGCATAGCTCGAGGAGACAGAGCGGTATAGGTAATACGTCCAGATTCAAGGGCGTCACAAATATCTGATATCAGTCAGGGCAGGATGCCTCTGCAGAATGTCCCTTCATGAAGCCCGACTGTAACCTGTCTCTGCAAATTCTGGCTTTTAATAAATAATAATCACAAATGAAGTGTGCATGTGTGAATTATGATTAATTTCGGACACGTACTGAGCAATTCAGGATCAGATTCTGAGCAGTTGGTTCGTTTTAGACAATTAATAACTTCATCGCGTCAGTGTCTAATGCGCAAGGCATCAACCGATGGCGCACCAAAACCAAGCCGCAAAAGAAGAGCCGATCCGAGAAGTTTCTGTAGGCCTATGGCGAATTAGGCATAACTTAATTGCTTTTACCTTACTTTATTGCTTTTACCTTACTTAATTGCTTTTACCTTACTTAATTGCTTTTACCTTACTTTATTGCTTTTACCTTACTTAATTGCTTTTACCTTACTTTATTGCTTTTACCTTACTTAATTGCTTTTACCTTACTTAATTGCTTTTACCTTACTTTATTGCTTTTACCTTACTTAATTGCTTTCTGTGAGGCTTGGTCGTCTGATGTCCATAAGCCGGATAGGAAATCTCTGTGCTCTTTTGAACCTCGGACACAGGTTGGCTTTGATCGTCGTTGCGTGCCTGGTTATCTCCCGGCAACTGCTGAGGTTGAGACCGCCACTGAATCCAAAGAAGCCGAGCACCGCTGCGACAGATGTGACGATGGCGTGTGTCCAGATAATCAATGTCATACTGTCCGCTAGTCAACTGTGTTGATCAATTTAGTTGAAACGAACACGCAATTTCCTTTAATCTCAAGTGGATTCTTGTCACGACTCTGTCTGCTCGAGCGTGGCGTCCATAATCGTGACGTGGATTTCACTCGAACCAAAAGGGAGTTTTCTACATTTATTCGAAGCAACTACGAAGAACGTCTGAGAATCACTCTCGACTGTAGTCATTAAAACTGTTCCTAGGCAAAGTTATCGTCAGGATCCACGAATGTTCTGATATTCGCAGCGCCTACAAAAGTTGTCTCTCGAGTCAGTTTTGACCAATCCTTATATACAGTTACTCCTTAGAGCCTACTCGAGTTTATGACTTTATGGCATAAAACAGATGCCCCTTTTAACGTCCTATTCATAGGGCAACGATCGTTCATTAGGGCGTCGAGCGCCCTTCGTGTCGGCCCGCAGGTGATCACCAGGTGGCCGCCGCATCGTTGTCCCAATGTCCGTTAGACATTTGTTTTCGGAAGGTTCGTCAAGTGCGTGACGAAAGGCGTCCATTTGACATCGCGATAGCTAGGCGTCGCCGTCCCTCCGGGGGTTCTCCGCATCGTCATCATCTGGACTGGCTGCTGAGGTAGTGGTGAATCGAGGGGAATCTGACACGGCCGTTACACGTCTGTCTGTCCCAAACCGACATGGAGGGAATACAGTCAGTCATCTTTCTTCCCTTTCTCCTTCCCTTAATCTACTCAATCCTTCAAGCTGCGGCACGCTAGTCTATGCTGCGGCACGGTGGTCAATCGGTAACGAGTTTGGTCAATGATCATGCGGTCGCTGGTTCGACTCCGTGTAACAACCATGGGCAAGTTGTTTGCGCACACGTGCCTCTATCACCAAACTGTATAATATGGTACCGGCGTAAGCTGGGAAGTAAACGGTAAGTCCTGCGATGCGCTGGCACCTTGTCCAGGACCTTGAGTTCGTCCATTGCCTGCTCATATGTGGGATATGGGATACTTTACTTTACTCAATCTATAGTTAGCTTAGTAACGCTGTAACATTTTATGCCACACTCTTTATAGTAATAAATTATTACTGTCGTTGATGTTATTGTTGTCGCTCTTGTTGCTGCTGTTATTATTACTGCCTTTGTTGCAGGTAAACTTGATGCTCTCAGCCTTTTCAGCATTCACATGCGAGAATCTCTGCTTGTAACTCGGAGAGTAGGGGTTTGAACCACTCCTGAGATGGTTGCTGTGTAGGGACCTTGAGCAAGTCCTTCACTCACAGCTGCTCAGCATCAGCGATTGATGCTTAGTCATTAGATAATGGCGCTTAATGAATGCTGAACTAATAATAATGGTTTGGCTTGTGCTGTCCAGCCAAAATACCTAGACGCAGCTAGGTTGAATCTACCATTGTGACGTCACTTAGCACCATGGCAATTAAAACTTACTTTACTTGTCTCGTGAAAGGTCTTGTGACTATACTATAATGTGACTAGAACGATTATGTCTGTTAATAAACCCAATTTGCTGTGGCTGTAAAGAAATGTTTCTTTTTATTTTTATAAAAAAGCGACGAAGCACTGATGCCTCGCTAGTTTTAGGCCACATCTGGGGTGATTTACTGCCGGACAAATGTGTCTATGTGCTTTAGAGTCACTTTACGGTGTTGCTAATGCCAGACATTATTCCTGCCTTTTAACATCTACGTAGCTGACCCAGCCAGTTAGAGACCACCGAACTAGCTTTAGAAGAGTGTAAAACATATAAAAAGCCACCCAGAACTACGTTAGGCTAAATGCCGAAAGATTTGTTAGATTCGCAGGCTTGTATTTCAACACCCCGCGGTTCCGGGCGAAGAGTAGGACCGATGCATCCTCCCCCATGTCGTAAAAGGCGACTAACTGTGAGGCCCCAGCTGTTCCGGGTGGAGAATAGGAACGATGTATCCTCCGGCATGTCGTGAAAGGCGACGAAGTGGAGGCCCCTGCGGTTCCGGGCGAAGAGTAGGACCGATGCATCCTCCCCCATGTCGTAAAAGGCGACTAACTGTGAGGCCCCAGCTGTTCCGGGTGGAGAATAGGAACGATGTATCCTCCGGCATGTCGTGAAAGGCGACGAAGTGGAGGCCCCTGCGGTTCCGGGCGAAGAGTAGGACCGATGCATCCTCCCCCATGTCGTAAAAGGCGACTAACTGTGAGGCCCCAGCTGTTCCGGGTGGAGAATAGGAACGATGTATCCTCCGGCATGTCGTGAAAGGCGACGAAGTGGAGGCCCCTGCGGTTCCGGGCGAAGAGTAGGACCGATGCATCCTCCCCCATGTCGTAAAAGGCGACTAACTGTGAGGCCCCAGCTGTTCCGGGTGGAGAATAGGAACGATGTATCCTCCAGCATGTCGTGAAAGGCGACGAAGTGGAGGCCCCTGCGGTTCCAGGCGAAGAGTAGGACCGATGCATCCTCCCCATGCCGTAAAAGACGACTAACTGTGAGGCCCCAGCAGTTCCGGGTGGAGAATAGGACCGCTGTATCCTCCTGCATGTCGTAAAAGGTGACTAACTGGAGGCCCCAGCGGTTCCGGCCGGAGAATAGGAACGATACATCCTCCTGCATGTCGTATACCATCCATATCCTGCACACCACTACTCATTGTGGTAAAAAACAAGAATTCTAATTTACAACATACCTCGTGAATATTTTGAGCTAGACTAATAAGGTGTTACCCCCTGCGCTTCCGGACGGAAAGTAGGAGCGCTGTATCCTCCTGCGTGTCGTAAAAGGCCTGGAAAAGGAGAAGGAGTAGGATGATCATGAATAATCATTTTTATTAACAAACATTTTATGCCTGGTAACATAGAGCTACCGAAGCCAGGAATGTATTGAAGTAAAAGATGTTACCGTAGATTGTTTCTACATTGCCCGACGCGTTACCTAGGCTACATGTGATGGCAACGTAATTTCATGAAATGCATAATTCGTAATCATAATCGTAATCCAGAGATTTCTACAGCGCCCAATGAAAGCCACGTCACGGGAACCAGCTTATTCACAGGCGCTCAGTCAAAACAAAATCGACAGGCAAAGTGTTCGGTTCCAGGTCAAGATCCAAGAGTCAGGCAGAGACAGCGTGGCAGCTACGGTGGGTGATGTTTGGGATTGGAGCGGAAAGAGGGATAAAAGGAAGAAGAGTCAGGATAGGATCTGTGAAAGAGGTGGACCATAGGTGAGTTTGTATGATGGGTCAGTTTATTCCAGAGTGGTGGGGCAGCTATGGCTATGGAGCGATTGCCAAATTTTAAAGACGAGATACGCACGCATTCATATAACACCGTGGTAAGGAATCTACTCGGGGGCACTCCACTGTATCGATATTAGGGTAGAAGATCAAGTAACCCCATTGCATGGTTTCAACTGTAAGGATACAAAAAACTGTCTCTTATACTCACCACATGAAACATTGACTGCTTCTTCTAATCCTTGCCCAGACCATCGGTTGGTAGAATTCTGCATTTTCTGTTGCTAAATTTAGTTACGACGAGTAATTTATATTTTCAAACGTAAATGCCACAGACACAGAAAATGCCACAGAAAACCTAAATTTTTGAACTCCCTCTCTGTTCTTTCTGCTCAGTCGCTTCTATCATTTCGTTCTCAACTTAAAACTTACCTGTTTCAAATTGCTTATAAATCCCTCATAGGCTGCCTCTCTGTCTTGTGGACTGACCTTCTGGATAATGACTAGATTGTGGCTTGGTCTTGGCGTGCCGTCGGTTGATGCCTTGTGCATTAGACACCGGCGCATTAAGTTACCTATTCTTATCCTGTCTCCGACTGAAATGTCCGCAAAGATAGAAAGACGCATTCTATTGGCGCTTTGTTGAAGGACTTGTGGCTATGCTATTTTGTGCAATGGTATTGAAAGTAAATAAGCTATAGTCCATCCGCATGTAATCTATTTACACACATCTCACGCTACAGTCTTGTGTCACCGTCTTTTAAAAATTAGTTTTCAAATCGAAAATGGTCGATAACAGGTTGTAAGCATTTTTCTTAACTACTTTATTTTGTTAACTAATCTTAGACAGTAGATCTAATTCAAAGTTGTATCAGTTTTTAGTTACTTTTTTTAACGAAAAACTGAAATTTGGGAAACTCGTTGATTAAATACGCCGTGTTCGCGAACAACTTGTTCTGGGTCGTTACGCGGAGACCACACAGCAGGCTCGAGCTCGCAATCATTAGACTTCAGACCAAGCCCGCTACCGATAGACCAGCGTGTTGCAAGCAAAAGCTTAGACTAATCAATTATTAGGTTGTACAAATAAGCCTACCCATATAAAGATGGACTCTTTTTGACATGCTCCTCCATGAATAGATCTTCATCGAGAAACACTTTAAGGCCTTGGACAACGCGTTGTGTTTAAACGTGGCCTTTATTAGAACGATTGGTCAAGGATCGAGAGGGTCTTTTCTGTGAGCTAGTAGAGAATGTTTCTATGGCCTTGAGGAAATGCGTTACTGGCCTTCGGGAATGCGTCTTTGGCTTTGAGGTAATTCGTCATTAGTCTTGAGGTAATTCATCATAAGCCTTGGGAGAATGGTCATTGGCCTCGAGATAATTCATTAGCCTTGGGAGAATGCGTCATTGGCCTTGAGGAAATTCGTCATTAGCCTTGAGGTAATTCGTCATTAGCCTTGAGGTAATTCGTCATTAGCCTTGAGGTAATTCGCCATTAGCCTGGGAGAATGCGTCATTGGCCTTGGGGAGTGCGTTTGACCTTAAGGGATTGCGTAATTGACTTTGGGGAATGCGTCATTGGCCTTGAGGAAATTCTTTATTGACCTTGGGCAAATGCGTCTTTGGCCTTGAAGGAATGCGTAATCGACCTTAGGGGATTGCGTCTTTGTCCTTGGGAGAATGCGTCATTGGCCTTGGGAGAATGCGTCATTGGCCTTGGGAGAATGCGTCATTGGCCTTGGGAGAATGCGTCATTGGCCTTGGGAGAATGCGTCATTGGCCTTGGGAGAATGCGTCATTGGCCTTGGGGAGTGCGTTTGACCTTAAGGGATTGCGTAATTGACCTTGGGGAATGCGTCATTGGCCTTGAGGAAATTCTTTATTGACCTTGGGCAAATGCGTCTTTGGCCTTGAAGGAATGCGTAATCGACCTTAGGGGATTGCGTCATTGGCCTTGGGGGGATGCGTCATTGGCCTTGGGGGGATGCGTCATTGGCCTTGGGAGAATGCGTCATTGGCCTTGGGGGAATCGTCATTGGCCTTGGGGAATGCGTCATTGGCCTTGAGGAAATTCGTCATTGGCCTTGGGGGAATGTGTCACTGGCCTTGGGTATGCGTTATTGGCCTTGGGAATATTGCACTCTAAAACACCACTCATTAAGCCCTGAGCATCATGTTACCTTGTTTTGTGATTGCCGATCACTCATTCTCGGCTTTCCTCTTTCTTTCATTCGCTCCTTCTTTCGGTCATCACCGTCGTTGTCACCACCACCCCACCACCATCACCACCACCCCACCACCATCACCACCACCCCACCACCATCACCACCACCCCACCACCATCACCACCACCCCACCACCACCACCATCACAACCACCCCACCACCATCACCACCACCCCACCACCATCACCACCACCCCACCACCATCACCACCACCCCACCACCATCACCACCATGTGGGTCACGGTAGTCAACTGATTACAGCTCTCGCCGTGTAACGCGTAGAGTACGCAGGTTTCCCTAGGACGGTTACTGTGTAGGGACCTTGAACAAGTCTTACACTCACAATTGCTCAGTGCCATCGAATATGTTTAGTCATTAGACTGTGGCGATTAAAATGCAGAATAATAATAATAATAACAACAACAATAATCATCATCACCACCACCACCACCACTGCGTGACCATCTTTGACACATTGAAATTTCCATAACATGCTGCCAGCCGTCGTGGCCCTGCAAGACGCTTGCCAAGTGGCGGTCGTACTACAACTGGGTCCAGGTTTGACTTGGCCATTCAACCGGTTCTCAGAGGATTCTTATACAGTAATTTATTCAAGCCGCAGACTGGCACTTAGGCCAAACTGTATATTTAGTTTCTCTTTAGTTTGCCGTTCGTGGCCTGAAGCCTTCGTTTAACTAAGTTTATGAGCCTTGACGTCGCCAGCTAACACTTGATGCCGCTTCTATTGACTTCTCTTATATCACGTGCGCGTCAAAGAACAGTGCAACATTGTTCCTAACATAGTTTCCAAGGTCAACTCCTCCTATCTTAAAAACCTAATTTTGGAACACTCGTCTTGTCCGTGGTCTAGTTGTAACGCCCTCGGTAAGTTAATCCGTAGGAAAACATCATGCACGCTACCCAAGACTTCCCAACATTCTCTCTGGCTAATTTTTTCATTAACTTTTGGTGACAAGATATCCACCCTCAGGCTGTAATTCTCTGAAAGCCCTACTGCGCTATCAAATGACTTCATCTCATGATCGCCCGCCATCCACTCTAGATTGCTGGGTTACCCAGTCCCTAAAAAAGTAGCTACATAAAAAGCCAGGACACAACAATGCCTATAGGAACTCCTACAGAAAATGTGGTCCCAAGGTTATAGGATCTTTTAGTTGAAGTACAAACACGATAAAAGCAATCCAATAACAGGACACATTTTAGAACCACTTAATTCACTCAAAAGTCCATGGATCATAGCCATTCAAATATTAGCCGGACTTGCGCTGCGTAATTTCAGTAACTTCAACATGTCTGCCAGCATCACATCCAAATGTTACATTACTCCCAACAATATCTTGCCAGACATATCTGTAAATCAGTCAAGACCTATTTGTATCGTCTTGCTTTTGTTGTCTGACCGTTGTGACCCACCCGCGCCTACGATTCCTTGCTCAGCTGATGAACATATGGCATGTCAACAAATGCATTACTTACTTACATACTTACTTACTTACTGCCAAGCCGTTGTGGCCACTAATATGACAATGATCAGGTACAGATATATATACATATTTATTACATATTTATTACATAAACACTGTTAGGCTTACATAATCACCCAACACTCTGCAACCTTCCAATCACTTGTGGCAATTTAGAACTACTTATTAATATTATTAATCAGAAACTTCTATAGTGCCGGTATCTAATGCACAAGGCATCAACCGATGGCACACCAAATTCCAGCCACAGTCAGGTCAATTGAAACATGTGGCAGCCTACGTCAGATTAGCCACCTGAAAAAGACATGTCGTAAGTTGAGAACAAAATGACACAAGAGACTGAACATAACAAACAGATTTAGGCTATCCCTGCCGTTTCCACTGGTATTATGACAGTAGTAGTTGCAGAACTTGTCCCTAAGTGACAGCACAGGACTAAGTCACTTGTGTGGTCAACTAACAGCTAGAAACCACCATGGTATTAAAATTATGGCGTGAGAATAAACATTTGGACACAGAATCATTTGTTGGTGGTGTCAAAATAGGTTCCAAAGATGTTGCAGCAAAGTGCCATTAAGTGAAGCTCTACCTACATGAAGTGCATTTTCTCATTTCAGTCAAACTCTCCTGACTGCAACAATAGCACATATAAATCAGAGGCGGGCATTCATCTTAGTCTACTTCACTGTAAGAGCAACATTTTCAATTGTCAGATTAATCACACTACACCGTTTAAATATGTTTTGTAATATCAAACTTTCAACAGCAAAATTTCCAGTTCCAGCATGTACTGCCGCTTACAATAGCTAGTCTGCATTTTCTGTAAGACCTGAACTACAGCCAGCAACATTTGCATGGTTCTGCTATTAATGCATGCATTCAAAGTAATTTCTCATCAGAGCAGATAACCCACCAGAATTTATGGACAAAACTGGAAAATTTACAGACAATTTTTTATGGAGGAAGCTTTCTGGTATGATCCGTTCTATTTACTATTTTTGATATTACGAGTACTGACTGTAAACAAAATGTCACATGTTGTGTTAGTTACTTCAACTCTTAAGCTAAATATACAACGAAATGTGTAAAAGAGCAGAAAAAGTGCAAAAGAAATTCATCTGTTTAAGGAAACTTTCTCTTGTGACATCTTTTTGCACTTACACAAACTTTATAGACACAAAATTCGTGGACATGTCCAATTTTCAAACAACCATATCGTTTACCTCACTGCTACGTGTTTCCAGAACTTCGAAAGCGCTGCCATCTTTCAACTCTAGTTCACAAGCTTGCCACTTGTTGCTCATCTAGTTATCTGAGCAGTTTGATAACAGATAAATGTTCTGTTCTTAATGACATGTAACATCGTTAAAGCTAGTGCAGAAAGTGCCTCCGATTAGTTACTCTTGAAGCTGCGCAGCTACACAAATTTCTGATTACAATTACAATTACAGACTGTAACTTTACAGATCAGTGGCAATTCAGCTCCTTTCTAAGGATGATTAGAAACTGTCAGCTTAAAAATACTGTTGGTATTTAATTATAGTTGAAAATTTCTCACAAAGCTACAAAATGAAACTTTAATACGTTAATTACTTAAATGCCCACCTCCATAATAAACGAACATAGAACAAATGCCCCTTAACCTCATCATACATAAATAACACAAGACTTACAAACAAGAATCATAGCAACAAAAATTAACAGTACATAAAATTTCAGAGTTTTTAATCAAATGTGCATTTTCTACAGTAATTATATATTTTAGACATTAACAATCATCAGTGATTAGTGTACTGAGAAACACACAGCTATAGCATAATTTAAAATAAGACCCTTGGTGCCAAACTTTGGACTACCAAGGATACAGAACGATTTTCAGATTATTCACTTGAAATGCTAAAGCTACTGTATCATTTTCAGACAAGCTCCTTAGTACCACCAAGATATTCACTTGCACCTGTTACGCCACCACATTTCTCTGATAGCTTCACAACGGAAACAAAAGATCCTAAATGTCTATATTCTGAAAGGGAAAACAAAGGAAAGAGATCTCGAACTAAAGAATTCTTAACAGTGTAACAAACTAAAATTAGTTAATAAGGACCAACATTCAACTGAAAATCTAGAAATGTTATCAGGCCTAGAACAAAGTAACATATAAACTAACATCAAAGATAAAACTGCTTCCAAAATCTGAGAAACTTGGTATCAATGTTAACCAGTAAATGCAATGACATACAGTATTGTGTTTACAGCACAGTCACATTTTAGTGCTTAGCTAAAATAAACATTTATTCCCCATCAACACTAACGTTCAATGACAGTTTTCAACTTTGCCTCTACCCTAAGAACTTCATAACACAGACCGAAGAGTTCAAAACTGCACGGCTACATGTAAATCTTTCATTCCTTCATGCGAAATGTCAGTGGAAAATTCCAGATCCAGCTGGATTTTTTTGCATTAAGAAGTATAAAATACAAAGCCCACTACAGTCAAACAACTTTCAGGACAACCAGTGTATGCATCTCTAGAAGATGACAGCGGACGGTTAACCAATCCTACAAAC
This sequence comes from Norana najaformis, assembly GCA_964023275.1. Taxonomy (NCBI): domain Eukaryota; kingdom Metazoa; phylum Annelida; class Clitellata; order Crassiclitellata; family Hormogastridae; genus Norana; species Norana najaformis. The sequence goes on from OZ029923.1 coordinate 19,438,134, forward strand.
TGCCCAATCTATAAAAATCAACGTACTAACCACAACCTATCACAAGTATTCTACTGTTTCCAAATCCTTTAACTAACGATTCAAAAAGTCCTTGATACTGAACCAAGCAGTGAGACCAAACTGTTATTACCACTAAGAAAATGATAGGTATGACTTGTTAGAATCCAGGAAGCAGGAGCAACCAGCAATGTCCTAGTATAAAAATATGACATGAATACACTTTAATGCCATTAGGTAAAAACACACCTGTAGTGCACATTCTGGACTATACACATACTTCGTCCTTTGATTGATGGCTTTATTTATTTATTTATTTATTTATTATTTAATAACACATAACTTACACAAGATCGACCAGGATCTCAACTTCAGACGCAAGAAACTCAGTTACAATGCCACAGACCTCAGCAGATAAAACAAAACTGCCAAGCGGTTACATATCATCGTCAGCACGACATTTCACTTCAAAACACGATCTTTTCAAAATCAACTGGTGCAGCTCATGCTGCATAAATTGTCGAACATAGCGGATGACATTAATTTAGTCAAATCCACCGCAGACGCAGAGTAAAGCAAGTCTCTAGGTCATTGTTAATAACTGACTGACTGGATATATGCTTTGTCCAAGAAATCATTACAAACCAGATAACGCGTTACTAATGCTGACGAAACGTTGTGCCAATAGCTAATCTAAACCACAGACAAAGGCACATCAAGTGATAGCATCCATTCAACTCAGCTAATTAACAATTGTATACAAATGGGCAGACCATTCACTAGAAACAGACAAGACAGAGGTGGAGATGGAAGGTGAAAAAGGAGACGAATGAAAAACAGAAAGAAAACAAGTAGAAGTAAGAAGTCGAGATCAAAGAAGATTGAGGCATTGATCAATTTCCAGTAGACAAGCAAAAACTATTGCTTAACCTTACGGGTTCTTTACTGTTTTAAAGTTATACATAGCAGGGTGCCCAGCAGTCCAGTGGTTAGCAATATCAGACAGTCACTCCAGAGGTCAGGGGTCAGACCACCCCAAACAGAATGATTTCTGTTTCAATATCAATCCCTAGCAAACTTGGCTATAAAATGTGTACTTTGACAGTGCACTGTTGATGGGAAGATCAGACTGCGAGGAAGATGCCTGATAAATGCATATGCCAGGATAAAGTCATTAACATAGCTGTTTTATGGGCATAGTTTAAAGGACTGGTCTTCTTCTTCACTTTAAACAGGACTAAAGGGGATACACTGGGCTGTTTTTCACATTATTCACAAAGACCAAAGCAAACTGCACTTTAAATATCTAGAAATCAGTATCTGCATGATCAAATTCAAGTACTTCATACTTCAATCAACAAATTCTGAATCACCAATCACACTGTTTTCATGACAACTATTATTTAAATAACAGGGTTAGTAACTGAATAATAATAATTATAACTGTCACAGATCTTACTTATTCAAGTTAAATAGCAGTTTAAACCTCAAAAAGACAAATGCTTCATTTTTTAGTTGTTAAATATTAGTCAACAAAAGATATTTTGGTCAGGAACCAATATCACGAGCACCACTAAGTGATGACTTCAAATAAAACAGTATTCTCTACAAGATACAGAAGAAGACGTGCAACAAGTAGACCTTCTGATGCCCTCTTACAAGATGCAGTGGAACTCAGCCCCTCAGACCTCTTCAAACGCCTTCAAAATCACTGTAGATATCTACAGCTCTGCCAGCTGAATCTCCATAAACCATATCACTTCACTGCAGGTAACAAAGCACCACACAAACTGAGGCAAACACAGTGTGATTATCCGGTCTCTATAAAGTCACTTTGTAATAATGACATCCGCTCACATAACCCCATAAATCTGGCTAAAAAACAGATATCACATTGAATGCAGGTTATCAACGGGTACGACGTCATATTCGGGTATTTAGCGTGTCCGTCAGCCATTCCTCCAGCAGATCGGTCCTCTCATCTTCGTTGTCAAAGTAGGAGACTCCGCTGAAATCGCCATCGCTCAGAGGACGACTTTCACCATCAACACTGAAGTCAACACGAGAAGGTGCAGATGGACTCGGATGTAGGAGCTCGTCATTCAGCTCAGAGAAATAAAGAATCACCTGTAAAAACACAGAAGACTTCTGCTTCAATTCAATCCAACCAGATGCCTTCTGTTGCAGCACTGACAACATCTGACAACTGAGTAAGCAGCTGATCATCTGCAAATACTAAGGGTAGACACAAGACAGATCTTGGAAATGCATTCTGCCAAACTCAGTTAGACAGCCATTTCTCACACACTAAATTAAGTTTACTAATTAACAAAAATCAGTTAACTTACCTAATGTATTGTATTAACCATGTTTTCCACATTGTCACAAGCATCTCTCACAATCTCACTGGCTCCCAGTTTCAAAACGCATTGATTTTAAAAAAGCAACAATCACCAATCAACTTCTCCACACCCAGCAAACTGCCTATCTCCAATCATTAATTGACTCATGTTCCTGTTCGCAATACAGGATCTTGTGACCCACTGCAGCTGCGACAACCTTTCGAGGGCAAAGTCATTGGGGAACATGCTTTTAGTTCGGCCTCACCCATGATTTGGAACAACATTCCTCTATCAATCAGGTCTGCTCCTTCAATCTCATCCTTCAAGTGGCAACTTGAAACTTTTTATTTTGCTAACTCACCTATCACCTAGTTTTCCTCCTTTGCTACACGCGCTCTCTCCGAGCGACTGAACGTGCCTCTGATTCAAGTTTTTTTTTATGCCTGGCACATTAATTTCTTAATATTCATTCATCGTATAAGGATCACAAATGCCACTGTCATCTCCGCTGCCAGAACCTCCCCATCTTCATCACCATCACGGTCATCATTCATCACCACCATTATGCTCGACAAACCATTCATCTCACCAACATCAGCACTGCAAGATCAATAGACTCATTGCCAACATCAGCTAATCATCTGAAGAGTTGCTAAACCTCATGCACAATTACACATACATTTAACTGTTATTTCCGCATTTATTAAGTTCCACTATCTAATGACTGAGCATCAATCGATGGCGCTGAGCAGTTTGTGAGTAAAGGACTTGCTCAAGGACCCTACACAGTAACCGCAAGAGGAGGCTCGAACCCGTCTTCTCTGCATTACAAGCCGAGTGCTCTAACCAACAAGCTACCATGCCACACATAAGCAGGTTCTTCTGAACAGTTTCTAAAGTAACCTGACATCTACAAGTGGCAGCTTAAAAATCTTCAAGAAACGTTTTAAAATGAATAACCATCGTACAAAGGTCTTAGGAGTCATACAAAGGTCCTTAAGAAACCAGGTAATTAAGAACAGGGTAAAACGATAACTAATAGAATCATCAAAGCTTCAACGTAAACAAACAAATTTGATTCAGCTACCTTAAAGTTTTCTGCAAATACTCTGTGCTGGACATCCTTGTTTGCTTTATCAAGTTCTGATTTCCTCAAGGTCAGAGTAAGACAAATCGTTTCAACAGCCTGATCACCTCCCGTCTGGTGACAGATGAACTCGGGAGCAGAGTTACATTTGACGGCAGGGTTCGTGACCTGTGATGTCGTTCGTCGAAGGTCCGATTTTCGTGGCACATAATTGGTCAGTTTCACTGGCTGCGATCCGCTTAGGAAAGCGTCATTAGAGAGTGATGGCCATCGTATCTGGTGCGAATCGCAGTCAGATGCAGGAAGACCATGAAACGGAAGATTTAACGACGACTGGGAAAGAGTCGACGACCGGCTGGACGGCGTTTTCCTACCAAGAGTTTCAGAAAGCAATGCCTCATGCGATCGACGACCTGTCGCCACGGTTGTTCCTTCCGGAGACGTTGACATTGACACGTGGCTGAAGCTCGGGACGTTCACTGGGGTTATGATGTTGCCATAGGTGAGTTCGTTGAAAGAGCTGCGGATTTTTGACATGTCAGGAACAGCTGGGCCACAGCCATTTGCAGACGTTTTCGAAACACTGGAGACTTGAGGAGAGACAGTGCACTTCATGCTGTGACCATTTAGGCCATGTGAGTCTTTCCTGTTTGGGCTAGCTTTCCGCGAGAAAAACACGCCATGACTGGAAAAAAAGTGCGTCTTTTTGGAGTTGTTGCCATTTTCAACAAGCGCAACATCGTCTCTTTGGTCTCGTATGCTTCCAGTTGTGAGGCCGCTTTTTTGCTCTGGGCTGCCCACCTCTTTCTTGGCGAGGCTTTCCGATCTTGCAACGGAGCCGTTGGCATCGACGGTTTTAGCGTGTGATCCTTGTGAGTATGGCATGCCAACAGGGTGAGGGGTACGCATGGGACTCAGACTGGGGCTGTATTTTGTAGAGGCCTGAGGCAGAGCAGCTCGGTGCTTGTCATTCACAAAGAATGTGTTGAGCCAAAAATGAAACAACCGCTCCTGAAAAATACATCAACAAGGGTAAAAAAAGAAAGATACAAATGTTCCTGGCAGAACGCGCAAATGGCGTTACAGTGCAAGGCAACAATGAAGCAGTAATGTTGCTGATTGGTAACAAAGCGCGAAACGTGACAAGAGCATGAACATGTTTGCTTCGTGTGCTGCTGGCTGCAAATCCCATGTTACGTAATCTACCACAGGTAGTTGAAATGCAATGGTCCCACACAGGAGAAAGGCTTGTTGATAGAAGAAAGGCTTGCTGATTTTATTTTTATTACGCAACAGTAATAGAGCTAATGACTTTGTAAATTATTGATACAGCACAGGATATTGTCTGTCTAGTTAATCTTCCCACACTGAATTTCCTAGGATGCCTCTATCATGTGTAATCGATGCTGAACCCCACAAAGTCTATAGTACAATGGTAATGAATGTAAGCATATAAGACAGCAATTCAATTTTTTCAAAAAATACTTCAGCAGAAACTAATTATTTTAACAAATTTATTACTTGGAATATCATTACACCAGTGGATTTTAAATAATACTAATTTGCCATTATGCAAATTAAATCAGTCTTGTTTTCCAACATCATCTTTCAGCCCTTGTTGAAGTACAGTACAAGCATATTCTATGAATCGATCGTAGGCAGTTGGACATCGTGGAGGTTCCCCTCAAGGTGGGACATCAACATATTAGCAAAAGTTGTGGACGGAAAAGTTTATGAAGCTGAAAGAATTTACTCAGAACTCTTGGTCAGCAATACTAACTTATGTATACAAATAATATCTATCGAAGCTACAGTAGCTAAATGATAAAAACGCAAGAAATAAAAGAGAGAATTTAAAATTGGAATAATCTAGACAACAATGATAAGAAAGACACACCTTTTTCATCATTTTCGTCTTATTGAAGAACTCAATCAAGAAGTCTCCGCTCAGAAGAACAGGTGTGTCCAAGACCATGTCAATGTACGGATCACCTCTCTTTGCTTTGTCAAAGACAACGGATGAGTAGCGTTTTGCCTGCGAATGTCTGATGACGAAGCAAGGTGCTGGAAAACAGACCCACATTCTTTAATGTTGGTAAAACTCATTCAGATTAACCCACTAGCAACAAGTATCAATTCTGCCCTTACAAACTCATCTTAAAATACCATGAAAATGGAATTAACAGAAGGAAGCAAAATTTAAAGAAATAAATAAAACAAAGTTATTGCATCTGATTACATTACCTTTCCAAATATCACTTCTATTCAATCAATCCAGAAATTAATATCACACACAGGAGTGCTTTACTCCAACCAGTATTCATGACAACTTAGATGAAATACCAGTATGTGAGCTTGTCCTACTCTCTCTTTTTCTCTGGAAATTTTTGAACAACCAAGGGATTATACTTACCTTGGTAAAAAAAAAAAATAATGATAATAATAATAATATTATTATTAAAATTACATGAATAATAAATAAACTTTTTTATATCTCAGGAAGCTGGCACCTACATGTTTTTTCTCTTCCAGGCTGCATATCTCTTTGCCCCAACATAAACAATGACCACTCAAAGTTTCTGGGGTACAGTACACAAGTTCTGATGTGGCCAGCCCTTCATATTTAAATAGGCTGCATTGTGTGGGTAGTTCAGAAAAGGTTTTTGCTTAAATTTTCATGTTGTAATCAACCATTACAGTCCATCTAATAAAAAACTAATAAGGCAAAAATTTCAGAATATACAGTGGACTTATTTGGCACCTTCCAGTATTTAAAAAACCTTTCTTTTTTACCCTACTCACGTGGATCACCGAACTGCCTTGTAAACAAAAACGAAAACGTATGAGCCTCTGCCTGCCTTAAGTGGTTCAAGACTAATTTTTCGATGGAGGTCTCTGTAAATGACCAATAACGTCACAAAACATTACATAAACAAAGGCCAGTCCACACTAAAAACCCACGATAATGCCTGACAAACTGTCAATTGGCACATAAAGTTTCTAAACATTAAACACCATATGTCACAAGCTCTAGTTTGAAACAAATTCTTTAATAGCAAAGAATTTAACCTCATTCGAGGCAATGACACTAGAAATCACATGCTAAAATGCCAACTGAAGTTGGAAGCTGCTATGGATTACATCTGAATAAAATTTTTCTTCTTTCAAACGTCCACCTTTCCAAATATCACTTCTATTCAATCAATCCAGAAATTAATATCACACACAGGAGCGCTTTACTCCACCCAGTATTCATGACAACTCAGACGAAGTACCAGTATGTGAGCTTGTCCTACTTACCACAAGAGCCGTTGGAGACAGATGGAACAGTAAGAAAGCGAATGGCCCGCAGCAGGAGTTTCCTTGGCTTATATTCTAGATGGTTCTTAACAAGATATCCGTAATATTGAACATATCGTATTTGACTTGGTATTGTAACACCCTGCAACAAGACATACACACACAGAGATCGTCAAATGGAGTTGCCCGAGCCTTTTACCAAGTTTCACCGTTTATGGCTGGCTTTGACAATTAGCAACTTAGCAGTTTTTCACTGATGCATCTTCAATTTAAATCCACCTACACAATTCAGAAGACATTTTAACCGAAAGATAGTCGTAAAATGGGTTACTGTTTGCCATTCAGTATTTCTTGGGTCTATGAGGGGCAAGAAGGAAAGTAATGTTTACCTTTTCATTCATGGTCCTTTTCAAGCTGTAGTACTTCAGAGCTTCATCGGGATCCTTACAACTTTGCCTATGCAACAGATAGGCACAGATCATCACTCCAGTCCGACCCTAGCAAAGACAACAACAACTGATGAACAAACTCACAACGACGAGTATCAGCCCTAGATCGGATAACGGAAACTGCAGAAAACAATTTCCAAATTCTATTCAAAACTCCACTTCTCTCCACCAGTGCTCTCAGAAAGAGTGATGTCGTTAGCAATCAGTGTCACCTAACATCCGCCTACACACAAGTGACCCAATAAAACAGATCCTTTGAGGTCCCACAGTGAAATATGTGGGTCACAAACAGTGGAACGTGGAACTGTAAACCACTGAAATTATTACTAGACAGACAACAATTCCAGTCTGCAGAATGACTGAATGCATTGGCTCAAACAGATGGGTACTAAATCGCTTCCAAAGCGTTCAAATATTGCTTTTCACATTAGACAGCACTGCAAAGAAAATGATTAATACTTTGGCAAATTAAACTGTGTTTTCACACAAGTAACCAAGACACACAAGTCATATTTACAGTAAATGATCCCATACAGTAAATGTTTTTTGTTTTTATTCGTTTGTAATTCGATCGGTGTCACCTCTAGAATTAACGTTACGATATTCATTTCCCAAACTGCTCTTGTTAAGCCGCCAGAAAAAGACCACACACAGTCCTTGAACATTAACCTACATCCGCCTTTGTATCAGTAATTATATCTTTAGACAAAGAGTACACAAGTTCATCCTACACTCTGTCACTAATGAGACTTATTTTTCCTAGTGATTAAGCAAGTGCATTTTATACAGTATCTATGCTTGCTAAAATCTCATTCCTTGGCCAGTTGTTATTATAAAGTAGCACCACGAAATCGAATCCCATACCAATGCAACAAACAACAAAATTAACAAATCCTTAATTTGGAAAGTGCAAAAAATAATTAAGTCAGAACAAATTTAATCTTCAGCAGTCTAGAAATGACCTCTCACAAAATCGTTTGCTGAAGTTCTGCAAATCAATTTACCATGGGGTAAGCAAAATATGGTTAATTCACAGCAAACACTGTGTCAAATAAACTGGTATAACCCACACACCAAGATAACCCACAGAAGGGATGTGGGGTTTGTAAAATCTGCTGTATAACCAGCAGGATATAGGCGTAAAAATATGAAAATAATTAACATATCTACTGCACAAATAAAATTAGAAATAAAGAAGACAAAATCTCATATCATCATTGTTAATTATTGTAAAAATTGGCAATGAAGTTTAGCACAACAATTTTGACAGAGGATTTCAATAGTGGTCATCTGAAATATCTAATTAGGCTTTTAAGGCACTGAACCAGCTGTTTCTAAGATGCAATGTATGAAGAGGTGGAGCTACATACGTAAGTAAACTACAACATGACATAAGTAAACTATAATTATTCCCTAGTCTTTTTCATTGCCTTCCATATTGGGCCGCTAGAGATCCTCCGATTGGGCAGGAATGGCTTAAGGCATTGAACCAACTGTTTTTAAGATGCAATGTATGAAGAAGTGGAGATACCTTGCCAGCTTTACAGTGAATGACAGCCACGTTCTCTTTGCGCTGGGCAAGCCATTCATCGACGTCCAAGCAGAACGGGCGAATGAGTTCAATACACGGTGGACTGTGGTCCTCAAAAGGAAAATGAGCAACACGACCGTGGAATCGGCCAACATCATACGTTCTCTCGGAACATCTGCGAAAGCACAAACAGAACAGCCAAGTTCATTATTGTCAATCTTTGATAAAGTTGCTCATTTTACACTCGGGAACATGTCTCTATTGATCTTCCTTAGAAGTGTAAGCCCAGAATTTAAGGGCCTTTTAGCAACAATACCAGACGAAGCCAACAGCGGGACACCCTTGCAACTTCCCAACTCATTTGCCAATCGTAAACAGAACTGGCCCAGATGGACTGATATTTCATGTTAGTCGTGTGTTTGCGCTGTCTTCTACAATGCACCAAATCGCCAATCAACATCAGTGAATAATATTCATTCAGATACTAGTAAAAACTAGTTTCTACTCATTCTCACTATCAGAAGAGCATTATTCGTTGGTTTCTTCAGCACTGAGGAAGTGCAACTGGCCACTCAGTAGGAACTAACCAAATGCAGCACAGGAATGCAATTGCAGTGTTTGAAGAAACATAAACATAATCAAATCACATGGGTGGGTAAACATCTTCACTACCTAGTGACTCTCTGCTCATGAAATCACTTAGTTTAGCTGAGAACTGAACATTTTGGACATAGGCAACTTACAGACTGGCCCTACGTCAAGCAGACATGCACCAGCCAATGAAGCCTTCAGGGTGGCAGTAAGGATGATCACATACAGAACAAAACTTAAGATACAAGCATCAGGAAATTGGTCCGATCAGCAAGTCTTGTAAACCACTTTATATTCATTCTGGAAGGTATGCAAAATACCTAAGCCAAGTGGGACAAACACAGCAATGCATGCAGTTGGTCCATTGGCAACCTTTTGCATAGAAAAAAAGAACAATATAAACATACTTGACACTTACACACTCACACCATTTATCATTCTTTTTTGATTCACCAGACTAAGATACTCTTAACCCAATCATTCATTTTCTTAAACAGATACTTCAGTCAAGGTGTCTCTGACAGAGGAAATGGAAACTAAATTCCAAGCCTAAGACGCTACTAGATGCAAGAACCAACTGAACACACGCTACTCGTCACGCCTGAAAGCCCCAACAGAAACCATCACCATTTCCTCTTAATCTCTCAGGCAAACTCAGGTGAGTGTAGCAACATCCATGTGGTCCGATTCTAGTAGACTTCATGCAACATGTCCAAAAACGCAAACTGTATCGTCACACAACTGCAGAAACTGGTGTAGTTGCCATTCTGCCCAGTTTCTCTTGATTGGTCACATGATCTGTGATGGATTCTATGTACTGAGGCTTCACTCATCAAAAGTGTTAGTTTGTTGTTCAAGGACTCAGAAGTTGTCATGTCTTTCAAGCAGTTTGTTGTTCAAGGACTCAGAACTTGTCATGTCTTTCAAGCAGTTTGTTGTTCAAGGACTCAGAACTTGTCATGTCTTTCAAGCAGTTTGTTGTTCAAGGACTCAGAAGTTGTCATGTCTTTCAAGCAGTTTGTTGTTCAAGGACTCAGAAGTTGTCATGTCTTTCAAGCAGTTTGTTGTTCAAGGACTCAGAAGTTGTCATGTCTTTCAAGCAGTTTGTTGTTCAAGGACTCAGAAGTTGTCATGTCTTTCAAGCAGTTTGTTGTTCAAGGACTCAGAAGTTGTCATGTCTTTCAAGCAGTTTGTTGTTCAAGGACTCAGAACTTGTCATGTCTTTCAAGCAGTTTGTTGTTCAAGGACTCAGAACTTGTCATGTCTTTCAAGCAGTTTGTTGTTCAAGGACTCAGAACTTGTCATGTCTTTCAAGCAGTTTGTTGTTCAAGGACTCAGAAGTTGTCATGTCTTTCAAGTACTGAGAAGCGCCAGCAAAACGTACAGATTTTAAAGTTTTAACTTGGTTTTGGGGTTTATGCTGATATGTCAAAAACCTGTGGTGTATATGACCATACAGGACAGGGGACAACCATCTATTTGGCTATTCAACTGTTAAAGGCCATTCCACAGTCAATTCATCATTTCTGCTCTAGTCAAACTGACACACGACCTTGAACAAAATAGACCTAATTTATTATATAGGCCTGTTACGACAGTCCCACTTCTACTTAACTCTCCATGTCATAATGTTTTTGTTGGCTTGATTTATGGCCACCAGTATAATACAACAAGACGATAATTATACTGATACTGCTGATGATACCAGTGATGATGGTGACAATGAAAGCTGCACTGTTTTTGAGCTCCGCATAAAAAGGAGCCTTAAATTCAACTGCAAAGATTTCACAAATTCTTCGACATCCATAATGTCCCAAAATAACACCTCTAAAAACATGCATACATATATACTTCCATATACAAATTTATACAGATATATATACTGAAAAATGGATCACATTCAGTTTGCACATTATCTGTAAGCATACATAAGTATTTTTTAAACTGATTTAACATCAATAAATCAAACATTTTGTGAATTAGGTCTATTGGAGTGATCTAGCTAATATTAGGTACATTCATCTCAAACTACCAGCATAATTTCATAACAAATTCATTAGTAATCAAAGTCGTAACAAATATTAAAACTGAATGTGGTCCTTTATGTGCAGCAGAAATGTAAAGAAGAGCAGCAACAGTGACTGCCAACCAGAATACACAACTCTAGTAATCCATTTAGCACAAAACAAAATGACACAAAACAAATCCAACAGCGTCTCTCAACTCATCAGCTCATTCACAAAACACGTTTCCTGCATATTAAATCAGTATGTGACGGCCAATATGTCAGCCGCCATTTTCTTTTAAGTTCAAATTGGACAAAGAAAACTGTTATTTTGCAGTCTTTGCTCAAGCATCTTCTTGTGTTCGGTCATTCTGTCATTCTGCGTCAATCCTGGAGTCTTCCACAGACTTTGCATAGTTTGAATGATATTGAGACATCCACTATCGCCAGCTGTGAAGATGATTCATGGGCACATCTACCTTCATCGCTTGCAAGGACACTGGAAAGGTGTTTGCCCTCCCAGAAGAATTCAGAACTTCTTTAGATACCTTTTAACATGACTGAAAATCAACAAATTGACCACTTTAAGTCTGTTCTGAATGACGCTACTGAACTGATAAGTAGAATAACTAGGTTTAGGCATTTCTGATTTAAAGTGGAACAAATTAAACTGGCTGCCAACCAATGAAGCGTAGACTATGTGCAGTTCTCATAAACTCCGGTGAAGCTGCTGCACTGCTACTGTTTGTCAGAATGATGTTCATTAGGGTCCTTATTTCACTATGCATCACAAATTAAAATCCTACTCAGTTTAATTCAAATATTTCAAGTGCCTTGAATGGAACAACGATGACACTAAGATTTTTCCAAATACAGAAAAAAGCAAACACAAGACACAGAGAAGACTCAAACAAAAATTAAGCAACAACATAAATTTGACTACTGCTAGTAGGAACCATAAATTTATTCAATAATCTGAGCCATTTTCTCCAATGAACCAGCTAAATTTGATTTGAAACACTGTCACAAAAGCCTACACAGTTTAACATAGTGAACATTTAGTGCAGGGTCACTTGTGATCAAATGGGTTGGATCGGGGTGGATAATTGAACAGTGTTAATATCAGGTAATAATAATATAACAGCTACCCAACCCATGTCAACACAGCTGGACAGAAGGTACTTAATTACTTACTGCTTACTCATTCCTGTGCAGGTCTGCACATCCGGCAACACCTTCCTTTATCTCCGCACATGACCAGTCTTCCTGCCTGTCCTTTATCTTGTAGTTTTATTCAATACTTGTCATGCCATAAAAAGTGCAGAATTCTCTTCTCAGCCATCCATGACATGCTTCCTTCAGTCTTTTCTTGTTTACAACCATCACTGGTCTTAGCTCTATACTGTAGAGTGCTTAACACAACGGCTTCATCTATATCTTTGCCAAGTCTCCCAAACACAGCAAAAATCTGCCTATCCGATGTTCATTATCTGTCTGCTATTATTAAGCTACAGACAGAGAGAGTTGGGTGCAAAACACCAAACATATTTCACAGTATAAATCAAAGCAGCAACCTAGTAATATTTAAACCATGAATCGGTATTGTATTACAAATCAAACTGTCTCAAAATCACTAACTACAGAAGTCCATCTGCATATTGCAATAAAAAGATCACATCTGATCAAAGCACCACTGCAAAAGATCTTTGAATGCTTAATAAACTTTACTTTGAATGCTTAAAAAATTGTCTTTTGAATGCTCAAAAATCATCCTTTGAATGCATAAAAAAGATCCTTGAATGCATAAAAAATTACCCCTTGAATGCTTAATTAAAAAATTTAAATTCCAGCTTTCAATCCTTCAAATAAAAAATATGCAGATGATGTTCAGCTGAACTCCACACCCATATGATGCAGTAGCCCTGTATCAACGTTATGGACAACTGTGAAAGAACAACAGACTTGTATGTACTTCATAGGGTCATTCGTGGCCTGGATAGCTGCATTGGTTAAAGCGTAGGTCAAGACACCTCCGTGTTTGTGAAGATGCCGGTTCGTATACCCATATACGCTATATTTCAGAGACTTAAATCTTGAGCTAGCACAGTGGGTATGCTAGGACCTTTCAAAAGGGCAGTGGTGGTGAAGAACCTTGCCCTATAAATTTATTGAAAAATGAGCAGGGTTGAGCCCATAAGGTCACTATAGAAAGATATGTACGAATACATTTATTCCGAAAAAATGTCTGCACAAATTGACCTGCTTGTACCTCTCCCTCCCCTTGTCCGCATTTTGCATTGCCCTCCCACTAGATTGAAGTTGGTGTTTCAGGCACAGGCTTTACTGGCATAATTATATTATGCACCAAATTTAGATGCAGATTTCCACATTTGGGTGATCCCTCCCTCCTCCTTCTTTGCAGACACCCTTGCTTATATAGAACGTTCTAAGAACCCAACAAATGCACTAGAACCTCACAAAGGTGCTAGGTGTATAGAAGTACTCTTTCTTTGCATTGTCATTTTAAAGGAACCACTTGATTGGTCAGAGCCCCAAAAACCCATGAGACAACTGCCAACATAACTACACAAGCAACATTCCTGACAAGTGCATCGCATACCAGTAACTAATTGTCAAAGATAGCAAACTATTTGCCAAAAAACTCAGGAAAAACCAGCAACAGTTGGGCCTTTCCAATTACATTCTATGCTACATATTCAATCGGTTCAACAGCCTAACCATGGTAGGGTTTACGCTGGTAGAGGAAGTACAACTAATATCACATTGTAGTTTAATGCTCCTAACATAACCATTCCGCTTAAGGCAATCCACGTCAAATCATCACAGCACCAAACAATGCCATCTCCAATTTTGCTGAAAATTGGTACACTTATTATTCATTGTCATTCACAGTTATTCATCCTGGTGAGAAACTTTCATATCCAACATTTTAGAGTTTTGGGTCACCCCATGTCAGAGACATGGGTCACCGAACTTTGACTGCAACATATCGACCCGTGCAGATCAAATGGCTGTATCTGGGTTCTATACAATCTAAAATGATAATATTTACACCAAGCTGAACGTACTTGAAAACTCAGTCTTAATATATTAACTAGAATACATAATTCATTTTTAAAAAGCCTGAGCCATAATACTTAACAATCATTTTTAAAAAAGCCTAAGCAACCTTAGCATATTAATCTTGACCCCAGCTCAGTTTGTAGAAACCAAATTTTATTTTTTCTGTGCAAACAGCATGGTGTTCTGAGCAACTGCTGAAAATTTCAGTGGCCACTCTCATAGTTTATTCTTAGCAATTTATTGAATACAGCTTGTGGTTTGTCAAGGTCATCTGATTGTCTTTCTCTGGTCATACCTTGGGCTAGAACTGTTCTTGGTAAACGAGCGTTTTCGGTTGCTGGACCAAAATTTTGGAATTCCCTCCCTGTGTCTGTTCGTTCTGCTCAGTCCCTCCTGTCATTTCGTTCTCAACTTAAAACTTACCTGTTTCAAATTGCTTATCCACCATAGGCTGCCTCTCTGTCGTGCGGACTGACCTTCTGGATATCGACCTGATTGCGGCTTGGTTTTGGTGTGCCATCGGTTGATGCCTTGTGCATTAGACACTGGCGCATTAGAAGTTGCTAATTATTATTAATTATTATTATTTGCGAAAAGTACCAAAATCGTGTTGTACTCAGCAGTGTCACCAATCTTGTTAGTTTCATTTATACTGTTTGAATATTATCTTCTTACAATTCTTCACAGGCCTATAACATATCCATTCACTTGCTTTAAAGTTTAGTCCTGTTTTAGTTCCTGGTTACTACTGGTTGCCTAAGAGATGACATTTCATAGAGCAATAATTGTAAAAGTTGTGATTAATGCAAGTGTTTGTCAGTTCTAATTAAAACTCTAACACAAGGAAAGTTAAGGTAACACCTACAGTTCAAAGTCAACTCGTTACTGTTATAAAGTTCTTAAATTGTAGTAAACGAATGCCGGTGATCAACTGCAAATCTATGCCTAAGCTGTTCAGTGTTCAAATTTTTTGATACACTGCGTAACCATAGAACTGTTTTACTTCTTTCTTAGTGTCACATTTGCAGCTGTCATTTCCTAGATGTCGGTGTCTTTGTTCTTCCATTGCTGGTTGCTGGTTAAAGACTTGTTGTTAGTACATTCAGAATGGATGTTTTAAGGTTGTTATTTGGCTTTGGATAATGGAACAACCGGGCGGGCCCACACGAATGTAGAAAAGTCTCCTCATTCCATTCTTGCCAAACACACAAAAGTTGCCAATAACCATCATACCTTGCTCTAATGTACCCCTTTATGTCTGGGAACATAATGCTCATGTTGTCAGCGGATGTCTATAGGACACTCTAGATTCCTGACTGTTCAAGAACTCTCTCACTCCAACCGACTCTGCTAATATCAGGCAAACACAGCGAAGCCTGTGAATTCCACCAGCTGTACAGGCTTCTTGTTCATAATCCTGAGAAGTACCATAGTAGAATGTGACAGATGGTACACTGGTCTCAGTAAAGAGAAACAACTCATGCACGGTCCCATGACAAGTTGTAACACATTGTACAGCAGCATAAGCCTTTGACGTCTAGAAACGTGGAGTCATAAATTGGTCCCTGTATGGTCTTTTCAGACTGGTTTGAGCAGCAAGGAGGCATTTTGCTGTTCCGCCTACTACCAGTTTTTAGCATTGCCGCTGGAGCACACTAGCTGGTTCATGTATGCTGCAAATCTTAACCACCTTGAAAAATTACGTATTTTAAGCTGGAATACAATCCAAAGTCCGTGTAAGAGGCTTTTCCAAGGAATCGTTAGAGACTGTTTTGGTCTGTTGTTGGCCATGGTTCTTCTCCAAAAAGAATCGGCAAAAATGCTTTAAAATATTCATGGCTCTACACAAAAAGATTTTTAAGTTTACCAAGACTCACAGTACTATAACTGAATGCAAATAAGAAATGTCAAGAATATTTTGCATTTTGAGGAAGCTGTACTAATACAAGTCTACATTATATAGTTACGTTAACACATGTCTCCAGAGGACAACTCGCTCCATTCCTTCACCAGTTCCAAGCATGAACTGATTGCTGTCTGTGTTAATAGAACATAACCCTGCAATAAATGGTTCAATTGTAAATTATGTGAAATTTTTCTTTGTTGACAAACATGAAAGATTATGTCTGGGGATAATTCACTGGTGAATATACTGAAGAGACTTAGAAATAGATTAGAACCTGAGGTAATCCATTGTTCTACCTTCTCCATGACCTGCAGAAATCCACCACCCCACCCCACGCATCCTTTGGGGCAGCATCCTAAAAAGATTATTGGGGCAGCACCTGGTGAGCTTCAGCAGGAGATCTGCACACCAATAATGCAATGTCGTTGTCAGATCGATTTGAGATGTTTGGCAAAACTGTTTTCAATGAATCTTGTTAGGGAAAGGCCCAGATAACAGGTAACGTTTTTCTGTAGTGACCGTATCGTGTTCTTACTGAAAAGCTGCATTCTTGACAGAGGTGGCGTCCTTCAAGACTACCAAGCACTCAAGAAACTTTAAACAAATAGAAAGCAAAGACATTGAGCAGTATTGAGCACTTGCTATGCCTGGTTTGAAATTTGTGGTTTCTGGGTAGCCACAAAAGACAGACAAGACCTGAGTATTAGAGCTCCAACACTCATATTTCAAATGCCTTCATTCACTAGGTGCATTGTGCTATGTCTAGAGTTCAGTCAAGGATCAGTGATGTCTGAGTAACACAATTTCTACACTGGACCACTAGTAAAGCCAAGCACTTCACATCTAACCATGGTGTGTAGACAGGTCATGGAATTTTTCAACTCCGTACATAATTTGACCATTCCTTATCCTATATGCTTTACATGCCCCACATTCCTCAAGCCACAAAGAGTGCATATGATTCATACTTTGAGCAACCTGCAACACAGCCCTGATGTTGCACAGGGCTCAAGCTGCATAGAAGCTCTGTTACAATTACAGTGCTATAAAACCAAACTGCAACAAAATGATACTACCGTAATAGTTTCCATCACTCAAGGCTAACTGTAAACACTATCAGTGAAGGAAAATGTTTAACATCTCTTGATTATGATGTGCAGAACAGACTTCCACGCATTTCTATGGTGAATTTATGGCATTTCAAAAAGAAGCTGTAAGAAATATCCATGGAGAAACGTGAAGCTGGAACATAAACTCATATAACTGAAGCCATCAAAAGAAGACAAAAATGAGAAACCTGGTGCAGACTTCATGAACATGAAATGAATGACATCAATGCTTTCTTAGAACATTAAGAGCTCAGCAGTAGAAAGGCAAACATGGGGACCATATACCCAGTTACATGAGATAACGTTATGGCCTTTTATATAATTCTTCCTGTCCTGAACTGCACCATAAGTTGATGCTTTTGCAACAGCTCACAAAAAGAAGTTTCACAATTTTCTTGCTGTGCCCCACCTTTATGACCATCATAACTTCGACAGGCCCTTGAGACCATCTAAGTAAGCATGACTCACAATCCTTTGGTCTTGATGTTATGTCCTCCTCTTTTTAAAACAGTGTTCAGGGTTAAAACTTTAAAAACCACCGCTTATACAGTAATTGTAATTAGAAACTTCTATTGCGCTGGTATCAAATGCACAAGCCATCAACCAATGGTGCACCAAAGCCAAGCCGCAATCTGGTCAATATCCAGAAGGTCAGCGCACAAGACGAAAGAAAGCCTATGGTGGATGAGCAGTTTGAAAATGGTAAGTTTTAAGCTGAGAATGAAATGACACAAGCAATTTAAACACAAACAGGAAGAAAGTTGCAAAATTTAGGTCCAGCAACTGAAAATGCTCATTCACCATGAACAGTTCTAGTTTTAGGTATGACCAGAGTAAGATACTCAGATGACCTAGTTCAATAATGATAAGCCTGGGGAATGAGGACTGAAAAGTGTAAGCCAGAACATTGGCTGGCTGACTTAGACTAATTGTAAACAACTATAAGGAATCAAAGGTATGGTGGCACACAAACAAAACAAAACAAAATACCCTACTAACACACAAACCTACGAATATTGCTACAGGCAAACTGCATAACATAAACAGGCTACATTAACCTAAGCACCCACATTAACCTTGACAAGCCACAATGCATAGGCTAAGAAGCCATGTTGTCATAACCAAACCAGATTAACACAGGCTTAAAGAGCCACAGTAACAAAGATAAACCAGCTGGTTTTCAGACTTCACTTTGCCCCCAGGTTGACTGCCTTCAACAAACTTAGGAAATTTTTTTTCTTAAAACAATTATTTCATAGCCTGAATTAAACAAAGTATCACACTGAACATTGTCAATAAGTATTTCACCTTGGAAAGGCAAGATACAATTAACTCTAGTTAACAGCAGAAACATTTTCAGCAGCCACTTCCTAACCATCATGGGTAAATAAAGAGCCTAATTCCTAATCCACCTCTTCCTCCTTCTGTTCCCTTCTCTCTTACCTGATCTGAGATGCCTTTCCCCATGAATAAATTCAGATTTCCAAAAATAGCCATAAGGACCATACTCCAATGCCCAAGGATTAAACAAACCCTGACCACTCTTCCTCCTCATCCACTTCAATCAAAATATGACTCACATTTGCCTCCCTCACCTCATCCTCAACCACACCATATTGCTGACCTCTGCCTTGGAAAACCTTGAGGTTTTCTTTTATTTCTTGGACAATTTGCTTTAAAGTGATGATCAGTGTTTCTCAGATTTTCTTCCTAATTCCCATTTATTTGTTTCCAAGATATCCCTCACTCCTTTTGCATTAAACTTTGGTGAACTCAGTTTCTTCCCAACCAATCTTGAACTTTTTTAAGGGCTTTCATACCCCACATATGGATGGAAATTTGAAACATGTGTCCTTGAAATTTGGGCTCTTAGACAAGCTACATGAAAGATGCCTGTTAACTCAGCTAAATGAATTGGGTCGAGCCAACCACCACTCTCTTTAGCCACAACATGGAACCAGTAGTTGCTGTCCATTTTCAAATGCCAGAATATCTTTGTCATCTGAAACCTTCAGAATTGCTCCAAAGTCTTCAGAAAGAATAGGATGACTCGCTGTCTGCCATATTCCAAGGATTGCAGTTGAAAGCAATCCATCTGGTGAAGGCCCATACATTTCTGGGTTCGAGCTGTCTGATCACAAAGTGCCAATCGAGAAGTGAATAGTCTATACACTACTGTATATAGACTCCTCAGTAGTGCGGTCTAAGAACTAGAGGCACGGTAGCCAATTACTTAGAGTGCTAGGCCTGTAATGTGTAGAGTACGAGTTCAAGTCTCCTCTGA
The DNA here is from genome assembly GCA_964023275.1 of Norana najaformis. Classification (NCBI taxonomy): domain Eukaryota; kingdom Metazoa; phylum Annelida; class Clitellata; order Crassiclitellata; family Hormogastridae; genus Norana; species Norana najaformis. Next base: position 19,457,819 of record OZ029923.1, read on the forward strand.
GAAGGTTATTATGTAAAGACATTGAGCAAGTCCTTCACTCACAATTGTTCTGCGTCATAAGATTCAGATTTACTGACCTTGCGTGCATAATAAATGCAATATAGTAATAACCTTTCTTCTGATACAGACACATAACCACAGCAATCAATCCACGTGGCACATTTTCAAGCTCTCAGCCTGCAGCACCAAACTGCCACCGAGTAATTGCTGCCCTGCTTTACGTCCAGAAATGTACCACCAATCCAAAGAAAAGCAGGACCACATTAACTGAACCTGATTTAAAACTGTTTCATTGCGTCCTTCCTTTTGAAACAACTTTTTTCCTCTTTATTCAGAATTTATCCATTGGATTAGGTTTCAACTTGAAGTCAGCAATTTTCTTTACTGCTATGCATGACAGAGAATTTCTAAACACAACTCGGCTACTTACAGATTGTACACCTTGTAATGATCACCATGTCTCTGGTCCAAAAATCTAAAAACAAATTCAGTGTGTGCATTAGCAAACAGTAAATTCAAGCAATTAATAATATGACACTATTTCAAAATATAATATCTGGCTATCCTCAAAAGTTATTCTGCATATAAGTATGTACGTATTTATGTATGTATATATGAATGTACATATGTATGTATGTAGGTAGATACATATGTATGTATGTACATATGTGTGTATACATATGTATGTTCTGTGAATGTATGTATGTATGTATCAAGGCATTTAATGTATTGCCTTTAAAGTACCTCACAAAAGCAATCCACAGGCTACCTAACTGATCTGAACCAGTCCATGAAGGCAGTTTGAAAATATGTATTGACCAGAGTCAAATTCAGCAGTACATACAAGCAACAGAAGACTGTTCACAGAGGAAGATCCACTACAGAAGAAGAGAAGGCATGACAGGCTCGAGATGATGTTCAGAAGTGCAGCACCAACATATTCTTTTGAGTAGAAAAGCACAACAATCGCCAACCTCGCTGACTCAAGACTGGAACACAAAGTTCCCTAATTTATGCTGAAGTGAAGCCTACAAGCAAAGCCCAACCCAGCAGGAGGATCTTGAATGTAATGAGCTCAGTGACAGGAACAAGTAGTCTTTCTCCCATGTATCCTGAGATACGCAAAAATTTAGGTCTGTTGGCGAAAGCTCGAGCAGCACAGTTGAGGATGGACTGAAGCTGATGTAACCAGAACTGTGCCAGGCCTAGAAGAATGGAATTCTAATCCTCAAGGCACATCAGGATGAACCTGTTAATGCGTATAGCTACAGCGTTAAACAATAGGTTGCACCGTATGACACAGCAGAGAGCAGAATGACCTGCATGGGGAGTTAATGTGCTCAGTCATTGATAGCTCTCAATCCAGCACCATACCCAGGTCACCGTGACAGGCTGTTGATTCCAGTCAGAGAATAATTTTATTATTCACAGCTCTCTGAACAGGGAATAATTTTATTCTTCACAGCACTATGAACAGGGAATTATTTTATTCTTCACAGTTCTTTGAATGTGAGTGATGTGGGCCTAGCACGAAGTACTGCATCTTCTTAGGTTTCCACTGAAGCCGATTTTAAGACAGTTCAGCTACAATAGCCCCATACAGACAATACAGGCAAGTGTAATACAGCTGAATGCTGCTAGAATACTGGTGTACCCGTGCTGTATCAACTGTACACAGCTGCCTCAATATGCGACAATGTAGCTAGCTTAAAGTCGCTCAGGGCTGTTCCAAGCAGGTGAACTTACCACAGCCACAGAATGCCCCAGACATGATGAAGGGACCATATCTGCGTTCACTAGTGTCACTAAGGTAAATTACGGAATCTGTGTCCCACAGCCACAGCTGCGCCTAGCCAGGTACTAGTGAGTCTGTGTTGACTCCAGCCTGAACTCAGATGCTGCATGGGCAAAGGCGAAAACAGCAGCATTTTGGTATCCCAGGTCATCGTTTGCTGGCTCATCATGCAAAACAGTACCACCTAGATAAGGCTGGGTATCAGATGTTTGCATTCACGGCCTGGGTACCCAGGCTTCAAGGTGCCAGCTGATAGACCTAATAGTGAAAGGTGAGCAGATCACAATTGTTCCATGGTGCATCCATGATCTGGTAGCCTATCATCACTGATCTTTATAGTGCGAGTTCTGAGGCCAATGGATGATACGTTTCAACTGCAAGAAAAATATGACGATCACTGCTGATGAAGAAAAATGATTAAGAAGCAGGGACATCACACATGGCTTTGTTTTGAAACAAGCATCACAGTGTAGAACTTCGCAAGTCACAAACCTTTGACTCACTGTTGTCAAGAACAGCAAAATAATTCCAAGTTTCACTGCATTTGCCATGGACGTTATTTATGAACTCAACTCAAACAAAACCAATATTGTGTCAAAAGAAATTCACAAACTACAAAATTTATTCATAAACCACACCACAGTTTCAAGTAAAAGACAAACACATAAAATACAATAAAGTACAATACAACACCGTAGTTCTAGTGTGCCACTTACACACATCGTGACCAACAGCCTATTACAAAGATTACATAGACAGTACTTTAGTCCAATCCAAACAAGTGTTTCTTAAGCCTGTACTTGAACACTCAAGAGTTTGTCATTTCTTGCAGGGCTATAGGCATGGAGTTCCAGGAGGCCATGTAGAAAGCCATGTTCACCAAACATCAGTCTAATTAACCGCAGCAAATAACGATGTTTTGCCCTCAGGCACAACTGACCATCAGATGAAGAGCTTGACGTTGACATGACGAGATATGGTGGGCTTCATCTGACTCATACAGAATGTGTAAGTGCACCGAACTAGTATCGTGATTCTGTTACGTGCTGGTAGCCAACAAAACTGACTGCAGGGTTGGACTTCTGTGGTCACATTGGGACATTCCACTGTGGAACATTCCACCTTTCGAACATTCCACACAGAAATGGTGGACCATTCCCTAGAAATGGTGGATCATTCAACCTTTTGAATGGGGGTCATTCTGCCAGTAAATGTTAGTCCTTTCGATGTTTGCAGTAGTGGATTGGCTCCACCCTATCAAATTGTGGAATATTCCACCAGTAATTGATTGATCCCACAGACCACCAAAATTGGTGGAACTTCCCACAGACTTTTTACAGTGTGGTAAAGGATCTCATTCTCGAATTCAATGAAAAATGAGCAGAGTGGAGGCCGTATGGTTGCGATATATAAAACAGTCACTACATAAACATGTGGACATTAACATTTACAGTGCTTCTTGTGATGAAAAGGCAAGGTCCAATTTATTAAGCCTCAGCCCATTATTACTAGCTATCCAGGGCTACACTGGTTATTGCTGCTGTCAGAGAATTTATATCTCATAATTCATGCACGCCGTTTGTTCACTGTGTCATTCCAATTCAGACAGCCTACTTTTATACCCGCTCAAGTACGCTACTGGTGCATATTGGTAATCTATCATGTACAGCATGAAAAGTGTGCTTTATCCACACATGCACACATGCACACTGTTCACCCTACTTCCTAGTTAGAAAATCCCAGTTGTCAGTGAGCATGTGTCCCTATCTGTAAACCTTCGGTGATTTATTGCATCGCTTGCCAACTGTTTTAACAAGTCAATAATCTTGATATTTTGTTCAATCAAGTCTACCTGTGTGTGTCCACCTAACTTCTACCTGTTACAGGTAGAGCCTGGACATGTTTCAATGTTATTTTTAAATATTAATCTAACAAAGGAGTCCTCATGCACATCTTGAACCATTTTATGTGAGCTACCACTTGACATGGTCCAACAGCTCCTTATACCTTGCCATCCATAACTTCTAGTGACACAACAAACTTTGAGAATCCTGGTCTCTATGCTTAAACTCCTTGTAACCACTTGTTCAATTCTTCATTGAGTGACATCACTGTAAGACGACTTCCTTGTACTTCTGCTCAGGCAAGTACCAACTTAGCAGCGTTGATAAAAAAAGGCCAGAACAATAAGACACAAAATCCAGGTCACGTTATTGCAAATACATCTCTTTCTCAATAAGGATATGCTGTTTTAAAGTCTCCACTATATCACAAACTCTCCTGCATGATTCTGGAACAACATTCGTTTGTCAAGGGAACCTACTGTTCCATCTGATGCTGCTTAAGCCATACTTTCAGTTTATCCAAATAACGCTTCTTTGATCAGTGATAAGCTTCTCCACTTAAAGGTAGTTCATGCATAGGATAAAGGTCATACAGTAAAATTTATCCTCAACTGTGATTCTTATCCACTCTGTCATCTTTCAGGTAGGACTACTGCAAGGCTGTCCTCAAAGGCAAAGTTTCACAATACGACAGCTTCAGTTTATCCTTAACTCTACTACCCGAACTTTGTTTAACCTGCCAAACTTCTCACGTGCACTTGAAAATATGCAAGACACAGCAATGGCTCCCAGAAGAGGACAGGATTATATTCAAACATTCAAAAGTATCCTACTTGGAATACCTCTCTCCTTGAAATCAACAGTCATAGAGGACTTGGCAGCAAAGCATTTGTACAGCACAGCACGGGGGCTTTTCCAAGATGAGCCAAGGGCAAGACATCAGACCACGATTCCTTAATTGCGAAACGTTCAACCTGGAAGTTTTAACTGAATTCAAAATCTGCAGTTCTAAAACGTAGTTAGAACCAAACATTATGGTTAAGGTAAGAAGAGTAATTAACCAGTGGTCCATTAATCAGACAAAAGTGCTCACAAGCCACACTACATCTCATAGACTTGGTCCTTGACATGATAAGATCTCTCAGCTGAAGTGCTTGCATGGCAACAACAATTCAACAACAGGACAACATATTTTACATTTTATGTCTCCAAAATGAACTGTGTATTCTCATCAGGTATTAAGGTTTACACCATGGACACATTCTGCTGAAAGGCTGACACATATTCCATACTAACCAAGCTACAAAAATCATCGCCTGTAAGCAAGAACTGTTCAGAAAAACGTAAGTAAAAGTAGCAGTATAAGCAAGATACTAGTTCAGACACTGTGTATCATACAGGAACACAATACAGATTAGACCTGTAGCAACAAAGCTGATAAGCAACTGCAAGTCACAGCTCACCAACATTTATGAATACATTTGTCACTAATCTGACAAATAACTTACTCATGATGCTGCAAAGATTCATCTAGTGATAGTTGCCACAAAGAAGTAGGCTGATGCTGAAAACCACTGCATCAGTTTTTTACCATAACTCAAAAAACATTTAGAATTAAGGTTAACAAATACACAAGAATTACAAGTGAAAATAACTATATAAACATATGCACTATCATTAGCTACTGTCCTCAGTGGTTGTGGAATCTTTCAAATGCATGGTAATTTTTACTATCTAATAACCCAACCACATTTCATCATGTATATCATCACCCCAAAAAATCATGTGTCGACTGTCACATGCCACTACATGGGCTTTTAAAAAACATGTACGGAAACAACAGATGGTAATCTAGTCAGAATGCTCACAGACATAACTGTCTAGTAAAAAGCAGTCACTGTAGCCTATAGCTGTCGCCTTTAATCAAACAAACATTGGACAAATTGTTAGAGAGTTGGGAACATCGGATGAGCTCTGATACCAGTTATTCTAGCATTCTAGTCACACCAGTGTCTGTTAATAGCATACATTAATCTTTACAATGCAATCAGCATCACACCTATGTCTACAGTATACATCAGTAACACTAGAACCTCATGATGAGTCACCAGATAAGTGATGATAGTCAACCATAAAACTGTACCTGACTACGTCATCGATATTGTTTCTGTAGACACCTTCGAGCCTGTCAGCCGGAAAACCCATTGCAATGATATTATCACTAATATCTGTTTCAAATTGTTAAGAAAGTTAGAAATCATTCACCAATAATTTGCATCTAACCTGCTTGCTAAATAGATCAAAAGTGTGTATTATATCAAATGTCGAATGTGATTCTAAACTATAATATTCAAAATCCAACAAGTACTATCAGACTACAATAGCCGATATACCTTGCACAGTTAAAACTATAGTACAGGATGAAAATCAGCTTCCACAGTATGTATGTTTCATGCATCTGTCTAGACCTTTCTATAACGATATCCAGTCTTTTAACCTTTTGCAGGCCACAGATGCAAAACTAAAACATCGGAAAATTTTCCAAGTGTGCCACAGGTGCAAAATGGCAACATTATAGAAGCACTTACTAAAGTGGTTGGAAGTTAGGCAGTCTTATAAGATCACAGTCTCCTCACCCACAGGCGGCAGCTGACCCAGTATTCAGAGTTGTAACGTGCAGTGTAAAGTAATTAGAAACTGACATATAGTGCCACTTAAAGGCAAATTCCATCATCATCAGCATCAGCATCATTAGCAACCAAATCCCTAAACCATCACCAAAACCACCACAAATGATCAAAGAACGCAGAGGGTGGGTTTTAACAAACTCTTAAGAACTGAAATGGTGCAGATCGACAGAAACCAGTGCATTAGCCAGTGAGAAACAAACATGATCACATCACTACAAAGACAACAGTAAAATACATCCATCACTCTGTACCTGGAGAACATTAACAGCGTCACATATTTACACACACACAAGATAACATGATAATCAGTGTACTTTCAGGACATTTTCCAGCAATTAATTTCTTCAATGTCCACAATAAATTTCTGCACAGCTATTCCTCTGTTTACTCATCTTAATCGCTTGTAGAACTTGAAGATTATTTAATCAGTCTATCAGGCAAAGTCAACATTTACCTACACTTTAGCTAATCTCATCAGACAGATATGGTGGCAAAACCCGGTAACCATATTGCAAACCATACAGTCAAACATTACATCAACCTCACTCAACCGGAAGGGGACCATAATAGAAGAACAGAGGCAGGGAGGGAAGGGCGATAGGTTAGTTCATTGGAATAAGCTGAGCCTCATGAATATTTCTAGGTGAAAAACACACCTCACAGGACAACGGTAAATGAAGACTGCAAATAATTATGATAAATGCAGTTGGTCTGAAACTCAAAAGTACTGCGGCCTGCAATTTTGTGCCTTGTTTACCAGGGTTCAGTGTGTGGAAGATCATTAATCAACACAAAAACCTAGATCCCAGCTGAAGACCTGCCTTATCCAGCCTCTCTATCTCTCATCAAATCTCATGCTATATCAGTCCTTAGTTCTGCATCCAGCTTTGCTGAAGGAGTTAAGAGCACTGTAGCTGGCATCCACTGTCGATTCTATACGTATCTGATGGTATCCGAAGTTCAGGGGCATATAGTGAAAACACCGATTACCAACTGGAAGAGGTCCAGTTGGTGGACATATTACCATGTGTTCTCAGTACCATACAACTGGTGTTACCTTCAACCTACAGTGCAACTGTGATCAAGCAGTCCAATAGAAAACTCTGCAACCAACACAAATCCAAAGCAGTCCACAAAGCTTGTTGACAGACTTTTATCACATCTGCTGTGCTTCATGGAATGAGTTATCCTCAGTCCTTAGTGCAACTATGCACCAGTGTTTCATACCAGACTTCCAAATATCTACTGTGCCACAGGACTTACTCATTTCAGCAGAATTAATTACTGCTTGGTAGCATGGACACTTCCAACTTTTCTCAAGACTTAACTACAGATCAACTGATCATTCTAATTCTACATTAAGACCGTACACAGCCAGTTTCAGAGAAGCAAGCTGACATAGGCTATACATCTGTCTAGATACATACATACTACAGGTGTGCTGAAAGAGATTTTACTATTCTGCTTAATATAAAAAGTCATTATTTTTATGATGAACATAAATTTAAACAGTAATGTGCTAAACATGTTATCCGAATCAGAACCTTACACATGCCCTGTAAAATTCCAAATTAAAAATTCGATGCCTATGTGACTGTGCCTGAGGAGATCTGGACGAGTTGGAAAAATATGAAAATTGATTTAACATTACACTACATTGGGCTGGAAGTGCTGAATATTTGAGTGAAAACCACAAATTTTGTCACAATCAGTGAAAAAGCTAAAAATACTCAACAAATATATCTCGGCCCAATTAGTTCAAGTTTAATCTTAACTAATGTCTGGTGTAAATTAAATAGATTTTTTGCATGCAAACTTAGTTATGAATTTTAACACAACCCCTAACCAGTGACATATTGCACACCTCTGCAAATATTATGTATGGAAGTATTTTGGACCTAATTCATGCCTAATCACTTTTCTATGCATTTCCTGCTTAATGATTTTTCCAGTATTGGCTGGATTTTGTCAGGTATGGTCACTGAGTTAGTGATGAGCCACCGTCTGTTACTTACTAACATATTAATATTTCATTTACTTTGTTGTGCTAAGCAGTTTTCCTTTATCTGATATTAACATTTAAACTAAATTGAATTTATGTTTATAAACTTCAATTTCATAATTAAACAAGATGTTTTATAAAGGATTTTAATATTCATCTGCTGTTTAAAATTGGTGATGTTATTAATGAATCAAAAAAGAAAGGCTTGTCATTTTTAACTGTGTGATCATAGTTTTGGACTCCTCTGGATTATGAAACCCAGGTTTAATCTGAAAACAGCATCAGATTTACAACTCACATGCAGCTCAACAGGCTTTCCTCATTTAGCGCAGCTGTAAAGGTCATCAAAAATTGGCATCAGGGTCAACCACAACAAAATGAACCCGGCTTAATTCATGAATAATTGAAACCTGTATATGCCTTGAGCTTCATTTTCATCCTCAGTCATGTTTGATTTGCAACCTGCAAAGACTGCACCCAGCTTCTAGCTTTTGCTAGTGGGTCTTTTTAAATAACTTACAAAGCTCAACTGCATTTTCCTATTCTTTTTGCCAAAAAATCTTAAACTTAAATCAATTCCAAAACAAATCAGAGTTGATAGAATTCATTTCAAACTCCCATGCAAATGTAAGCATGCCAAAAGAAGATTAATACAAGATCAATGCTTCACCCTTTCTTTGCTGGTTAAGGCATTGGGCAAAAACCCAATTATTCAAATTTCTACTATTTAAATTTTGTCTTAAATATAAATATGCAATTTATTTCATTATACAGCCGAGTATAAATTCATAAACATTACGTAGACTGGGGTAGATACTGGCAACCGAATCTGGGCTCTGAGGTAATCTTAGTCTTTGTTATGACTCCACTTTCAAAGCATCGCAATGTTATCAAAATAAGACTGAACTTTCATTAACTCTGATTTTTAAAACAGTATCTTTAGCTGTTTTACAAGTTATCTAATATTACTATCTTTTAAATTAATGACCACATAGAGAAGTATTAAATAAATTTGTGCAGTCTTGTGTAGTTTGTTTGAATGCATGCACTCCGTTACAATAGCAATACCCAATGATTGTTGTGCATAAACTACAGTATGTGCTTAGAAAAAAGAAAGTTAAGAGCTAGAATAGAAAAATGGTTAAGATAAAATTTGATTAACATGATGTATTCCCAGTAGTTCCAGGCATTTTATACCTGACAATTTGCACTGCATTTTCAAAACAGTTGGTGATCAATAAAGTGACTTAATTCAACTTGATAATAATGGCTCTACATAAATGAAGATATTACAAGAGAGGGTCCATATAAATGTGCATACGTTAAGAATATGGATATCAGATTGAACAGAATCTATGGAAATTTGTCATAATTCAATTTATCCCAGAAGACAAATCCAGTTGAGATCTATTGTCACTGGGGTCACAAAAAGAGGAAGAAGCAGTGCTAAAAAAGATAAAACAATGACCATTCCAGCCTCTGAGGTAAGATCACAAAGCAATGTATTTATATTCCAAGTCTGTAATTCTGGTTTTCTAAGCTGCAGCAGTTGGAACTCACTTGGTCCTTCAGCCAAAGACCAGACATAGCAACAACAATCCAATCAGCATCTGTGCTCCATAGGCTGAAAACAAATTGCCAATTTCCCAACACCCACTGGGATTTAAATCCCCAAATGAACAGTTAAATGACTGCACAGCATTATCACTCAGCTCAGCTGCAGTGACAGCAGAATGTAGTTTAATAACCTCTATTAACTGCTAGAGTTCTACCAGAATCTTTATTTTTGCAGTGGTAACATGATAATGACACTGTTATAAATAGACAAATTACACCATCATGCAACTATTCAGACGTAACCTTGCACTGTAAGCAAACTTAAAATAGATTACAGCGTTTCTGTGATAAATCTGACAGTGATCATCATTTTCGTCAATAATGATTGCAAAGCGATGCACCAAAGGGGCATTGGAAAACAATTTTAAACGCTTTCTCAGTTGCTGAAAGACGTACTAAGATGCCAGAAAAAGGACGACCAAAGGGTGGAAATCTCTGGGTCACCCATTCAGCAACAGTAGATCAATCACAGCAACACTCTCAAGCTACAGGAATTTCAGATTTTCACTTACGAATCAGTTCACGGCCTTTCCTTTTTGCCCAAAAACACCACCAATGTTGTTTTGTCTGCACGTTATTTCTACAGGCCCTATGCATAAATCTTGATGAAAATGTTCAGTTCAGCTATGAATTCATTCACCTTTTGCTTTACCATCATTGACTGGCAGCTTATCTTTCTATTCAACACTCAGCTTATAATCCAAGAAAATGGAGATCTAACAGACCGTTGGTCAGTTGAAAGGCAAGAAGTCTAAAAGAAATGGAGAGTTATAATCATTCTCGCTTTTGTAAAAATTCTGTAGCACATGCAAAGTCATACAGAATATTAATTTAAGGCACAGAATGCAAATCTAAGGTGCAGAGTTGCACGATTACTATCTACTGGAGCAGGAAATGCCTTACTTTCTAATTGGTGGCCCTGAGCAGTTTTAAAAATACTGCTACAAGGTATGTAAATATCTGAAAAAGTCCTCCTCTGAAAATCCAAACTGTTCCACTAGAACTAGCTTTAGGCCACAGTTAAAAATAGACTTGAGACAACTATCTCTGTCATGGTTTGGTATGTAAACCATCATTCCTGAATGCATTATCTCTATTCAACACTCACTTCACAATGTGGCAGGTATTGAAATCTCCAATGATCATTGATATTAGGTAGAAACGGTCGAACTTTGCACATGGTTGCGTTTTGGAGGGACACGAGGCAACAAAGAGGTAATGCCACTTTGGTAAAAAGATTTCAAAATTATCCCTAACTTTTTTCATGAGTGCAGGGTTTTGACAGATCTCAAGCCAGGCATCTCCAGCAAATGTTATGCCCTCCAGTAACTTTTGCACAGGCATTTTTACAAAGCCCTAGAACCAAAGAAAAGCGAGAAATCTGCATGGATGTCCACTTGTTTACATTTGGGAATCCCTAGCTTGGCCTCCAATGACTAGATTCAACTACATTCTAAGCCCGCAATTCTCATTGCAAAACTACACAATTTTGTCAAAATTTGACGAATCTATGGTATCGGCAAGCAGGCCGACCTGTCGTAAAATAATTTCTGATATCTCCACAAACCATTCAGCATGTGCATAAATAGGCAATGTGAAAATTGTAGCTTATTCATTGCCCTAATTAATGGTAAATTTATCTACACAGAACAAATGCTGGTTCCCCAACTTCCGACCACTTTAGTAGGTGCACCTATTATGTCACATTTTTGCACCTGTTGTAGAAAGTTTTCTAATGTCACAACTTTGCACCCACGGAGTGCAAAGGATTAATCTAAAATAATCTGTGCACTTCTACAGTGCCACTATCATAACAAACTGGGCTTTAATTAATTGTTACTTCTAAAGCAGCAGTCCCCTAAGCTAACCCAAACAGGCAGCCATGGAAACAGGGTGTTTGTGACTTCATTATTCGTATTCTTAGCATGTGAGGGCGGGTGGTCAGTCTTCTCCCTTGCCACCTGATCTTCCCAACTGAAAGTGTATGGTTTGTGTACTCATTCTATACAGAAGTTCACCAGGGGGCACAGCTAGAGCAGAAATCTTCCAAGTAAAGCTCCATTCCATGTTTAAAATCTAAGGGACCAAACCACTGAGGTCAAAGCGATCACAGAGACCCAAGGACATGATAAGCAATCATGAAAACAAGAGATGACAGTCCACACCTGAACTGTGTCAGAGAATTGGCAAAGTTGGCAAAGTGGACAGAACGACGGTGAATTTCAGAGCCTCACATCAGCAACTCAGAAAGCTTGATAACCAAGCATTGTAGAAGTTAAAGTATCTCATAAATGTGTAGAATACTTGAATCTGAAATGTGGTCAAGATGGAAACACTGGCCAGCCTATATGCAGTACTTTCCAAACCATGAAATGTATTTAAACTACACTCTTGTGATAGAAAGGCAGTGTAATAATAACGCTGAGGGTTTTGCACTGGAATGTGGGGTCTGAACGAGTTGCACTTTAAGGAATGACACTGGTGCAAAGTAACTGATGGTAATCAAGTTAACTAGGTACTAAGTTATGGCTGGTGAAACCATGACAGTGTAAGGCATACCATGTCTGGTTCTGCTCAAATTGCATAAGTGCAGACAACAACGGTGGAAGCAATATGAAACTACATATTTTAATGACCGCTTAGAGACAAAGAAGATGAAACATGACAGATCTAAAAATGCATCACTTAAAGTAGGCTCAAATGGTTTACTGAGCTGCAATGAGCTGCATCCTATGCCATAAACACAATTTCGCTGCATACTACGCTGTTACAAGACAGTTTATCGCGATAAGCAGTAATTACACAAACGAGCAAACAGGCGAAACCGTTTACAAAGGATACAAGTCAAATCCAGATCAAATCCGTCACCCTGGAACCTGCGCTTATTTTTGCTAACTAATCCTTTGATTCGGTTCGCCACTGCTGCCATTTTTTTCCAACAAAAGTCCCTCTTCCTGGTGGAACTGGTGAAGTCAGAAGTCGGTTCGTTTTAGAGTCGTCGATCACTGTCCAACCGACCGCACCCAACCGACTAATGACTGAAAATGATCAAACTGGACCACCGAACTTCGAGCGAGTCTATCGGCGAAAGCGAGTGCCTCTGTTAGTCAAGCCCAGCCATCATTAATCGTTCTCGTTTCGAATCGAAATTCAGCGAAAAGCTCGAAATACTCTACAGAACGACCGTAAAACGGAAAACTAGTATATCGCCTAACATAACGCTTCTAAACAATAAATCCTAAATTTAGTAGAACGCGGCGGCACCTAAACCCACTTTGTGGCATACAGAAACTGGTTCGCTTTTTGCGGTCGGGCCGTAGAACGATTACGGACTAACCCGAACGACGATTGGTCGGTGCGGAACAGCGCCCTGGGACTAATATAATCGTAGGCCTACTCTAAATATTGTAATCGAAATTGTAATCGTAAACTCCAAATAACTAAAGCGCTACTTAAAAGCCAAGTGCAGGGCACCAGCTTATTCGCGAGCGCTACGTCAAATCAGTGAGGCTATCCAAAGACGCCATGTCAAGAACCAAGTCCGTTTGCCAGAAAACCAGAGAGAGAAGGGGGGAAAGGAGCTGTTGGGGTGGGTTGTGTTTAAGTTGAGAGAAATGGGAAGGCAGCAATTGTACTCTGGTCAATATACTCATCGACGTAATCGTATAACCAGTCCTGCGTTTTGCTTTTCATTTTCGGTTTAGTCACATTCTGTGCCTGATTGTTTATGCAAAATGTATAGCATTCAGTCGGAGTTGGAACGGTGAAACTGTGGTATGGGAACGAAATTTAGGAATGTAATCATAATCGTAAACTAAAAAGACCTAAAGCGTTACGTAAAACCTTAGCGCTTCTTTACAAGCGCTGGGTAAAGTCGGAGTAGTTGTCCGGTTACCGTGTGAAGAACTAGATCCAGTTATCAGGACATCAGAAAGGGAATCGAGAGGGAAAAGAGGAGCTCTTGCGTTGTGTTGTGTTTAGGTAGAAACATATGGGAAGGCGGCAGATTGGATGGATCAGAGTAAGATTTCTTGAAGAGGCGGGACTTAACTTCTGAATGGGAAGCCTGAGTAGTGCTAGATGGGCTTGCGACAAATGTTTCTGAGCAAACGAGTGCAGAGGTGGAGGGACAGAGACTGTGCGGGAATCAGATGGGAGACGGTTGGCGATCTAGAGGCGAGGTGCAGTGTGGGATTTGGATTGGTCAGAGAAGTTCCGGTGAGTAGTGACTGTACACGTGCAAGAGTGAGGTAAGTAACGGAAAATTAGTATACGAGGATGATCGGACAGGGTGAGGTGGTTCGATGGTGAAGAGTTTACAAAGATGAGTGGGATTGGGAGTAATTCAAAAACTTAAAGGTTAGAGTTAACTATGCTCGAGATGGGCTTCCCAACTCATCTGGTTCAACTTTTGCAAAACCTGTATAGACAGCAGCGCGCCGCCGTTAGGACAGACAATCTCGTGTCTGCATGGTTCAGTGTTAAAAAGGGAGCCCGGCAAGGATGCAATCTTTCTCCGTGCCTGTTCAACATACTGGCAGAACAAGTGATGCGAAAAGCACTGCAGGGATTTGCTGGAGGCTTCAGAATTGGGGGTAAGACCATCAGCAATCTCAGGTATGCCGATGACATCGTCTTGCTGGCCACATCACCAGAGGAATTACAGGTGTTGGTGAGTCGTGTCCAGAACGCTGCAAATGAATATAACATGTTGATCAATGCGAAAAAGACGAAAGTAATGGCGAACATAAACCAAGTGCTTGAGATCAGCGTGAATGGTGGAAGGCTAGAGTAGGTGGACTCTTTTGTGTACCTGGGGAGCAGAGTGAACAAGGAAGCGGAGTGCACGGGAGAGGTGAAGTCGAGGCTAGCAATGGGTATGGCAGTCATGGTCAAATTGACAAAGATGTGGAGGAACAAGTCAATTAGCACCTGGACCAAACTGCGGTTGATGAAGACATTGGTGTGGCCAGTGGCAACGTACGGATGCGAGGCATGGACGATGAAAAAAGAAGAAGAGAAGCGTATCCAGGCGTTTGAGAACGGATGTCTTAGAAAGTTGCTGCGGATTTCATAGACAAAAAAGCTGACCACAGAACGAGTCTATCAACTGGCTGGAACAAAAAGCGAACTGTTGGGACATATTAAAGCGCGCAAGCTGCGTTACTTCGGTCATGTAATGAGACACCCTCAGGACTCTATTGAAGCTGGCGTTATGTTGGGTCTCGTCGAGGGAAATAGAAGACGTGGAAGACCAAGAATAAGTTGGATTGACAATGTCATGGCATGGACTGGCCTGTCGGGCACGATGATGGTGAACGCTACGCGCGACAGATGGCGTTGGGAGAGGATAGTCCGTACATGTAGTCAACCGTCGCGAAGCGACGATGGCGTTGTAACATGACATAAAGGTTAGAAGGCAGGGAGACTTATTCCAGTTTTAAGTCTGCTAATATGCTGGTGGGTGCCACGCCTCAACTCGAGCCCATCGTGATATCTCTTACGTTCCAATGTTGTCTTGGAACAATCTTCCGTCGCATAGACATACAGCTTCATCTGACTCTGCTCAATGTACATTTGCAGCCTACCACAACAGCACATGTTTAGTAAATTAAATAGCCACGTGTGCAGGTTTTTGAAAGGTTTTCCAAGGTGCTATATTAGTGTCTTGATACGTATAATTATGCATGCTTAGGTCTTTATGCAATTACAATATGACACTCCAGACGATGCAGTCAACGAATCTGGTTGACTTCGTTATTTCCCGTACCCGAACATCAACACGTATAGGCCTACTTCAGAGCGTCTCCTCCATTGCATTCAGAAATAAATGTAAATGTACGCGGTTTTAAACCCTGCTCATTTTTCAATGAATGGATTGAATGACATAGCCTTCCCATTGAAAACACTGGCCAACAGAAAAATTTTTTTTTTCTTGTTGCCTTCGGTTTTAGACCTGTTCTTGGGGTAATTTTGGGCGCTGATTCAGAAAATGTCATTGGATTGAGTGCATCAGGTCTAGTTTCTGAGATATCGTCGATTTTGTAAAGAAAACCCAGTCCACTCTTTAAACGATGTCTTTGGCAAAACTAAAATGTCATAATAAGCTTTATTTATGGCTAATTATAATTCTTGCTGATTCATATAATGCCTACATCCTTATAATGTAAAATCAGCATATCTTGCCGCGTGCTGAGATATTGCTGATTCAACGAAATAACTAGCCTACAGCTTACTCAGCACTAAATTCATGGCCTCATTTAGAATTTATTTGTGCTTATACAGCGTTTCATGGTTTCGAACTATGTAAATAGATTATGCTGAAGTCAGCATTTATAGCCTATATAAGCCGCCTCCTGAAAGCTAGAGCAGCCGCAGTCGTCTTAGGGCATATTAAGAGTTGGTCGCAAGAACAATCTGTGAATGTGAGCATTAAATAACTACATGTTCTTACTATTTTTTAGGTTAGTCATTTAATTCCTCAGATGCGAACATCCTTAAGGTTATGGCTACTTCCAGACGGAGCTGCATTAACCATCCAGACATATTCTGCTACATTTGTGGGAATACACACTAAAAGCAAACAGGAAACCGATTTCTGAGTTTGTAAAAAGAGCATATGTAGGTTATTTTGGTGTCAAACTTGGAGATCAAGATAAGCAATGGGCTCCTCATACAGTATGCAAAACTTGTATTGAACAATTGCGCCACTGGACAATTGGAAAGAGAAGCTGCCTGAAATTTGGTGTACCGATGGTTTGGAGGGAACAGATAAACCATCTCGACGACTGTTACTTTTGTATGGTTAATATCATAGGCATCAATCGAAATAATCGTCACAAGTTGTCTTACCCTGATATACCTTCAGCCAGGAGACCTGTTCCGCATTCGGATATTGTACCAGTTCCACCTTTTCGCGAACTACCTCAGCTCTCAGACGATGAGACTTGCATGTCCAATATCGGACAAGATGACGAAAGTGAAGAAAGTGGGGGCAGTGACAGTGATTTCCAATCAACTTCACACAGTGAACGTTTTGACCAAAAAGAGTTGAGTGATCTGATCAGGGACTTAAATCTTTCCAAACAGTCCTCTGAATTGCTTGCGTCCAGACTAAAGGAAAAGAATGCACTTCAGCCTGGAACGAAAATTACAATTTCTAGAAACAGAGAAAAGGATTTGCTGCCATTCTTTACCGAAGACAACAACCTAGTATTCTGTAATGACATCAGCAACTTATTGAAGAAAATTGGTCTGTCGGATTACAGCCCAGATGAGTGGCGTCTTTTTATCGACAGTTCAAAACGTAGTCTGAAATGTGTGCTTTTAAATAACGGCAACAAATTTGGTTCTATTCCAATCGGTCACTCCACCAGGATGAAAGAAGAGTACAATGCCATATCTTTAGTACTGGAAAAGATAAAATACAAAGAACATCAATGGGTAATTTGTGTAGACTTGAAGATGGTAAATTTCCTCCTTGGTCAACAAAGTGGCTACACAAAGTATCCCTGCTTTTTGTGTCTTTGGGACAGTAGAGCCAAGCATGAACATTGGACAAGAAAAGATTGGCCTTCGAGGAAAGACATGGTGGTTGGAGCTCAAAATGTAATCAAGGAATCTTTGGTGGCACGAGATAGGATCATACTGCCACCACTACATATAAAGCTAGGCCTGATGAAACAATTTGTCAGGGCTTTGAATAAAGAAGGTTCATGCTTCGAATACATAGTACACAAGTTACCAGGAATTACAATGGAAAAATTGAAGGCTGGAATCTTCGATGGTCCACAGATCAGGCAACTTATGAATGACCCACTTTTCATACCATCAGTGAATGAAATCGAATCTTGTGCCTGGTCTTCCTTTGTTCTTGTAACTAAAAATTTTCTTGGCAACAAGAAGGCAGACAATTATGCACAACTAGTAGAGGATATGCTTCTTCATTTCAACAAGCTTGGCTGCAACATGAGCATTAAAGTCCATTATCTCCACAGTCACTTAGATCGCTTTCCAGAGAATCTTGGTGACTTCAGCGAAGAGCAAGGTGAAAGATTTCACCAAGACATCAAAACAATGGAAAATCGATATCAAGGAAGATGGGATGCACACATGATGGCAGACTATTGCTGGAATATTATGCGCGATTGTTCCGGCAGATGCCACACTTGGAAATCGTACAAAAGGAGCTTCTTCGGTGTCGAATGACTTGAAATTTTTATAGCAAACTTGTTCTGTTTGGTATCATATAAGTACAGTTTCAGGTACTACCATTTTCTTTTAAGTATTTGTATTATTATGTTTATTTTGTGTATCACATAATAAATTGAGCACTACATAATTATAGCTATAGCCTTATGTTTTATGGGCGAGCAGAGGCAAGGACTGGTATATGGCATAATGTTCTATATCTCGAAAACTAGACCTGCTGGGAGAAAACTGGTGCCTTTTCTGGAATCAGCAGGTCAAATATACCCAGAAACAGTTCTAACATTTGAGGCAACAAATTATGTGTTGGCCAGTGAAATCGCTCTGTTCCGCCAAGTGCTG
Source organism: Norana najaformis (assembly GCA_964023275.1). Taxonomy (NCBI): domain Eukaryota; kingdom Metazoa; phylum Annelida; class Clitellata; order Crassiclitellata; family Hormogastridae; genus Norana; species Norana najaformis. The sequence goes on from OZ029923.1 coordinate 19,476,317, forward strand.
ATTGCATTACATTTCCTTTCATGTGACACGCCTTTTCCATCTGACAGATAGCCAAGGCTGCCAAGTACATTTAAAGGTTCTTACTCAGCGCTATAGGCCCTACATATGTTCTGTTACAATTACTATTACAATTACTGTGAATTACTGTCAGTTATGCTGTAGAGGTGAGAGAAGCTTAAGATATATTTTATTTTTATTAATATAACACCCTGTTAACGAAAAATGAAGCCCTAAGATTATTCCAATAAAAATTAAAACTATTATTCAAGTTTAATTCAGATTAAAAGAATTGTAGATAGTGATTGCAGATTTAATTTAACCATAATTTATGCTCGAAATGTTTTCGTTCGGCCTCAACACAGGCCTCAACGCATGCACACCACAGCGATCACCAGTTGATTGCCATTTTGCAAGGGTATTTTTTGCAAATGACATCATTGATTTGATGGTGATGATGAGTGATAAAGTCAGTTTCATTGCATCTGTAAATATTTTTATAATTAATTTAACAATAACTTAAGGGTTTATTTTTTATTCATTGCGTATAAGCAAGCAATCAGAATCTATTTTGGTTTCGCTACCAGTATGGTCACCTGTTTGTTGGCCAATGTGGGGTTCAATTAGGCGTCAAGGAGCTCCTAAGCGTGAAGATCCCCGGTTCGCAACCCGAACGTGGCTTATTTAAGATATTTGAATCTCGGGCTAGCAGGGTCTGTGCACGGATACCTTAAATGGCGTTGGCGCCCATTCAAACAGGCAGCGGTGATGAAGGATCTCACCCGATAAATTCATTGAAAAATGAGCAAGGTCGAGGCCATACGGTCGCTATATAAAACCGTGTAGGGCCTCCCGTCACCTCATCCTTAAAATTTGGAAATCGCTCCATAGCCATAGCTGCCCCACCGCTTTGGAATAAACTCCCGCCAGAATTGCGACAGTTGTCTGGTCAATCATACGAACTCACCAACACTTCACCTCTTTCGGTTTCTGCGCAGGTCTTTCACTCAAGACTGAAAACACTTCTTTTCCAGAAATCCTATCCTGATTCTTCCTCTTCCCCTCATCTCTCTTCTCGCTTCAATTTCAAACAGCATCCACCGTAGCCGTCCGACTGTCTGAGTCCCTGACTCCTGGATCTTGACCCTTTTGCCTATCGATTTTGTTTTGACTGAGCGCCTGTGAATAAGCTGGTTCCCGCGACTTAGCTTTTGTTGAGCGCTGTAGAAATCTCGAGATTACGATTACGATTACTTTAAATTTACATTTACGTCCAAATTTAGTCTTTCTGACAAGAACTGTCCTTTCTTATGACCACTGCTGTTTTTCTTTATAGTTTTCTAACTCCATACAGGTCTAATTGTGGGGTTGGAGAACTATCCATCTTATTGCCACAGAAAAAAATGTGTGTCACGTCCTTATCCTCTTTCTTTTCTCTGAGGTGATGTCCTTGTCGTCATCCTTCGATGTACGGTTCACAGTACCTTTATTCTCTGCATGCCATAAATTGGATTGTAATTGTCGCCTAGTTGATCGGCAAATCTTATAGCATTTAATAGGTTACGTCCATCACTTACGTCCTTCATTACCATATAATCACTTGTATGTGCGAAAGAATTACACTATGAAGTGCCTTCATAAGTTTATAAACACAAGTAGGCCTAAGGTCTCTGTGTATGTTGACTCTTGAAGTGGAAGGGTTTAACTTGTCATTGAATCCCTTGCATCTGGTGATAGTTATCATCCGTCTGGTTGATCCAAATGCTACTCTGCAAGGAAGCTTGTTCAGCTTTTGCGTTGATGTTGTCATGTTTGCGCTTACTCTGAAAAATTCTTCGGCCTCAAGACAGAGGCGCTTTTAACGTCGGTGTATTTGGTGTAAACACCGAGCGACTCCAACGGCCAAAGTGCAATGAACCACATCACGAGGGGAAACGTTACCCAAAATGCTTTTAACACCGTGGTTATATCACGTGAGACCAAAGTCTGGGTGGGTCCCCAGGAGAGCTTACATCGAGATCTCAAAAACCATAAAAACGCCTCTGCCTCAGGACCACACATCGAAGGCTATAACTGTCGATAGATGCGTGCGATAAATGAATTAGCCTTAGGGCCTATTCAAGTTGCATTTGCCTTCATACTCTTTGGCGTAGTTTAAACTCACAGACATGTACTTGTTAAGCTGGAGATGTTATGCCTGTCCATACATTTAAGTTGTTGAAGCTCAGACTTTTATCATCTGTAATAGAAACGACGAGCAGCAGGTTAAAACTATGGCAGACCAATCTTAGTGAAAAGTCCTTCATCGCGTGACATCACAAGCATATCAAATTTCTTCAGTAGAGAATAGCATATTACTATGTTTCAGACTGTTAACACTTACCAAGCGCAGCATGTTTGTCTCAATTATGCACCTTTAGATTTTTTTTTTGCACTTTTCTTCTCATTTTACATATAAAGTAGAAAATATTTGTTATTGCCGCTATAAAACGCTTAGTACAGTTTCTGCTGGGTCCACTGGAACTTTTCCTGTTTATGTTTTGACTCTCTTATCAGTCAATGCATAGATAAGGTCAGGGGGACCAGGAGCCATGGCGCCAAAGACGTCGATGCTCACACAAGTTTTGGCTCTGTGACGCCGAGGCAGGAGCATGCTCACACAACTTTTTCGGCCAACGGAGATATCTACCCATTCTTATAGATTATATCGGATATAGTGTATAATTTTATCCACCTTAGTACTGTACTGTACTGAGGTTGGCTCACACAACTTTCAAACACTTCCCTGGCCACTGGATAAGGTTACTTTCGAATTGATGATAGTTGTAATATGGTATTGCCTAATATGATATCGACATTAGGTCAGCACGTCCAACTGGATTCATTTCAATTCACATTCTTGCGATCATCATTGGCATTACAATAGCAATCAACAACAACATACTATAACTACAGATAATTATATTCACAATAATCGAAAAATATACGTTCTTTCTTAAGTAAATTTTAAACAAACCAGGCTCAAATCGTCTCAACGCCTAACTTGCAACATGTGTAATATTGTTGCGTCATTGAATATTCGTGCAAAGTTGAACTAACATTAGCACCTCGGGTATACACTATAATGCGGTTATAAATAGCAATGTAATATGTATTGTAACTAAGTTGCTTTTCTTTTAGGTAGGCCTATGGGTTTGTAATATAACCGAGAAAGCATACATAATAAGCATGTCTACATTTCGAATTACTAACTCATCATTTCATCATCATCTTCTTCTTCTTCGTGGGCTTTTCTTTTTATTAGGCTTGTACTTCCACTGACTCTTCATCTGTACGAATCCATTAGTCATCATCCAGTCCAACAACATAAATTTTCTTCTTCCTCGTAATTTCTTTTCCCCATTCCTCCATCGGTCGGTTTTTCATTAAAGGATGTCACCAATAATTATATGGACAATCAATTTCCTCGGTTTAAATGTAGCTTTGATTTATCTTGTTCATGTACCATCCTCAGGAATTTTTAATGGCTTTGTTCTCTGTAAAACTGAAATTTTTCATCTTACACCATCTCCAGATCTCGAATATTTCCATCCTTTCTTGTTTTCGTTTCTTCTTTTTGGCTCTTTTATCATACAAAATGTTTCGTCCATTGCTATTTCTCTTCTTATTTCCCAGTTATTATAGAAGAAAGTGCAGATTCTTGGGCCAACTTCAAGGGGCAGTCCTGGGGATGAAGTGTTAACACTTCATTCGAAATTTCTTAGCCTACGACGGCAGTTGGCAAGACCTCTCCCTCACCTTCTGATCTTCTCACCAACGATGTACAGCCAGTGCACTCATTTTATGGCTGAGATGACCAGAAGCGCTAATGGAACAGAAAACTCGAAATTTCTTTGTATTGGTAGAGATTTGATCCCCGACCTTCGGGTTGATAGTCCAGCACTAGACTATCATGCATCCCGTTTTGAAATAGCTATTTAATACTGCATTTACTTCCAGTGGCCTGCTCCTGAAGTCGATTAGACATTTGACTGATGCAAGTGTGTAGCTTTGCTTAAGCTCAACAGATTAAGTTCGGCTAAAGCCATAGTTCAACGTTCTACTACCAGTATTCTTCTTGCGATGTAGGCCTACAATTCGATCTCTTTAGATGTAACTTAAAACATTAGCAACGCAGTATGTCGTTCTGTTATATGAAAGTGGGCAGGTGGACAGACATGGTTGGGGCAGGCAGGCAGGCAGTCATTCAGGCACTAAACAACATAAAGATAGTGGTAGAAAGAAAGAAACGAGATATATGGATAGATAGACAGACAGACAGACAGACAGACAGACAGACAGATAGATAGATAGATAGATATATGTATACATATATATAGAGGGACAGAGAGAGACAGAGAGAGAGAGAGAGAGAGAGAGAGAGAGAGAGAGAGAGAGAGAGAAAGACAGAGGGAGATAGAGAAAGAGAGAAGGAAAGAGTCAAGCAGAAGTATAGCCAGGCAGAATGCGACGACTAAAAGAGAAAGCTAGAGAAAGTCTTATATCTTTTTCAAAAGTCTTAGAGTTATCCACGCTCCCAGGCCAAGAACAGCAAATGTCGAGAAGGTGACAAAGGTTCCGACGGAGGGAACCACGCGAATCCAACCTGAACCCAGTTCCACCTCTGGAAAATCTGGGGAGGGAGGTTCATCCTGCCATATCTCCGAGAAAGAGATCTTTCCCGTGGCGTTCAGAATCTCCCTGGACGCCCTCTCACCAGCCTGAATGGCACCTTCTATGTATCCAGCCCAATAAGTAGCACTCTCGGTGCCAGCGAAGTATAGCCTCAGCCATGGCTCTCTGATCACCGGACCATAACTGGTCAGCACTCCAGGTGGAAGCGTGCTCACGTAGCATCCTCCGGAGTATTTCTCCTCCATCCAGTTCTTGTCGATGTAGTAGACAGGGTTGAGGAAGTCTGGGCACTTGAAGGCGTCGGCGTAGTGTTTGGCGACGACCCATTTCCTCTGTTCCATGCTGAGTTTGGACAGCTCTCTCGCTCGTTCAGCCGTGATGAAGCCAATGATGCATGGAAAACTTCCATCGGGCTTTGTATCGTCCAAACAGAAGATGACGGGACCTCGGGGAGCGGCCACGACCCCCGCAAATCCTCGATCCCTCCAGAAAGCCGTTTTGTAGAAGAGCATCGTCTTGATGACGCTTCCCATCGGCATTCGTTGGATTAGCTGCGTCTTCAAAGGCGGCAACGGCGGATCAAAGGCTACCGAGTTGAGTATCGCTTGCGGCATAGCACTGATGGCGTACTTGGCCGAGATGACGTCACCGGAGGATGTGTAGGCCTTGACCCCGGTGTCCGTCTGGTCCAGGCGGACGACGGGCGACGACAGACGGACCTTGTCCTTGAGGATATCGGCCATTCGTTCGGATAACTGCATCGCCCCCCCGACGAACTTTCTCTCCTGTCCGCCATCTGTCGTCGAGAAGAGACGCAAGAATCCCTGGGCGGAGTTGATGTACCAGGCCAACCAGAGTAGAGAGACCTCGTGTGGCTCAGCGGTCACCGCCAGACGGCAGGCCAAAGAGTAGATCTCCTTGGCGTAATTCGTCCAGCAGGTATCGTCGAGGAAATCCTTGAAGGTCATGGTGTCCCAGACGGAGGCTTTCGTGGCATTCCACGGTGCATCGACGGGCACCTGTTGCGACATCCAGTCCAACTTCTTAAAGACGTTCAAAAGATCCAGTCTCTTGATGGGGTTGTATGTGTTCGGGAGCATTCCAGTGAACACCTGTCGCAAGCTTCCGATCTGCAAGATGTACCTCTGCTCGTCGTAAACTTTGTAGAACTCGAGACCGAGTTCCTTTGCCAATCGAGCCGCGCGTCTTTGTGTCACTCCGATGTACGCCCCACCAAGGTCCGTGTACTTGAAAGCCGGATCTCGTACGGTGTAGGTTCGACCCCCGACTCGATCCCTGGCCTCTAAGACGATGACATCGACACCTTGTTCGTGGAGCAGCTTAGCAGCAGACAACCCGCTAATTCCAGCTCCTATGATAACTACATCTGTCGTAGTCATGTTGACAGCAAGCGATTCGTCTGTTAAGCAATTTTTTAAGACATACAGTGGCATCTTTTGACAACCCCGCTGACTTGACGCAGCGCTCGTGAATAAGCTGGTGCCCTGCGCTTAGCTTTTAAGTAGCGCTTTATGAATTTGGAATTTACGATTACAATACAACGCGCAATATACATGTAGGCCATATTACCTTGTATTATGCACAGAAGCCGCCCAAACTCACTGTGCTAGACTGTAATCGTAATCGTAAACTCAAGATTTATACAGCGCCAAAAGAAAGCTAAGTCGCGGAAACTAGGTTATTTACATGCGATCAGTCAAAAAAATCGACAAGCAGGAAGGATTCCAGGTCAAGGTCAAAGGGTCATGCAGACAGACAGTCAAACGGCTACAATGAATAGTGCTTGGAATTGGAGCGACAATGTAGATATGGGAAAGAAGAGGAATCATGATAGGATTTGTGAAAGAGCAGAACTTTCAGTTTTGAAGAAAAGACCTGCGCAGTGATTGAAAGGGTGAAGTGCTTGTGAGTTCGTAGGATGGGTCAGATAGTTTTCCTAATTCTTGCGGGAGTTTATTCCAGAGGGGTGGAGCAACTGTGGATACAAAGCGATTTCCAAAGTTTAAGGATGAGTGGACAGGAGGGCGGAGAAGTGGTAGGGCTGAAGAGGAATGAGTTGAACGGAGTGATTTGGTTGTAGGCCTAAATAAGAAACGAAGATAGGAGGCTTGGGAGGATTGATGTGTTTGTAGGTAAGTGATAGGGCTTTGTACTCCATTTGTTCAGGGATGAGTTAGCCACTGAAGTGATCTGATAACAGGAGTGATATGATAGTGTTTCAGGGTTTTGGTGACAGCACGAGCGAGAGCTTTCTTGATTGCTTGAAAGCGGTTTATTTGAGTATTGTCTATATTCAGGAAAAGTGAATTGCAGTTGTCTAGTTTAGCCTGGACTGTGGATGTGACGCTGATAGATGCGGTTTTGAAGTCAGGCATAATCTAATCTCGAGACTTCTATAGCGCCGTTATCATAATGCTCAGGGCATCAGTGAAAGGTCTCCTCCACATAGGGTGGATTGTGCGAAGGTCACGGATATGTATGAAGCAAGTGTGGGAAAGATAGATGATATGATCAAGAGAAGCTGAGGTTTTGGTCGAAGATAAAATCTAATTTGCGGACAGGAGAATTAGTAGTAGCCTAAAGGTATGGGTGGAGAATGGGTCCAGTCTGAAGGAAGTAGAGGGGTCGCGATGTTGGATTCCGGTTGTAATTAGGCTTATATTATAAAGTAACTATACATAGAGTATAAATTGGGCCTCTTTTGCAAAAAGAAGAAACCAACCTGCAGTAGTATATCAGATCCTTCTGCTGGGCCGAGACTGTGGTCGTGAAATGTCTACACACGAAGCCCGATGCAGTTCGTAAACAGACGATGCAGATACTAAAGTCTGGTCTGCTCGGTAAGGCACGATGGTTCGAGTAATTTATAAGTCTCTGCTGCGCCTGGCTCCAGTATGGCTGGCGCCTGGCTAGAAGACAAAACGAGGGCAGAACAATATGATCTTGTGACTCCGATAAAAACTCTACGAAAGCTTCAGTCCAAAGGTAGGCCTATCGTTCGCTGACCTTTTGGCTTTGGCTGGTACTTCTGACCGCGTCAGACATGTAGACCTCACTGCGTGCGGGCTAGGGCAGCTTCTAAAGTCAGCGCTCGTATCAACAAACTTTAATTGATTACACTGTTGCTATTTATGCTACGCTTAGTATAAACGGGCGGATCCAGGAGCCAATCCAGCCATTGCCTCATCTAAAGAATTGAACCTCGGGCTCCGTACACAGGGACCTTAAATGGCGTGGCACCCATTCAAACGGGCATCGGTGCTGAAGGATCTCACCCGATAAATTCATTGAAAACTGAGCAGGGTCGAGGCCATATGGTCACCATAGAAAACCGTGTACATTTAGGCCTACATTTGCACTTACACAAGGGGGAAGGTCATCAAGTTGGTCCTAAAATGGTTAGATTTAGGCTACGTTTGCCTATTAAACGTGTAACCATAAAACCTGGAAAACTAAAAAAGGCCATTAAGAAAAACAGCCTGGCCCACTTCTCCCCATTTGAAACTTCAGGATCCCCGGCGGTAGTGTTAGCGTTAAAAGCTATCTGTTAGAATAAAGTATGATTAATATGCTATATAAAATTTAGGCATTAGATGTCCCCAAAGGTAGAAGTGAACTCTCTTAAGTGAACTATGGGCCTACATATAATATACGAATCACTTCCAATATGTTTGCTGTCAACGATCTTTCGAAGTTTTCAACGTTCGGGCTTCGAACCGTCGACTTGCCCGGTTCGTAACGTAGCGTTAACGCGAGTAAAAAGACGGTCTTTAATTTTCGTATATTATCATTAAATTAACAGTTCGATCACAGCAGTACTCTGAATTGTCACAGTTTCTAAGTGTACGTCTATCAACGATATTTGTAACTCAAACTTTCAACTTAGCACACGACAGACCGCTACAAACCCATCTTAACAGTGCGCCCGCATCGCCTTATATAGGACGTTTCACACCGTATCAGCAGACATGCCCAGACTTGCCTCCCGCTACTGCGCAGTCGTGAGTTTTATCCCAAAAACTCGCTCACTCATCACAACGTAGGCTTGACTTTTTCCCGCGCAAGCGCCCATGAGATAAAATACACGTCGGAAAGAATCACTGCTGACGACAGCTTGCCTGCATGCAGGTCGCCCCAACCAATCACATCACCTCTATCACGTGCTCGATACGTGCCACCAAGCGCATCCACTAGCCGTAAGCACGTGATCCCCGCGTTCCCAAACAAATAGCCCGATGACTCAAGGAAATTTCCGATTAAAAAGGCGCGCTTAAAACTTGCTAAGCAGCGTATTATTACGTTCACAGTTTCTATGCGAATTCAGAAAAATTAGTACAACTTAGTTCTCGAATCGATCTATTCTGAATTTAACGAGTCAAATCCAAAACTATCTGCTCTTTATATCATAGATTAAAGACACCAGGAACACCGATTCAGCCACTTCACGGGCAACAGTATAAGAAATTGTGGACCATTTGGGTAATTTTATAGCACAATTATTTAGTTGGTAGTCAGCGTCAGTCGATGTCGAACGTGGACTGATATCAAGTTATCCAGCGGCGTGTGAACCGGGAGGGGAGATGGTTCACGATGCATCACATTTCAAGGGGAGAAAGCATTCGATTTTAGGGGAAACAAACATCCAGAGGAACGTTTGGGAAGCAAGAGACAGATTCAGAATGGACCAAGGTCACGCTTAGTAGGAAAAAAGTAGTTTTCGTGACAGTTTTCAAACCTAAGGAGGTACAGGATATCCAACTGGAGGGTTGGTTAATCTATAGCTGGGAATATAACCCCACTGAAAAAGAGGAACCATACAATAGTATAGTGTAGAAGTATCTCTTTTTAGAGACACACACGATGACGAATAGGATTGAATAACGCAGTACACAAAATATCTATGACTTTGGGGATATAGGATATCCTACCAGAGGGTTGGTTAATACATACTGAGGAAAGTAACCCCACTGAAAAAAAGAAACCGTACAACTATATAGTATATAAGATGTTAGGCCTAAATCTTTTTAGGTTACACACGAGGACTATTAGGATTAACATAATGCAGTATATAAAATTTCTTCAGAACAACATTTTCCAAACTAGACAGTGGGGTTGTAATCCCAGGTATAGATTAACCAACCCTCTGGTTGGAGATCCTATCCCTCCTTAAGTCACCTTATGAAAATCGTGGATCAAATCGCCGGTCCGTTAATGATGAAATCCGTGACTGGTCATTCAAATTCCTTACCGGAGGTCAGTTAACCTCAAGGGTCATAAACGGCTCTAAAGGGCATGGCAATGCAAACACTATCTAGACCAAGTTTAATAATTAGACTGGCAAACACTAGAAAATTTGAAACAGTTTCGAGTCCACCGTTTCTGAGGCACATTTACAAAGCGCGCCAGTTGCAGGCTTCAAGAGAAATTTTAAATAAAATGAGATCAAATATAAAAAGTGCAAAAGACGTTGTATTTATTTTACTGCAGCAAAACACTTTTGTTCACCAATTCAAACACTATCTAGACCAATTTCTCATCTTACAACAATCATATCTTACTAGAATTTAAATATGACGTGCACTAAAATTAAAGTTGAAACTAATTTGCAATTAGAGATTACCAGTATCTGTGATTTAAAAGTATACAGTGTTGTCCATACTTTCTCAATTCATTTTGAGTAAATGCAGCATGCATATCTCGTGTACAATTTAACTTATTAATTTCTAAGCCTATTCTGCTTGTAAACTGACAAATAGCTTTCGCAAGATCTGTGCAATAATTCAGCGTAATTTTTAAGAGATCATCCAAGACTCATGGAGACCTGGTTTGAAATCGGTTAGTAACAAAGGGCCTAGCAATAAACTATTCAAAATCAACATTTAAAAAATTATTTCTTATTAATTATTATTATAATTATAAGATAATAATAATTCTGATAATAACTTTAAGAGTTTATTCAAGACTCATGGAGACGTGGTTTTAAATCGGTTAGTAACAAAGGGCCAAGCAATAAGCTATTCAAAATCAACAGTTAAAAATTATTTTTTAGTCGAGATCGGAGTTTGTTCGAAATAATTATTAACAATTACTCTGTGAAGTGTAATTTCCTTTATCCTTAACACGCCAAACACAGACGGAAGACCATTGTAGGTCTACGCTTAGTAAGCATACCAACGACGAAAGAGCCATGCCCCAAAAGCTACAGTAGAAGCCAGAGCAAAGCTCAGGAAAACAGTTACCGATGGCAGAATCCTTTCAATGAACATCGGGACGAATGGAATTTCTGGAGATCCAGGAACAGGAGCTTCATCCTTCCAGATTTCCGATGACGGGATCTTGCCTTCCACATGCAGTATCTCCCTGGCTGCTCGCTCACCTGCCTCAATGGCTCCTTCCATGTATCCGGCCCAGTAAGTTGCAGTTTCAGTTCCTGCGAAATAGGTGCGCATGAAGGGACGCCGCATCTCTTTCCCGTATCTAGTCAGGGTTCCAGGAGGAAAATTGCTTACGTAACAACCTCCAGAAAACTCTTCCTCCATCCAATTCTTTTCCATGTAGTTGGATGGATGCAGTAAGTCTGGACACCGGAACACTTCTGCATAGTGCTTGGCTAGCAGTTCCTTTCGCTCGTCTGGACGGAGTCCGCTCAGTTCCCGGGCCCTGTCTGCCAAAATGAACCCCATGATGCACGGAAAGGATCCGTCGGGTTTCGTGTCGTCGATACAATACAGGACCGGTCCTGTGTCAGTGGCCATCTGTCCGGAAAGATCCTTGTCCTGCCAGAAGCGCTTCTCGTAGAAGGTCATCGTTTTGATTATGCTTCCCATTGGAATTCTCTGGATCAGTTGCAGCTTCATCGGAGGCAGCGGAGGAACAAAGCTCACACGATTCAAAAGACTCAGAGGCATTGCACTGATGAGAAACCTGGCGATCACTTCGTCTCCACTCGAAGTTCGAATTCTGACCTTATCTTCCGTCTGCTCAACGTGAACGACCACAGAGTTCAGCCTTACCTTTCCCTTGACGCAGTCTGCTAAACGCTCTGACAGTTGCATCGAACCTCCGACGAACTTGCTCTCCTGTGCACCGTTCGTGACGTTGATCACCCTGTCGAGTCCTTGACCAGAGGACATGTACCAAAGGAAAGCCAGCAGAGAGATCTCATGAGGTTCGGCACAAAGGACTGCCCTACAAATGAGGGCTGCCACTTCGTACGCAAAATTCGTCCAGCAGGTCTTATCAAGGAACTCCTTGAGGGTCATGGAATCCCAGAGGTCCGCCTTAGGTGCCTTCCAAGGGGCATCTGCCGGAACCAATGCCGAAAGCTTAGCAACGGTCTGCTGCATGTGATTCACATCCATAATTGTAATGGGGTTGTATAGCGGAGGAATCAAGCCTCTGTATGTCTGCCGCTTGTCCTTAAATCGTATAATCGTTCTCTTTTCAACAGACACTTTGTAAAACTCTAGGCCGAACTCCTTCGCCATCCGAGCCACGCGTCTCTGAGTGGGACCGACATAAGCACCGCCCAGGTCAGTGTAGTTGAAGGCAGGATCTCGAACGGTGTAGGTTCGACCGCCAACTCGGTCTCTGGCTTCTAGGACGACGACATCGAGACCTTGTTCCGTGAGAAGCTTTGCGGCAGAGAGACCGCTGATACCGCCTCCTATGATGGCCACATCTACTTCCGTCTTACTCATGATTCAGTTGACCTTCGACCTTAATCAAGCCACAGTTTTTTTCTGAAACCAAACGTTTGTTGTACTACACATTAGCAAAAGAACTGTGAGAGAAATGTATACGGTGATGAATGAAATACTGAGGACTGAATTAAGACAAAGACTTATCAAATAACGCTGCGGTGTAATGAGACGGCTGGCCAGCATCTGCTCGTCTTTTCGCATATAGTTTTTTTTGTTAAACTCTTGATTGCGTTCAGGCTCCAGTTTTGTTTAGAATATTTTAGTATGTGGAGTTTAACAACTTTCAACTGAATGTTTATAAATTTTGTTTGCAAAGAAACGTTGGCCAAAGTGTTGGGTAACGGGCTAGCAAGGTCCATACACAGGAATCTTAACTGGCGTGGCGCTCATTCAAAAGGGCAGCGATGGTGAAGGATCTCCCCCGATAAATTCATTGACTGAGCGGACTCCGTCCAAACGACCGCTGTAGAAAACCGTGGGCATTTAGGCTGCCTTTTAATTATCCCACACAGGAGACAGCTCTGAATTTCTGCTAGTCTCGTCCGTTAGCCCAAGGCACCAGGTTACTGTTGAACTTCCTTATTAAGCTACCTATTTGAGCCATATCAGGTACCGCGTTATGACGAGGATGCGATATAAAGAAGTCATTTACTAAAGCAGAGAAATTTTGGCAGCCAAGTCACCAACCGCGTTACTTCAGAATTCGCGTTATAATGACCCGTGTGACACGGAGGTTTCAGTGTATGTCAATGTCGGCGCATTGACGTACGCTTTCACCAATGTAGTAATGTAGCAAAAATCTAGGGCATGTCCTAGATACGCCTATTGTCAAGCCGAACTCCATACTTCTAAAGATCGACACATGGCGAGACGTATTCACCAGCCAACTCCTTATAAACGTTTCCCGTTAGGTCCATACTTTAGGCCTGCACGATAGTCAAATAACATTGATTACTCAGCTTGAATAAAACTGCAATAATAGAAAATCGTACTTCGCAATCCTTAGTCGCTTTGATTGCACAGTAAACTTTCATCAAAATACGTCAGTGGGTTCACATATCCAACTTATCCTTATCATTTACGAGGTCCAAATATCGGACATTTAATGTTCAATAGCTTGCACTCATCAGTCAAACTTAACAGGCACCTGTCAGTTTCCAAGTAGTCATGTAAATATCCCGCACAATGAACATAAAAATAGCCCACATATACACGTAAGGTCGTTAAGAGAAATCTTGAAATCTTTCCTAAGGTCTTTTCCACTAGAAATGGCAGTGGAGTTACGCTACTAGACTGATCTGTCTTGTCATTGCCCCTTAGCCGGACTACCATTGCAATAAGTTGTGTCAGAATATATCTTAGTTTCAAAATCTTAATGCGTTTGAAAGAAATAAAATGCGTTTGGTAATCTTAATTCGTTTGGTAAAATTAAAATACCTGAGAGTCCAATTCTCTAACGATAAACCGCCCTGCACTGCAACAATCGCACCTCTGTCCGCGGAGTGTTATATGCCGCTTCTTAAGCGAGCATCAGCCTGACTGCAACGACAGTTGTGAGCTGCAGCTACGTTATGTGAATGAATTAAACTGCAGCTTCATTCAATGCTTGTTTACAATCGCTGATGTCTATTAACAGTAACTTTAATTTAATTCGATGTTGAACAATCATCCGACGTAGGTCTAAACGAAAATAAATTGCGACGGCGCATCTAAAATAGACAGAAATGCAGTTGCCGGATATTGGAAATCCCGAGGATGCTGATCTGCTATTGGGTAGCACGTATCACGTGGGCTGCTTGGTTATGCTCTTCAGCCATCGTGATCGTAACTGTAATCGTAATTTCGAAAATTTCCAAAAAACTACTTTATAGCTTAGCGCAGGGCAACCGCTTATTCATGAGCGCTGCGTCAAGTCAGAAGATATACGCTCCTATTATTTCCAAAGCACTCTGACAATCTTTGGTACAATTCCTATCTCCAGGCTTTCAAATCTTTCCGGAGACGCCTTGTGCGTGCTTGCAAACACACCAGGGATCTTCAACTTCTATCTGCCCTTAAATCTGCCACAATAAATACCATCACCTTCTTAACTGCTGATGCTCTGTCGGCTATCACATGATGTTTTCTGCTTCTGTCGCCATCACGTAATGTTTCCTGCTGATGCTGCCTTCTTTTGCCATGTCGCGTTCTTTCCAAGTATTCACTCTAACTGAAACTATCCTTTCCCGTACCCGAGTGTGACCAACTTATCACAAGTGGTGCCATCATAATCGCTTCCACCGCAGCAACACGCTATCTCCTCCGATCCCTACTCCCCGGGACTATGACCGGGCACCAGAACTGTTCCAACCAGTGGCGTCGATCCTATGGGTGCCCCTGGGGCCCGGGCCCCGGCAATATTTTGAGCCTGGGGGCCTTGCCATTGCTTGGGCCCCGGCAACATTTTAGCTGTAAAATCGGTACAAGGCAGCTCTGGACTGACTAAAGTTGTCATTCTTCACTTTAAGACTTTAGTAAACAATCCCAGTCCGTAATTTCCGATTGTACGTACCTCTCTAGGTATTGCTGTCTATGCCTACTTTTGCTTAGGTAGACAAACGGACAGACAGAAAGACAGATACATGAATATGTACTACAAAAGTACATAATTATATGCAGGTCGACCAAGCGAAGTGAGTCACAAGCAGTTGGACATACAGACTTTAAGCCACACAGGTCGCCGGGGGCACAGATCTATAGCAATGTTTGACACAACCCTGAAAAATTAATGGAATGCAGGTCATACAACTTGCTCTCACATCAAGGCTATCGCCATCTGGATGTCATCTTCGACTAGTCAGGCAGTACAGATGCAAGCCGACCCGCTAAATTAGTCTCTTCAGTTACAAAACCATATACATGTACCTTATGTACATATGGTTTTGTAATTATGGGGTGGATACATATATACCCATATTCGTATAGTCGCCCTTTATAATTATAACCATCACACAGTATCTGCATCGCTGGCCGAAGAAAGCGCCCTCTGTTAAGTATATGGATATAAGATTTCGTTAATTTTGAACAAGTCAATATTGATGGTGAAATTGCACTTGTGGAGGTAGGCTCATCAGCTTTTCATCACTGTTTGGTGTAGATGCAATGAGGTGAAATTGAAAGCCAGTTACTTAGTTTTCCAAGGTTCAACTCCAGGTATAGAAAATTTTCCTAGTTCACTCAACTATCCGTCCCATCTGTAGAGGTACAAGAAAAGAATCACGTAAGCGGATTATATAATGTGCTGACATCCGGTTATAAATGAGTAATTAATAAATTTAGAGCGTTTTTAGAGGTTATGCGAGGCGCTTTACAAATGCTGTATTACAACAATATGAAATGTAAAATATGAATTTGTTTTCATTTACACAGTCTGCATTTAAGGCAGGTGATTCAACTCTGTTCTGACACTGGAGTCTTAAACCAAGTTCAGTCATGGATGACAGAAAATGGATTGCTCCTAAACCCATCCAAAACTGAGTTTCTCCTTTTTGGAACCTCAGAGCAACTGACTAAATTTAATTCTTTGACTTCTGTCCATCTAGGCATCTGTGTCGTACAACGCAACTGTTCAACCCACAATTTGGGTGTTGTATTTGACTCCAACCTGTCATTCAATGAACGTATTAATTCTATATTAGGTCTGCCCACTACCACATCCGTGATATCCGTAAAATCAGGCACCACATTCCTTTCTCTGCCCTGGTTTGTTTGGCTAATGCTCTAGTCTCCAGCCGTCTTGACTACTGCAACTCGCTTCTTACTGGCATTTCTAAAGCTAATTTGTTGAAGCTTCAAAGAGTCCAAAATACATTGGCAAGAGCTATCACTAAAACTCCAAAATATGAGCATACATCACCAATCTTAAATCGTTGCATTGGTTGCCCATAGAAAAGCGCATTTTTTTCAAGACTGGACTAATTGTATTCAAGACTCTACATTTCAGCCAGCCTCGCTATCTTCGCTCTTTTCTGACTCCCAAGACTTATCTCTACTCGACCAGGTCTTCTAGCTGTGTAAATCTGACTATTCCGTGGACAAGAACAGCTCTTGGAAGGCGTGCCTTTTCTGTCGCTGGTCCTAGGCTGTCTCTGTGTCTTCTGGACTCCTCTTAGGCTTTTCGACCCGGACTCACCATGGAATTTGACTTGGACAATGATTTTTTAGCAGCGACCATCGAATGATGACTTCAGCATTATTGCATTGACGCTATAGAAGTTCTTAGATTAGATTAGAGTGATAAAAACTGAAGTAGATGACAGGCAACCTGAATCCTACAATAGCGGCTAAGTTTGCTATAAGAAGCACAATCAGGAAGAACATTTTGGGCAAGTTCATTTTCGAATAAATAATTATGTGCTCATATACGCTGCTTTAGCATTACTGCCATATAACTGCTGTGTATAGGCCTACTTAAGTTGACATTCCATTGTAAATAATATTAGCGACATTTCTCATTGTTTGTCTTCGAGCTTTGGGCTTTGCGTCTCTCTGCATTAGGCCTACTTCGATCTTGACCCCCATACCAGGGTCTTTGTCCCTGAAGCCCAATAGGGCTTCGCATCCAGACCCCATTACTGGCCTGCCCCCCCCCCCCAATGTTTACGACGGATCGACACCTCTGGGAACAATCATTCCACCCCGAAGACATGGGCGGCGGGCCAGACCCGAAACAAAGCTCGTCTAAGTAGGCCGGCTGTCATCACCAGACCCGCAATAATATCTTTAAAAAGTATTGTGTGGGATGGGCAGTCAGTGGGGTAGACACACGTGCATGCAAAGGATACTGCCTAAATTTAGAAATACAGCCAACAAGGCTTTTACACTTGCATAAAGGCATACGTTCCAGCTGCCTAATCTGCCATAAACATAGATAAACAGACAGACAAACACAGAGACAGACAGACATCCAATCAGAGAAGCAACGAAAAGGTGTAGTCAATAGCTTACATGTTTGGAATTCGTGTTGAAACTGCCAGCTCAATGGGCTTTTGAAACCGTGTTCCCACCTAGCGAATGCAAATGAACCATTTTCAATAGGCATGCGTCTTTTCACAATCAATGTAGAAGACGCTGTTTAATTTCTACTTATTTTCGAAGATATTTCTTTTTGCTAAACCATGTTTTTATTAGTAAAATATTAGGGCATAACATCAGTTAAAGTAATTTTATAAGATGCGAAAGTGGTAAAAAACAAACTTGTTCATTCCATGTCGGATACACGCGACACCTCTATTTTTAAGTAAGTTAGCTGACCTCCCCACGCATATTTTGTGTAAACGCATGACTTTAATGGTAAAGTAAGGTAAAGGTCGACGTCAACGACCCTGGCAGCTATAAGATGTTAAACACTGGAAGCTACTGCAATAAGGCTACCATGTCCAACATTAGGACGTAGGGGACACGTTCATTCCAGCTCCGTTGATCCTCTTGAGCCGGCAATGGATGAATCCCAAGGTCCTAGACACGGGCCCATTTACTTTCCAGCATAAATCGTTACCAAATTTGACTGCCTGGTGACAAAGTTGTAATCGTAATCGTAATTCTGAGATTTCTACAGCGCCCAACGAAAGCCGCGCCGCGAGTACCAGCTTATTCACAGGCGCTCAGTCAAAACAAAATCGATAGGCAAAAGGGTTCAGTTCCAAGTCAAGATCCAAAAGTCAGATGGAGAGACAGGGGGGCAGCTACTGGTGGTGGTGTTTTGGGTTGAAGAGGAGAGAGAGATGAGGAAGAATGGGTGTCAGGGTGCAATCTGTGAAAGAGGAATGTTTTGAGCTTTCAATGAAAGGCCGAAGCAGAAATTGCAAGCGGTGGAGCATCGATGAGTTTGTATGATGGGTCAGAAAACTGTGGCAATTCTGGGGGGAGTTTATTCCAGAGTGGTGTGGCACGTGTGTGCAAACATTCTTCCCTCCACATCAGTTTTTTTCTATATTTCTCACCGAAGATTCATTTCCTCCAACATTTTGTTCCTGCCCTTAAGTCTTCCCCACTTAATAGTAGTAGTAGTAGTAGTAGTAGTAGTAGTAGTAGTAGTAGTAGTAGTAGTAGTAGTAGTAGTAGTAGTAGTAGTAGTAGTAGTAGTAGTAGTAGTAATAATAATAATAATAATAATAATAATAATAATAATAATAATAATAATAATAATAACAATAACAACAACAACAACAATAACGAACAATAATAATAATAATAAAATTTATATAGCGCCGTAGCACAGCCGAGGCCGAAGAAAAGGGCGCTGTTCAGGCTTTTCCTATTTAATAAGGGATCGGTGACCAGCCAGATCCGAGAAAGGGCGGCAAAACTATTTTAAGTAGGCAGGTGTATTACGTATGGATCTGGCAACGCCACACTCACAGCGAAACCTTTAAAACCAGGTGCTCAGCGGGATGGGCAGGAAATAACATAAATGACTAATTATATGCAAACAAAGAAATCAAGCGTCCGAAATGTAGTAATAACGTCAATAATCCTTCTCGTATCTGCAGGCAGCACACTTTCCAGCTGCCTAATCCGCCATAAACACAGACAGGCCGACAGACAAGCACAGGGACAGCCAAACGTACAGTCCGAAGGAATGTGAAGGAGTGGTCAACAGGTGCATAGGATTCGTGTAACCAGCGCGCGATTTGATCTAATGGTCTTTTTCAAAACCGTGCTGTCACCTAGCTAATATAACTGACATTAATGAACCTGTACTGCCATCTTGCTAATGCAATTAAAACATTTTTGAAAAGAATTATGGATTTACTTTTGTCTATGCTCAAAGAATTGTCTTTAGGTCCAATCCAAGGAATCTATATGGGTCCAATCCAGTCTTTATCAACGAAAAATTTGGGATCTAGAATTAAATAAGTAATTTTATTAGAGGAAGTAGAAAGGAAAAATGTGTTCACTAAATGTGGCCTATAGTTCGACACCTCTATTTGGGAAGCAGTTACGCTGGTCTTTCTGATGCAAATTTTTTTCTGCGGTGCTACTTCACAGATTTACATTGACTCCAATGTTCCCAGAGGCGTCAATCATATGGGTGCCCCCGGAACCCGGGCTCAGGCAATATTTTGAGCATGAGAGCTCGGCCATTGGTTGGCCAGCAATATTTTACCTGTAAAATCAGTAAAAGGCAGCTATGTACTGATAAAGTTCTCATTCTTCCTGTATTAGGCCTATTCTTGACCCCCATACTAAGGGCTTTGCCTCTGGAACCCGACAGGGGCTATGCGCCCAGACCCCCACTTTAGGCCCGGGCCCCTCCAATGTTTACTACGGATCGACACCTCTGGTTCCAACCACCTGGCTCTTGCAATGCTTAAGAGCAGTTGTTTAAGCTTGCCTCCGTCCCTCCGTCCCTCCGTCCCTCCGTCCCTCCGTCCCTCCGTCCCTCCGTCCCTCCGTCCCTCCGTCCGTCCGTCCCTCCGTCCGTCCGTCCGTCCGTCCGTCCGTCCCTCCCTCCGTCCCTCCCTCCCTCACACTGTCTGTCTCTGTCTGTCTGTCTCTCCCTCCCTCCCTCTCTGACGAATCTCTTCGGAGTTTGCATTACATTAAATAACATTTGCATTTCATTGAGCTCGACGTCTCTCTCAAATGTGTATGTACTCAAAGTACTTTGTAAATTCATCTGTATGTTTGTGTGTCGGAATTGATCAGCATTGCGCCATTTAAATAAATTTCCTTTTATTGTATCAGTATCAATTTTGACAATTTTTTCTATTTTTTTGCAAAGAAACGTCGCTCCATCTAATGACGAGTGATCAAAAGCCGTGTGATCAAACGTCGCATCTTCAAACACCAAACTAAAAGGTTTCTTCGTTAAGTCCTCGAAGAATTTTAATGTCGTTTATGAGAAAGCTGTCAAAAATTGTACCATCGGACCAACCAACCTATCCAGAAGAAATTCAAAAATTTTTCTCTGCCATTGGCTTGTTCCAGATGTTACTATCATTATACAGCAATCAACGGCCTGATGGGAATGACTTCATCTGAGTCATTTTGTATTCTAGATTGTCACCTTTAAGCAGGCAGATGAGATTATTAAAATTAAAAACAACTACCAATCTAATATTAGAGGTCTCACAATATAAACCAGAATAAGAGGTAAGCACGGAACAGTTTGAACCAGGAGAAGTTTGCGCTGTGTTGTTAAGAAAAGGTGGTCTACCGAATATCAATACACAGGTAGGCAAACGACTGCTGTGGAAGTTATCATAGGTTGGTTTAATCTTGTCTTACTGGAATACCTGTTGTTTAGAAATAGGGTAATCATTATGGCCATCAACATCATGATACTCATCATCATCATCGTCGTCATCTTTACCGTCATACACCATCATCACCATCATCATCATCTTTACAACAACATTCATAATCGCGAACAATCTTCCTCATTTTCACGTCGTCTTTCGTTTTTATTTTTTTACCAACGCCATTTTATATCACGACCAACATCATCACCATCAGCCTCACCCTAACTGCAACTAACCATCACCGTCATAATTGCCCAGTGACTTACAACTACGACAATCATCATTATCACCACCATCAGCATCATTGCCACCATTACGATCACTATCATTTAGTATTCATCTAGAAACTGTGAGAAAAAGGCTACCAATTAAAGATAATGATTATTAGGATCATTTATAAGAAACTCGACATACAATTTATTCCTCTCCTTAACGTTTCCTGCCGGTTTTATTTCCCAGATTTTGAACAAAAGAAAAATGTTTTTTTCCCATTTTTCTCTGCCATTCGCTTGTGCCTTGGCCTTTCTTGCAACAGTGCAGATAAATAGAGCTGAGGACACAGATGGTTTGAACAATTTAAAGTTCGCCATTCACGGTTTCAATACAGATCTCTATAAGAAAACCGGAGAATCCAACGTCGGCAAAAACGTCTTGTTTTCGCCAACAAGTATCTACATCGCCCTGGCGATGCTTTACCCTGGAGCCGGTGGTAAGACCAAGTCGCAGTTGGCATCAGCCTTGCACCTATGTAACTTTCAATCAGACAAGGGTAAGTTTTATAAAACCATCAAGATTCTTCTTCAGACTTTGGACACTTCGGAGGGCTACACATTGAATATGGCTAACCGTTTGTTCGGCCAGAAAAGATTCAACTTTAAAGATGAATACCTCAAGACAACTGACGAATATTTTCATGCCAAATTGAAAGCTATGGACTTCAGGAAGGACCCTTCCAGGTCAAGGTCTGAAATCAACAGGTGGGTAGCAAATATGACTTCGAATAAGATTGAAGAACTATTCCCACAAGACGCTATCACAAGAGATACGCTACTTGTACTTGCCAACGCAATCTATTTTAAAAGCTCTTGGTTGCACAAGTTTGACAAACAAGATACGAAACCTCAGACATTTAATCTATCGAAAAGCCAGCATATCGAAGTGCCAATGATGAATCTGCTACCGCCTGAGAGACTTGGTTATCACAACTCTGATATCTTCGCATGTCAAGTCTTGGAACTGCCTTACACTGGCGAAAATGTTTCCATGTTAATCTTCTTGCCTAATGAAGCTGATGGCCTTTCTTTGCTTGAAGAACGACTTCGACATAATTCAACTGTCGAAGTTTTAGACTCCTTGAGAAAGATGCCGGTTAAACTATCTCTACCCAAATTCATTTTCCAGCAGACTTTGAACCTGAAAGAAACACTTAATGCACTCGGATTGAAGAATCTCTTCGAAAGAGCCAATTTTTCTGGCATCGATGACTCTGGTGCATTACGCCTGAGCAAGGCTATACATAAGGCGTACATCTCCGTGAGTGAAGATGGAACAGAGGCAGCTGCAGCCACAGGTATTTCGATGATGCCCTTATCTTTTACTACCGACGAGCAGCAGCCCATCAATTTTATCGTGGATCGGCCATTCGTGATTCTCGTTGTGGAAAAGGCAAGCGGAGCCATTCTCTTCTTCGGACGTATCAACAATCCATTACAGTCCAACTAAGGAACATATGTCAGAATGTCGTCACTGCTCTCAAGTCTAACTAAAAACAACTAAAACATATACCACAGCAAATTTACTTTCTGAATTTTTCTGACGTTTTACCTGAAATCAAGACCAGAATTATTTCTAAATTTTGGACACGTTTGAAATTTTAAAAATTTTGTTTTTCAAAGGTGACCTGTTAGATATATCTGTTTTTATGATTACCTTCTGCTATAGGTTTACCTCGGCTTCAAAACCAATTAGCAACGAAAGCAAAGAAAGAAGGCAGATACACAAATTTGCGGAATTTTTAGCTTTGTTGCGTTGTTGATGTTGAAGCAATGAAGAAAATTAAATACACTTTCGTATTAGAGTAATTTTATTCGTCGCCTGTGCGCATAATATTAGTGTTTATTTTCATATTTTCCGCGCCTCAGATTCAGGTGTACTGACATTGCGCGCGTTACAGGTGCTTTAAATAAATAAAAATAAATAAATATTAAAAGTTAAAATGCCTCACTTTTGTGAAGTCATTAATAGTGGTAAATTAAGCTAAAAAAATTAGGTTGACCGTTGTTCAGAATTTCCGTTATAGGTTTCATAACCGAAGCTGCGTGGCGCCCTGTGGGTTTTAGACTTAATTTCATGCCAATTTTTGACAAAATATATAAAGTCAGAATAATGTACTACTAATATATTTTATATTTGATTGTCACATTATGATAGCTTTCATATAAAACATTCCTCACCGATAGGTTTTAACACAGTTATTATGCAAACAATTCGTTGTCATTCACGCCGACAGACCAGAAGTTGGACAACGATTTTGCTTAGCAGCGACCATCGACTGATGCCTTGAGCATTATTACAGTGGCGCTATAGAAGTTCTTAGATTAGATTAGATTATCACTGTATAGGTCTAACAGTAATTATTCAGTCTCTGGTGTTTTAGAGATACATCAGAACATGAAACCAAAATCTGTGCAGCATGAAAATTTCACAAGCCAGAGAAAAAATTTCAAGATGAAACAATTTCAATATTCAATGTGCAGCGGTAGTTGGAGACTTCCGACAACCAGAACACTCGCCTTCTTTAACGCTATCCTCCAACTTTTTTGCCATCTACATTCCTGTTCTTATCTTTAGTTGCCATTTGCGCTCTTAAAACAGCTCCTAACCATTCGCAAAGTGGGGAAACTCCGCCCGAGCGAGAACATCAGCTTTTTGCATGCAGACAACTAGGAGACTGAAGTTCAACGTAGGTGCGTGTCTACTTGATCGCGTCATTATATATATATATACACCCACACACACACATATATTATAAATATATATATACGGACGACGAACGACTTCCGATATAATATTAGTTCGTCTTATCCACGGCATCATCAGTTCAGAATAAATCTCCGCATACTGCTGCTGCTGTTCAGTGACGTGTTTAATTCTGAAGTCTACCAGACTCATGAGTGAAGCAACTGAGATGGATTCACGTTCGAACTGAAGAAAGCCTTTAATTACTAATGCGCATCTGAGCTCACTTCCTGTAAATTGAAAACTGATCCTGGTTCAACAGCGTGCATTGGTTTTCGCGAAGATGAGTTTTTTCAACGGACGAATTACCTGGGCGAATAATCCTGCAAAAGATGCAATATATAGATATATCTATATATGTATATGTATATATATTATATATAGGCCTATATTGTCGAGAATGACAAATGAGAGTAACGACCGTTGTAGGCCTATTTATTGTGATGGAGCACAAGATTCAAAGCAAACTGTTTGGAACCTTCCTGGAGAGTCAGTCATGCCCAAGCTGCCTATAAAATGGAGCCTGTGCGTGGAACCACGTTAAGCCTGGTTCTCTATTAGAGATCGTAGGCTATTCTTTAGACGAGTAGTCTTCAGATTAGAAACTGGTGCTCTTCTCCAGTCATGTGCGTCCATTAGAGGCAAGTCGACTCAAATTGCATCGTCGCGCCGGCTTCAAGGCATGTCCTTAGTCAATTCACCTGAGAGTTACCAGTAGCTCAGAGGATGACTTCCGGACTGTCGGCAGGAAATCTTGTCGAAGAGGACAGATGCAGAACAGCAGATCAAAGACGATAAACGAACTCTACAATAAAATTGCGAGACGAATTTCAGATTCTCTTGCGATGACCACGTCGTCTGTTTTCGTGGCTGGGACCAATTCAACATCGTCCGTGGACTGGGAGCCGCATGAGTCCCCGACTGCTCTCGCCTCCTGCGCCGTCTTCATCGGAACAGTAGGCGTTGTGGTTAACCTTATCGAGCTGATCCACAACTGCCACAAGCAGAAGAAGAAGAAGAAGACTTGCGGTTACCCGCTCAGCATCAATCAGAATGTGCTCGACCTGATTGCTTGCGTCTGTCTGTCTTTGTCCTACGTCATTAAGCAGACGAAAATCTACTTATCAGGAAGTCTGGGTGAGTGGCTTTGCACCATCTTTTACAGCGATACAGCCATTTGGGTCGGCCTAACTGGCTCCGTTGCCAACCAGGTCGTCGATGCACTTCTCCTCTACATCGAGGTGAAACATTCCAATCTGTATAAGAAATTATTTCGGCGCTGGTTGATCTATTTGGCAATCGCCTTCACGTGGATTGACGGTGCAGCGTTGAACAATCCATTTCCTTTGAAAAATTACGTGAAGGATGGGGTGTGCTACTCCACTGGCCTTTGGACATCCGCGGCTGGACTCGTGGCTTTCGGATCGTGGGTCTTTGTTTTGGAGTATCTACTCCCAGTGACTCTGACTGGATATTGCTACGGAACCATAGTCTCCGCAGTTCGACGCGGGACCATCGCTGTTTCCCCTACATCGTCTTTTGGCAGTCATTCAGAAAACGGCTGCCAGGCAAGACAATGCGGCGTAAATGTTTTGTCGCTGTACCAGGCGCATAGCGTCAAAGCGAAGGCCGTGCATATGACGCTGTATGCCGTGTTCTGGTGTCCCTGTCACATTTGTCTGCTAATCCTAAGCTGGTGCTTTCTAGACTTTAAACTGGAGGAAGCTTACGTCGCCAGCCTCTGTCTCGGTTGCCTCCAGGTCTCGCTGCTCGGACCCCTCGTCAGCCCCATTCAAGATGGTCGTCTCATGAAGCAAATGCGAGCGGTTGTCACTAGATGTCACAGCGGAAGCTCTTTGCCAGAGAACGGATGTAATGGCGGAGGCATGCAGGAAGGTCGAAACAGCAGCCAGAGTTCGTGAAAAAATTGTCGAAGGAGGGAATCCTATGTATAGGATAGGGCATGACAGCTATCTAATCTATTTTGATGACTTCGACAGCGGGATTATCATAAAGAAACAAGAGATGGACTTGTGAAATATAGGTCACTGGTTGAAATCTAGGATGCAGTCTCAGAAAAGTACAAGGGGCTTCGTGCCCCTTTGTCCGTGAAAAGGTGCGAAGCAACGCAATTTCCCCGTTATTGGCGTGGACTCACTTTGGAGATCGTCGTATCAATTTTTAAGCCTATCATTCAAAAATTTCTATTTAATATTTATTTTATAAAAGACAATAATTATGTGCAAAATCGACCGGGACTTTCTTACAGAAAGTTAACACCGACATCGGGCCGGCACTTTTTGATTAAGACAGGTGGGGTAATAGCAAACTTGTGAGGACCTCTGCAACATTTCCGATCAAAGCTACCCCAGATTTTAGACATTAAGATTGCCACATCACGAACTTTTCATTTAAGCCTAGATTATCTGTCATTAGGTTCGTTAGGTTCATTCATCCTAGTATTGCGACTTGAGCTCCTTTCTCTCCCCCTCTCAGTGTTCCGCAGGTGCCTGAAGACTGTACTGTTCAACAGTGATTTTACTTTTTCGGGTCGGAAGCACCTCTGTTGAGTTTATCCTCTAAGAGGCGCTTTATAAATCTCAAATTACAATTACAAGTTAGTCATTAAGTCATTAAGCTCCCCAGCGGAGTTCATTCAAAAGATAGCTTGTCTACTAGGCGGATAGAAATGGTATCGACTTCCATGCAGAGTCTCAACAGTAACAGAGAAGATGAATAGGCCTAATAAGTCTCAGGAATGAACAAGAAGCAAAGCAAGATTAGCTGACTTGAGCGAGATAAACCGACTTAGCTTTCTTTGGATGCTGTATAAATCTCCAGTTTATATAACGATTACGATTACCGTAAGATTGAATTTTAAACTAGATCTTCAACAATCGGGAAGACAAGGACTATAGTAATAATTCTGGAGAAGAAATGAACAAGAAATAAAGCTAGATTAGCTGACTAGTTTTTGAACAAGAAATAAAGCTAGATTAGCTGACTAGTTTTTGAACAACAAATAAAGCTAGATTAGCTGACTTTTAAAAACGAGATAAACCGACTTAGCTTTCTTTGGACGCTATAGAAATCTCAAGTTTTATAACGACTACGATTAACGTAAGCGCGATTTTAAAACTGGATCATTGCTTGTCAAGAAACCAGTACATATGCACTTCTTCCAATATGGATGGATGTATGCAGACACGTGCTACAGCGCCTTTATTTACTTCCCAAAAGCTCTGCCTGTGCTACCCTACAATACCATGCATTTCCTTCTTCACTTTCGCCGGGGATCACCTTCGTGTGGATATTTTGAAGGGTGCTGTGGAACGTTGTGGTGTAGTGGTATGATCTGTGCCTCGTAACCGGAGGGTCGGGGTTTGAATCTTCCTCAAGCCACTTCGTAGCGACCTTGGACAAGTTGCCCACCCACAATTGTCTGTGAGGAAGGCAACGGGAAACCACTTCACTCATCTCATCCCCAGGTGGCATAAAGCCAATAGACCTGTCTTCGAGCAGAGAAATCATCGTCGTCATCATCATCATCATCATCATCATCATCATCATAACCATCACATAATCATCACACAATCATAATCATAATCATCATCATTATCAGTTAGCTCATTAAACTTTTCTTTAAACCGTAGGCCCTTCTCTATACCAGGCTGGGCCAACTGACTGTGCTCGTCCGACTCTTATAGGCTCTAGCTATACGCCTAATTCAGCTATTCTGAAATTGCGTACGAGCGTTACTTTTTCACCGATGCAAGGGCCAAACGCACTGCATCGTTTCGCCGAACCATGATTCGCCGAACCATGATAACTCCACGACAGAGACTGCTACAGCAACCCACATCTTGAAACTATTGGTCTAAGTTACAGGTTATGCAGCTCCTTTCCTATAAAATAACAGTAAGCTTAGACTGGATCCTCTGAACAAACAAAAAATCAATCCTGGTCTTATATTCAGTTATCTGACCCATCCTTAGAACTCTGTACCACCGCAAATCTATGCACAGGTCTTTCACTCAAAACTGAAAACTCTTCCACAAATCCTATCCTGATTCCTCCTCTTCCCCTTATCTCTCTTGCCGCTCCCATTCCAAGCACCATCCACCGTAGATGTCTGTCTACCTGACATTTGGATCTTGACCTGGAACCGTATCTGACCCTTCCTTCCTGTCTGTCGATTTTGTGTTGACTGAGCTGGTTTGCGCGACTAAGCTTTCTTTGGGCGCTGTCGAAATCCTGAGGTGACGATTTTTATTCATTGCGGAAAATAACAGAACGAGACAAATTCAATAAAGGAAGACGCGGTGTTGCGCCAGTGTGGGCCCAATGTTGTCCAGCATGGACCAACGCGTCTGCTGGTTAGATATTCCGATATTCTATCGGGCGTTCAAGAAAAGATAACGTTGTTGCCTCGTAGACGACTTAGAGGTCGTAGATAGAGGATGTCCGCGAAGAAATGACGTACTTTGGACCATTCCCTCTTGTCCGCATTTGGCATTACCTTCTCCATCTCCTTTGTGAATGTCCACACTCAGTTAGACGGAATACTGAGGCCTGGATTAAATGTAAATGTACACGGTTTTATATAGCGACCGCATGGCCTCGATTCTACTCATTTTCTACGAATTTATCGGGCGAGATCCTTCACCACCGCTGCTCGTTTCCATGGGCGCCACGCCATTTAAGGTCCCGTGTACGGACCGTACTAGCCCAGATTAGGCAACCTGTGGATTTTGCAAGGCTAACTGTAATACGGGGCGGCTTACTTGGATACTACTGCCGGGCTCCGTAAAGGGTTTCTAATTAGATCCAACGAAATACGGATCGTCTGCTGTCTGACTGAAGTGGTGCTAAGGCACAGGATGTACTAAAGTAACTATGTGCCAAATTTATACATGCAGACGTCCACATTGGGCATAACCCTCCTCCCCTTGTCTTCATTTGGGTGACGGCTCTTTGCGCACGTCCTTAATGGACGCCCATTATGGTAAGCTTAACTAAAAGACATGGTATATATCTTGAATGAATAGCCAAACATCTCAAGAAAACACTCATGGATCTTTAATGCCATGCACGTAAGGCCTCTTGCAACTGATCAGAAGATATCTAATCTACAGACTTCCATAGCGCCGTTATCATAATGCCCAAGGCATCAGTCGATGGTCACTTGAGAAGATAAAAGCAAACCAAAAAAGAAAACAATTCAAACGTTTTTTAAAACAAACATTATATACAATAATCTTTGCAGCAAATTACTGCACTACAATGTCTAAACATTACAGCAGCCGACTAGGAAATTAATTACCTTACCAGGAATATGTTTATTAAAGCAACAGAAATTGAAAAGCATTTAACTGATGAAAAACCACTTTTACACCAACATTATTATGCGCTGAAAAAAGTGAAGAATCCTATGCTTAGAAATCGAGCATCAATAATAATAATAATAATAATAATACACTAACAAAACAGAACGGCAACCTTTGAAACTCAAAATAAAACATCATAATAAGTGTTTAGCCTATCAACACAAAGCCAAGCATATCATATTCGGTAGCAGCCAAGCAGACAGATGGCAAGCAGAGCCAGGTCTCCAGCAACTTAATCAAAATCAGAGAATCACAAGCCATCAAAAAACAGAAAAGCAAATGCCACCATGACTGTGCGCGATTAACCAGTGGTTCAGACCGACTGGCATCAGCATTTTTCATAATCAGTTTGAACCGTCACAAAGAAAACACTTGCAGGCACAGAAAAAAACACAGAGTACTAAAACAGTGGCCAAGTGAATCTTTTTGTCAACAATTCCAAAACAATTTACCCTATTCCTATAGGTAGCATGTGAAGAATCACTAGTTCTCAACAGTTTTTGTTACAGAAAAGATTTGCATAAAAAAGAACACAACTGGTCAGAGTAAACACAGCAAAATGGTGAATTAAATGATTATATCATAATAGGATCCAATCCATTATCATTATATAATTATCTTTACAACAGATTGGAATATCTAATCCATTTGAGCCATTATCCTAATATATGAAGCAAAACAGAAGGAAATGGCAAGACTCCAGGAATGTGAGGGAACTGAAAATCAGGACTGAGAATAATGCCACGTACTGTACATGAGAAGAGACTGAGACTTGGTTCACAGTAAGTCTGAGGTGGCATGGAAAGATAACATAACTGCTTACTTACTGCATGTCTCGTTTCAACAGTTAGGCTAGTTTTCACAAGTGGCTTCTGGGTTGAATGATACTTTGCATGAAGTGCAAACATGATAACAGACATTCATTTACCAACTGTCAATTACCAATTACCAACCTATCCTTATGGGTTACACGGCATTAATTCACATGTCTAATCTAATCTGGAATCTCCTGTAGAGCCATTATCCTAATATAAGAAGCATTTAATCGATTGGTGCTTCTCAGTAACACTAAATGCCATAATCACGACAAGTGAAGATCCAAACTCCTGCAACACAGAGAAAAAAAGTCAAATTCATTCCCCACCATGCCACCCAACTGAAGATGGGAATACGAAAACTTTGGGAATGAGATGATACCATGAATCATAAACATGAGGGAAGGGAGGACAGTAGGAATGGGTGGAAAATGTGTATCAGATCCTAGGACTCTGGTACTTAGTTGTGCAGCTTGTCTAATTTCTGTATTGGAAGCCTATTCAAAAACCAAGTAAGACTTGTATGATCGCAAGTGTGAATGAACAGGATCTGTCAACTGTTAAAACTGATAAGACTGCAATTCTGAAATTTCATTCGTTCGTAAATTCCTTTGAGCCATGGATCAACAGCAGTGATGAACACAAAACAGTAAAACAGTAAAGTGGTTAAGTTGGGCCACATAACAGAAGCCGTGATGAACACGATAAAGTTGCGATAAGTTAAGACTGTAGATTGTCCATGCAAAAGAACTCATTTTTATGAGTCTGGCCAAAAATTCAATTTCACAGAACATACCTCAGTCGTTTTTAGAAACTTATTAAAAGCACATAAATCCAAATTCAGGAATTTTGGTAGTGTTAATAACATTAATAAAATACAGTAACCAATAATAGCGTCAAAATCCTCAGTAAACCTGATGACAATATTTTACATTACTGAACTATTTAATACAGTATGTAACATATAAAAGCTGCATTAATAATAGTAAAATAATAATAATAATAATAATGAATAAATGAATAAATGCACACCTTCTCGCATGCAGTCCCAACTGCCAGAAAATCTTTTTTATCACCTCACTACACTAAACCAACACCCCCCCCCCCCCGAAGGCAAGGGCCAACAACGAAGTGTTCAAGCGTTGGCTCAAGACATTCCTTTGCACTAGCTTTTGCTGAATAACAATCTTGTACTGTGGGTCACTACAAGGAGTAAGAATGATTGATTGATGGTGTTGTATCTGATATCTGAGTAGCAAAGGCAAAAATAATAGTAATGATAATAATAATAAAAAAGGTTAAAGATGGGTCTATTTTATTTAATAATAATAATAATAATCAAATATAATAAAAAACAAAACAAATCATAAAAATAATAATAATTCTATTCATAATGTCAGCTTGCAGATTCATATCAGAGCAAACATCAGCCGCTTGTACTGAGCTCCTAGTTGGACAATCTTATTCATATGTCGAAACACGGAAACTTGGTCGCAGTGGTATTGCTTCACTCTGGCCATTCGTGCATGATGTACCATACCTCATGATGTACCATCTCCCTCAGTGGGATGTGGCCGCATTACATCTTTGGCTTTGGCTCAACAAACACAAATCATACTGGTAACAGTGAGGCAAGATGACCACTCAAGGTCTTCAATCCATCACTATGCCACAAACTACATCACCCCTGGATGCTGTTCAAAAGACCAAAGTTTGAAGCTCTATGGATTCGAATCACACTGATAAAATGACCGCCTGACCAGAGGATCAAGGCCGTGTGAGCAAATGGCAAATTAGTGGCATGGAATGTGACTTCTGCACACATACGAAATGTCATAAATTTACTCTCAGTCTACCTCCATCTCACAACTTTGCTCCAGTGGCATCTTATACTTTGCAACCAATGAACATCGCTGATGGAGTTTATCCCAGACACACGTTGTTGCATAGTCACTGTTTCAGCTTACCCACACTGGACCAATTACTGGGTTTTAGCACCTGCCTATCTGTGCACAACATTCAAGGCATATATGAGGACCGCAGATAATTTCAGCTATGTTTCTTCACTTCTTAATCATGCACAAATGCTGCGTCATTGTGGAATCAAGCGCACTGTCTAGTCAAAAACAAAAACAACATCCACCATTAAGCAACAATAATTACATCTACATTACTGAAATGCATTGCTGGTAAATATCTGGCATAAGAGGATGCAGTAGTCTACACTTTCACCACTTCCACATCAGTCACTTCACAAGGCTCTGCAGCTACGAAACAAGTACGTCTCCTAGATACACTAAGTTGCCTCCACTTGGTGCTACAAACACTTACAGAGTGGAATTTGTCTCTAAGTTTGGCTCCCATATTACAGTGGAATTCTTTTTCTTCTCCTTATGTTATAGCCTATATACATAACCGATGGTAAAAAAGAAATATAATAAAATCATTATACCAGTACATAGTCAGAACAATAATAAAGAAAATGTGGAGGCATGTTATATGGAAATGGCCATTTTTTAATTAAAACACCCTGAACACATTTACAACAATTTTAAAAATTGATTTTTGTAACCAAGATTCTTCTTGGATGTTCTGCATTTTACTGCCGAGTGTTAATAGTTACAGTATTAACATCAGAACGACAAAATATTCATAAAAAGCTGAATTTGAGTATTACTAAAACAATACCTATAAGAGTGCTCACTGAATAAAACTTTATCAAAGTAGGCAAGCATTTTTAGAGATTCTCAAATGAAAACTGAGTTTAAAATAGTTCTGTTAAGAAAACATTCTGGTAAGGCACATCATTTCAAAACTTCATAATTTCATGCATCAAAGTGAAGCTTTAAGAGTTGGGCAAATTTGGCTCTCGTGGTTTGTGGTCAAACCACCTACGAATGAATCAATGATATACGTAATACACTTTGCAGCAACTTGAATATACATCAGACTGAACACAAATTGCAACAAGTACTTGGTCGACGAAAAGTTTTAAAACTGGTCAAGTTTACAGAAACAAATGAACACCATTCCTGAATGTAAGTAAGGAATAAGTCATTCATCAGAACCTTTGCTTGGTCAACAACACCTTCTGCCTCTTCAGTCTGAAAGGTAGATGAAAATGCACCACATTTAGAAATAGATTCTGCATTATCTTCAAATAGTCTGTTAATTCTTCACCTATTCCCTTAGCCTTGGCATATGAGGGCAGGTGGCTAACCTTCTCCCTCAGGCCCTGATCTTCCCAATGATGGTGTATAGTCCATGTACTCATTTAAGCTGTGTTATGTAGGGAGTGCAAGAGGTGCTGAAATCTCAAAGTTCTGCCCAGGCAGGGATTTCAACCCCCAACCTTCTCATAGACCATCCAGCAAACTAACTACTTGACTATCACACAACCCAGCCAGATGCAAACTTTACCAGTTTTCTGGCAGTAAGTATGGATTTTCTGTGAAAACCCCATTTATAGTTAATGCAAATCTCTCCCAGTGATACCAATAAGGAATATATTCAACAGTTTAGTCAGCAGGAAATCAGGGCATTTCTAGTGAAACTGGGACAGTCTGAAAAACCTGAGCAGTAATGGCAATGCATTCAGATAAATATGACTCAAAAGAACAGATATTTGTAACGGTAGATAAGCAGTAACAGATTACAAGGAGATCAAGTGCATGGACTGTGTCATGAGTTGGAACAGAGATGTGCTGCTTAAAATCTAAACCCAGAGAGGAGAACTGGAATTTTTGTGGAGCACTGTCTAAAGTATCTACGAGTATTTCAGTCACCAATTATTTAAGCAGGAGCAGAGAACCGAAATTCAATTACTTTACTGGAACTCTGAGAAAAGGGAAGGAGGATCATCAGCATTAATTAACCAGGGAAGGCACCACTTTCCAGAGTCCAAGCTAGCGACAAAGATATCAAATGACTTTACGGCTGGACTAGGTGACGGGAAGTGAGCAATTTCCACGTGTGATTTTATGAAGGAAGCCATTGCTAAGACCATTCCACTAAGGTTCATTCTGGAGAAAGAATTAGCAAAAGGTAAACAAACGACAAGTGAATACAGGAAAGAAGCTTCTCATTATTAAAGTAGTGTCAGTGACATAAAAGTAGTGTCAGTGACATAAAAGTAGTGTCAGTGACATAAAAGTAGTGTCAGTGACATTAAAGTAGTGTCAGTGACATTAAAGTAGTGTCAGTGATATTAAAGTAGTGTCAGTGACATTAAAGTAGTGTCAGTGACATTAAAGTAGTGTCAGTGACATTAAAGTAGTGTCAGTGACATTAAAGTAGTGTCAGTGATATTAAAGTAGTGTCAGTGATATTAAAGTAGTGTCAGTGATATTAAAGTAGTGTCAGTGATATTAAAGTAGTGTCAGTGATATTAAAGTAGTGTCAGTGATATTAAAGTAGTGTCAGAGATATTAAAGTAGTGTCAGTGATATTAAAGTAATGTCAGTGATATTAAAGCAGTGTCAGTGACATGTACGTAACAGAACTAGAAGACCACTGCTGCTGTCATACTGTCAGTACCTGATGGAGTCGATGTCACTGTCATCGTCACTGTCACCTGTGCTGCGGAAGCAGAACTCCGCACGACCGAATCAAGTGCATTGTAACTTCCAGATCGACAGGCTACAGAGACAAAATGATCAGAGCCTGGCATCGTTCAATTCAAGTAGTCAGGTTAAGAAATAGATAACTGTTGTCAAGCTTTCGCTTCTAAAGAATGATCCTTCAGTGGAGTTTCTGCACCGGTGTGTAAACAAGTGTCTTCCTTTAACCTATTACCTTTGACCTTTTACAGCTTGACAAGCTGATGTTTCTGCCTGTTTTACCTCTTGAACGCTGTCTCTTCAACGTCTCGAATTTCATCGTTTTCGCCCGTTTGACCATTGACTTCCTGGCATGAATCGTGTTTTTCACCATGACTGATTTCTCTGAATCCAGTTTTGCCTCTGTTGACAGGTTCTCAAAGAAGCCTTCGAAGAAACACAGAGAAAACTTACAATTAATTCTCCACCATCATGACCACAACCACCACCGCCACCAACACCACCACAACTACCATCATGATCAAAATGACCACCAACACCACCATGATCACCACGACTACCACCACCATGATCACCATGACCACCACCACAACCACCACCACCTCCATGATCACCACAACCACCACCACCACCTTCACAATCACTACAACCACCACCACTACCACAAGTCTTTGAAAGGTTGTTGAAAGGCACTATTCCTATATCCAGATACCTAAACACATGTACATATGTACATCTTTGTTGCTGTCGTTGGTATCATAATCATAATAATCATCACATCATCATCATCATATGCTTATGGTAATGCAAGCTAGTGCTAACGGCCATAAGGCTTAAGTATAGGAAAGGGATTGCACTCTCTCTAAATCCTAAACCTCTTAACTGACAGACTTAGAATTTTATAGTTGCAATTGCGTTGCTCATAGGCCCATAAAGTTTGGAAGCAATCAGATTACCAGTGACCCCCCCTTGCCACTCAAACTGTACTGACCATGCTCGTACGCTAACAATGATGGCCAAACAGATGTTTTAATGTTGGACTAGCTCTCACAGTAGACAAGATTTGATTAGATTCGTTTTTTGCAAAGAATGGGAGAACATTTTGATCATAATTAGCAAACAAATTTTGTTTGAGCTGCTAGTTTGTTTTTAGTTCTGACTGTTTCATATAAAAGCCGACATCATTACTACATCATAACCGTTGAAGCTAAATAAAACTAAAGATTACATATGGCTGCATAGAGGCTACACAGAATATTTGCTGCTTTTACACACATCACTTGCATTGTGCAGTCAGTAACACTTACCCGGTATTCTTAAAATGTGCAGTTTTTATTTAATAATCATTATAAGCAACATCACCAATTATAATTGCATTAATCTGGACATTCATTCACCATCTCTCAAGAATTTCTCTAAACTGGTAAAACAGCCATAAAATGTGCATATGTATCCTGACGTCTAACCCGTAACCAGTTGCTCAGGGTTATTACATATCAATTCAGAAAGTTGGAAAGGGTAAAAACACACACACAAACAGATGTAGTACACCGCATTTTATGAAATCCTCTAAATGGCTTAATGGTTGATCTGGATTCAGTGATTCAAACTCCAAAGACTGAGGACAGCACTATTCGGACTAACACACAAAACATGGTAGCATTTACTAATGACACGTGAAAATACAAAATAACCAAAATGTAGGCAACTAATAATCATGAGATGCCTTTAATAAATTCAGCTGAACTAGTGAAATATTCCTAAGTTAAATAGCTATTCCTCTGTGTGAAAAGTGACAAGAAAGTATTTTGAAACTGGCTTATGACGGAAGAATAAATACACAATAAGGGCAATATGATACGATAGATTATGACTGTGTAAAACGAAATAATCAACAAAATATTCCATATAAAAACAGAGGAAAAGAAGAAGCACATGGATGCACCTTTGAGTCGTTTGACGTCACCCATCATCTCGTTCTTTGTCTCTTCAATGTCTCGGCCATCAACGCCCTGCTGTAGGATGATCTTTTCCAATCGTGTCAAAGTCTGCTCTGCATTCTGTAGACGCTTCTCAGCTGCTAATCGTGCATACACCTCCTCCTAACAGGAGATAATACAAACAGACACCAGCTAAAATAATGAATCTCAGCTGCTAATCGTGCATACACCTCCTCCTAACAGGAGATAACACAAACAGACACCAGCTAAAATAATGAAACTAACATCCAAGATAACTTTATGATCTTTCTGATAGAACTGTTCACCACTTCCAGCCGCAAAAGGCCTTCAGAACCTGGGAAGAAATTGATCTGACAACAGATTTTGTAAGCTTCTTTTTTCATATTTGTTAAAGGCAGCCTCAACGTCATCGAGACTTTTCGAACACCAGATGGAGAAATTGGCACTATGGAAGAGTGAAGTTAATGCCGAGCACACGTAGTACTTGTCAGTGGCAACTGTTCACTGATATTACGCCAGTTGGGCAATCTTAGCCCAGCATTCTCTTTGAGGTAAGAAAATGTGCACCATCACAAGTTGGGGGGTTAAAAAGGTGTCACAATGTTTGGAGCACTATGGCTGTGTTCGGGCTTCAGCCAAAAATCCTTTAACCCTGGAACCGCAAGGAGCTTCTACAGAGGCATATAAACATGAGTTTTACTTTTACCTTTTATACTAGGACTTGCTTAGTACTCAGTAATTCAAAGACTACAGGAGCAAACTTTTATCACTAGATGACTCTCTTTCACCAGTGACTCAAATCATACACAGAAGACAGCAATGCTCTTCTGATGGTGAAGTATACTCGATAGCTGACGGTTAATTCCTATCTGCACAGCTTCAGTCTACATACAGATAGAAACTACTCCATCAACTTCAGTCTAGATAAACAAGTGGCAGCCCAGTGAAATTCTCTCGTATATCAGATTACATTAGAGATATGCTCAACTAGCTTCCTAAACACCACCTAAACATGCACAAAATGCTTTTAGAAATACGAAAAAGACCTCCAAAATGTAGACTAGGTTACAGCACAAGTCCAAACATATAAGAATTATTTAACAATTTCAGCATAAGATCAACTTATTTCCCAAAATCAATATGATATGCAAAGCAATGGCCAAAATGGCTTTAGATATGTGCAGGATATATGCGAATGTACCTTCAATTCCACTTCTGTTATTGCATTCTGTGCAGCAAGGTCCTGCCAAAGAAAGAGCCAAAAATAGTCATAAATAAAACCCAGAATAACTACTGACAAGCAGAACAGACAATAACAATCACAAGGATATCTCGAGTAATAAGAACCCAAGTCACTTGACAATTTCATGTATCCTGAAACATTTATATCTCCTGTTGTCTCAACACATTAACAGTGATGAAGTAAACAAATTACAAACCCTGAGCTAAACAATTACGACTACTAAATACAAGTTCATTTCTAAACGAACACTGGCAAAACAATGCGTCATGACAGCGGGCTGTAGAACATTCAGACTTTTAAGTTAAGCCATTCAGTCTTTTTCATTACGAACAGTCAACTTATCACTTGATAGCTCAGGGTAAATAACCTAGACCAGCAACTTTAGCTTTTGTCAACATCATCAGGCATCATGCTCAGTTGGAGATGGGATAATCCACGTTGAAGATTGGTCTAATATCTGAATACATATACTGGCCTTGCACCGAGCAAATGTCGGTAACTTACTACAGATCATGAGGTTCAGACCTGATGCAACAAGTGCAAATGGAAACTCATGATGAGGTTTTTTATACAAATGTTATGTCAAGTAACTAAACTTCATGACTCTGTCTGTATCAGCCGACGACCACTGATGGATTTAACTCACAAGGTCAGATTTCTCAGCAGCGGAGGCAAGCCTTTGGGCACAGACATCAATCCCACCAGAATTATGATAATTATCTGATCCATCATAAGAACTCACCAACAATTCAACCCTTGCAATCTCTGCACAGGTCTTCCACTCAAGACTGAAAATGCTCTTCTGCTGCAGATCCTACCCTGATTCTTCTTCTCCCCCTTATCTTTCCTGCAGATCCAATTCCAAACATCACCCACATAGTCATCAGACTACTAGCCTGACTCTTGAATCTTGACCTGGAACCCAACCCTTCTTGCCTATCGATTTTGTACACATTGAGCACCTGTGAATAAGTTGGTTCCCGTGACTTAGCTCTTGTAGGGCGCTGCAGAAATCTCGAGTTTATGATTACAATTATAAATCAGTAATAATCTTCTACCAATTAACCTATTTATGATTACAATTATAAATCAGTAATAATCTTCTACCAATTAACCTATCAGTGAGCCTCTATCAATAAAAACCTTCAGTAGCAACAGCAATCCAAAAACCAGAAAACTTTTGCCAGTGGGTGATGACTTGATGGCAGTTCAATAAGTAATGACAGTGGAAGAATTGAAAGTGGAAGAATGGATGACATCAGGAGAAAGGATGAAATCAAGGTAGAAACATGGCCAGATGGCGCCAAAAGAGCAAACACCTTTATTGACTCCTTAAGTTCTTCAGCCTGTTCACAGATGACCTTCTTCTCCTCCTCTAAGAGCTTCTCTTTATCCTGATTCTCCTGCAACCTGTCACATAAAAGAGCAATTAGCATGATTCAATTCATTTAATTTAACATACTGATTTACATCTCACTCCTCATTTAATTTCTTTCAAATGCACTGTACTGAAAGAAGGATTGTTTGTGAGTCCTGCGCTTCCAAAGGGTCACCGGCGAACACAAATCTCCTTCCAGTATTTGGTGGCGAGTGGTGCTATTAATCAGTGGCTTAACTCTTCAGACGTCTTTAGGCCTTTAGCAGCACGCGGGTTCGTGAGTGGATCTGTCCGACCGTAAAGAGACATAATGATGATTATTTCTTTCACATGTGTATTACAAGTATGTACAACATATTTACAGCAACTTCAGCAAATAAGAGTCTTTTGATTCACATCAGTCTGTTAATCTATCATGGTCCGTTTAAGAGATGCAATGCTATATTTTCTCCTGCTCTCCAGAACCGAACGCCTCTTCGACCGTTTACAGCAAATGCCTTCTTCGCTTGGCACCCTTGCTTAACTTTCCCCCTTCCGTCTGTCAATCATTCAACTTCTCTCTCTCTCTCTCTCTCTCTCTGGCAAAGAGCACTGGAAAGCAAGGGTCTTAAAATAAATATCAATGAAACAGAGACCATGGTATGCTTCAAAATGGATGAGACACTGGTGGTTAAGGACATTGCAGGAAAGGCACTGAAATAAGTAGAAACCTTTAAATACCTTGGGTCGATATTGAATGCTAAAGGAGAATGCAAACATGATGTTACGAATAGAATTAAGGCAGCATGGCAAAAATGGGAAGACCTATTGAGTATATTATGCGATGTCAAAATGCCGGTTCAACTCAAAGGAAAGGTGTACAAAACAATGACAAGAGTAGTGATGATATATGGAGCAGAAGCCTGGACAATGAAAAAAGAGGAGGAGAGGCTGATGGAGAGAACAGAAATGAGAATGCTGTGATGGATACTTGGAATCTCACTGAAAGACAAGAAAAGGAATGACTATATCAGACAGAAATTGGGAGTGGCAGGTATATCTGACAAGGTACGAGAAGCCAGGTTGAGATGGTATGGTCATGTGATGAGGAGAGAATTATGACAGCAGAGATCTACGGATGCCGCAGTCGAGGATGACAAAAAAAGAGATGGGAAGACATGATTCAGCAAGACCTAAAGCTTCTCAGGCTGAAGAAAGAAAATACTGGCGATAGAAACAAATGGAAAAGAAGAATCCATGTGGCTGATCCCTCCCCTAGGAGGGATTAATTTCAGCCAGAAGGAAGAAGAAAGGCAACGCCTAGATCAGATCGGTCTCAGGGGTGAGTTACCCATGAAAACTGACAGGACCCATTCGGAATCAGGTCCTGCGCACATTGCTTCGGGGACAACAGAACGAGGTGTAAATTTCAGAAAGAGTTTGGTTTTAAGAAGTTGAAGACAGGTGGAGGGGAGACAGGGATTGAAAAACCATTGGAGGAAGAAGTTTGGAAAGAGTTAGCCCAACTGCTGAGATTTTATATTTAAAAAGTTGCAAAATTTCTCAGCAATGGACAAATGTTGGGAGAATTCTGGTAAGATATCACATCAAGATGAAGAATTTTCACAAACAAGGTTAGAGCGGTAGTTGACTTTAGCACAGGACACAAGTGTGTGAACCTTCTAATATTGTCTCCTGAACTTGAGACAATCAGGTGGGAAGCCGAAGCACCACCAGCATCTTTCAAGGCGGCTGAACAATATGGTTGTGATGTGCATGTTGTAGCTCTCTAGTCCCAGTGGGAATGTGCTTGTCTCGATTGTCAAACTGAGTCAATTGCAGCCATGTGGTGTGTTCAGATGCTGTCTAAGCCACTGAAGATACCCATACCCAAGGCAAGGATATCGAATTTAAGAGCTGAAACGCCTAGCTATTCCCAAGTGTTAAAAATGATAAAAAAGTAGGTTTAAAGTGGCTTATGATGGAAGAATAATTCAGCAGTAAGGGCAATAC
Organism: Norana najaformis; assembly: GCA_964023275.1. Lineage (NCBI taxonomy): Eukaryota > Metazoa > Annelida > Clitellata > Crassiclitellata > Hormogastridae > Norana > Norana najaformis. The sequence goes on from OZ029923.1 coordinate 19,517,350, forward strand.
AATATGACAGATTATATTTCACAGGGAAAGACATTTCTTGAAGTTTTAACTCTTCAAAATTCCCACGACCAGCACGCTAGACAAAAAGTGTTCTAATATTCTAGTAAATACAAAAGAAGACTAGAAAAAGACCAAGTTTGATTAAAATCACAGCAAATCACTCAAGTCAGTGAATTTAATGGCCATATCTACAACAACAACTAGTGGCAAAGGTCTTACAACATATTAAATGTAAATGTACACGTTTTCTATAAACCGTGTGGCCTGGACCCTGTTCATTTTTGAATGAATTAATCGGATGAGATCCTTCACCACCACTGCCCGTGTGAATGGGCGCCCCGCCATTTAAGGTCCCCGTGTATGGACTGTGCTAACCTATGATTCAAATCTCTAAAAAAAGCCACAACTGCGACATAAACCGGCATCCTCACTCATAGAGGCACCTTGACGTACGTGTTCCCATAGTAATGGTAACCATGCTAACCAGGCCAGTAATGTGTTTATCTGCAGCCATCGTTACTCACTGTTTTTCAGCATCTGCCTTGTCTCTTAGTAATGACTGCATCTTCACTTCAATTGCCTGAAGGTCACTGTGGAGTCTTTGTGTGGCAACGACAAGATCTGCTGGATCCAGCTGTCCCTGTGGAGCCATTATGACTAGCGACTCTCTGTCCTTCAGCTTTGTCAAAGTCGTCATCTTCTCACATTCCAGAACCTTGACAGGTGTTCAACAACAGAGGAATGCAGTATTCAGAAATCGAAATAAAGGAGTAACAACTCAGGCGACAAGATTCATAAAAATAAGATTATGCACAATGGAACGCTTTTTGGAAAACACATCTTATATATCATATCTTATCACAGCTCAAGACTGAAACATTTTCAAATCGTACTAAATCGCATGTTTTCAGAACTGTTAGACAGCACATTTGTGAGGTTCTTTAAAGGCGCTAAATAAATAGCCATAAACATACATACATACATCAGCAACATGGACAAAGAAGACCATAACTGTCCACTGTCTGTCTGTAAACCTGTAAAGTAGTTGCTCCTTAATTACACTCCACTTTCAACAACAGTCCTCAGAGATGCAGTCCTAGGGTTCAAGAGAGCATTTTAGTTGATGCACAAACACACCAACAACAAACACAACAACAACAACAACAACAACAATCCAACAACCTATTTATGAAACAGTTGTTAGATTGCTGTTCCCATGGCTAATCCATTGTTCACCTGGACAATCAACTGTCACCGTCACACCATGATGCACCAGCATTCAGACTGTGGATCCAGAGGTCAAAGGCCACAGTCTGTCAGTGTGCCACACATACCTCCAGTGTTTTCTGCAGTTCCTCAGTTCGTTTAATCAGCTGCTGCTTTATCTCTTCAACCGACTTCAACTCTTCCATTGTGTACTCTAACTCCCTGCAAACAAAAGAGTTGTTTCACAGAGGCAATTCAGCTACAAAGGGAAGAATCCTGAAGTCTCGAAAACGACTTGCAGTTAACTTCCCAGCTTATCCAAGTCCAAATTCTGCAGTTAGTTGACAAAGGCAACCAAGTGCAAATTACTTTCTTCAGTTTTTTGTACTCCAGTTCTTCAGATTTTGCTAAATCAATTCCATGATCATCAATTCAAAAAGCAACCATTCCTCAAACACAATATCTAATACCAGGGTGTCATTTGTCGCGAGAAGCAATGGGGAAAACCAAGAGCAGAAGTGCAGAGAATGGGAAAATACATCCCAGTGGGCGCATGGTCTATACCACTGAGAAGAAATTTTCCCCTCAAACTTAAACTGAAGATCAGTATTTAAAAGATATCTTTATTTATTTAAAATTCAAATTAGACTGCACTTGCTAAGTCCGACAGTTTTTTGGTCCTGAAAAACAGACCAACAGAATTTCCTCTGGTCCTCAGCAGCTGGTTCACTGGAGTTTCCCTCCCAGGAAATCTCTTGTTGCTTATGAAACCATATTTCAATTGGGTGTGCCACAAAATTGTTTCAACAATTTGCAGAAAACTGAAAAGACCCATTAACCAACCAGTTAAGCCTATCACCAAAAATCTCATGATGCATAATATCCGCAGCCCTACAGAGACATAACGCACTTTTGTGAAAATCTTCACAGCATACTTTCGACAAAGCAGTGCTATTATCATCAAAGAAAGACCAGCACTACATCAAGCCCATCGTTCTATGACCTCATATCTGGTAAGAGCTCAAGCAGTTTAACTTTCAGGTATGTAATGTTCACATTCGTCAAGCGGCTTAAGACCTATTTGTATCGTCTAGCTTTTGTTTTTTTCCTTTTCGCTGTTACCCATCCACGCCTACGATTCCTCGCTCAGTCGACGGACATATAGCATGTCAACAAATGCATTACTTTAAGGGTTTAATTAGATATTATGAATTCTCAGCTCACATTTTCATCCTTTCATATTCTTCTCGAAGTTCATTAGCAAGTTGTTCCATCTTAGTTTTCTCCTTCTCCAGTTCTTCGTTCAGTCGTTCCAACTCCTAAGGCCAGAAAGCAAGAAAAGCCAAAATAAGCCAGGAGAAACTAGAGATGTTTCAGATAATTCAATCCTAATTTCAATCAAATTAAGCACAAGTTTCTAGCAACCAGTATGACAACACTTTGCTGTTGTTAAGATTTTTACCAGAAAAATCTTTTATATGCATTAGTTTACAGCCTTGAGCAGATCTACTGTGGCTAAAAACTATAGATGCATAGTAGAACAGATCAAGGCTGTAAACAGACTTGAAACACAAATAAACTAGATAAACGAAAATTTGGAGATCTGTAGCTTTTGTTCATTATGAATTGCTCAGTTGAGTAGTCTTCCTACTCTAACCTTTGCATTTCACTGGAAATATTAAAACTGAACAACACATTGACTGACTCCGCACTCTACGACACAACACAATTTCAACAAGATTACTGCAACATTAGTAAGAAAGATTCTAATACTTGAAAACAATACTATGATTAATAAAGAAACGGTAAAAGTAACACAACTGTTCACAAGCAGAAATTCCTCCAAAGTGTGATCCCAAGGCTGAAGGATTATTCTGATGAGCTACAAACATGACTACAGTAATCCAACGACAGTACACTTTCTAACCTCCCAACTGGCATTGGTACTCATTTACCATCCAATAAGGGATTGATAGCTGAACTGATGCCAGATGGCATGGTATTCCACAGATAGTCACTCGTCCAAGCACTAACTCAGCTAAAGTCTGCTTACCTTCACTGGTGCCTCGTTGCGTTTTGTGACAAGAAAGTAAAGCAGCTGCGTCGTTGCAACGAAGAGAAAGAGGTACACCTTACCATAATATTACATAATATCAATTACTAATACGAAGACAAAATGCCTATCTAAGCATATCCAAGAAATGATCTTGTCTGACCACCTGACCTCAGTCCGAAGCTTCTCATCATGTAGTGCTGTCGCTTCTAACTGCAGCTTATCTAAAAGCAGAAAATCAGTTATCACTTGTTAATAACTGCAACTGACCCTTTACCTCTCAGATACTTTTAGCCAATAATCTAGCTCTGCCACATTATTTAGAGTTTTGTAATATCTCAGCAACCTCTGAATATAGAGTTCATTCATATTACTAAGAATAAGTTCCCTCCCCTACTCTTCAAAATTATATCTTGGACAATCTGGTTGATATTTTTGCACTCAGTGAAACTTGCTCCTGCCACACCTTCCTTCATTTCTGACATAATTCCTCCATTTTTTTCTCTCTGACACAAGCCTCGGCTGGATAGACTTTGTGGCAGAGTTGCTTCCTTCACAAATAACACCTGAAACTTGCTTGCTTCCCTTCACCTACTCCAACCCCAAAATCCTTTTCGCTACCATAAACTGTTAATTGGTGTCGCACCTCTGTCAATGTTCACCATCCTCTCTCCTTTGCACTTTCTGACTTTTTCCCTGAATTCCAATCACCACTTGAATTCCTGGTTTCTTCTCCATCTGAACTTATAATAGTGAAGGAGTATTCCATGATCAAGAGTATCAAAAGCAGCAGGTAGGTCAAGAAAACGAGAGCAGTTACTTTTCCTTTATCCATGGATCTGATTATGTGATTATGAATGGTAAAGTAACACAGTTTTAGTGGAACTACATTCGAGACATGCAGATTGGATGCAGATTGGAAAGGAAATACAGGTTGTGGAAAGAGAGCTGACAGCTCAGGCATTTAGCATCTACTTTTTTCAGGATTTTGTAAATAAAATTTGACAGTAGAGATGGGTCAGAAGTTTGAAAGATCGTCAAAAGTGGCATGAGCAAAACTGGTGCGGAAGCAGCCTTCAGCAAGAAAGAGACTGGTTGAAAACATGAACATAAAATGCAAAAGTTCACCAACTTCTCATGTCAAATATCTCGGTAACCGTTGCACTCACACACAAGCAACCAAAGGCAAAATCATAGCCTATATATTCAACTAATTATTTATGAAGTTACTTAAGAGAATGAATGCTTGTTCTCTGTTCTCCAACATGTCTAATTAGGTCACCCATAATGTCCCAAATCTGTGCCTGTGCTAAGCGCAGAAAGTTACTGTTGCAAAATTGCACATGTGGCATGCAAAAAGTTAATGCATATAAATTTTTAAAAATTAAATAACAAATAATGCTTCTAGAAAAGCATCTCTAATATTCGGGACATGGAAAAAGAATGGTCTCCTCCAAAATGGTATGACCCATTTAAATTATCAATACAGGCTTACCAGTGAATTTTGATGAATTGACGCATATTCATATTTACTAGTCTGGTTTATACCAAATCTCACTAATGGTTTCTATAATGTCATTATAAATTTTAAGCGAGGCATCTAAGGAAAACTGACAGTTTTGGGAAATTAGTTGATCTTATGCTGAAATTGTTAAATAATTCTTGACACTGGTAAGCCTGTATTGATATTGGCCCATCTCTAAACAATCTTCTAGATCTACAGACCGATGAATGTAAAGATAAACAAATCAACAATAATAATAATTTTAAGAGAATAAAATTCTTAGAGCAGAAGTTGATTGATTTATTTTCTTACATCGTCCACTGTCTAATGACCAGCAACAAAAGATCTTTGAGAGAATAATTAGCAATCATTCGTAGGAACTAAGCAAAATTATCAGCAGGAAGCCCTCACCGAAATAAACCTGTTTCTCTTTTGCCATCTGAAGGCCTTGGTTCTCCAGCTGCCGTACCAAAGCATCCCAAAGCTGAGCATTGCTCCACGTACTGTGCAACAACAAGCATACCATTAAATTAACAGAATTCATGACTAATTAACTCATTAAAGCGAAGCATCATTCATGCATTCTTCATTCATTTCTGTATTGTTAGCAAGAAAAGCACCATAATTATGATACACAACATGTCCCTGGGACGGTAAGCACAGGCCCAGAAAGGACCAAGATCCTGCTATCTAAAACAATCTGCAAATTTACAACATAACTGACTTTAAACATCACAAGGGAAACTCGAACTGTTAACTGATGCTTGTGCCAGTGAAATCATAATATTTGAACTCATTTGCTCTGCTACGGTGGGTCCTTTTTACACAATCAGAAATGCAAATGTCAAATGGTACACAGTTCCACAAGTAAGGTTGGGCATATTTAGTAGAAAATGGTTTAGCATCAGTCAAATGATCACTGACTGTTTTGAGATGAACACAGAGCTCCGAAGGCTCCCTTCACTCATAGAGACCCACTGCAGTGCACTTGAATTTGAACTGACTAATTTCAGCAGCCGAAAGCAGTTCCGATCAGTTCATTGTCTACCATTACTCTCCCTGGGCTGTTTCAAATTCTTCAGTGATAATTCTGCCATTCTTGTACAGGTTATGAATCATAAGAAAATACAAAAATTTGCTGCTACATATGCTTTGATTACTCTCATTAGAAAGCCATAAAGAGTAATAAGTTATTATTTTGAATTTCTTGAACATCTACATCTATCTGAAGCCATGAACCCAACACAAGTGAGAGAGTTAGTTCACTGTTACTTAAGACTGCAGAACTTACATTCGTGCTGCCTGATGCAAGGTGTCCACCCATTTGCCTCTGTCATATTCTGTATCAGCCGCAATGATCATGGGGAACTGAAGAAATCCACAAACAAACATTCATCAAGCCCCAAAGAACTTTAACATAGCACCCATTATTGACTCTAACCATACAGACTTACTTACATGAAGGTAAGAGGTTATTCTCACAATAAAATACAACTAAAGTCTGATAAAGCTTTGTGGTTCTTCTAAACAAGCATAGAGTATAAGCACAAAAGTGAAAATAAGTTAATTAAGAGCCATCAAAGAACCGCAAAATCAGGAATACGGAATCTGAAGCCAAGAATGCATCTGTAACACCCAACCTCTAAGTTCAGCCACTTTAACACAATAGCAAATGTTTAATTGGAATTTCACAGATCTATACAGAAATCAGAGAAGCTGTAAAGCTCTCGTGTCCCATGAGGAACATGGGAAGGCACTCACTTCTTTTTCTTAGGCCCATCAACCTGCTGCTGGACTGGACAAAATATTACTTACCTCGAGTCCTGAACCACTGATGCTTATTGCAAAGGGACGAGCAGTCTCTGTCGAACATGGCTGAATCACACAACTGCCCAAAGGAACAATACCCTATGCACATACACAAATCCACATAAACAAACAATACAGACAATACAATGGCAAGTCAACATGGCTGATCATTACTTTCATCACAGGACTTAAGATTAAATCATCTTGAGGGCTGAGACCCTCAAGACTCATCGTAATGAGGGTCACAAATCAAAATAGAAAGTACAGAAAAGTTTCCCGAGTCTATAACAAGGATTAAGTGAGAAAGAGCATTTGTAATAAAGACCGTCTCGGCAGCATGGTAAGCAGAGTCTTCAAATTGGCTGATAGCTAGTTTTTGTTCGGTTTGCAGTGTCTAGGCCAGGTTTCTTAAGCAGTCAGAATTTGAAGGCTACAGGAACTCTGCCTGTTGTGATGGAATGGTTGACTAGTTAAGTGCTAAATGGAATAATAGTACCAGCAACACCTTTGGCAGCCACGTGGTTTGTATGTAGGTTGGCCGGTGACTACTTGTCTGGAGTGCACTAGATAAGCTCAAGAATGTTAGGGACATAAGTGAGTGAGAATGAAGACAGATGGTGAGAAATAGCTAAGTAGATCGGATCCACACACCGGCAGCGGATTTTTTAGGGAGGCCACCTTCTAGTCGAAGCAGCGTCAACTTGGTTCCTTCAGAGGTTGCCCTCAGCACCCAATGTTAGGCTTATGTGATTGCATACGTTACTGTCAAACTGCTGGTGATCAATACATTATGTTTCAGTTTAGTTCATCAGCCTACTATTTATCCTCATCCGCTATGCAACCTGATTACTTGCGAGTAAGCTGCTACTCTAAAACTGAGTTAAACTGTTTCAAGATTTTATTTCAGTAAATTAAATAAAAGGAAATGAAAATAAAACGTGTCATACATCGCAACACAGTGTCCACTTCAAGGGAGGCTTCAGCCCACTGAACACCCAGCCAATAATCCACCATGTGAAGAATAAGGTTATCAAACAGAAGAAAACAATGGTCCTAAACAATTACTTTGTGAGATGACTTCATAGTTGCCAAATCCTGATCTACTGTCTGACAACAACCCACTGAACACTACGCCACAGACATCAAAAGCTCTCCACTGACCTTTGGATGAAGATTACAGTGACGATTCCTCGCGTAATTCCTCTGTTCAGCCTCTCCATAGTAAAGCAAAAAACTGTCACGAACGACAAAAAACCTGCAACATTCCAGCAATGCCTTACTGTTAATTCTCCCTTAGAGCACAATCACGTGAGAACTATCACGAGTGACAACAGCTCCATATGTAGCGAGGGTAAACATTTATTTATTTATTTTTGCTTATCCACTGTAGCTTGGCTTCTGGTTCCCCTGACTTATCGAATTTCAACCGGGCTTCTCTCCAACGGACTATGATTTTCAGTTCACTTTCACTTGAAGGACAATCGACTGATGTTTTATGCTTTGTGATAACAGTGCTACAGAAGTCATTAGAATAGATTAGATTTAGATTAGATTAGACAAACTGGACAATTAAACATTGAGAGAACAAGAAAAATGAACAACCATAGTAAACATCACACATTTCAGAACTTCTGAGCTTGAACTGATCTGAAAATAGTCAGTGACTTTCTCAGAACTCATAAATTCAACGTGGCATCCAACTTTGCCATTAAACTTAGCAAATGGCCTTTAAATTAGGTAAAACTGCCAATAAATAGATCACAAATGCCTTGCAATAACCACAATATGCCTTAAATGACTTCAGAAGCACCTGAAAGCAATGATCACACACTATTTTAAAAATTAACATTCTTTTGTCTGACTTTACATAAAGTCCTGGCATTCTGCAGACTGCTCAAATGCCTGTGACCAACGGTGTGCAGTTTCTCTTCTACAACACTGTGTCATATTAAAGATGATTAGCATCACCCTCCTCCTTTATCCTGGCTTGGGACTAACCAGTGGCCAACTAACCAATCTCTGCACATTTTAAAATGGAGTTCAGGCTTCCCAAAGAAGCAGTGTCAGCTGTACACCTGTACTTGACCAAACCAAGAGATAGACAGCCATGATACACATAATGTTTTGACCAGTGCTGCTAATTATCTCCTTCCAAGAAACGAAGACCAATATTTACCATATGGACACCAACTGGTGAAAGATTAGTGGGTCCAGAATCCATCTGGTAAAGTGGGCAGGCAACAACCCTTCACCTGCACCACCCCACAAATCCTCTTTTTATGCAAAAACAGCCAAACCATGAACCCATCCACATCAGAAAACATCCACTACAGATAGAAACACACCAAGAGACAAACAGCCAAACATGTACACACACCACCAAACATCCATGCAGGCGGGTCCAGACCAAAATATAAGACAAATAGTTATTTACCAGGGATCAAAATGGATATATCCACTAATAAGAGTAGGAGGAGAAGGGGGTTGAGAGGCTACGGTGGGCGAGGGAGTGACAGACGGTTTGCCTACAAACAGAAGGCGCTGAAAGGCACCTCATCACATCATCACATAAACGTCAGCCAACAACTGCACGCAGAGTCTACCACGTGGGCAAAAAGCCAGCCACCCACTTTTCCTCATCTGTATTATTATTCCTGGGCAGGACCTGCACATGCACTCAGACAGTAACTATAATGACCCTGAAACAGGTTTTAACAAAACACAATTCATATTGGATCCATAATGAAGGCACTCACTTAGGCCCTATTTTTGTACCCTGCCTCGTCCTGCCAACTTTGATGCAGTTCAGAGCTCACGAAATGCTGTTAAAACATGCTGTATAAACACCCAGCTACGTTACATAATAAATTCAAAATGATAACTTAGGTCTGTGCCAATAATATATAATAAAATTATTATCACTATAATGCTCAAATTTCCATCAACCGTCTAAAAAGCTTCCCTCCCTCCAGAGATTTTTGTCAAACACCACAGCTCCTAATCTCACAAAACACCTCACTGAAGCACCACATGTATGCCTAAAACACTAAATGTGCTTCTATAACACCACATGTACTCCTATAACACCAAATGTATGTCTATAACACCAAATATTCTCCTATAACACCACATGTACTTCTATAATGCCAAATGTATGCCTATAACACCAAAAATATTATCCTATAACACCACATGTACTATTATAACACCAAATGTATGCCTATAACACCAGATATTCTCCTATAACACCACAGGTGCTCCTATAACACCAAATGTATGCCTATAACACCAAAAATATTATCCTATAACACCACATGTACTATTATAACACCAAATGTATGCCTATAACACCAGATATTCTCCTATAACACCACAGGTGCTCCTATAACACCAAATGTATGCCTATAACACCAAAAATATTATCCTATAACACCACATGTACTATTATAACACCAAATGTATGCCTAAACACCAGATATTCTCCTATAACACCACATGTACTCTTATAACACCAAATGTATGCCTATAACACCAAACATTATCCTATAACACCACACATACTCCTATAACACCGAATGTATGTCTATAACACCAAATATTCTCCTATAACACCACATGTACTTCTATAACACCAAATGTATGCCTATAACACCAAATATTCTCCTATAACACCACATGTGCTCCTATAACACCAAATGTATGCCTATAACACCAAAAATATTATCCTATAACACCACATGTACTATTATAACACCAAATGTATGCCTATAACACCAGATATTCTCCTATAACACCACATGTACTATTATAACACCAAATGTATGCCTATAACACCAAATATTCTCCTATAACACCACATGTGCTCCTATAACACCAAATGTATGCCTATAACACCAAAAATATTATCCTATAACACCACATGTACTATTATAACACCAAATGTATGCCTATAACACCAAACATTATCCTATAACACCACACATACTCCTATAACACTGAATGTATGCCTATAACACCAAATATTCTCCTATAACACCACATGTACTTCTATAACACCAAGTGTATGCCTCTAACACCAAATGTATGTCTATAACACCAAATATTCTCCTATAGCACCACATATAACCTCATAGCACCAAAACATTTCTCCTAAAACACCACATATACTCCTATAACTAACTATGCAGGTCCATCACAGAACAGATTCATAAAGCCAGACTTGTATACAAACGACCACTACTACTCTAACGGACAAACCAAATTTCAGTGGTCCCACACTGATGCCCTCCAAAACACCCCGACTTCTGTTCAGCATTCAACAGAAAGCAGACTACAGCATTAAAATAGATGAAATTTGCAACACTCTGTGTCAAAAAAGCCAACATCTGGTGACAGAAGCAACATTAAAATGGCAGGCTTTAATTGCTCATCGAACGGCTTTCTCACCCGCATCTCAAACTGCTACAGCCAGAAATTTAAAATCTATAGGCAACTGACAAAAGGCTTACGAAAAAAGTCATTTAACAAAGACTATGACGGTCTGGTACAAGGCATTTCTAACACATCACCTGCACCTGTAGCAGTCAACGTACAGAAAGATTGCTGGCTGGCCAGATGCATGTGTGTACGTACATATCTAGGCATTTATACAGCGCTTTTTAACAACCAATCAAAGGTGCTAAAACAAGGCCATATGACATATCTGACAATGCCTGAATGAAGCAGAAATATTTCCGAAGCCATTAATTTCTAGAGGGTACAGAGGTGTTACAGGATGGATGGCCCTGATTTGGCACAGAGATAAAAGCAGAATCTGCAGGGGAGGCCATATGGTCCAATATCCACATGTCGCTTGCTTAGAGCACATTAAGGTCATGACCATGTGCTATGGTTTCTAGCCCACTACGAGGTCTAGCCTTGGAGTCAAACCCCTCTTGCCTATTGATTTTGTTTTGACTGAGCGCCTATCAATAAGCTGGTTCCCATGACATCGAGATCCTTCACTGGGCGCTGTGGAAGTCTCGAGTTTACAATTAAGAATTTAGGCCTTAGTGTTCAGTTAGAAAGAGGAAGTCCGCAAAGAGGGGTGGGTAATGCCAAATGCGGACAGAAGTGGAGATGATGGGGTCCAAAGTACCGGTAGGTCATTTTTGCGGACGTCCTTTCTGGACGACCCCTGTCCTCTGTAGACCTATCTTTGCCCATGCCAGTCATGCCCCCATCATACGAACTGCGTCTGTGTCAAGTCTTCGTCTGTGTCAGACTCAATGTCTGCCGAATAGAAGACATTTCCAGGTGAGTAGTTTCATTACATCTGACTGCAGTTTGGATACACACTGGAGTGTTTAACGGCAGGCATTAGAAATATTATTTATAACTGGTGACGATGATAATTATGGATGATGTCTGATCATTATGATAATTATGATGACTAATGATTAATGACTAATGATGATGATGATGATGATAATACTGATCAATTAGGCAGAGGTGGGACTGAATCTGAAGACTACTAGTTTATTGGATTCACATAACATCAGCATGTTAAAATTAAATCATTCAGATGTACAGCCTGTCATAAAAAACCACCTAGGTGTCAGACAGCCAGAATTGCAAGTCTGCCAAAATATCTTTAAATTAATAAGACCACATTTCTTGGGACTGCCTCTGATCACATTTCCCTGAAGAAAAGGCAGCCACCTCAATGCTTCTGAGTAGGCCTTTCATCTTCTCTAATCCAGTCTAAGAGATTTCATTAGCACTGTTTTCATAACACACATATACATGTTTACATATAATACATTATATACATGATGACATAATAATCCACATATACATGTTTACATATTATGCATTACATGTTGACATAATACACATACATACATGTTTCCAGTGCTGTTTTCATAACACAATAGGACACAATGCATCAATCAATAGTCAATTCTGTACAACTGAAATTGCAGCCAGAAAAGATTAGTATTGAGTTCAACTGCAAAATGACATCTGAGAAGCAGGAAGTGAATTCCAACTCTTGAAACAGTGTGGCCATGCTAATAATAGAGCTAGTCTAATTGTAACTGTGATCAAAAATTTATTTATTGTCACTAACCAGATATACTAATCAGAGACTCCCTGCTCTAGCCTTAACCATGTTAAATATAATTAATAACAGAACAAACGGATCATTCATCCATTAGCAAACATTGCTCAGATAACTACAACAGTCACAGGCAGGCTTGTGCACACAGGCAGAGGTCCCTCCTAACAGATTGCCAGCCATCCGGCATGTGTATATGTTGCACAAGATATCTAGGTGTATCTGCATATTCATCTAAAGCCTTGTAACTTCATAAGAAATATGCTGAAAAACGACTAGCTTATACCAGAGATCTAAAAGGTGACTTAAGATAGGATGAAAATGTTTTGAGTTGTTTCTGACGGATCAGATCCGGTGTTCCGTGCACGACTGCTCCCGCTGAGCGGTCCCCTGGTGTACTCCGATGATCGGTTCGCCCACTCTCAATGCCAAAGAAGAAGGTATAGAATGTATCACAAAAACTAAAGCAGTCTTCTGTTTGTAGTCAGACACATGCAAGAATCTGGGTGTGTAAGCCACAAATGCAGCACCACAGTTGTAAACAGACTGGGTGTAGCTGCAGTATCTGGAACTTCAGTAGGCTAGGAACTATGGTGTGGTTACATTAGTCCATGGACATCTGAATGCATGTTGAATAAGAAAGGTCACCGTGGAGGCAAATGATAAATTGTGTTGACTGACCTCGATATGATGCAGTTGGTAAATTCAGAACCTGCTGACGGAGTAAATATGGCCCACTATTGAAGAAATCTTTGTCCAGGGTGACCCCAGTGTTCTGGGAAAAGGTGCTGTGGTTCCCAGCCTGTGACCGCACTACTAGTGTCTTTTTGTCCATCTTATAAATGTCTCTGGTGCACAACTGCATATGGACCTGAATAAGGTTATGTTTGACAGACCAACATGAAGTGACTTTAAACATCAGCTGGTGGACGGCTGAAGAATTAACATTAATTGCATAATTAGCTTAATTTCATATGCACCTGAAGAAGGTTATGTTTGACAGATGAAGTTGAAGTGAGTTAAACATCAGCTGAAGAATTAAGATGTCTTGTTTATCTATATCAGACATACATAGTCCTACATGTTCTATGTTACTTTGATGGCTGCCACTCTAAGATCAGCCCAAACAACAATTTATAAAGGAAGGATGAGGAAGTAAACTGATCCAGAACAACCAGTCAAGATCAGCAAGGCCCCAGAGATCAGAAGACCAGCTACAGAGTAGAGCCAGGTGCTCTTCCTAGCCAGAAGTGCCTTTGACACTATTTGGAAAGCATAATACATCAAGGATATGTCATTTTTATTTGTTAATTGATTGTTTAACAGTGCACATGTTTGTGGTACTAGGGTGCTCTATAAATTATCTTACTATTATTATATAAAGACTAATCTCCAAGTCTGTAAACAGACAAAATGGAAAACTTGAATCATCCAATGGCTTCAACAAGTTATGAGAACTCCACTGACGTCAAACAGAATCTTCATTTCAGCTCTAGCTGCTGCTCAAATTTCGCATTCAATTTCAGAGCACACTTGCACTCTTCTGTGAATGCAGCCAACTGCGCAGTAATAAACCTGGATAAAGGAGGATCAATTCAAAATTTATAAATGCATCTTCACCACATCAAATCTGATTAAAAGTCAAACTGAACCTCTCTAGTTAGTCTAGCAGTTGCCTTGGCACTAAACATAGAGAAAACACAGACATATAAACACATACACAAAAAGACAAGCCAAGAGTTTCCAAGTGGAACTTCTGGTGAAATCCAACCCAAGTCTGAGATGGAAGGGTAACATAATCAAGACAGCAAGGGATAGAGAGAGGTAGGACTTGCACTGAAAGAGAAGGAATAAGGTTTCCGATGACTGTGGGTGTGACCTCTGTTTATCAGCTCTAGCAAGATGCTGTGTTGTCAAAAAGGCCAATCCAGACTGCAAGTAGGTCATAAAGTGAAACAGTCAACAACCCTTATGAATCAGCCACTGTGGTAACTCCAAATGGAAACCTCCCAACAAAAATCAACTCATAACTTAAAGTCCAAGCGTGGCATAAAGCCCAACCACAATGAAGACTTCAATGATTACTGCATTTAGGAAGAAAAACCTAGAACGAATACCAAACAGAGCACTAAGAGCAAGATTCAAGGGCAAAACGTCTATAAATCTATTTATATTTCAGACAGTCTCTTATCCAACCATCTCAAAAGTTTGGATTCGGTGTAAAATGCAGTAACTGCCACAGATGACGCCTCAACACAATCTGAAAGATTCACTTCATTTTTATACACAGTCCTGGATTTGCTCTGCTTGAAGAATTCGGAAAAGGAGGACAAGCAGCAGCCAGTAGCCCCAGATGTCTTGTTGATAGGAAATCCCTGGCACTTCAAACACTCCAACAAACAAGGGAAGCATTTGCAGTCTACACTTGAAGTACTGAGCCAACGAAAGGTCAAGATTATAACATAAACATGAGATATCAGTAGATCTGCAGGAAGCATGTGAAAAGCACCGAAAGTCTCAAGGACTCACACCTTCAGGAGTTTACATATCACCTGATGCTGATGTAAAGATGCAACGTAAATGATTCGTCCATTTACACCACCAGCCGAATGCAAAAATAAACGTGGCCAACCAGAGAATACAGACAAGGACTTTCAACAGACTTGTGAAAGGCGCTAGAAGCTGTGTGGCCTCACAGAAGTTTTGAGCTTAGACTAGAGACCCAGTCACATTACACTAAAGAAAGGGCTTGCACAGAAGATTCAACCGAGAGAAAAAATATAACCTTAGTTACTATATTTTCAATAACAGCACTTATCATATATCTAATGAAACAACATTATGACCTGGATTCAGCTATGCTCGTGGGAAAATTCCATCTTTTATTACATTTAATTGAGACGAACCAACGCCCGCTATAGATTGTTTGATGCTTCCATCCATGACACAGTTGTGCCAATATCTGACAAATAATGTGAGAGCAAAAAGAATGTATACAAAATACCATTATATATATATATATATATATATATATATATATATATATAAATTAAAAATTTTATTTCATAATGTGTTAAGACTAAAGTATTATAAGTTCATTAACAAATATCACTTTAAATATTTCAACAAAACTATTTTAAAGACATTTTATATTATTAATAACAACAAAAACAACAGCTTAATTACCAGAAAGGTTCCACATAAACACCACTTGATTTTTATGTCAATTTGTACTTATTCACTGGACCATATGGTGAATAATGTGAGAACCAAAAAGTTTGTTTTTCGAAAGGCCCTATATGGCAAAACATCATCATACAAGATGTTCTATCTCTAAATAAAATGTCAAAGGACTTCAACAGCTATTCCAAAAAGCTTCACAAAGAAGAACATACACACAAGCCCATACAAGTGAACACCACAAGCTGCTTTACTCCTTTCATTAATTAATTTGTGTCACTTATATAAATGATGGCTATTTTAAACCAATTACACTCTTTACATACATACATACATGTACATACGTATACATAAATACACCCATACAAACATACACACATGTATGTATATATGTATGTACATACACAAAAAGATAAGAACACACACACATACATGCATGTATGCATTACTCTATGCACACATACATGTACATACATTCTAACATTCATACATACAACTGTTCCATGAAATGCTAGTCTTACAATCGATTGTCAAAGGCTTAAATTCTCCCCTGTTGGCACTCAGTCAAGACCACAGAAATACTACACAATCTGCACAGGAATAACTTATCACCCGTTGTGCAAAAATTATGTTTTTGAAACTGAACCACTGAATCTTGGCATTCCTACCATCTTTAATATTTTAATGATTTGAATAAGAAATGTATTGCTAAGCCATACTGTACCAACTGTTGATTTCCCTGCTGTTTGCGCTGACATATTCTGCCTCAGCTCACAGCAACAAATAGCATAACTGAAACAGTTGTGGTATTACAGGTCAGTATGTCTGCGGCACGGTGGTCTGTCTTGTTTGCGCAAACATGTCTCTGTCACCAAGCAGTATAATTTGGTACAGGAGTAAGCTGGGAAGTAAATGGAAAGGCCTTCTAAGCACAAGCCCCGTGTCCAGCACCTAGGGATTTGCTCACTGCCGGTTCAGGGCCCAGAGAAGGCGATGAGCGCCTCCTCTATGTCTCACTTGTGAGATATGGGACACCCACACTTTTACATCTGAGAAAAGGTTTAGTAGTTAAAAAGTATCAGTATTAATCGGGATTCTTCACAGCACAGTCACGATCAGCAGACCAGAAGCTGTCCTTCAGAAATTGCATCTATGTATGCACATATACACACACTCATAACTTGTTGCATGCACATAGCATATTAAGTAATGCATATGCACATATAAATATATGCATATATATATATAATCTGGAAATTTCCCCACAGCTTCTCCACTCAAACCAGATGTGCCTTTCTGCTTATGATAAACACGACAATGCCACAACAGGAAAATTTGCTTCCTTTCTAGAAAGACAAACTACTTGATCAGACAACTGTTTGGGTTAGATGATGCACCACGAATTGCACCAACGCTTGTGTCAGCATATCAGGACCAATGATGTTAGGCCTCTCATGTGCGTACTAGGATCTAGAAGATTCTAGAGCTGTATACTGTACACTGAGTCATCTGAGAAAGCAAAGTAAAAACAAACACTATTGCACAACGCTTATGCTTT
The DNA here is from genome assembly GCA_964023275.1 of Norana najaformis. Taxonomy (NCBI): domain Eukaryota; kingdom Metazoa; phylum Annelida; class Clitellata; order Crassiclitellata; family Hormogastridae; genus Norana; species Norana najaformis. The sequence continues at coordinate 19,534,757 of OZ029923.1, forward strand.
TAGGTATGCTCCTTCACTGTGTAATTTGCATTAGTATCTTAACTGTGGCAGGCTGTCCAACATATCGCCTGCAGCCATGATCCAGCCCACCGAATGAGTTCATCCGGCCCACAGACCCTTTCATAATATTGATTTTTATGTCTAAACTTGTGAACTGCTTACTTGTTAACAGCGCAGTTTTGAAAATTTCCCATAATTCTTTGCTTCACAATGCCACATAAATGCAAGTGCTGGGCATACAGATCCCCATTGTCACCAAGCAGTTAATTTGGTAATAAAGTCAGCAGCCAACTAATGGGCATATTCTAGGATAGGCTGGTCCATGAACCTCATATTATAGGACATTTATATACAGGGCAGAGGGTCCTTAAGACTCTTCCCTTTCTTGCTCAGACACCTAAGAAGGAAATGAGTGCCCCCCTTATTTCCCAACAGGCATATTAAGCGACTTTACTTTTGATGTTAGGCCTAGCATCATTGTATGACCTTCTGCCACCAGTGACCGGCTGAAAAGTCATGAAAAAAGAAAATTAGGACAGGTCTCTTAAACAAAAACCGACGTGCTGAGAAACATTAGTCACACAAGGCTTTGGATTTGTCTGCCTTCGTGAAATGAACAAATTAACTGCTTTCGCTATCTGAGCTTTAAATACATCAGCTTGAAATTACCCATACCACTAACTCCCCACTGTCGTAAAAGCCATCTTCATAATGAAACTGATAACAACAGATGAGTACCAGGGGTACTTCAGGATGTTGGAAATGTCACTCGTATTTAAACAGAGAGTCAAAAGCACAATCTTCATGCACACATTCATCGTTTGAATCCTGTTAGAAAACCACACTTTGTGTGCTTAACTGTGTACCCACAACAAATCATCACACAAAAGAAATAGGAAAACACCTCCCACTCCATCTAATGCAACAATTTCTGATAAGTGATGCCAGTGGCTTGTGTAGTCTTTAGAAAAACTTTCACATCATGGTTAAAAAAATACATTAAGCATAAACAAACCATCTGCAATGAAGGTAAGAGATATAACATTATATAGTTGTACCTAACCAATTAGATGCATGAATATACTAGTATGGTATATACCAAACACAGGTAGATACACACCTGCAGCATATCATTATGGAAATAGGCATAAGCAGAAACTACTAAACGTATCAAAATTCTGTCTATCAAGGTTGCAAGTCTGCTTTGCATCTTTCGTGGCCTTTGCTTTCACATATTTTCATGTATGAATGTATTAACATACATAACAGCTTTATGGTTAAAGTACAGGATAATTGAAACATTTAAATGCTCAATGTGTAGAAGTGACTTTGCCTGGTCAAATGAGACATAAAACCTTAAATACTAAGTCTATTGCTTATTGGGGTGTGCAGAGGGACTTATTTAATTAACCCCTCCACCCATTCAAGGAACCTGTGGATTCATATTTGTAGAAACATCCTTTCTGCTCACAGCAAGAGACGCGAGACTTTAACAACACATCCAAACTCACTGAAAACCTACAACTGTAAACTGAAATTGAAATTTATCCCACTGACAATAATTATATCAATTACTGTATTTTCATGCAAATATCCCAGGGGTTGTATCAGAGTTTACAACCCCACATCCCTCTGAGGGTTGTCTTTGGTGAGCAGTTTATGCTATTTTACTAAACACAGCATTTACTGCATTTTCCCAAAACAACAGCACTGTAAGTCGCAGAACACTGAAAAAGAACTTTGTGACAGGTGGTAAAAATTGCAGCTACTGCTAGAGATGAAATTTGTTCTGACTTAATTATTTTTTACACTTTCCCAATTAATTTTGTTGTGTGTTATATTGGCATCAGATTTGATTTCATGGAGTGACTTTACAGTAACAATATAAATGTAGCAACCAGACACTTCAGACTGGTAGGATCCACTTCAGAACTATTTAGTAAAATAAGTCTATTATTAGCGCAGGAATATACAGAAAACTTGTGTACACTAAGTCTATGTGACTGCGGCATAGAAAGTGAACTTGTTGATCACTAGATCAGCCGTGATCTAGATCAAAAGTTTGATCTAGCACTAGATCAAAAGTGCCCTTTTCTTTACAATCATGAATATAACCATAAATAAATTAATGCAGCTGCATCTGGATCTCACTCTACTACGCATCATGCCACTTAAAAAGCAGATTCATCAGACGGCCCATACAGCAGGAAGCATTCTCGAGGAAGAGACAAAAAACGAGCTACACAGTCGTGACCGTGATCAGGCCCATGCTTCGTGCGTCAAAACGCTCACTGCCGGAGTTGCCCTCAGTGGACTCGCCAGCACAGTAAAAGGGTGGGAGGGAGTGGCCGTCGGATCATCAACAATAGTAGTAAAGGACATTAACCCAAGCATTTCTGGAACTCTGGCTCAAGGCGCTGTGACGTCTTCAGCGGCCAAGTTGTTGTCGGACGGAAAACACTAAGAGAATTCAAACCGGCATTCTACTCAACTCTCCTGGAATGGTTGACAATTTCAATCACTTTGGATCCTTTATTCAAAAAGTTAACTTTCTGCCTCCCAATAAATCTGAAACGACAAGGGCTGCAGTGAAAAACTCACTTTCTTCTCCATTTCTTTGGAAGCAGAAAACACTATAAAATGACTCCAGTGAAGAACAACCCCAAAGAAAAAGCAGTGTTTCCATCTACCATCAGACGTAACAGTGAAGAGATGGCAGGCAAAGACAAAACACTGAAGCCAAACAATTTCACTAGAAATCCAAACCAGATTCAGATCTAAACATAAGCGTTGTACAGTTGTGGAAAGGTCATTCATCAGACTATCCAGCTTTGCCTTTGATGGCAAGAAAATACCTTGTTACTCCAGCAACAACAGTTCCATGAAAAACATGTTTTCTTTGGCAGGACATATACTTCACATAGGTCATCATTTACACCAGAAAAAATCCATGACTGGCTAAAAATGTGTAACATTGTATAAAACTATATGAAGCTTTTCAATTTTTTCTTCAATTTTACAAATTTTTGTGACTTATTGGAATTAAATGCTTCTATAATATTCTTTGTCATGATTTTGCATTCTTTGAATTTTCTGTGATTTTTTAAATCCTAATTTTGATAAATTTTCATATGCTAAATTTATAATAATCTGTGGGGCAAATACAATGCAATTACAATATTTGTAAGTTACATCTAAATAAATTATATTATAATTTATTCTAAAATGCTATTTTCGATCATATGATTAAAATGATTAGATTACTGCGATTTGCCCAGTCCTAACATAAATACATACATACATGCATACAATGCTCAATGACATCAAAGGTACTGTACAATATTCTCTGTCATCTGCCTTCCGATATCAAATGACTTAGGTTTATATTAGCTTAAACATGAGTTATGGAGTCACATGACCGTATGTATGTGTCGCCATAATTATGTTTTCAAATACAAAATTCGATTAAGCCAAATTGCAATCGAAACAACATGCTTAGAATATTTATTTCATGGTCTACGCAAATTATTCTCTTCACATTAGCTTACAGAAGATTTACTATAAAGAAGCGTTTTTAATCTGTCATTTAGTTCCTCGGAAAAAATGTCATATCGAAACATAATTATGGGTACACATACATACGGCCATTACACCGTCATGTTACTCCACAACTCATGTTTAGGCCAATATAAACCTAATTCCTCAAGTCGACGAAATGATGACGCAAAGAATCACAAACCGCCGCATTAAAATTAAAATTGTATGCTATGGGTTACAAGGCTACTGAGCATTTCACGATTTTGGTTTTGATGTTGCACGCACATAAATGAAAATCTACACTTTGCAACATAAACACGTCAGAACGGTAATCGGCGAAAGAAATGTATCCGCGAATTACGTGTTTTCGTGATTTTTATTTTAGTATGGCTACACATACATATAGTCATTACACCGTCAACTGAGTTAGCGCTACAAATCAAAGTGAAGCGACTCCTACCGTTTGGCCCACTTGCTGGCGCTGCCTCCCTGATGCGAACTGCCGTGCTTTTTCCATAACACACCAAAAAACTGGTCCTGTTTACTAACTGCCCCTCCATTCGTTAATCCATCGTCACCCATTGTTGTGTCGGCTACCGTCCTTGCATAACCTCGACGAAAACAGTAATTTCGCAAACAACATTCCGTCATCCGGACAAAATAAACAAAATCTCTTAAAAAGAAACAGTCGTGGAAGTCGAATTGGCATAGCTTATAGATTCTGCCCACAAATACGTAATCATATAGATACGAAGCGCCACCGTGTGACTGATGGAAATTGGCGTTGTAAATATACAAAAAGTACACATGTACAGGCTTTTCTGCAGAGACCTAAGGTACTGATCCTGCTCGTTTTTCAATGAATTGATCAAATGAGATCCTTCACCACCGCTGCCCGTTTGAATGGGTGCCTCGCCACTTAAGCAGAATCTGCACGGGTGAAGTTATGGGCACTGTTATCGAATCTTATCAAACTTTACCTGATCATAGCTTTGAACATGAATAGCCGAACGCGCCTACTCCCATTTTCCGGAAACGACCTGGAAATCGGTTATTAGTTTTCAACGTTTCAATCTCACTAATAGAAAACGGTAGGAGACATTGCATGTTTGCAGAAATTAAGTGTCATATGCAGATATCTCCCTGGATGTTCAGCTCAGTTAACTGCATTATATTGTCTGTTCCTATGAACATTGAACTCTTTGAGGCCAATTAAATGCAGGCAAACTTAACAAACTTAACAAACTACAGTAGGAATACTTCAAATTTCGACAATGGCCAGTCATTTTGAAGGCAAAAATCTGTAACAACGAAACATTTGTGTAACACGGTAGGCTAACGGTTTATTTAGGCGAATGTATGGGTTCGACCCTTCATTGAGATGGTAACTTTGTGGGGTTTCAGTGCAAGTCAATCATGCACAATTGCTCAGCGCCATCTATTGAATGCTTGGTAAATTATTTAAAAAATACAGAAATAATACTTATGTTCATAACAGTAACTTCTATCATGCCGGTATCCAATGCGCAAGGCATTAACAGATGGCGCGCCAAAATCAAGCCGTAATCAGGTCAATATCCATAACACAAGTCCACTGAAATAGAAGAGCCATAACTTAAGCTGATCTTGAGAAGTTGACCAAGTTGGTTTTCAACTATGCAAACTGGCACTGACCGATTTCCTTCCACCTAAAAAGAGCAACGTACTTGGTTATTCTATTAAATTAATTTACAACAATTTTATTTGCGATTCATGATTCTGTAGTTAACTGTGTTGATACAAGTGCAATGAATGGGATTTTCCTTCCTTAATTTGCCTTATAAATGATCTGTTGACTGTGGAGCTCCTATAGAAATGTGTGAAGAATTGTTACATTTCCTCATCGATAGCTCTGCTGCTTCATCAGACTAAAGTCCCATCTAACTGAATCTAATCTGGTGACTTCTATAGCGAAATTAACACACTGAACAAATGCACAAGGCATCAATTGATGATAATCTGATATTGCTACATCAGTAATAATTAAAACAGGTGAATCTTTTTTACATTTCTCCTTTTAGAGGCATAGGCATAAATCAATGACAATTACCTTAATAAATCTCATAAACGTCAATCAAACATTTCTAATTAACTGTTTTCAATCATTCACTTAAATAAATATAAATGGAGTATTTTAATTAACTCTTGTCAAAATTTTACCTAACTATCAATGGAATATTTTAATTAACTCTTGTCAAAATTTCACCTAAATAAAAATGGGATATTTTAATTAACTCTTGTCAAAATTTCACCTAAATATAAATGGAATATTTTAATTAATTTGTCAAAATTTCATCTAAAATCTAAGAAACATATTTTATGATTGTGATTAATTTCAACAATAATTTAAAACCAATTTCCGATTGGCTTTTTGTGAAACACCATATTACACAAATGTTTATATAGCGCCTTCTTTAGGTGAAATACTACGTACAGCTGTTTTTACTGGCTTGATAGCAAAACCATGCTTTAAAATGATGTTTTTCAACATTTGATGGAACAAAAACAGGATAATCAAGTGTACCCATACAAACGCATTTTCCTGACCTCGGCATATCCTCTCTCCCCGTCTCCCACCCATTCCATTATTAGCTCGCTGCGTACACCTGATGTACTCGTTTTAATGCGTAGCTCACTAGTAGCATAAGGTCATATATTTTGTCTTTATCTATGTATTTAAAGCAGTCAGTGTCACTCTTTATCTAAATAAATCAATGTATATCTATTTATGGGCAACTATGAATAGTAGGAAGCCTCTTTGTATCTCTATTTGCCATTGTATCTCCATAAATCACCGTATCTCTATTTATAGGCACCTATAAACAGTAGGAAGCCTGTATCTGTATTTACGCTGTATGTGTCTCTAAGGGCCTGCATACATCATTGCGCCTCTGTGCGTGAGAATGCCGGTTTGCATACCGATAGTGGCAATATTTCAGAGATGATGAAGACCAATCTTCGAGTGAACTCTCCGCCATCTGCAAGTCTTCGATGCACACTGGGGTCTCCGTTTAAGATCTGCCAGAGGCTTCTCACCGATGCAGTGTCATCCAGATTTGACGTCATCTTCTCTTCATCTTCACTCTGCCTTCTCTGTTGGAAGAATCTCGTAATCTTTCTCTTCTCTCTTCTGTTCTTCCTGAGAATCAAATAAGATACAGCGACAGATTACGAGATCATACAAAATGGCGGCCAAAACTTTATACAATACAAATCACACATGCAGTCAATAGCTGACTGGTTTGACCGCTCGGCTTGTACGGGGTTGGAGCCTCCTTCCTTGAGATGGTTACTACAAAGGGACCTTAAGCAAGTCCTTCCCACAATAATTGCTCAGTGCTATTGGCTGATGCTTAGTCATTAGATACTGGTACCTAATAAATACTGAAATCTATTTGTACATTTGTTAGGTACCACTATCTATCGTGAAACTTTGCTGAAGTATTGCTGTACAAATATCTGTGCACCACACAAGAAACTATAACAGACATAACCACCCTAACTTACTTACTATCCATACTGATTGATCAACCTATGTACTCACATAGTACACCTTCAAGATGTCCAAGCAGAGGTGCTCCAAGCTTGTCTCTAGCGAAACAGAAGTTTTCAAGTGTTGCCAAAATATGTATTTAGTGTCTCTATCCAGAAACAGACGTAGATATTGGTAGATGGCCCACCTGACGCCTGCTCCTATTTTGCTCTGGAAGCAAATCAGCATCACACAGATATGGGTGGATACAGAGGCTCAGCAAGGGAAGGGTCAAATTTTACCATGGTCCACATTTTTCTGGTTCTTGTCCACATTTTCTGTCCCTCCCTCCTACTTTTCTCCTTTAGTTTTCAATATATTTCCTCCTTTATTTTCTTAAACAGTATAATATTATTGCCAATTTTTACTTCATAATTTCAGTGAGCAACTCTAACAGAAACCAGTTCAGGAGCCAACTCAGTCATGTGTCCCAAAATCAAACGAAAGCCACAGCCAGACTTGATCAGCCCTTCCACACGGACACACGTAACCTACCACAGATTTTTTCCTTTCCATTTCTTCCAGCTTCAGAATCTGTGACAAAGCAAAACAAAATTCATAAACATGCCACTCAATTTCCAGTGAAGAATGTGATAAAATTATACGTACATTATACCGTTAAAATGCAAATAAACAGAATTTTCATCTCCAATGGTGACATAGTCTAACTTTCCTCTAAGATCTTCTGTAATTCTGATTTCCCAGTCTGTCTTGTCCAAAGCAAATCAGTAACTAAACAGTAATTAAAAATTAGTAATTAATTAACTAATCAGTAATTATAACAAGTGCTTGTGACAATGGTCTGTGCTGTCGGATTTTTTAATTGGTAATTTTCCTCAAGTGGTGCTCTATAAATGTTCAATTACATGATGCCTCAAGCATTAGACACTGGTACATTAGAAGTTACTAGTTACTAATTAAGCCTCCTTCTCTAGTATAAAATAACCAAATCTGACTTCTATAGCGCCGTTATCATAATGCATATCAATGCATTACTCTGCACTCCCAAGGAAGAGGATCACCGGAAAGCCTTATGGTCAGTGATGAACAAATCACCGAGGACTGGAAAAGATGACACGGTCGTCCAAAAGCCACTAGGCTGAGAACTGTGTAGAAAGATCTTTCACCTTTGAACATTGGGCTCCATAATGCTTCGAGGAGAGCCCAGATTAGATTTAGGTTGGCTTGTTCTGCAGCATGGACAAGGCTATGCGCCTAGGAGTACGCCACGAGAGACAGACAGACAGAAAGACAGACAGAGACAGACAGGCAGGCAGACAGACAGACAGACAGATAATCCATTACCCACTTCTGACCTTATGACCATCAGGTGATGCTTTGTGTATTATGTTGTTGAAGCTTCCAGATTAGATGATAAACCTGTGTAGTTGAAAATGTTGTAGAATTGCAGTCAGATTTGCAGATCAAGTTTCTTCTCTGCAGGCTTAGCATTAACGTCCGATCGTTAAACCTTCTGATTGCGTTGCGTGTGACTCAGTCCAATCTACAGCAGGGCAAATGTCAAGAACTATGGAGTCAACAAACTGACATCATGAATAGATGAACACCTGGACTGAAGGATGGACAATGACCGATAAGCAGATGGCTGGATGGACAAATAAAGTAACGACTGAATGAAGGAATAAATTAACTTATGGACAAATGAACTGCACCATAACTTATTTTGAAAATGCTCCGAATGAATGAATGAATGAATGAAAAAACTGTAATTTCATACTAAAGCACTCTGAATGAATGAATGAATTTCAGTGTAATTCTAATATTAAAACTGTTCTAAATGAAACAATGAATAAATGAATTGTAATCATAATTAGTAACTTCAAATACACAACGGTGTCTGAGGCACAAGGCATCAATAGATTGGCACCAAAGCCAAGCCGCAATCAGGTCAATATCCAGGAGATCGGTCCAATGAGACAAAGAGGCAGCCTACGATGGATAAGCACTTTGAAAAAGGTCAGTTTGAAACTGAGAATGAAACGACAAAACCGACTGACTAAACTAACCAACCAAACCAATCAAATCAACCAACCATCTACTTCACATCAAAAACTGTTGTGTATGTGCCACTGTTTGCTTAAATGAACACCCACTCTGCAAAGTCACTTCTTTGAAGCAGAAAACTTCTTGCCCTGATGTTCATGTCTTCCATGGCCCTTCAAACAACAGCCAAAAACAACTTTTAAATTACCACGGCAATGAAGCAAAAGGCAGATAACAAAGCAAGTCTTCAGATCATAACTAGAAAATTTTCTAAGCTGTCTCTGTTCTCATGAATTGTTTTACTGCATTTAATAATAATGAAAGTAAGAATCAATGACCCAGACATCATACTGCTAAACAATTACAATTACACAGTTAGGTACATGGGTTAAGTGTACATCAAGGCTCCTGATGCCAGTTTGCATACCGATCATGGCTTAAGTCTGGGATCTGAATCTCAGACTAGCGCAGTCCGTACATGGGGCCTTAAATGGTGTGGCACCCATTCAAATGGGCAGCGGTCTGAAAGATCTAAACCGATAAAAACGTTGAAAAATTCTTATATCTGAACAATTGTTTCACCTATAAGTGACCATCGTATGATGTCTTGTGCATCATGATAAAATCACTGTAGAAGTTTCCAGATCCGAACAGATTACCAGGTAAGAAGAAGAGCACTTAATTAGTAACTTCCATTGTGCTGGTGCCTAATGCACAAGGCATCAACAGATCGCACACAAAAACCGAGCCGTAATCAGGTCAATATTGAAAAGATTAGGCTAACCTTGACAAGTTGTCCCAGTTGGTCTTGAACGATGGAAACTGGCATTGACCTGTTTCTTTCCATCTAAACAGAGCATGTCATTCAGTTACTTTATTCAATTATTTTTAAAAATTTTGTTCACATTTAATGTTTTTGTAGTAACCTACATTGGCACGTGTGTAATGAAAGAATTTTTTCCTTGCTTACTGTGCCTTTAAAAAGGTCCTTAGATTGTGGAGCTTCTATAGAGGGGTGTAAAGAAGTATGTTACCTTACCTCAAAGTAGCTACAATGTAATAGAATCTAACCTAATTACTTCTATAGCGCCGTTCTCATAATGCACAAATGCACAAAGCATCAATATATAATAATCAAAAATTATTACAATAATTAATGTTAAAAGGCAAACATTTTCATATTTATCCGATTGCAGGGGCACCATAAATTAGTGACATTTGGCTTCATTTATCTGATAAAACGGCGATCGCGTATCTCTAATCACCTCTTGTCAATCGTCTACCAAGAAAATAAACGGAATACTTCTAATTATCTCCTGTCAATATTCCACCTAAAATCTGAGACCCAAAATTTATGATTTTGATTAACTTTAAACCAAATTCTGATCGTCATTTTGTGGGGCGCCATATTTTAAACTTTAATTATAGCGCACTTTCTCGTTCAAAGTATCCATCGTGCTTTACTGGTATGATAGCAAAACCACTTGTTAAGATAACGTTTTTCAACCTCTGATGGTATAATTCAGGAAAATGAGCAATCAAATTTACACATAAAGACGTATTTTCTTAGCCTCGCCGTACCCACTCCGTCTTACACCAACTCGGTCTTTCCCCTTATCTATTTTGTCGCTCCAATTCCAAACACCATCCACCGTAGCCTTCTGACTGCATGCCTAACTCATACCTTGACCTTGAACCTTCTCTAACCCTCATGTCTATAGATTTTGTTTTGACTGAGCACCTGTGAATAAGCTGGTTCTCGCGACATAGCTTTCGTTTGGCGCTTTAAAAATCTCGACTTTACGATTACGATTACGCTCTTTGTCACTGCTTCTCTATTTATAGACATCTATAAATAGGCCTGCCCTAGTAGGAAGCTTTGTTTCTCTATTTGCCACTGTATGTATCTCTGTTTGTATCTCTGTTAAACACGCTATCTCTATAGGCACCTAAAAATAGTAGCAGGCTAAATACATTGTGTTCCTGTAAGTCACTCTGGTGTCTGTTTGTTTCTATCTCTCTTGACCACAGTTATCTCTGTTTGTATCTCTGTTTACCACTCTACGTATGTTTGTATGTATACGTAAATCGTTCACTGGCTCGGTGCCAAGTCATGTGACCACTACCTCAGGCCTTGCCAAGTCATGTGATCAGTAGTCATGTATGGCCATCGGCGGATGCAAAGGTCGGGCTGATGGACGTACGTACCTTCACCAACTTCTTTCCCAATTTTCTCAATTATTTCTGATCCCCAGACTCCAAAAACACAATGCCCCATGTAGTTTCGAGTCCTGCATCAGATCCACCAAGTTTCGACGAAAAGATCGAAACTTTTGAAAATCTCAAATTTTCTGAGTCAAATCTGGCAAGAAATTTCGCTGTGTTTGGCAGTCGGCTGAAACACATGGCACGGATAGGTTAACAGTCCGTCAATGTATCGTGTAAACGTCGAAGGTATCGCGTCAAACTCATGGATTACCTGTTTTCTGACGACGGTGGGTGTTCTTCCTACGCCGTAAGTCCATATCAGATGTTATTTTCGATGAAATTTGTCGAAATCGTGAAAAACACGTGCAATGTAAAAATCACTTAGAACCGATTTTGTCGTTTTATGGACATTTCATTTTACACTATCGCCATCTAGCGAATGCACTTGGATCATTCGAAGCTGTCTTAATGGACATTTATGGAACTGGTCTGCCACCTAGCGAATGTAACGGAATGTTTCTCACGGCATTCCACTTAATAAATTTATAACAACGCTATTATTTTAGGACAAGAATCAATCTAGGATGCTGGAAAATCAAGCCGAAATGTTTCTTTAAGAAATCTAATAGGCCGTGGTAATGCTATTATTATTTTTATATGGTAAATGGAAAGTTTCAGGCCAGCTGAGCATTGTGTACGGAGTGTACATATGTATACGAGACGTATGTATTGATGTACACTGGGAACGTGGTTTAATGTTAATTGATGACCCAAGGTCGTAAGCAAGCTAAGGGACTCTCGCACGGTTGCTCCGAGCATGCTCTGAGTATATATGCATGCATGCATGCATGCATGTATGTATGTATGTATGAATGTATGTATGTGTGTGTTTATGTATGCCAGTATGTATCTGTTTGTTTGCACTGTTTCGATCATGCTCGCAGTATGCATATATGTATGTAACATGCCATGTTTCACTCAAAACTAAAAACACCCCTCTTCCAAAGATCCTATCCCGATTCCTCTTCTTCCCCCTATTTATCTTGTCATTCCAATTCAAAACACCATCAACCGTAGTCGCCTGCCTGCCTCTTGGATCTTGACCTGGAACTGTTTCTAACCCTCCTGCCCAACGATTTTGTTTTGACTGAGCACATGTGAATAAGCTGGTTCCCGCGACAAGGCTTTCGTCGGGCGCTGTAGAAATCTCCAGTTTACAATTAATATAGCGCCTCTCAAAAGCGCTGGATTAATATGCATGGCTTGATTGCAGAGAAAACTGGTGGATAATGATCTATTGTGAAGACTTCTTCAGCCCCGTTTTCTTAGAACACAACGGTTCCAGTTCCAGTATAACCCATCGCTCAGGAGCTACAGGATCTAATCGCTGCTGTTCCAGGCCCGAACCGAGTCCTGGTCGAACCATTCGTGGTTCACCCCATAAGTGAACTAGGCGTCTTTCCCGCCTCAGTGATTTGTATGGGAGTGGCGTGAAAACAGATAGCTAAGATTTTAGCGGAGATTTCGTGACCATCCCACTTGATCTTCTCCACTTGAAAGGCAACTTGCGATTATTTGATGGCAGTACGTGTTAAAAATGTAATTCAGTGTTTATGTGTTAGGCCTGTATAGGTGAGGTAAGTAAGTAGCCTGTTCAACACTTGCTATAAATGGAAAAGAACGATTTGGTACGTAGATGAAATAGAGCAAATATTCATTCGTTCGTTCGTTCGTTCGTTCAGAGGAAAATGATGATGATGATTAAGAGGAAGAAGAAGACGAAGATGATGATGATGATGATGATGATGAATGCTGATGATGATGATGTCAACGACGACGACGATGAGGTCGATGAGTTCTCTGCCCGAAGGCAGGTCTATTGGCTTTATGCCACCTGGGGATGAGATGAGTGAGGTGGTTTCCCGTTGCCTTCCTCACAGACAGTTGTGGGTGAGCAACTTGTCCAAGGTCGCTACGCAGTGGCTTGAGGCAGATTCGAACCCCGACCCTCCGGTTACGAGGCACAGATCATACCACTACACCACCGCGTTCCACAGCACCCTTCAAAGTATCCACACGAAGGTGAGCCCTGGCGAAGTGAAGAAGGAAATGCATACAATCGACGGGCTCTCTACGATCGAAGATCCGTCCCTTAACACTGGCCCTGAGAGGCGACCAAGGGTATCAAGTGTTAGCGACTTCAATTTTCTTAGTCTCGGTATATGATGGGCGGGTGGCCAGTCCTCTCCCTCACCGTCTAACCGACAATGTACTGTATGTATGTAGGCCATTGTATACATATAGCTACTTATATAGCACCTTTAACGAACCTCACTAAACGCGTTAAACATGGACACACACACACACAACGAATCTAAACGTGAGTTTTAATGGGAGTTGAAAATGTTTCATGAGTTGTCTCTTAGGAAAAGTGTGTATTTTCAGGTGAAGGTTGTTCCAGAAAGACGATCCATCACATGAGAAAGCACGATGTTCCCGCATCTTCGTACGGGAGCGCGGGACCAACAAGTCCCCACGGGTCGCTGAACCCAACGATCTTCGACCCCGGCTGCATGGGTAGAGAGACAGGAATTCAGAGCTCCCTGATGTGACCTGGGGCCGCACCGACTAGCGAGGCTCGTTCTATGAGGAGGATCTGGAATGCGATCGGGTCCTCGACCAGGAACCAGCTCAGCGTCTCGCCTGAAGCTCGAGACAGAGTAGGTCAGAGTGGTCAGTTAAAGCCAAGGTCGAGCACATGCATATGCAAATGTGGGGCACGGTAGCGTATTGGATAGAGCGTTCGGCTTGTGACGCGGAGAGTACGAGTTCGAGCCTCCTCCGAGACGGTTACTGTGTAGGGACCTTGAGCAAGTCCTTCATTCACAACTGCTCGGCGCCATCGATTGATGCTAGGCCATTAGAAAGTGGCGCCTAATAAATGCAGAAATTAAAAAAATGTTCGTATGCTGGACATGGCCAGCGTGTACATGTCCAGATGTACCGCATATTGAGCCTACTTCCACAGGTTTGCTTTATTCAGTACACGCGTATCTAGACTGGCACACGCGCGCGTGAGTTTCTGTAGTGTATGTCTGAATTACGATATGTGATTGGCGCGAGTGTGAAGCCTTCCAGCGGAAGGAAGCTGTCGACCTAGCACACATTGTTCGACCCTCATTCGTGTCGGCATTCGAGCCTCCATGCGTTAACTGTTGACTCAAGTGCCTGTGGTTATGGCTTTCGGCCAATTTCCTGTTTTCTATTTCATTTCAAATTTATTCCAATCTTCCTGGGGCGCCCGTGACTACTCGACGTCACGCATCAATGCATCGCAATCCACACGCTCGTTCATTCATTCATCCGGCTCAGCGTTAGCGCTGTCCATTGATGCATTCGTACATTATTAATAATTCAGTGGTTATCGATCGCAAGAGCCGGACTACCTGCCACCCCTTGGCTCGTCGTATCGACCGCGCCCGGCCGGAAGCGCCGAGGGCGGCCAAAGGAACAGCCTGGCTCTGGCTTTCGCTCGATCCGGATAATTATTATTCGACGGCTTTCGACGAGAATTGTTTTTGTTGGTCTGCGTCGGACATTTTTGTGCGGCGTTGGACATTTTAACCAGTTCTTTGAAACTGTCTGTGTCCGACCATCGCCATTCGGTCCGGGATTCCCAGTGGACGATGATGGACTAGGAGTACGTTTTTGTTTTTGCCTCCTCCGCGGTGAGTAGATGTTGCTGGCTGCTGCTGATGCCGCCGCTGCTGGAAGATTTCGTGGGATGGACGGAAATGCGCAGCGGGCGGCGGCTGTGTGTGGGTGGAGTTGGCGGGTAAGAGCTAGTCATTCATAAAACCACAAACGCCGAATCTGTGGGCGGGGAGGGAAAAGGGAGGGCGGCGGGCGCTTGGTTTGGCCGACTGGAACCCTGGCAGCCGTGAGGCTGTCGAAGGTTTGGCGGGTGATTTTACTTTAAGCCTCCTTTCGAAGTAAACAAGCGCAGCACGCCATTACTGACGCACCCCAATTGCCATGGACAGGCAGCAGCTAAAGCAGTTGGTGCTGCTGATGGCGCGGCTCTTTGCAAGGGCATCGTTGAAGAACACGGATTTCAAACGATTGCACCGAATGCAATATTTAGCGTATGGAAAACGGTGGGTGTATGAGGTAAACTTCTGTCAGGTATTTCCAGACATGTGTCGCCAGTTGACATTTTCTTTCGTTAAATGCAGTCTAACATTGCTACGCGTTATGAAAAGTGAATTGGATGCTATTTTATTGGACTGCATTGTATTGGAAGTGATCTTCGTGTTATGCAGAACAAATGAAGTTTAGTTATTGGAGTAATTTGTTGTTGACTGGCATGTGTTTACCTGACAACAGACAGTAATTAATACGAAATATGTGACTATAAGGAAATATCAAACCCAAGACTTCAGCTGGTAGATCTCTTGATTACCAGTGTGGCATATTGAAACTTGAGTAGCTTGAGACTTTGACTTAAATTTACCCAAGGATGTTTTGATAGATAAGTTGGCTTATGGAGTGAGCTGATTTACAAAGAATTAGAATCACATCATCTACTATATATATATATATATATATATTATATATATATATATATATCACATTATGCATACAGTGGTCTGTTGGTAACACATTTTGTCAGTGATCATGCAGTTGCAGGTTCAACTCCGTGTGACGACCCTGAGCAGGTTGTTTGCTCACATGTGCCTCTGTCTCCAAGCAGTAGAATTTGTACCGGCATAAGCTGGGAAGTAAACGGCAAGTTCTGCATTGCACTGCTGTGTCCAGGACCTTGGGATTCGTCTATTGCCGGCTGAAGGACCTAAGAAAAGGAAATGAGCATCGTACTTACATAATAATAGACAGGTGTTAATTTTGATATACATAGATGTTAAGAATATCGTTATCAAGTAAATCAGTAACTAAATTTTTGTAAGCTTAATATATGTCAGTCATGAATAGATGTGCCGTAGGCTGATTACAGGCCAGAAGTTGACAGAAGGGGACCACGATTTTGGTCTGGGAGCAGAGATAAGGAACAAATTTGTAATTTTTTTTCTGAATTTCAACATTAAGTATTAATTTTTGCACAGTGTAACAGCCTGAAACTGTTGAAGTTCCACGAATACCTTTAAACTTTAGATTGTTGTCTATTGAGTCAGTATATAAAAATCCATCAACTGGAAACAGTTTATGTCTGGGTTCTGAAACGAATGTAATGCCTGTCCAATTGTCTATCAACTAGCAGATTAGATTAGTCCAAAGTGGTTTTTGTGGGTCGGGTCATTGTAGGTCACCGCTTATTGTCAGGTTCTTACTGATGGTATGCAAGCACAGTTTGTGTCATCTATATCCACAGGTTGCAATCACTCTTGTGGCAAGCTACAAACCCACACATGGCTGGCAGGTGGATTATGGAAAAATTGGTTGACCTGGTTCAGATAGACATTGATGACCATAAGACAACTGATGTGAATTTATATGCTGGCACGTGGACCCCTAGAGAGAGGTTTCAGTTATTTAGACCTCCATGGGTGGCAGTGCACAAGTTTAATAGACAGAAACTGATTGTTATTCCTGCTTCATTATGCAGCCTGGACTGTGCTTTAAGTACATCTTAGTATGTGGTGCTTCTAGACAGGTGTCGGTGATAAGCTTGGGCTTATCTTCTTTCTGTTCTTGATCGGGAGAAGGCCAGGGTCACCCGGTCTTTACCAGCTCTGGAGCTTGGTCGCAGTGCATCGTGGGAAATTTTCAAGACGTCAGTTTTAGAGAAGGTTCATGAGTTTTCAGAGCAAAATATATTAAGTTTGTCACATCAGAGGTAATCTGATGATAGCATTTGAGATGGTACACTTCATGGTTTCTGAGTCATAAATAACAGTAATAATAATTAGTAACTTCTAATGTGCCAGTATCTAATGCCCAAAGCATCTACCGATGGTGCATCAAAGCTAAGCTGGAATACGGTCAATATCCTTGTAAGGATGTCGTCAATTTCAATAGTCATATAATGTATAAATCAGTAATCATAATCCCGATATTTCTACAGCAGCCAATGAAAGCCACGTCACGGGGACCAGCTTATTCACAGGCTCTCAGTCAAAACAAAATCGATAGGCGAAAAGGTTCGGTTCCAGGTCAAGATACAAAAGTCAGGCAAGAGAGACAGCGTGTTAGCTACAGTGGGTGGTGTTCGGGATTGGAGCGGAAAGAGAGATAAGAGGAAGAAGGGGAGTCAGGATAGGATCTGTGAAAGAGGAATGTTTGAATGTTGATCATGATCAACGACCTTCAGAAATTAAATTCATGGCTTTTGAGTTTCAATGTACGGAGGTATTAGCCGTTTTAATTTACATTTCCTCAGTCAGATCGCCAAAATCATAGCTCCTGGCAAAAGTGAATTGCCAAAATACGTGATCGACAGTATTCTCGTTATGTAGCAGGGTTAAGCAAAAGCCTTCTGTTAAACCATGACATGGCCCACAATCCCTTCCATACCTCCCTCGCCCTTAGTTGGGTAGTGACCTAGCCCAGGGGTAATTAGTACTGACTGGTAAATTGGTTCAGGAACACCTTTGAACTCTGGAATGTCAATGACGCCTGCTGTGACGGAAGAAGCCTAAAAGAGCCTTGGGCCTTGCCGTCTTCGTAGCCCAGAGGGGGGAAAGGATGGAGAGAAGTATGACAGCTGGCTTTGTGAATGAAAGCAGATTTTGCTCAGCCAAGACAACTTCCGGAGCAGCTTTTGTGTTCTGCGACTCCGCGGCCCTCAGTCAAGTGGTATGATTGCCCATTGCCTGGTGGTAAGAGAAAGCTGGTGGAGGCAATTGTTACCGCAATTATTATAGCCAGTCGCCTAATTGCAGGTGAAGGGAGGGTTGCTTTGGATCTTCAGTTGGTTTCTTGCGGCTTTTGTTAGAGTAAAGCAGTATGCATGGTTTCATCGTGGATATTTTGTGCATCCATTGAGATGATGACATCTGTGTGATAATTGGCCTCGTCCTCGTCCTCCTCCTCCTCCTCCTCATCCCCCTTCTTCTTCGGAAGTCTGATATTGATATGACAGGGCCTTCTCATCTGTTTGCATAGGTGTTTGGCAAACGACCGTTGGATACTGTTGGGCTTTTAGAGTGGATATTATTTGGCACATTAGGATGTTAACCATACTCTATCATTAGAAACTGCTGCATGAAATGGAAAGTAAAGTAGTTGTTGTGACAACTGTATTCAGTATTGTAACTTAGCGATTTCATGTACATAAATTGTTGATAACTATTATTATAGGGGTGGTTAATCAAGGACTTGACTAATTATAAACCTTAGGGTAAAATAAAGGTTTATGCATTTGTTATTGTTCACTAGCATGCATTGCTAATGTTCTTAGGTGTTTTAAGGACAGATCATTTCTATAGAGATAAAATTTTGATGTGTCAACTGGGCATCCTTTCCTTAACTGACTTTGTTATAAGCTGAGAATTTCCCATGACCCGTGGATGGCCAAAGCCAGACAACGGACACTTACCCTTATACTAAACAGTAGTAGCATCGTAGTAATAATAACTGTAGCATCATGAATGCTGATTATGATTGAAAATAACACAACCTTTTGTTTGTTCTAGTTTCTTGTCAGGTACCTACTGTACTCTTTTGTTGCTGTTTACACAAACTGGTTGTAGGAAGGTATTGTGGCTTATTTACAAGCATGTGGTTCTGTAGTGTAGGTTTTCTTTGGCATTTCCTTAAACCTTGGGTCAAATATATGCTTTAATGCAGAGATGTCCAACCTTTTGGGGTGAAGGGCCATATTGCAATTGTTCTTAGACTTTGGGGGCCAAAGACAGAATTTCATCAATATTCAAAACAACACAACACATACTAACCAACAATAATTTTTATTTGTCCACCTTAAGACCAGATTCCACATATTCACACTTTTGCTGATTTTTTGGTACTACTTGACACTCCTTAAAAGCATTTGTTGCTTAATCAGTTAAAGCAGTTGTTGATTGTTTGTTTGGGTTTTGGTTGTTGCTCTTAAGTGCTTGTTATTGTTAAACATTGACGCTGGTTATCGTTGATCGTTTTGTGTATTCTGCTGCAAGAGAAGTGTGTGTGACATGGTTAAGCAGGAGAGAAAATTTGTCGAGTATTGCACAGTATTGACAGAGTTAGTCTAGTTTTCTGTGTAATACAAAACACCGCTGACTGTGTTCTGCAAGGAAGCAGACATTGGCAAGTGTTTCTGGTGCGATGTCAGCTGTCCAAAGAAGATTTTCAAAATAGAGGACTGTTATGTTTATAGGTAACCTTATGTTGTCTTAGCTGTTTTTATATATGAATATACTGACTATACATTGTCCATGCCTACTGGCTGAGTTAGTGGACGTGGGTATGTAAACAGATGTATTACTTACTCACTTACGTTTTCATTGTTCTGGACATGATTACTAGATGATGTGTTTTTGTTGTTGTTGTTGTAGTGATCAGCCAATGGAGGTGGAGTCCGTAGTGTTGACCTCAGGGCATCTGAGTGCTCTTGATACTGGATCAACACAGGTCAAGGTGTCTGCACTTTTGGACGATGACGAGGTGGAGGTTCCCCCGGCGCTGGTTGCTCCTCCAATTCCACTGCGCACCGAAGTGAACGACAAGGTGATGAAGACAAAAGAGAGGAGACGCCTGTGTCCAGTCGAGTGTGGCGATGTGGAACATCACTCGGAACTGAACGGCATTCTCTTATGTGCGAAGGATCACCTCTGCCCACCGCTGCCTCCTCGAGAACCCCTGAGACGGAGCGTCTCCCTAACCCACCGGCCACCACCCCCTCCTGCTCGATTTCTTCTCCAGAACAACTTGAATGACTCTTTGCATGAGCCTACACTTCACCAACAACTGGCACATGCGCCGATTCCACCAAGAACAGTCAGCCGGACCCTTGCGAGGTCAGCACCGCTTCTGGACCAGGTGATCCCCGTGTCGCGGTGGCCTCTGAGAGAGCGTCCAACCCACGTTGTTCCAAGCCGGCCGGTTCATGTCATACCTCTGACCCGCTGGCCCCTCCCCGAGGCAACCGGGCGGCTAGCCATGGACTGCATTGTCACGAAGGTGAGTGGCGGGAACGAGTATGTAGACAGTCCAACTCTGGCCCGAGATCGTGGACGACACTTGTGCTCCAAGAGCAGTGAAGATCGATCCCCGCATCCTGTGCTGCACCTGATTCATCCGATTAACGAACCTGAACCAAGTGTCCCAGGCACCAATGGAAACCTCTCCATCGACGTCATTGATGCGGATCCGCTTCCGGCATCTGATGCAGAGAAAAAGGGACTGATTCTGAAGCTTCAACGTTTTATGCGACGCATGAAGCGTTCGACAGACGACTCGAGCGACGACTGCAAGGGCCGAACGATTTGTAGACGCTGTGGCCGCTGCTGCTGCCCCGAGTGTACTCGGTCGAACATTGTGCTGCGCTGCTGTGGTAGCCAACGAGGGTGTAGTGCTGAATCGGTGATCGACGTCTGCAGCTGCATGTGCTGCGTGCGTCCCATATTCTACCACTGTCTGAAGGATGAGAACGGGGAAGAAGACTGTTCGGAGGAGCCGTGCGCGTGCTGTGGTCGTCCACACTGTGCCCTCCGATGGACAATTATGGCGCTGCTGGCACCCTGCCTGCCCTGTCTCTGTTGTTACCTTCCTTTGCGCTGTGCCCTGCGATCGTGCCGTGCATGCTGTGGAGGCCCGGGATGCCACTGCCCACGGAACCTTCCACCGGGCATCAAGGGGCTTCTGGAGTCGGAGAGCTCCAGTGCCTAGGTCGTCTTGCGTTCTTAATCTGAGTTGTCTTTTATCTCATTTGATGTTGCCAGTTTTTGAGACAAGCACTTGAAATTCCTGCCATATCTTTCCTTTTTGTGCCAGTACATCGTCATGTGTCTGCTGTGAGCAAGGTCGTACTACGTCTTGGTCGACTTGAAGATTTACTAGAGATACAATTGAAAAGCAACTGCTGTAACTGGTTTTCTCTGAGGGATTGCAAAAAACCACAAGCAGAGCAATTTAGTCATGGAACTTTGACAAACCGTGTAACTATGAAGCATGATGAAAATATTATGAAGGTTTTCAAAGTTTAGTTTCAAATGTGAATGTGGAAAAACACCAAATGAAAGTTACTATGCAAGACATTTTAAAAGTTAGCAACTTGTTTGCAGGAGAATTGAAAGTTCCTTATAAATTATAAATTTAATGCCTCTAAAACTTGCTTGCTGGTAGAAGTCAACTGCCAGATGAAGACATGTATTACCAGTAGTAAGATTTTTACACACACTTCACTAGAAGCCAGAATCAAAGGATCTTGCTAGAAATCAAATGTACTTTGATGTGAGTTGTCAAGAAGTCCAAAGCTGCTGGAAGACAATCTCCATGAAAGCCGTATGATGTTAAATTAAGAGCTGTATCCATTGATGTTGCATGCTGCCTTGGAAATCAGACATCGTTAAAAGTCATATGTCATTGGAAGTGAAGTAACAATAGGTGAGAAATTCTCCCAAAGATCTGGAAACACCGGATGCCATGTGCCTTTAGTAGTCAGCAAATATCTCTTAGCAGCAAAACGGCTGTAGAAGTCAAATGTCACAGAAAGTCAAATGTCATTACCAGTCAAACACCAGTGTAAAAAACCGTTGCGCATGAATTCTCACCAAAAAATAAAATTGTCCAAGAATTTTAAGGCCTTGTATGTATTCATGATGAATGACTGTAGTCTGTTGCTGACCCTATAACGGTTCACAGCCGATCAGCTGTGGTGTAACTTCAAATTTCGTGCTTTCCGTTCGTTACTGCATCGGTGGAGTTCCCCCTAAGGAAGCTATACAAATGAGCTATTACAATTACAAATTAGATAGGCCTTTTAGTCCCGTCCAGTAAAGATTCGTTCTCTGAGCAGGTTTCTTTTAATGATGGGGGTCTGGACTTGTGCAAGTGTCCATAGTTACTCTACCACTTATTTGGGAAACACTGACCCCACTGAAGTATTTCAGTTGTTTTTCTTTGAACAAAGTTCAGACCAAGCTGTCATTGTCCCTATATATTGATTTATTTACAACTTGCAGTTCGGACATTCTCTACAAAATGTTCTGATTCTGTTATTTTGGATTTCTGTCAAATTTACTTGTGGAGCACCGTGTTATTAGTATACAGTCAGTGTTTAATGATACCCTATGGCCGCCAGAGCCCTTAAATAGTATCCATTGATGTCTAAGAAATTATGTTTTCAGGGTGTGAAATTTGTTTCCAGCAAATTATTTAAATGGAAAGTATCTATAAAATTGTTATTTACACTTATTAACTACGTTGTCAATGAACTCAAAATGCATGTAAGTAATAAGCTGCCAACTTCTTGCAGTCGATACTTAACTGCATTTGATATGAAGTTAATTCAATTCAAAATTTTGTGAAACAACTTTCAGGATGCAGCTGCTGTGAATTTACCTGGCAAAAGATGTTGTTGCAGAGGGTTTGGGTGGTGGGGTTGCAGAGGGTTTGGGTGGTGGGGTTGCAGAAGGTTGGGTGCTGGGGTTGCAGAGGGAAAGAAACTCGTAAGGAATTTTGTCAGATAAATGATGTTGAATCTGTAATTCAGCTAAAAGATCGAATAATCTTAGGCACCTTTGATATAATTTTTTTCCAGATTAAGTACTTGTTATTTCTCTTGAATATGCCTCTGCAAAGCACCTTTAAAGAAACTGTTGACTCTGTGAGACATTCTTAAAAGGTGTTCTTTTGGCATCCAGGTTCCTAGAGTTTTCTGTGTGTACATCTTGTTATTGTCCAGTATTCTGGCAGCCTGCTGTGCCCTATTTGTGGTTTTGCTCGCCTGTACTGTGGTACTCTTTGTGGTACTAAATGGTGGATTGGTCTGCCATAGTTGTGTGTTGTGTGGGACATGGCTGGGGCTGAATATGACGCTCGCAAGCACAATGAAGTTAAACAGCATTGAGTGCAGTTAGTATTTGGATGGGTGACCATGGGTATAATATTAGCCCATCTGAGCCAAACGAGCCTTCCATGTTTTTGGGATCGGTAAATTAGAGGAGTTGGTAGATGAAGGTATACTGCTGCTGCTGCTGGATTGCTGTGGTTTTATGTGCACTTCAGCCAAAAGAACCTTCAAACACCAGAACTGCACTGCTGCAGAGTTTCTATAGAGGCATGTAACAAGTGTGTTACCTTACCTGATTACTTAACCTGTGTTTGAGTTGAATAGTCTGCCATCTTATTGGTTTTTGGTAGAACGGCCTATCATAGTTTTGAATATTTTGGGAGGCTGATCCACCAGAATTCTATTTGGTTTGATGCCCTTGTGTCTGACCTATGTATGTTCTTACACTGACTTTGTCCAGTTTTTAAGTTAGGTGTTTTCTTAGCTTAGAAGCATTTCACTGTTGCTGTCATTAGAAGAATGATGGGGAAAGTTACTGCAATTTCATCTCTGACATGAGAACATTATACACACCCGTTGGATAACAGAACTTGAGAACACTTTACATCCCTGTTGGATAACAGAAGCACGTACTGATCTCTTCAGCAATTCCCTCATGTGGTTATAACTTAATTTGTCCATTTACATTCCAGAATGTGGTATGAGAGACTGCAAATGTAATTGTAATTAGTAACTTCTGTTGTGCCAGTGTCTAGTGCACAAGGGCACAGACACTGCCACACCAAAACCGAAGCCACAATCGGGTCAATATCCAGAAGGTCAGATTGAAAACACAGTTAAGTGCAGACATAGTTATATATGAATAATATTTCAAATTTACATTTAGTCTGAATAAATAAGAAATCCTTCAGACTTTGGGAATACGATTCCGTGGAGTTTCTACAGAAGCTTGTGAACAGTTGTGCCACTTTCTCTGTTACTTGTGCTTATATTGGGTAGTTGTTACAGTGGCAGTTCTGATTGTTTAATTGTTTGAATATATGATCAAGTAGTCAAAATCATCTTACTGCTTTAAACTCTAACACAGGATATATATGTACATATATATTGTAAATTTGTGTGTTAAGTATATATTTGTGTATATATATATATATAATATATATGTGTAACTGACTTGGGGATTATTTGATGTAATGTGGCTAACCAGCTCAGAGGACTGATGTGCCTCTGTTGTCCGCTGAATGCACTGTTTGAACCCTGTTTGACGTACCCTATGAAATGTACCCTATGAACCTTGTTTGAAATTCCTGCCATATCTTTCCTGTTTGCGCCAGTACATTGTCATGAGTCTGCTTTGAGCTTTTAGTCGACTTGAAGATTTGTATAAATGTACCCTATGAACGCTATTTGACATACAGATGTACCCTATGAACTCTGTTTGACTTACAAATGTACCCTATGAACCCTGTTTGAAATTCCTGCCATATCTTTCCTCTTTGTGCCAGTACCTTGTCGTGTGTCTGCTTTGAACGAGTTCATACTATATCTTGGTCGACTTGAAGTTTTGTACAAATGTACCTGTGAGAGGTGCATCACTGACATGTTCTTCTTAGTGTAGCTACATGTCTAGGTCAGTATATGCGCGCTGTGTACGTTTGTGTATGTGCAGATGTGTGAAATGTACGCGTATTTGTGCCAAGGCTTATGGGTAATTCAGCAATAGTTCTTTAAGTGTGTGATGTGTCTGATGTAAGGCTTCTAAGAACCTCTGAAATAATATTAATAATAATAATAAGATGATTTATATAGAGTTATAGCATGGCTGAGACTGAAAGAAAGGGTGCTGTGCATGTGTACTTCTAGGGTTCCGTATAGTTATGCGCTGAATGCAGCAATATGTGGCACAATTGACAGCATTATATATGACTGTGAATTAACAAATCACAAAATGACAACTAGAATAGCCCTACTGATTGGTAAATTTTCCATCTGATATTCCAAACATCTGATTTTTAACTAAAAATTTGTAATATAAGAATTTTAAAAATATTTGCTCCATAAATTACCAGCATCAAAATACACAGACAAATCAACAAGTCTAATTATTTGTTAATTATAGTATAAAGAGACAAGAGTCTAATTATTTGTTTAATTATAGTATAAAGAGACAAGAGTCTAATTATTTGTTAATTATAGTATAAAGAGACAAGAGTCTAATTATTTGTTAATTATAGTATAAAGAGACAAGAGTCTAATTATTTGTTAATTATAGTATAAAGAGACAAGTGTCTAATTTGTTAATTATAGTATAAAGAGACAAGAGTCTAATTATTTGTTAATTATAGTATAAAGAGACAAGTGTCTAATTTGTTAATTATAGTATAAAGAGACAAGAGTCTAATTATTTGTTAATTATAGTATAAAGAGACAAGAGTCTAATTATTTGTTAATTATAGTATAAAGAGACAAGAGTCTAATTATTTGTTAATTATAGTATAAAGAGACAAGAGTCTAATTATTTGTTAATTATAGTATAAAGAGACAAGAGTCTAATTATTTGTTAATTATAGTATAAAGAGACAAGTGTCTAATTTGTTAATTATAGTATAAAGAGACAAGAGTCTAATTATTTGTTAATTATAGTATAAAGAGACAAGTGTCTAATTTGTTAATTATAGTATAAAGAGACAAGAGTCTAATTATTTGTTAATTATAGTATAAAGAGACAAGAGTCTAATTATTTGTTAATTATAGTATAAAGAGACAAGAGTCTAATTATTTGTTAATTATAGTATAAAGAGACAAGAGTCTAATTATTTGTTAATTATAGTATAAAGAGACAAGAGTCTAATTATTTGTTAATTATAGTATAAAGAGACAAGTGTCTAATTTGTTAATTATAGTATAAAGAGACAAGAGTCTAATTATTTGTTAATTATAGTATAAAGGAGACAAGTGTCTAATTTGTTAATTATAGTATAAAGAGACAAGAGTCTAATTATTTGTTAATTATAGTATAAAGAGACAAGAGTCTAATTATTTGTTAATTATAGTATAAAGAGACAAGAGTCTAATTATTTGTTAATTATAGTATAAAGAGACAAGAGTCTAATTATTTGTTAATTATAGTATAAAGAGACAAGAGTCTAATTATTTGTTAATTATAGTATAAAGAGACAAGTGTCTAATTTGTTAATTATAGTATAAAGAGACAAGAGTCTAATTATTTGTTAATTATAGTATAAAGAGACAAGTGTCTAATTTGTTAATTATAGTATAAAGAGACAAGAGTCTAATTATTTGTTAATTATAGTATAAAGAGACAAGAGTCTAATTATTTGTTAATTATAGTATAAAGAGACAAGAGTCTAATTATTTGTTAATTATAGTATAAAGAGACAAGAGTCTAATTATTTGTTAATTATAGTATAAAGAGACAAGAGTCTAATTATTTGTTAATTATAGTATAAAGAGACAAGTGTCTAATTTGTTAATTATAGTATAAAGAGACAAGAGTCTAATTATTTGTTAATTATAGTATAAAGAGACAAGTGTCTAATTTGTTAATTATAGTATAAAGAGACAAGAGTCTAATTATTTGTTAATTATAGTATAAAGAGACAAGAGTCTAATTATTTGTTAATTATAGTATAAAGAGACAAGAGTCTAATTATTTGTTAATTATAGTATAAAGAGACAAGAGTCTAATTATTTGTTAATTATAGTATAAAGAGACAAGAGTCTAATTATTTGTTAATTATAGTATAAAGAGACAAGAGTCTAATTATTTGTTAATTATAGTATAAAGAGACAAGAGTCTAATTATTTGTTAATTATAGTATAAAGAGACAAGAGTCTAATTATTTGTTAATTATAGTATAAAGAGACAAGAGTCTAATTATTTGTTAATTATAGTATAAAGAGACAAGAGTCTAATTATTTGTTAATTATAGTATAAAGAGACAAGAGTCTAATTATTTGTTAATTATAGTATAAAGAGACAAGTGTCTAATTTGTTAATTATAGTATAAAGAGACAAGAGTCTAATTATTTGTTAATTATAGTATAAAGAGACAAGAGTCTAATTATTTGTTAATTATAGTATAAAGAGACAAGTGTCTAATTTGTTAATTATAGTATAAAGAGACAAGAGTCTAATTATTTGTTAATTATAGTATAAAGAGACAAGAGTCTAATTATTTGTTAATTATAGTATAAAGAGACAAGAGTCTAATTATTTGTTAATTATAGTATAAAGAGACAAGAGTCTAATTATTTGTTAATTATAGTATAAAGAGACAAGTGTCTAATTTGTTAATTATAGTATAAAGAGACAAGAGTCTAATTATTTGTTAATTATAGTATAAAGAGACAAGAGTTGAACCCAAGAGTAAAATATTTTCAATGAATATTGAACTGTAATCCACAGAGTTGATCCGTTGGGCAACGTTTTCTTCGCTTAAAATAACGATCTGAGATTTTAACTTGGAACAC
This sequence comes from Norana najaformis, assembly GCA_964023275.1. Taxonomy (NCBI): domain Eukaryota; kingdom Metazoa; phylum Annelida; class Clitellata; order Crassiclitellata; family Hormogastridae; genus Norana; species Norana najaformis. Next base: position 19,562,542 of record OZ029923.1, read on the forward strand.
AGTAGTTGTAGGTAAAGCAAACTGTGAACGGTCAACGGAACAAAACTGTGTCTAAAAGCAAGAAGAAAAGTTTAATCCTTTTTCCCATTTCAGTCGAAAAAATTTCTCCATCTTTGGAACTGCAAACAGTGAACAGATTTTGGTTTAAGTGAGCAGATTAGAACCAGATGCTATTTTGTTCAGACTGGACGAATTGCAAGAAGATTCACTCAAACTCTCCACTGATTCAGATTTACGAGACGAATTGTCATTGCTGCTGCCCTCATAAACATCTTTACGTGCTAATGCTAAAGCGCAACACACATTGGGATGACTCATTATTAATAGCAATATTAAGTAAAATTAGAGTTAATTAAAATTAAATTCATAAGCATGTTAAGATGCTCTGAAACTGCTAGTTGAAGTTTTTCACATTGTGATGTATGCTTTCATAAGTATTACTTGCTTGATGTTCACTGAAACCAGAATCTCTTAAATATTGTAAAATAGACTTCTTCTGTCGAAATTGATCAGAATGAGAGAGTTATACATGTGAACAAATGTGACAGAAAGATGTCTATATATCTTGAATATTTTCATATGCACAAATGCTTCATGTGAGTGAGTAGGATGAGTAACAAGTATACGGCCCCACGTGTGTGTGCAGTAAGCGTGCATGTATATTATGTATGCAATTATAGTTATTGGTGTATATATATATATATATAAAAGTATATGTATGCATATAAAGTGTATGAGATGTAATGGTATAACACAGTCCTACGATAAATCTGCCAAGTGCTTTTAATTCTGCCTGAGGCTGTTTGACTTCCTGTGCATTGGATCTAGTCACAGAACATCACAAACACGGCTAACACACATGCACTCACACACTCGCACACACACACGCACACACACAGGCATTGAGCCAGTTCTAATTGCCTGAATGTGTGTCATATCTGGGTTTGAAATATACAATGTCAGTGTTGTGTGTGTGTGCGTGTGCGTGTGCTTTTGGGTACTTGTAATCTTTGGAAACTTGGTGCAGCCTCTCTGAAATGCTAGTTAATGGTAGATACATCATCTGCAGAGTGCCTAGGAAGTGGACTTGTATTTCCCAGGAAAATTTGACTCCTTTAAGATCAACCTATGTTTAATCCTTAATATGTCTACAGCACTGAGCTTACTACATGTACAATTATATACACAAGCAACTGCTGTCAGTCCCATCCAAGTTACTGTGTAAAGAATTTGCCATTATTACTTCACAATTTACAAGGATACATATATTTGTAAATTGTACATTTTTTACACATTATCTGGATGTGGATTTTGACAGAGCACCTCTTCAGAACCTCTTGAGCTTCTGTATCTATGATATACGTGCGTATCTTTGTCTGGCGTTGTGAATAAACATACTGTGTTTGGTTTCTGGAATTTATGGGTCTGATGGCTTTGCGTGAAAAACCAAATTAATACACAGGCATTGAACTGTTCCAGTTTCTAGTGGAGCTTTTTGTTTATCAGGTTAAGTGTCTGAATAGCTGTTGTCACGTTTGTGCTAGAGCAGATCTCTGGTTGTTTCTTCCTTGTTGTAAAATGGGCAAAGCACCAGAGAGTAGTAGTAGTAGTTCCAATGTTTAACGACATCTTATGGCATCCAAGGCCGTTAACGTCGCCCTCCTCCTTTAACCAGGCTTGGGACTGGCACTGCCCGAATATGGCAGCGGCGGAGTTCAAAGACAAAAGTGGTTCTTTTTATGATGACAGCACAGTCTCTGTCTAGTGTATCCAGCTATGGCAGAGTCCTGCAAGGAAGACCTCACACCAGTTGTTGGAACTGGGAGCCAGGGCGGATACCAACTGAAAGCAGTTAAGATGAGAGGCTCTTTGGAACTCTAATTTCAGGCTCCAGAGATATGCATATATGCGGTATATTTCATGTGCATATTTATCTATTTATTATAATATTAGGATGTACATAACGAAACATGTGACAAAGTATAATTTTAACATTAATTTATGTTACAGTAATGTATGTATATATTGTCCACAGCAGGATATTATATATATATATGTGTGTGTGTATGATGTGCAAAGTACTAAATACAGTGTTGAAGCAGTGTGTAAATATCGGTGCAAGTTACAGTCATGTAAACTTCTTGTAAATCTTCACAGCTTGCCTTACGTTTATGAAGGTTGTGTAAATAGATGACGGTCTAGTACTACCATTAGAAACAATGGTTAGATTCTGTGTATTAAACAGGACCCTGTTGTTATTTGGTCCGAATTTCCTTTCATATCCTACCGATATTTCAACCGAAGATGACTGTTGCTGCTGCTGATGATGATGATGACGACAATGAACATGATTATGGTGTATTCTTGTTGGTGATGACGTTTTCTCTTGTTAGTGTATCGTGCTAGTGTACAGATTTCAAACTAGTCATGATTTAAGCGACGTTTTCTATGAGCAAAATCACTGACTTTGAAAAGGCAGTGTGTACGTTTACAGGCAAAGATTATTATGATATGCGTCTTAATTTCTAAGTCTGCACAAGCAGGGGAACATTTAAGAAATACTATATGTATTAATCAGTACATTTTTCTGCGTTTTTGTAAATGAGAACATAGCACAAATTTAGAACATCTCGAATCTGCCTTTCTGAATTCTTGGATGCTTGTTTTGTGCTTCAGTCTGGGGAATGTGTTTGACTGACTTAAACAACCTTTTGTGTTTTGGTAGGAATTCTGGCTTCTAAACGATATACTGAGTTTGACTATCTTTTTAAACATTACTTATGAATCATCAGAATGTAAATACATATACACTGGTGACTCGTTGTAACATGTGTTGTCCATAACATAAATTATGATTAACGGTCTGAGACATGGATCCAAAAATTAGTTCAGCTATAGAAAATGACCTCAGTATAACCTGACCTCATTATGATGAGGTGGTTCTTGTTGTAGCTCCCAGAGACAGTTTCCTGTGTACTTAGAATACCTGATGATATACGTATGTACTGACAAGTGTAATGCAACTGATTCAAACCCAAAACAGTTGAAAGACGAACCAAATTATGGCTGATTTAAGTTTTTTATTTAAGTGGTGTATATATAAAAACCTTTGTTTCAAAATTTGCTTAGTAGTTTGAAAAATAGTGATTTATGTAACTTCTGTCACAAGCAATTGTGCAACTACTGGGAAATCCATATTCATGCTTTTGAGCTATCCATATATGACAAATATGTTGTTGTAAACTGTTAAAGTTCAGTCCCATTAAGCCTATGCTTACGAAGTTTGGACCCTGTGCATAACTGCAACTTCTTCAACTCTCATCCAGCTTTTTGTACGCTTTGTGTACCTGCAACTTCTTCAACTATCAACCAGCTTTTTGTACCGCTGTCATTTTGGTCCTTTGACTGACCACTCCCAATTAGATCCTACAACTTGCTACTCTGAACTAGGTCCTGTGAACCACTCTTAACGACCCAGTAAACCAGTACACATCAATTTGATGTCTATTTGATGTTGTATGTCAATATAAGCTTAGCATCTAAAAAGCATGTCTATTTGACGTGTTCTAGATGCTTTGCGGCTACTGCATTTGAGGTGTTATGACTTCTTACCACCTTTAGTGAGGTCCTGTTTCAACCATAGGCATTGACTCATATGAGACAGGGGCAAGTCCCCAAAATTTAGGCTGGTGACACCTGTAGTGTTGTCCCCAACTGCTTTATAATGTTTTTAAAATTTTCTTTTGTTAAAATACATACACCACTAAATGAAAACAGCAACAGTAATATTGATGGGTATAAATTCATAGGATGACAGGGGAACGTGCTGCTGATTACCAAAAAGGTCTTGAAATTGTTGAAGACAAGAACTCAAAGAATTCCAAAGTCCTGATATCATCAGAATTTTGATGACGTAAACAACAGGCGTTCTGGGGTGTCACGTTTATCATTTCACGACAGTTCATGAAGTATTTCACCACCAAGACCAACTCTATCCGTGACAACACCGGAACCGCTCCTCCGGAGTTCCCTCTGACAGCAGGCCATCAATCTGACCTGAGAGGCGTCACCAGCAAGGAACTCTGTGACCTCATTGTCTGATATTCGTCGATGTGAGCTTGATCCTCTACCGCCATGTCTTGTAAAAGAATTTGGGGAAGATCTTCTTCCATTCTTTATGCTCCTCTGCAATTACTTGTCGCAGGAGGGCATTCTACCAGTTTCTCAAAAGCATTATATTCTTCCCTCCTTGAAGTGCGAGGGACTCGAACCAGGCGACATGGTCAACTACCGGCCGATACAATTTGACATTCTTACCTAAAATTTTTGGGAAAATGTTGCCTCTCAAGTAACACTGTATGTAGTTTCTAATAATTTGCTCACGGTCAATCACTCAGGTTTGTGGAAAAGCCATTCTACCGTGTCCGTCTTGGTTCACCTGCTTTCGGACATATATGGCGACATGGATTGGGCCCAAGTTACCCTTTTGCTCTGTTTGATGTCAGCGTGGCTTCGGACACGGTCGAATAACATTCTTATTCTCCGATTTTTCATCCCATTTGGCAAGCCGCTTGACTGGCTTTGTTCCTTTTTGCATGGGCTCACGTCCGGAACTGTCTTTGGATCCACTCGATCCTGCTGAGCTGCCACTCCCTTTGGCCTATGGCAGAGCTACGTGCTTGGCCCACTTCTCTGCATGTTGTACACTGCTAATACTGCAACCGTCTTGGCCTCCTGTGGTGTTTTTTGAGCCAGCTCAATGCTGTTGATATCGAGGTTTATCTGCGTTGCCCAGCGTCCGATACTCCTACCGCAGGGACTGCTCTGCAGCAGGCTGTGGTGGCGGCGCTTTGGGCTTGGCTGTCGTCCTGCCGTCAGGGCCTCCATGAGTCCAAGACGCAGTTCGTATGTTGGGTTATTGGCGACAGCAGAGGAAAATGGACTCACTGACCATAGTTGCTGACTTCCGTCACTTGTTTTCTCTACTTCCGTGCGCAGTATTGGGTTGTCCTTGACCAGCAGCTCACCGTCCCTGAGCACCTGAATTTTTTGTTGTGCTTGCATTTATCATCTGCGCCCATTGCGGGTCATTTCTCATTCGCTTTCATCCAGTGCTGCAATTACCCTTGACTATGCTTTCATCAGCAGCAGGATTGACTACTGTAGTGCCATCTATGCGGGTCAGCCTTTGGGGCTCATTGGGTAGCTCAGGTGCATGTTTTATGCACAGCAACTAGGCTTGTTAGTGGAATTTCCGAATTTGACCGTGTATCGCATTATACGCCTGATGTACTGGTGTACTTCATTTGCTGCCAGTTTCACAGGGCATCGAATTTAAGATTTTGAATTTGGAGATGCGTCTGCCTACTTGCGTAAGTTTTGTTGCCCTATTTCGGGTTTGGCTGGCCCCAGAAATCGTCGCCCCACGACCTGAGTTGCACTTTTTGTCTCTTTTGCATACAACAATGCAACCTTTTGCCGTTTCAGTGGTTGTGCCATGTATCCGGAATGGCCTCCCTTTCCGTCTGTGTGTCCTTCTGGCTACGGACGACACATGCACCTTCTACCAGCACTTGAATGCAGTTCTCTTTTGCCAGGGCTGGGCTACGAGCGCCCCAGGATATATATATCTTCAAGGGCACGACATAAACGCATCTCGAGATTTCTACTGCTCGCAAAGAAAGCTAAGTCGCAGGAACCAGCTTATTCACAGGCATTCAGAGATTGCAATTGCAAGGGGTACAATGTTGGTGCGTTTGTAGGATGGGTCGGATAATTGTAATTCTGACAGCAGGCCTAGTTTATTCAAGAGGGAGGAACTGCTTGGGATATGGAAAGTTCAAGGATGAGGTGACGGCAGATGAGTGTTAGCGCGCAGCATGCTGCAGAAGCGAATTGAGTGGAGTCGTTGAATTGTAAATAGCTGACGAAGATAGTCTGAGGGTTGGGACGATTGGATTGAGTTGTAGGTAGGGATAGGGCTTAACTTGTACTATATTCATGAGTTATTTTAAGCCAGTGTCACGATTTGTGAGACAGAACTGATATAGTTTGATGCATACCAAACAACATTTTCGAGGCAGATTTCAGAATTTATCCCCCCTTTCTAAATGAAGCATAGAATTTTTGCAGTTGCGTAGCCCTGAGGAACAGCTCTTTTAAAATGCTATCATTGTACGAGCTATTCACCCCAATTCAATCGTATCGTCTTTTTCTGGACCAAATGCCGCCAACGAACATGATGTCTTATAACTATTACCTGTACGTTGTAGGCCCATATAATATAAAGCCGCAGTCTTCAATGGCTGGAGTAGATCAGTTTGCGGATATGTTATACAATGCATAATAGATGTTTCAAAAGCCAATTTCTTTGCACATTCCGGGCCGACTTGCGGAAGGTGTGAAATAATTATGCTGGCGCCCCGTTGTTTGCCGACAGCTGCTTCAATGCCTCGGCAAGGTTATCGAATTCTTTGCAGACATGGGCGTCGTGCACCGCAGCTGGCAGCTCCCCACAATTCCCCCCCCCCCCTATTAACCCAATTAATGGGGGAGTTGGATTAGGCGGTCTTTTTTCAAGAACAATCGAATTTCACTTTAAAGTTTAAACGACCCACATTCATCGCATTTTTTTGTTTTGTTACACATCCACAAAAGTTGCTACGTTTTTACCTTCTCCTCACTTAGTTTGCGCTTTATTGTGTGCGCACTTCAATGGCGCAGCGCCCATTCAAACTGGCAGCGGTGGTGAAGGATCTCAATTGAAAAATTAGCAGGGTCGAGGCCATACGGTCGCCGTAGAGAAACGTGTATATTTACATTGAAAGCAATTCGAGGTCAGTGTGCTTAAAGATAGGAGCCTCTTCACAGGCGACGGCGGACATCTACCATAATTCCGCGTATATCGTCGCAGCTGCGTGAGATTGTTGTCGCGTGCGGCGCCCAGAAGATCCCCTGCGCATGCTCCTCGACGGACAGCGGCCAGGGGGTCCAGCAGCCATTACCCGCTTGGCCGGCGGCCACTCGCGAGGGACGGAGGGCGCGAAGGCGGGAGGGAATGGCCTTCGGGCAATGGCTGCGGCCCACGCAAGCACTCAAATCCAACGCAAAAACTGCCGCTGCTGCTGCCGCTGAATTACGGCCATCCGACCTTAATTAAGCAGGAAACCTGAGTTAGACTTTCCATTGGTTTTCCTCCCTACATGCCTCCCTTCCTGCCCTTCCACAAAACCCTATCCCCGTCCGTCCGTCCGTCCGTCCGTCCGTCGCTCCCCATCTACAACCTCCCCTGTCAGTCTGTCTGCGTTTCCCGCGTCAGACGGATACGCTACTTCACATCCGCTTGCTGCGGCTAACCACGGACGGGTCCACTGCGCTGCGCCCAAGTCAAAGGGGTGTCAGGTTAGCAGCTCCATGCATAAATTACTCGTTGCTTAGCGGCTTCTTTGGTTGGTTGGCTGGCTGGCTGACGGCTTATCGCTTCGCCGTCGCAATTATTATTTGGAACCGCGCAGGTGGTTGATGCAGTGCCTATTAAATGGGACAAACGTTATAATATTGTAATCGACGGCATATCATATTATAAGACCAACAGTACCATAGTCTGTGTCGTTGTGGCTCGGGGGCTGATAATTGCTCAGCATCATTAGGTGCTTTATGTAACGCAGAAATGGCCCTAATCTCGCTGGCTGCACGACGACATTGTAAATATTATACAAGTGAATTACGATCGAGCAGTAGTCGTGGACGTAATTATATAAAGCTGCCTGCCTGCCTGCCTGCCTGCCTGCCTGCCTGCCTGCCTGCCTGCCTGCCTGCCTGCCTGCCTGCCTGCCTGCCTGCCTGCCTGCCTGCCTGCCTGCCTGCCTGCCTGCCTGCCTGCCTGCCTGCCTGCCTGCCTGCCTGCCTGCCTGCCTGCCTGCCTGCCTGCCTGCCTGCCTGCCTGCCTGCCTGCCTGCCTGCCTGCCTGCCTGCCTGCCTGCCTGCCTGCCTGCCTGCCGATATGTCTGTTTGTTATCTGTTTGCATCACTGTGTTCATACTGTCATCCTGTCTTCGTTTTTGTCTGTCAGTCACTCACTCAGTCAGTCACTCACTCACTCAGTCAAGCAGTCAGTCAGTCAGTCAGTCACTCAGTCATATACGTATCATCGGTGTCGCCGTTATGTCAGTCACACATAATTGTGTTCTCCGCTAGGCTTATATCTTATTCATCTTCGCTAGTTTTGAATCTTAGTATTTTTATGGTTCTTAGCTTAGTAAACATCGCCTTAAACAACGCTGTTCGTCGTGTCATGTATGCGTGAATCAACGTATAAAGGCACTTGACATGTGGCGCATTTCAGGTATCGCGCAAAGCGCTTACATATCTCAGGCAGTACACACACGCTGGGACAACGTGAGACAACGTTGGTCAAATATTATTCCAATGTATGTATGTGCTGGGATGTATGTATGTATGTATGTTGTTGCGAGTGGCACGTTTGGAAATGTAAAATGTAAATGTATAGGTTTTATATAGCAACCGTGTGGCCTCGACCCATTTTGCAGTGAATTTATCGGGTGAGGTCCTTCACCACCGCTGCCCGTTTGAATGGGCGCCATGCCATTTAAGGTCCCCGTGCACGGATCGTATTAGCCCGAGATTTAAATCTCTGAAATAAGCCACGACCGGGACGCGAACCTGGGATCCTCACGCACAGAAACTCCTTGGCGTACGCACTTACCGATGTAGCTAACTAGGTTAGTGAGTAGAGTGCCACCTGCAACAGATGTTGTAAATGAAAGTGTTAGAGGATGGAACGAGAAACTGTTAAAGCGTATAAAAGTGACCGAGAAATTGTTGAAGAGTTGAAACCGAACGTGGCAAGAAGCAACGTTTTTATGGAACAGCTTGTCGTCTTCTTCATTTGATACCCCTAGACGACGAGACTCCAACAATGGGGGCTCGTCCGAAGAAGCTCGTCCGTCGTCCGAAGAGGCTCGTCCGAAGAAGCTCGTCCGTCGTCCGAAGAGGCTCGTCCGTCGTCCGAAGAGGCTCGTCCGAAGAAGCTCGTCAGTCGTCCGAAGAGGCTCGTCCGAAGAAATTCGTCTGGTTGGAGGAGTTGCCAACATTTGGGGCGTCGACGAAAGAAATTCGTCTTCCGAAAGATTCGTCCGAAGGTCGTTCGAGTAAAAGTCGTTTAAAAGAATTCGGTCGAAGTTGTCGAGGTTGTCCGACAGTCGAAAGAGTTATTACCAGGATGGAGAAGAGAACAACAACAGGTGAACGATGGGCGCTCGACCGAAAGAGCTTTCGATGCGGTTAGAGTGGTCGATGCAGAGTTTTGTCAGTTTCAACAAGTTTCGCTCGGCTGGCTTTCGTCATGGTTACGTCCACTTATCAGAGTTCTGTCTGCACGGCGAAACGAAACGAAATTGGGAACGAGGAGGTCCTCCGGGGAATTCTACTCGTGGTGGTCGAGGAAGTTCGTCTGCGGGACGCTCATTCTACAGGGAAATGGTCGAGGTGAGGATAGCGTGCGAGAAATTCGTCCAGTGGCGGCAGTGTATCCACTGGTGGTTCTGTCAGCGGCGTCCTCGTCAAAAGCCAAGGCACGGAGTTAAGGGAGGAGCGAAGGAGGAGAACGGGCTCGGACAATGCGAACGTCGGTTACTTCAATCGGTTGATTGGGACTCATGTGAGTATAAATTTCTCAGAAAGTGGTTCACTGCGTTCTACTCAGTTTTCATCGCGTAGTCGAGTACAAAATTTTTGTGCCACATATTGCAATAGACCAGAGACTTTCGTTCTTCATTCATCTTCTGGTTCAGTTCGATTTTCATCATCTCACAGCTCAGTGTCAAGGAACCAGGCATACAGTACATGTTCGGAAGCTCAACCATTCGTTTCATTTGATCCTACAATACGAGGAGCTTTGCGATTTCGAATAAGATTTGGATTCAACAGTAGGAATTGATATCTGAATAATGATTCGGTTATATTTTTATTGTATTGAAATTAGTTGTTGATTGACTTGGATATTATATGGTTTTTGTCTAAATTCTTCTTCATTTTGATACCACCTGGACAACGAGACTCCAACAATGTATGTATGCGTGCATGCATGCTTGTATGAATGTATGCCTGTATGTATATGTATATATATATATAGAGGCCTATATATATCGCGCTTTTGAGGGGAATTCATAAATTAGCGCTATAAGTATCTGGCCAATAACGACGATGACAACTACATGTATGTATGCATGTATGTATGTATGTATGTATGTATGTATGTATGTATGTATCTCGGCTCTTGTATAGCTCATTTTGAGGGTCTCTCAAAAGAGCTGTGAACATAGCTGTCTATGGGATCTAAACAAGTGGGGCTTAACCATGGTCGGCGCGCCAACTAGGGAACTAGGCGGCCCTCCTGCGGCGACACAGGTTGGGGACGGCAAAAATGCGCCAATTAAAACTCTGCTCTTCCTGCATAAATGAATGAATAAAAAACTATACGAAAGCATTGTGTAATTTGAACTGTTGCAGCTATGGCATGTGCATTTCTCAGCATCGCTTGGAAGTTCTAGGTCACCTTGAATGTGAGCTTGCAGCTTAGTAATGGCTTAGACGAAATAGATCCTCAGTTTGCCAGATCTGCCATTGAATATATTTCGATCCCTCTTGCTAACATTATAAATTGCTCTATTACAACTGGTCTGGTCCCTAACAGTTTAAAGTCTGCTAAAGTAGTTCCTAACTTCAATTCGGGGGAGAAAAATAACTTTTGCAACTATAGGCCCATATCAATTTTACCTTATTTTTCTAAATTCTTTAAAATAATTTATGAAAGGCTCGTGTCCTACTTTACATCAAAAACATTTTATATAAAAACCAATATGGTTTTCGTTCGGGACATTCAACATACATGGCCTTACTTAAATTGCAAGATAAGATCTCAGAGGCAATGGACAATAAGCAGTTCTCTATAGGCGTTTTTTTGACTTGTCTAAAGCATTTGACACTGTGAATCATGAGATTCTTTTTAAACAAACTTGAACATTATGGCATACGAGGAATGTGTTTAAAATGGTTATCTGATTACTTACATAATAGAAGGCAATGTGTTTCATATAATGGGTACACTTCCTGTGAATCTTATCTTACCTGTGGTGTGCCTCAAAGCTCTGTTTTAGGTCCACTACTGTTTTTAATTTATGTCAATGATATATCGAACTCCTCCTCATTACTCCATTTTATTCTGTTTGCTGACGACACCAATGTATTCATGTCTGACAAATCTTTTTAATTGCTGGTTAATAAAATTAATGAAGAGCTAAAATTGGTGTCAGCGTGGTTCAAAGCAAATAAATTATCACAAAATATTAAGAAAACGAATTTCATATTATTTAGCTCAGAGAGGAAAATTATACCTAAATGTAATCTCAGTATAAAAATAGATAATGCAGTCTCGGAATGAAGAGAGAGGAGTTCTTCGTGACTTTAGTTCGTGCCTATCGAGTTCCAAGCCATCGGTATTGCATTTTGTGTCTGGGTGGAGCTGGAGCCGATTTAATGACATCTATGCCTGTACCTCAGTCACAATGACAAGCATTGACGTAAGATTGCGGAGCGAATCGGACAGATTCCAGCTGGAGTAAATGTAAATGTAGCCTACACGTTTTTCTACAGTGACCGTATATGACCTCGACTCTTCTGATTTTGCAATGAATTAATCGGGTAAAATCCGTCACCACCACCGCCCGTTTGAATTGGCGCCACGCCATTTACGGTCCCAGTGCACGGACCGTGTTAGCATGAGGCTCTGAAATAAGCCAGGACCGGACGCAAACCGGCATCCTCACGCTCAGAGGAGTATAGCTGGACGTCTTCGGTGTGTTGATGGATGCGGGATTCCAGTGCTGTGCTGATTCTGGTGAGATCTGTTGTGTAAAAAAATTATACAACATCCCTGAGGGACACCGAAGGGTGCGGGCTCTGATCCCGTAGTTACCCTTATTGTCCAATAATCCAGAAATGATTGAATCCATTCAAGCGATAGACCAGTTAATCAATATAATGTATCGATGCACAACCACAATATGGCAAATGACTTTCCGCTAAAGCAAAGCAGACCAAGCGAGCTCGTCGTCGATGGAACGTCTTTGGAAGAAAACGCAGCAGGAAAGCGACAGAACTACCTACAAAAGAGCATGCAGGGTGGTCGACAAATTCAATGCGTAAAATCTCAACAGCAGTTCTAATGTGACCAGTCGTACATCATCAAAACTCCTGAGACAGATGGGGTTTGTAAAGAAACTGCTGCACCCTACGAACAGTTCTTGCAGAGACTAATGATCTTTAGGACAAAAAGCCCTGCCCCGGTCTTTAAAAATTTTTTGCTGTTAAAAGTTTTAATACAAAATCGCAATATCAAAGCCTAGGCCTAAGTCTGGAGGGCTCATTAATAAGCTGGTGCCGTGCACTTAGCTTTAAAGTAGCGCTTTAAAAATTGTCGAGTCTACGGTTGCAGTGGAGGGATTTGTGGTAGGTTGGAGTGTGTTTCATGTCCGATATGAGACATGGATATAAACCTCACCATGGGCTCCTATTATCTCACTCATCTTGTTGTTTGAAGTCCAAATGACCTAATCGCGCCGTATGAGGCGTCAGAAACAGCTACCTGGGCGGGAAAGAACAGAATCAGAAGCTTGAGAAATTTGAGGTGGAAAAGAGGACAGTGAGGCCTACTGTTTAGTGGGTTCCGTTTAAAGACGCCGTCTCATAACGAAGATGATTTGTGTCGTCCTCTTCTATACCCAGGCTGAAATTATTCCTTATCGACTTTTAGCTGGATTTTCATTTAGGCCTAATTGACTGAAATAATTACTGAATAAAGAACATATTAGCCCATCTGATAGCTTAAATACTGGAGTAGGCCTAATAAATCACCCAAGTTTCATTAATCCATGGGCGCCTTTTTGCCGCCTTATTCGCCTAGTTGGCCATGTGTCTGTCTGCCTATCTGCCTGCCTGCCTCTGTCTCTGTCTGCCTACCTCTCTGCCTCCCTAACAGCAATGCATGAAGCACAATAATATTGGCGTTTGGATAATGATGAGAATTGTTTATTCAGGATTTGAAAAATGGGAATACAGTAACCACAACAAAAATGTGGGTGTATGAATACCCCGTACCCGTTGAAAATTACGCCGGTGATTATGATCTCAGTGTGTATTCTCCGAGTGAAATCCAGGCCATGCTACGAGTACCAAAGCTGACAGCACATTGAAACAAGCCCCGAGTGTAAATGTAAATGTACAAGCTATTATAGAGCCGGACCAAATGGCCTCAACCCTGCTCATTTTGCACTGAATTTCTCGGGTTCGATCCTTCATCACCGCTGCCCGTTTTAATGGGCCAGTGTGTCCTGTAGAATGAGTAGAGTGCACAAGTTTTCTTTGCTTACATTGTGGGAAACTGCAAATAATCAAGACTGAGTGTTAGTTTATCTGGCTTCCCTTACTCAGTCTTTTATGTGGCGGCGCGAGAATTGCAATATTATGCATTACGTCGATATGAGCTGTAGAATCGGCTTATGTCATTCATATGTAATCTTTGATTATAGATTCCTGGTTGTAAATTGTTTGAACTTCCCCTTTAGGCACTAATGGGTGGTGGCGAGGATAATTCCATTCACATAAAAATCGGCTTTGTTATGATTAGTCGTAATTGATGAAGAGATCGGCAAAGACAAGGCTGCATCGGGAATTAGTCGTTACAATTTGCATGTTACATTTTCGGTACTGTCCAGTCTTCGTCGTGTTTTAAGTGATACACGTATTTAACTGGCATGAGCCGAAGGCCAACGTTTGCCGACTCGTTTTGGGTATGTATGTTACTTTGTGTTTCGTTTTCGCAATCGTAATCCAGAGATTTCTACAGCGCCCAACAAAAGCCACGTCACGGGGACCAGCTTATTCACAGACGCTCAGTCAAAACAAAATCGATAGGCAAAAGTGTTCGGTTCCAGGTCAAGATCCAAGAGTCAGACAGAGACAGCGTGGCAGCTACGGTGGGTGATGTTTGGGATTGGAGTGGAAAGAGTTCAAAGAGGGATAAGAGGAAGGGAAGGGGAGTCAGGATAGGATTTGTGAAAGAGGAATGTTTTCAGTTTTGAGTGAAAGGCCGATGCAGATATTGCAAACGGTGGAGCATAGGTGAGTTTGTGTGATGGGTCAGGTAACTGTCACAGTTCTGGGGGAGTTTATTCCAGAGTGGTGGGGCAGCTATGGCTATGGAGCGATTGCCAAATTTTAAGGATGAGGTGACGCACGGGTGGAGAAGTGTTAGGGCAGAAGAGGAGCAGGTTGAACTGAGTGGTTGGAATATAAATAATTCCCGAAAATAGCAGGGTTGGGAGGATTGAAGTGTGTTGTAGGTAAGTGATAGGACTTTGTACTCGATTTGTTCAGGAATTTTACATCAGCGAAGTGATTTAAGAACAGGAGTGATGTGATGGTGTTCAGGGTTTTTGATGACAGCACAAGCAAGAGCATTCTGAATGGCTTGAAGGCGACTTATCTGGGTGTAGCCTATGTTCAGGAAAAGTGAATTGCAGTAGTTTGTAAATATTTATGTACTTGTATGTATCAAACTCTGTTTATAGCACCTTTAATTTTTATAGCAACTCCTAGACCATGCCATGCCTGTAAAGACTGTTGTTGAAATAGGGATGCAACAAATGGGAAATTACCCTACCGTACTTTATCAGAAGTTCACATTTGGCCAAGAACCAATTATTTATTGATGTTGCATTCAAGACCCACAACGAGGTGCATGGGTCATGACTCTGGCGGGTCAAGATTTGTTGGTAGGGGTCACACAAACGAACGAACGAAGTATTTGTGTGTTTTAGTCAACTATTCATTATTTGATATTCATTAAAAAAGGGAGAAAATGTTTTAGTGATTAGGCTTTCATTGTAACCAAGTGTCTGTACATTCATCATAATTTGTTTGGCCACTTTGCAACATTGATATCTGTAGATTGCGTTTTTCTGTAGGGGTCAGACTTTGTGAGTACAGCTGGATATGATGCTCTCAAAAAGCGAATTAAAGAAGGAAAACAGACATGTCTAGCATTTGAACAATTTCTTCGATTACGGTAAAAACAAGTTTTTGGGTTGTTCTGGTGGCGTTCTTATTGATGGAGTCATTGTCCTTAGCCTTAAGGCACCTAAATCTGAGTTTTTAATAAAAGTCATTGGTATTAATATGAGTACTTTCACCTTACTAATAGTCTGGGTAAAATTTATCCTTACACAGTTGCATAAAATTCGGCTGTATCTGATCTGATATAATCTGAAAACTTGTGTAGCTCAACTATAAACATACACAAACCATTCATCGATAGTCACTTCCCATATATGTAGTATATACTGAAATCCAGATTTAAGATGAAACCCCAGAGGGCAGTTCATGGAGACATGGAAACATCATACAGGGAAATAATGGAAAGCCCTATGGAAGCCTATTCAAAGCTTTGGTGAAGGAAGACAAGGCTTGTTATCTTTCTGAAATTATTGCAAAGGTCGTTTAACTGACATGCACACATCACTGCTGTGACAGACGTTTAACAGCCATGCTAGCAATACTGGTAATCCAGTGCTACTAAAAGTAGGCCAGTCAAACAATCCTCCCATTGACGGACAGATACCAGATGGACCTTTTTTAAGATTGCCTCTATGAGAACCTAATTATCTTAAATTTCATAATTTTTTCCCCTGTCGCCTATAATATTAACTTCGTGATACCGGCTTATACGGTAGCTCCAGACAGCCACATTAGTTGGACCCATTAATGACTTTATCCATAGTTTGCATATGCATTCTATGTAATATCTTTTTTTGCTACAATTAGATTTCTTGGGCTGGTTTTAATAGCGGAAATTAGCGCTGTGAAATGAAATCGGATACCAGTGCATACCACAACAGAATTAACAATCTTTAATTCAGAAAAAAATAATTGAGTCAGAACCACTATAATTTTTAGAAGTCATTTCTAATTATGCCATGTGGCACAAATTCTTTTAGCAGTGTCCTGCAGCTTATGTTACAGTACAGTACGGAAAATATAGTAAACTCTTGGTGATCATCTGTGTAATATAAGCTGGTATAACCCTCAGACCGAGATAACCCGCAGGTGGGGTGCAGAGTTTGTAAAATCTGATATAGCCCTTGGAATATATGTGTGAATATACATTATTTTATAAACTATTAGACAAGGCTTAGGTAAGGCATAGTTAGGCCTATGTTCTAACTTATCAAAGTTAGAACATAGGCCTAACTTAGCAAAGTTAGAACATAGGCCTAACTTAGCAAAGTTAGAACATAGGCCTAACTTAGCAAAGTTAGAACATAGGTCTAACTTAGCAAGATATGTAGATGAACTGTTTTTTTGTGTGTCTAATTGCTTGGTGCAATTTTTTTGTGTTATGCGGACATAAATATTTTTGTTAAAACTGAAAGAACTCATTGCAAGACCAGTTACTATTTCTGCAGTCTATCCAACATGTTATATAATCAAATTGTGTGGCAGCAAATCACACTGTCAGGTGCATCACACTGTCAAGTGCATCACACTGTCAGATGCATCACACTGTCAGGTGCATCACATTGTCAGGTGCATCACACTATCAGATGCATCACACTGTCAGGTGCATCACACTGTCGGGTGCATCACACTGTCAGATGCATCACACTGTCAGGTGCATCACACTGTCGGGTGCATCACACTGTCAGATGCATCACACTGTCAGGCGCCACATTATTGAGGATTTATCCAGGATCGAAGCTTGTTTGCAGATTGGTTGCAGCCTCGTAGCAGAAGCAACATCGGAATTATACCATGGTTGTGAAAGGCATGTTGCAGCTCTTCTCATCTTAGTAGGAATGTGTCTAGTATGTCAAATAGGTCTATGGCAACTGTAAGACGAGCTTGGATGCTGTCTGAATCAGGAAAGACCACCGGGAGAGGTAATGATGTCAGATATTAAGGGTTGTTGAAACATCTAGAGCAGCATGTCATTTTTATTTGACCAAGTTTATGACATCCTGTAAATTTCAAACCAATTAACTGCTGATATGGTAAAGTGATACTTTCGGCCATTCTCGAAGATCTTCAGTTACTCAGCTAGCGGATATAAATTGCATTCTGTATCCTTCCCATCAAGAAATCATCATCAGCATCATAGTTAATGTTCAGATTTCTCCAACTTGTGCCCTAGATTACTAAGACGTGGGAATGGCTTTATTCACAGGCGCTCAATCTAATCTAATCTAATCTAATGACTTCTGTAGTGCCATCATCATACTGCAAAAGGCTTCAATCAGTGGTCTCTTCAAGCGAAACCATAGTCTGAAATCATAATCCACTAGAGAATCCTGGTCAAAATTTTCATTAGTCAGGGGAACCAGAAGTAAGGCTAACGTGGGTTGGCTAGTTGAAACAGATGAGTCTCAAGTCTAAATCTTAATGACATTAAAGAACTAACTGTTCTAACATAAAAGCTGGACAGGGAATTCCACAGCTTAACCCTTTGAACCCTGAGCTCCCCAGCCAATCGGCACATTTACCTGGGGCTACTGGAGAATTTTGTACCCAAAAATATTTTTTAATTTGTACTTTGAAAAGTTATAAAATCTTATAATTTGACCCCCAAACACGTCAAAAAACATAATTCGTGACCATGAATACAAAATAGTGATTTTATTTATGTATTGCTTATGCACAGTTTCTTGCAACATAACTTTCCTTGTGCTACAGTTCATTGCTGTACAGTTCAATGAATTAGGTTATTGCCAGAATTCAACTTTCAAATGATAATTCTCAAAACAGTTATTGCTACCAGTGCCAGTGCACAGGAAAACTTTGTAGGCTTTACCCCAGTACAAAGTTTTACAGCGTTTGGGTAAGTCCTTTTCCTTGGCCTCTGGATCACTCTTCGCTTGACCACCTTGTACTTCTTTGTGCAGACAACGCATCTGTTGTTTGAGGTTTCACCTTCTGTACATTCAGGTAAATGTACTGGAACATTGAATAATCTTACAAGTGTCATCTGTACCAGACTTTCAACGCGACATCGTAGCTTGCTTATAGTCGCCTGCCACAACAGACTTCTTATCTGATGCCAGCAGCATCTCACGAACATCCTCGGCCATAATGTTTGTTTAGTTCCTAATTTTTCCTGTTTCTCATTATAAGTATTGGTTTTCCTTCGTTTATATTCCATATTGATAGACTGTTTATTTACTTTTTTATCTTTCGGCTTTATAAACTGTGATAAACGATGCTAAAACACATTGAATTATTACTTTCACTTACAGGAAACGCAGTCACAAATGTATACAATTATCTATGTCGGAAAAATCCATGATTTCTATAGACAGTAGAAGCGTGCACTGTGTGAGCGCTAATTACATAAAGGCCGGCTTACCATCCCATCGGGAAATGATGATAGATGATTTTCGGGTATATACACCTAAGTGACAGGCCAGTTTTCCGGCCTATCAGGTTCAAAGGGTTAAGATCCATCACTGAGGATACTTAAGAGCACAACTGTGTCCTAGCCAGCACTGTTCTAGTGTCTCATGAGTCAATTGTTCATTCATCAAGTGCTTTATTTGTTGGTTTGAAGGATGAGCAAGAAGCATGAGGTGGCTGAGTTAACTTTAACAACCTGTGAACTATGACACAGATTTAAGCAGGATTCTTTGGTCAGTGGGCAGCCAGTGTAATGAATGCAACATGGGTATAATATGTTTATACGATCACCACTTACATCAGATCTGGGCAGTACCCTGTTCGTTATAACTCAGGCTGCGACAACCCTCATGCATCCATTATGTGTATCAGGGTTGATTATGGCAGTGCTGGCATGTTTCCCATTTCAGTCAATTACAGTTTGTGTTAAATTCTGTGGCTTGGTGGTACGCCTAGGTTTGGCCATATATTCGCTTCATGCTGGAGAAACTGCACTGGTTACTTATGCAAAAATGCATCTAGTTTGAGATCTTAGGGGTTATGTGCAACTATCTTGAATGTTAAGCTCCATCTTGTCTTAATCTCATCCATGCATGGCTGCAGATACTTTTACTCAGCTGTGCAAGGTAACTTGGTTGTCCCACTGACTCGAACTTTGCACAGTCCGGCATCACAGCTTTGCCCTGGTCGATCTGCCTTTCTGGAATAGGTTGCCTAGTAACCTGTGAAATGAACTTATGACCTTACTCTGCCTTTGTTCACAAGTGCTTCAAAACCGTTTTGTTTGATTGTGGTCTTGTGTTATTAGATCAGGAGCGTCTGTAAGGAGTTTCTTTTGAAGAGGTGCTGTACAAATTCGTGATTGTGATTACAATTTAAGCGTATTTCTTGTGACTCTGGCCAGGAAAGTTTGAACCAGTTTTGATTTCTGCAAATCTGTCTTAATGGTACCAATTGGAAGTGAATTACAGTAGTTAGGTTGGTTATTAGCCAGGGCTTATGCTAATAATAGAAGACAGTTTAAGGCGTGTGAAACCTGATTGTACATATATCCCATATGCAAAAGTGGGCTAAATGCATCAGACTCTGAATAGGTCAGAAAATGACATGATGGGTTCAGATTTTTGCCTGAGCTGGATGCACATTTAGTATGATTAACAGGCAATTTACCCAACTGAGCAGATGTAAGCCAGTCAGATTTGCAGAGTTGTTGTTTGGCTTGTGCCTAGGAGAAGGATTTCAATCTTAGAAGGATTCAGAGGAAGCTTATTCATGTCATGTCACAACGCCATTGTCGCTTCGCAACGGTTGACTACATGTACAACGCCATCTGTCGTGCGTAGCGTTCACCATCATCGTGCCCAACAGGCCAGTCCATGCCATGACATTGTCAATCCAACTTATTCTTGGTCTTCCACGTCTTCTATTTCCCTCGACGAGACCCAACATAACGCCAGCTTCAATAGTGTCCTGAGGGTGTCTCATTACATGACCGAAGTAACGCAGCTTGCGCGCTTTAATATGTCCCAACAGTTCGCTTTTTGTTCCAGCCAGTTGATAGACTCGTTCTGTGGTCAGCTTTTTTGTCCATGAAATCCGCAGCAAGCTTATTCAGAGGAAGCTTACTACAGGATCTTGTAACGTTTCCTACACCGTGATCCTGTTACTTTTGCATGAGACAGCTTAGACCTATTTGTCGGTCTCTTGCTCATGATGCTACCCAAGCTGTTGTCTGTCTCATTACATCCGACTATTTGCAATTCAATACCTATTTGTTGTTATGCTCATTACCTTTATAAATCGTTAGTCGTGCTGTGTACAGCTGTTCCCCTTGTTCTTTGGCTTTTTCCAAGATCTTATAAAGACTTAATGTCTTCAAAATGACATTGGTTATCTTTTCCAACTGGAGTCCAATTTAAAGTTGTGTCTTTGTAAATAAGTTGCTTCATGGTCTAGCGCCTAGCTACATTGCTAAATTGTGTGTCACACTCACAATTAATCCCACCAGGACTAACTTAGGGTGAGCTTCCTCTGGCCAGATGTTTGTCCAACTTAACACAAACAGACTTGTGGTTTCAATGGTTCTTCACACACTGATCCTCATGTATGAAATTCACTGCCACCGGCTTTGAGAGACCTGCTCTTTTTCTTATTTCATTTTGCAAACAATTGAAGATATATCTGTTTCCAACTGCTTACATGTATGCTTTTGGTGTGAATTCTTAAATCAGCATGATATGAATAACTGATGAGTCTGTTCTTGAAGTGGCGCTTTATAAATGCCAGATTACAATTACAATTACAATCTGATTAATAATAACAGTATTACTAGCCATGAAAGAGTGAACATCATCAAAAACATAAGCAAGCAGTTGAGAGTAGGATTAGACCTGGTACTATCAAATGGTAGTACTCCTAATATATAGTCATTGGCTTCAGTGGCAGCCCATCAGCGTCAGACAGTAACTCCCCGTTCATATAGATAATTCTGTTTATATGTGTTTGTGTATAATGTATATGTGTATGTATTTATATGTATGTGTGTATATCTGTATGTTAAAAATTTGTTATACATAGCATCAGATTCAAGCCTCTTAAAGGCGCTGATAGCAGGCAAAGTGTAAACCATTGTAGTGATCTTATTGTAAGGTAAAGCAAAACCAGACAGCCAATTGCACGGACAGCTATGTTCGACTACCATCTGGTTGTGGCCAGCCAACCGTTTGGACCAGAAACCAGTAAAAAAGTCATGTAATGTTTGAGAATTATTTCTGTATGGTCCTCTGCTGAGCAGAGAAACCTGAAGAATCATGTGACTGAAAATATACATCTACTCCGAAAATCTGACTGTGTTTCTCTTTGTATCAAAATAAGCACTGTATGCACTCTCTCTAAACCCATGTGATGGTGTTCATTCGCTGTTGCTGGTCCCTCCATCGGGAACTCTCTACCTTCTCATGTTCGCAACTTACTTACCAAAACTAACTTTTGCTCTAAACTGAAAGCTTGCCTCTCCCAATCTACTTATGATTCTAACTGTTCATGTTGCCTAGCTTCTGTGTGTACTTCAGAACTATGTAAGGAGGTCGTTAGCAAATTACAATTGTATGGTATTAAACTGTGCTGTATTTATTGCTGAAATGACTCAGTGACAGGTCACAGCTCACTGCTGTGTCAATACTCCAAATCAGGAAGTAGTTGTGGTCTAATTTCTGCTGTAAATGTCAATAGAACAGGAAGACTTAACAGAAAATGCAGCCATGTTAAATTATGAAAAATGGTAGTGATAAAACTGTCACTGCTCATACCATAGAAAAATACCTTCATGTGGCTGTTTGACAGAGCACAAGCCTTTTACAAGTGGAGTGTTTAGGTTCAAATGTTGCCTAAGATGGTGATAATTATGTAACGGCTGAAAAGACAGAATTTTTCTGCTGATGAAGGGTCTTTCTTTTGCTTCATGCAGCACTTGAGATGTTGACCCCTGGATAGCAAAAGTCATCCACAGCCTGACATTAACCTGGATGACTTAGCCATATCAGTGTGGTGTATAAGTGCTTGGTATTTAACTATCAGTGTAATTTTGAAGCTAATTAAACCGAGCACTCAACTACGAACTGAGTAAATGATTTTAAGACCACAGTTGTTTGCTCTGATTTACAAAGTTTTGTGATAGATGTAGTCTTTTGAACCGTGCAATTCAATGAGCATGTAGTATCATAACTGTAACTTTGAAATACTGTTGTATACAGTGAGAAGCATTAGTCAAAACCGGCTATTAGCCGTGTAGACTAGAGCAGTGTTCTCTTTGGACCACCTGTGGTCCGTGAAGCATGAGCCTGGTGGTCTGCGGTGGTGAGTTACTGAACATTTGCAGTGTGTTTTCTTGTATACAACATGACGCTGTTGTAAACAGCATTCCAGCCTGTTTTTCCTAAGACGATATCTGTTCTGTGGTTTTGGTTATGCCACTGTAAATGTCTTAGCAAAACGTTTTCTACCTTGACAGTCATAATTGTTTTTTTCTGATAAAGATTGTTGGGTCATAGGTCGTAGGTGATCTGGTAGATACCAGTGGACAGAGACCGCTATTGCTCAACACAGCAAGATCAAAGTACCCAACTATGTAGCACAGTTATCCCTGCAAGAATGGCAGGGTAATCTAGGCGCCTGTGAATAAGCTGGTTCCCGTGACTTGGCTTTTTTTGGTGCTGTAGAAATTTCGAGCATATGATTAGGCAGTAGTACTGTGATGTAGCGTTTTATTCAACGGAACAGCAACTGTTTCACATACACTAGCCTTATGGTGTAATTGTCTCGTTGGCTCTGCTCCATCATACCTTAGGGACTTCTGCATTTCGCTGTCCTTGGTTCCAGGCCATAGCACTCTCCGGTCGGCCTCCCGTGGACTCCTGACTGTCCCTCGTATGCGCACTGCTACAGCTCAGTCTAGAAGCTTTGCCTATGTTGGACCTAATAGCTGGAATCGCCTTTCCTGAGAGCTGCGGCTTGAGTTCCTCAGTTTGTCCCTTCCGCAGTTTTGCAAGCGCCTGAAGTCTGTATTATTTGACAGTGGTCTCACTGTTTCGGGTCGGGAGCGTCTCTGATGAGTCTATTCTTGAAGTGGTGCTTTATAAATATCAGATTACAATTACAATTACTAGCTTGTTAACTTTTCCGTTGTAAGCAGTAAGTGGTCTTAGACATTTTAAATAAGGTGCATTTAGATGAGACTGTTGGTGTTTTTTCTTGTTTGTTTTGGTGTTGGAATGCCGGCGTCCACAAAGGGAGAGGAGGACAGGACCCCTTCAAAGGGAGGACCCCTCATCAGGGGTCCAGAAGAGGTCACTGTTTGCAGATGTTCTTTTATGGACGACCCCCTAGCTTTTGAGAGGTGTTTAAAAGGTGCTGTGCAGTTGTCAAGCAGAGATATCCAGTGATGAGGAAAGGTCTAAATTTACTTTGAGTGTGTTTATTTTATGACAGTGACTTACCAAGAAGAGATGGATCTGGTAGCAGGCAAGAGAGACAGAGAGAGAGGGAGACAGAGACAGATAGAAAATGTGGCAAAAGAAAGGGAGGGAGACAGACAGACTGATGCATACAGACAGACAGACAGAGTCAAGGATGTTTGCCCATAATGAATGTTAGGCCTAATGATACTGGTTTCAGTTCTTGGTTCTTTATCTCATACATGTTTGAAACTGATACAACTTAAAATGTACTGTTGAAACTTAATTATCTGATGAATTTCATCCGGAAACTCAGTACTGTTTGCATATTCTATGCTAACTTGTCATTTCAGCATTTTCTGGTGCTGTTAATGATTTTGTAATTTTATTCCTAAAAGAACATCTACATTTCCTCCCAGTTTTAGAATCCAACTCATGGTTCTGACCTGTATGACCTCAACCTAAGCCTGCCAGAAAAGAGGAAACGACATTATTATTATCATTTTTTTACCCAGAGTAACTGTGATTCCTCATCATTACAAAAAAATGGGGACAGAATTGTTCTGCATTGTCTAATTTCTTTGCTATTATGTTATTTGACAAACTTTGGGCTGCATACGACCTTCAGACGAGCCCAGAATAGAAATGGCTGGCAACATATTGTGGAAAAGCTCCAGATAGGGGCATACCACTGATGATGACGACAGAAGGCACTGCATACGACAGAAGGCACTGCATAAGAGTTTGCATTGAAGTGCTGGATGGCTGTAGTTAAGCCTTAATAATAATGATAATAATAATAACAGCAACAACAACAATAATAATGATGATAATTATAACAATTATAGCAAGGTTATATTGGTTTGTTTCATTTCAGGGCAAAAGCTGAAGAAGATTATGGGAAAAGCCTGCAGAAGGCCTGCAAAACTGTGCCTGAAACTCAAGAATCTGGGTAAAGCAGCATCACCAAATGTTTCAACTGATCTAAAAAGCAAATGGATTGAACCTAATTTAGAAAGGTTTTCTGTCCATCCATATGTTTTATGTGTATATAGATATGTGTTTTACTTTCTGTTATGTGCTTTTTGCATCTCGGTGTTAATGTTAGTTTTTTTATCACCTGCAGCCTTGTAATTCACACTGTAAACAGCATTATGAACACAACATACCAAACGCTTTTGACCTTCATGAGCTGTCGCAAATCCAAGTCCTCTTCACAAATATTTCTAATCTTTTTGTACATTCCTCATAAATGTGCAATTTCCAGAATAAATTTTGAGGTTGTTACACAGTGCTTTTCGTAGTTTCCAAAGGTTGCTTCCAGCTCGCCATACACACGTTTTTAGGATGAAAGTCTGAAAGTTAGAGATTATAATTAGAGATGTGTTTCTCTCCTTAGCCACCTCTGATGAACTTGTTATGAGTTTATCGAAATGCAGAACCATTAATATGTAAATCTCTTCTGTTGTCTTGACCTACAACTAGGTTTAATTTTATAAATTTTCAAGCAACACAGAGAGAGAATATTACTTAAATAAATTAACCAGTTACTGCCTCATGCTGTCATTCTTTCAATTGTGGCCGATCCTCCATGTTTTTCAACATCTCTCATGCACTGTTCATACCACAGAGCAACATAGTCTCTTAATCTGTCCATCCGTAAATCTGTCTGTCAGTCTGTATACCTATCTTCAACATGAGCAGGCATGTCATCCTGCTTCTAGCCATTCTTAGCAAGTTTTATAATAGTGGTTTGATCACTGCCATGACCTGCATTTCAGGATTCCATGTAGAACAAACGACCAAATGTACACAACACATGTACATACACATATGATCCCACACTTGTAGATGTCCATATCTCTTCCTCAGATCAGATCCCATATATGTATACCCTCATGCACACACCACACACACACACACACACACAGCCAGTATACAAATATACTGATAACATATCAGTATATACATAATGTATTTTTTATTTATTTAATGGTACATAGATGGTGCTAATTTTTATCACTTACTGGTAATGCAACAGGTTATTAATGAAGACATATTAAGGAAGCTATAAACTTGGCTAATGACAGTGGCAGATAAGATAAAACTTCCGCAGAAGACTGAGAAGGATTTCATGCAAATTTTGGGATGACATCATAACAGATGAAGGCTGTTCAGGGAAAGACGGAGTAAGAATAAACGGAAACTATCATCATGATATTGAATCTGGATTGTGTGACAGAAGAGGCAACAAAGTGATAGACTGGATGTGTGCAAAGGAAAGGAAGATCAAAAGGTCATGATAACTCTGGGAAAAGGTCATCACAGGTGGAGGATTTTGCAAAACAGCTAGCTAAAGAAAGAAAGAGCAGGATGTGTGTGTGCATGTGCATATATGTATGTTTATGCCGAAGAAGCATATGTATATCAAATATACTTTCAATAACAAATGACAGAAAAGAATTGCTAGCATTTGGAACTGTTGGTGATGGTTGGGTGGTGGTGATGGTTGGGTGGTGGTGGTGGTTGGGTGGTGGTGGTGGTGGTTGGGTGGTGGTGGTGGTTGGGTGGTGATGATCTTGATGCTACCTAGGTCTGTCAGATAGGCTCTTTGTTGCAATGCCCTGTGAGAAATTATCAAAAGGATCTTATTAAATATCCATGCCCGCATGAATAAGTACTCAGTAGTAGTAATTGTGAAAAAGTAGTAATGCATTGCTTATGTGTAAATCAAATTAAACATTTGAGGCCTCTTGGAGCTCATCATGTGACATTTTTTTATTGTGATTGGTTGTAGGACGCTACGGGTAGCATGGGAGACGCTTAGAGAGCAGAGTGAGCACATTGCTCAGATTCACCTGGAGGCCAGTGGACAACTGAATGATGCTGCATCCAGGTTGAATGACTTCATCAAGCGCCAGAAAGCGGAACGAATCCCGGTGAGCAGCAGTTCTGTTGAAGCATCCCAAATCCCACAAATGAGACGTAGGGGAAGCACTCATTCCCTTTTCTTTAGGCCATTGAACCGGCAGTGGACGAATCCCAAGGTCTGGACATGGTCCAGTGCGTTGCAGGATTTGCTGTTTACTTCCCAGGATATGCTGGTACCAAATTATACTGCTTGGTGACAGAGGCATGGTGTGTGCAAACAACTTGCCTAAAGTCATTACACGGAGTTGAACCTGCAACTGCATGATCATTGACCACACGCGTTAACTATAGACCGTTGTGCCCCACACACGTCTTTTGATGTTGACAAATATTCAGTTTACATGTCACTGATATTGTCAGGGTGTTAGTTTGATCACTGTGCAACTGTCACTGTATAAATTTTATTAAAAACTACAGCAGTGTTAGGAAGTATGATTTGTTGGGATTTGTATACCGTCAGGCTTAAAGCTGTTTTTCAGTTGTCCACTGCAAATAGCAGAACCAGGTTTTTTGGAATTTGTTTGCATGTGTCTACTGGGTATTCAAAATTGTGCTCTTTTGAATTGTTCTAGCGAGATAGCGTCGTGTGTCAGAGTGCCAAGGAAAAGGCATCACTCTACCGCAAAACACTTGAGGTCTGTTTCAATCACTCATTTTGAATGGAATGCAAAAGATGGTGGTGATGGAATTATGAGCTGTGCATTTGTGTCACTTGTGGCAGCAGAAGCAAATAATTGTAAAGTACCCTTGAAATAGCTTACGCTTACTACCCACAGTGCAATAGTAACTGTCATTATTACATTACTTTACATTTTGTAACACCTCTAACAGCATGAGCAAAAGAGGTGGAGAAGCTTCTGGAGAGAACAGAAATGAGACTGCTGTAATGGATACTTGGAATCTCACGGAAAGACAAGAAAAGGAATGAGTATATCAGACAGATACTGGGAGTGGCATGTATATCTGACAAGGTACGAGAAGCCAGGTTGAGAAGTTATGGTCATGTGACGAGGAGAGAGGAGGAAAGCTGCATTAAAAGAATTATGGAGCAGAGGTTTACAGATGCCACAGTTGGGGATGACAAAATAAGAGATGGGGAGACATGATTCAACAAGTCCTAAAGCTCCTCAGAATGAAGGAGGAAGATACTGGAGATAGAAACAAATGGAAAAGAAGGATCCATGTGGCTGAACCCTCCCCGAGGAGGGATTAATTCCAGCAAGGTGAGAATAAGAGTGTGAGCTTACCTGATGGCATAACCATTTCCAACAATCTGAAGCAAATACGAATAAACGGACAGAGGGTTCTCACTTATGAACAAACAGGTAAAGTGATCAGTGTTGCTGTTTCCAAACCCAAAGCTACATATTTATTTGCCTACAACTGGAAAGTCATGGATTCAGTCCCGCATCAGTGACCCGATGAACCTAGAGAAGGCAATGGGTTCTTGTGATTGACTTATAATATTGTTGTTCCAACTCCAGTGGATTTAGGACTTAGAGTGCAGCTCCGCACCAGGCGAATTACAAAGAGACTTCAGACTTTCCTGAACTCAAATATTGTTCTGAGTGAGTGTTAGTAGATCTCTTAGTTGTTGGCCCTTTTGGATTTACATAACTGACAATATAATATTGGTGCAGTTTAATGAAGTGTGCTAAGGGCACATCGGCATTGTGTGACCACTACATCATCCGCATCTAACGTGCGGCTGATGTAGATGTCACTCATTAAGATACCAAGAAGCATTTGAGAAATAAAGTCGTTATTCGACCTGCATAGAATTAAGGCAATCATTTGTGGCTCTGCTCTCTTTAAAGTTAAGCTTTCACAACCCTGATATATTGGTCATGTCCTTGTGTTCTGTGTTCATTTCTTAATCTTGGTTCATAAACCTGGAGCTTAGGATTGACGAAGAATATCTGTGCATTGCAGAAGTTAGTCATAAGTATTGAGGATAAGTCTATACCTGCACAAGAAAATCTTTGTTATTAAGTTAAGAACCACTACTAGCAAGGCATTTAAACTTGCCTACAACCCAGTCTAAAGAGCCAAGCAGAAGTACTAGCTTGTTGATGGGCTTATATTATTCAATTAATTTAGTTTATTCCATTAATTTTCAGTGCAGTCAACTAGTTGTCAACATGTTAGTTGATCGGCTGAATTAGCGTTTTGTGTGTTTTTGTCAGCTGAAACGATCATATGAAACAAAGTCGAACGAAGCTGAGACTGCAGACATTGCATTCAAGAAAGCCAAGCAGAACGAAAATTCATTGCCCACAAAAGAGTGGGACAAGGTGGGAACTGATTATAATTTAGGGCTGCTTTTCAAAATTCTAACTCTACCTGTTAGTTCGAACAGGACCAAGGCTAACTCTAAGAGCTGATTGGTCAGATCTGTCACTTGGCTGACGCTGACTGACTTCGTTGTTTTGAACTTTGATTTGATTTATTGGACCCCTTTAGTGTTAATCATGTGTTAACCACCGGTACCAGTTTTTGTCTGGTGTGGTGTCTTGTGGTTTGAGGTTCAAGGCTATCTTTTCTGTCTGTCCTCTGCATTACTGGGTCTATGTTGACTCAGCACAGCACAGGATTGCATCGGTTACTTTTGCGGAGATCTGGATGTTCAGATGCGTTGGTTCTGGTGAAGATTTAACATGGGATGAAGTTGGATCTGATGATAGGTTGCTGAATATGTTCTGTGGCCAGTGGACCTAATGCTTGTATGATGATGTTGAATTGAACACTGAGAACTGGAATTGTGAGAAAATTGACTACTGGTAATACTATTATGGGTTGGATTTGTAGCAACACATCGCTAGATAACTTTGGAGTTAATAATGCATTAAACATGTTAAATAAATTCTATCAGTTCCTTTTCTGCTGGCGACTTCCCTTCACATTGTCTTGTTGCAATATTTGATCTGACTATAGCTTTTCATGTTATGCAGATCGCAGCAAAACAATCCAAATCACAGCAAGATGCACAGAAAGCTGGTTAGTGTATCATCTCTGGCTTTATTTCCCTGTTTCTTCTTCGTTTGTTTCTCATCTCAGGTGCCTTATTTCTTCTTCTGCCTCTCGTTTGCTGTCTGATGCATGTTCCCTGTTTAGTCCAGATTTCTGTTGCTTACGATATTTAGACTGAGAGAAATTCTTCTAACTTTTTGGAGTTTTACAGATTTAATGGTACTTATTCAATACACTAAAGACATATTTATTACATCAGTATTTCTGCTGTATCTTTTTGCTGCCAGATGTTGACTAGTTTTAGATGTTCCAGATGCATGTTCTTCTCTCTAGATTAATTTTCTATTGGCCTTTGATGACGAACACCCCTTTGGGTAAAAATGTTTCAGTTTGTTTAAACAGTTTTTGATTCTTTGATTTTTGTTGAGAAACACTTGTGCTAGTTAGAATCTTTGCATATATTTCTCATACCTGCACTTAATTATGTCACTGGTTTATTTCAGTACTAAGCTTTCTTGGCTTCTTGAAACACATCTTTTTACAACTGTTAGATGGTCATGTTGGCATGCCTTTGTGAGGCTCTTGAAATGTGGTATATAAGTGCCTTGGATACATGGAGACATAGTAATTATCTGGTGGGAATTTGCAGACACCTCTTACCATGATTCAGTCTCAAAGCTGGACCAGCTTCGAATCCAGTGGGAGAAAGACATGACTCAGTTCTGTGTGGTATGTATCTCTAGCCGAAAATTGCTCATCATAAATCATTAAGTTAAGAAAGAGCTGTGTCAGCTGGGAGAAACGTGTTGCAGGGCAGTCCATGGCATGAAATCAGCATTGCAGTGGCTTTGTGTGTTGAAAAGAGAGGAACTGTGCCGATGTGCGAATTGCTGTCCAAAGAACTAATGAGTCAGATATCAACTGTCTATTTGGATTTTGATTGAGTCATGGACTTTGTTATGACGAATGGCCCCTTTTGAAGGTCTCATCCTACGGATGTCCCTTATGTCTCTGCCTATGAACATTACTGGAAGGATAAGGGGTATCACTGTGTCTTTTAAGGGGGTGTGTGTCAAGGGTACATGGGTGACCATTCGTTGATGCCTTGGACATTGTGATAATGTCACTATAGAAGTGTTACTCTGCCAGCAACGTTTAGATTGTCAGAGGTGACATAGTTATTTGCTACAACTAGCTGGCTATAAACTAAGGCAGCCATGACAGTTCTGCCTCAAATGTTCACAGACGCTTGTTAGACTGAAGTGGCCTAAATATACGTAATTATAATTAAATTTACAACAGGAAGTAAACTAAATAGACACAACTTTGTCAGCTAAAATAATTTTCTGAAGTCTGCAACAGAGTTCTGTAAATGCTTGTTTTTAGTTATGTGAGACTCTGGAAGAATCTAGGATCAAGATGGTGCAGAATGAGATGTGGATTTGTTGCAACATCCTTTCTTCCAACTGTGTGGAAGAGGATCAGGTGTGTTCCTTCATATTACAGGTTATAATAACATCCATGAAAGGTGACAAATTCTGTCGGCAATGCATTATTAAGCCAAGTAGTTTTTGCAGAGGCTGTCGATGCTTTCGAAATTTGTATTTCAGAAGAGACACTGTTTGTCAAGTCTTTCTGAATAGATCTAGAATCATTTTCAACAGTGTTTGCAGATTGATAGATATTCAATCTGAGAACAATTTCATGGTTCTAAGCAGCAGTTTGCAAATCTGTCTCCCCAGTTCTTCTGGTGAATGTGCATCTCATCTCCAACTTGTGCGATGCTATCGACATCATCCATTAGGAAACATTCCTCAGATAACTAGAAGAGCCGCCAGTGGCAAGCAATCACACGCATGCAAAGCCGTACCAACAGATTCCCAACTAGAGTTGAAAGATGACGGCCATTGCATGCTTGCTGCACATACTACAAGCCATTGCATAGTTGTGACTTGTGTAATGTTTCCTCTCAGTTAGCAATACAGCAGTCTTAGTCATTATGCTTGGTATCGTGACTTGCATGATTGCAGAGTTTGGTGAATCATGGACAATACTTCAGTCACTGTTAATTGAAAAATCATGTGTGCCAGTTAGAACTGTGTGGAGAGACTAAACTTTGCAAGGCAGTATTATGTGCGTGTGTTGATCTGTGTTGATTTCATTTCTTTTTACAGTGTTGTGAACAGGTTCGTAATGTTCTGGAGAAAGTCAGCGTAGAATCTGATATCCAGTTATTCATTAACAAGGCCAGGACTGGCAGCGAAAAGCCAGGTTATTTTACACCTCTTGCTCTTACTTTTCCTGCCTACAAATGCCTGGTGCACACAGTCGATTTCAGCTTAATAGGAGTTTTTCCACATTAATTTGTTTGTTATTGAAGAAGGTGCATCTGTGTAGCAATACGCTGGAAAAAATGTTATGGACACTCACTTCCTTTTCATAGAGGCCGAGCCAGGAAGAAAAAGCCCACGGAGTCCTGGAGATGATGTTGGCATATTGCATTTGTCTGTTTACTTCTGAGCTCTGCCCAACTGGTACCAAATTTCACCAACAGGTGGCATGAAAGAGAAACTGCTGATAAACGAAACCTTAACCCTATTGGTCACCTTATTTTCTGGATTGTTTTCTTAAGAAGTTCCTCAAGTCTGAGTTGAATGTAAATGAATTGGTTTTTGATTTAAAAGAGTTAATTAAACCCATTACTTATGCTTAAGTGAGCACATGCATAAGTAAGTATAAGTTAGGTGGTTAACCACTGGACTGGCATAACTCATTTCTGAATGGGCAGATATCGATGGTGGCCATGGCTCTGATAACTTGGCTTGGACACCAGTTCCATTTGGTGGCCCCCAGGGATCACAGTTTGTGGGCCGCTTCTCTACATATTCAGCACAGCTTGTCTGACCCTGTCCTTCACTGCCCGTGGATAATGCGTGCATATGTACATCTTATGCGTGTGATTTTTTCAGCACCTGTGAAATTTGAACAGTACCAACCTGCAAACTCAGGAACAAATTTCCACTCAGAAGGTGGAAACAGATTAAGTAACCCTCAGCCAGGTGGAATCCTTCCAGGGGATTGTCATCGGCCACAACTTCCTCAGCCTCCAGGCCAAAGTCACTTTCATTTCCCCAACCGTGAGTTACAGTCTTTTTTAACCATCCTCATTTACAGCATACTGCTAGATCATTAAAAAAATAGAATCATTGTTTCTAGCCACTGACACAGTCTGAGATCTATTCTTAATCAAGATTCATTTGCCAGTAATAAATAAATACAGTGCAAATCACTTAAGATAAAAACGGATAGGACAAAATATTGCTCAGTACGAAATGAAAACTTGGTCCGTTCCGATGTCAATTCATTTTCACGTTAAATTATTCTCTTAAGACAAATCTGATAAGGCGAAAAGATCGGTTATTATGAAAATGATTTCAGTCCGATGAATGTAATTCCATGTAAAGTCCGTCTGATAAGACGAAATGCTAACTGGTATGCAACAGCTGCTGCTTGCAGTAAGGTTTCGGCTTTACACTTCTGTATACGCCTATGATAGTTTTACAGCGTTGGTCTTTGATGAATGTCATCACTTGAGGAATGAGATAGCGTACATGTTTATACTGTAATTGGGTGACTGATGGTAAGAAACTCACTGACCACAGCTTCAGGCCTGTGCATGAGACCATAGATATCATAATTATAGTAAATGTGCATGGTTTTATATAGTGA
Organism: Norana najaformis; assembly: GCA_964023275.1. Classification (NCBI taxonomy): domain Eukaryota; kingdom Metazoa; phylum Annelida; class Clitellata; order Crassiclitellata; family Hormogastridae; genus Norana; species Norana najaformis. Next base: position 19,595,646 of record OZ029923.1, read on the forward strand.
CCATATGGCCTTGACCTTGCTCATTTTTCAATGAATTGATCGGGTAGATCTTTCACCACCGCTGCCAGTTTGAATGGGCGACATGCCATTTAAGTTGCCCATTCACGTACCATGCTAGCCCGAGATTCAAATCTCTGAAATAAGCCACGATCAGGTTGCGAACCAGTGATCCTCATGCACAGAGGCTCTTTAGAATATGTGTTTACCGATGTAGCTAACTAGCCAGCTAAGTGCCATAATGATGCCTTTGTACCGGAAGTAGACTTTTATAGCTGTTTGCACTAATATGGCCATTTCATTAGTGGCTAAATTGGGGCTCATATCATGTGGCAATGAAATGAAAGCAACATGTTACATTTCCTCCCTCCACTCCTCACTGGCCCCGATGATATTAAAATGACAAGTTCATTGCACGCTTAGCTGGAGAAAGTATCTTTGGACTGGCAGTCCATTCTTAATTTTCTTTTTACAGGCAACTTAAGAACTGTTGCTGAAACATATTAGGCAAGTACCTACGGCTGAAGTCAGCCGCTGGGTGCTGGTGAGATTTTGCCGAGGTACATGCTGAATTGACAAATGTCCAACATTTTGTGACTCATTTTATAGTAATTATATTATTAAAATGAATGATAAACACTACTGGCCCTTCCGCAATGATGTCAGAAATATCCTGACAGCATTTTTAAGCAAGATGAAATAATGTTTAGAAGCAACGTGATCGGATGCAGTGCACTTTTCCGTGTGTTTACTGAATAGAATTTGTAGGTATGTTCAGTTCTTACTGAATTTTGACAGAGTTTTTTTAACTCACCAGGTTTTGAACCTACACTTAGCGATTAAAGTGGCATTACCATTGGGCTAATGTTTTATTGTGATTCATCGTTTTTATGATAATTTTAGAAACTTGAAAAGTTCCTCGAGTTGCATCACTGTGATTGATTTTTTGTCATTTGATTTTAGGAGGAGGTCATAATCGCTGACAACTTGGTCTCCACTGCTACAATTATCGCAAGCGTTTATGAATGGCTCCTCGTAAGGTGGCACCTCAGGCCTATTCACGGCGAAGTGATCACTGTATCTGGTCTAAAATGGCTTCCACTTCATCATTGTCATCATCGTTGTTGTCCTTATCATGATCATCACCGTTATCATTGTTATTATCAGAGTCTTGGGTCTTCTAAATCACTAACACCATGAAGATGTTAGTCAATCAGTGGTGGGATTACGGGGGAGTGCAAAGGCATATTGCTGTCTATAAATTCGATGGACTGAATTACCAAATAACAGAGTACTGTCACTTTGACCCCATCCTTCAAAGCCTCGAGACACTCCATATTTGGCAAATTTCTCAGTAGTTGGATGGAGTTGGTACTGATTGAAGTTTCGATTCAAATGTCGGTTGTGAATCGAGTTTGTATGTAATGTGTGTGACTTAGCATCCAAAGGAGATGGAACACCGAACAGAACAGACAGTCAGGATTGGATTAATATTTGAAGGAGACTACAGTGCAGATCAGTTGGGCAAAGCATTGTCTCAAAACTCAGAAGAAGGACCCCTGAGTTTATGTAGTCTGTCAGTAAAAGATCAACGTTTTTCTGTGCTTTAATTGAAAGCTTTATTCACCCTTGGCCTGTTTACCCACAGACTTTCTTAATTTGATAACATCGTAGTCTTTATTTGTGTAAAAATGTTTGGAAATTGTTGCAATGACCCAATCGCATTTCTGTAAATTTCTAAGGATTTAAATTTTTTTTAACTTCCTGTCTTTTCTGGTGACCTTGGTCTACTGGAAGGTCTAATGGCTGCTGTCTGTCTAGATGACTCCTTTAGTTTTATTTCTCAACAAATCCATTTTGGTGCAAGAGAAAAATTCTGCTTTCATCCCTTTAGAATTTTATTCTGAAACAGTACTGTAGATTTACAAGATTTTTTATAGGCCAAACTTTATTCATCCTTTCTTCAAAATCTTCCAGCATAAAATCCTTAGTTTTAGCTACTGTTGCATCATCTATTTATATGAATATATAAATTCTCCATTTATCTGCTCTGTATGTAATCTTGGGTCATTAGCACCTCTTTTGAAATCATTACAGACAAGCATATAATTAAATTTCTTATTCTATTTACATGTATTATCCCTTTCTTTGAGACCATACATATTCTTCTTATGTTTGCACCCAACTTCATCTGCCTTCATCTTGTCCTTCTGGTAATTTCATGTGGATTTCATGTCACGTCTCCTTTCAGATGTGCTGTTTGAGTATCTAATTTTTCACATTCATTTCTGTATCTCTTGCTATAGCCAGTATAAAGGTAATTTCTGTAATTCTGTGATAGCATTGAGCAGCTAAACGTGCCTTATTTCTCACATTTCCAATTTTTTATCTGTCTTTACTTTTTACGCCAATTTGCCTCGTATCGCTGTTTCATTTTCAGGCAGTTCTGTCAGGTTCCCTGTTTCATTCTGTTTCAAAGATTTCATTTCTTGCTTACTTGCTATGGACCACTGTTCTGCTTGTTCATAAGGCATCACCTCCTTTAAAGACAGGTTCTTGTTCTTCTGACTTCAGTGAATATTTCAGGAGGTTTTCATTTGCTAGTTCATTCAGAATGGCTGAAGTTCCTTTCTCTTTTCAGAAATTCTTGATTTTTATTAACTATATTTGCTTCCAGATGTTCCTGAGGTTGATTGACATTAATTATGTCTTCTTTGTCTGAATTTCAGAACTGTTCTTCATCTGCATCAGTACTGCACTGTAGGCTACTGCTTTAGTTGTGTGTAGATCACCTTCTCCGAATGTTTCTCACATTTCCAATTTTTTTATCTGTCTTTACTTTTTACCCCAAAATTTTGTAGGTAGTCGTGGATCTTTCAACATACTTCTCGTCAGTTTCATTAAATTATGATTTTCCTTCTGCACATCCAATTCTGTTGAGTTGTGTATGGGAAACTTAGCTCTGTTTGAATTCGTTCATTCCTTAATAAGGTCTGTAAATTCCACTAGTGTACTACCCTCTTTGATCTGATCTTAGGAGTTTTTATGGAAGTAGCTTTGCTCCCATTTGGACAGCAGGAGAAATGCTCTCAGGACCATTTGAGAAGGCATGTTGGATTAAGAGTGTTTTGCCAAAGTATCTCAAAAATTACCCAAAAAGTTGAGGATTTACTCGGAACAGAAGTTCTCAACCAGTTCATGTTTACCATGCATGAATCATTAGTCCAAAAGGCATCGCAATCAGCAGCTCAAGTCTAATACACACACCTGGCTTTAGCTCCAGTCTAATGCATACAATGGTAATACTCTGTCCACGTGTGAACGAAGCTGAATTCAGAGAACATTTTAGTGAAGTGTTTGAGACTTTTCCTAAGTGCATAGACTTCAGTTTGTTTAGACTTCTGCTGCTTACGTGGCACCAATTCTTGATCAGTCATCAGTGCGGATGTATTCTGGAGTAAAATGTGGACGCTTGGGCTGATCTGCTTTTATTATGCTTTTTTGTGTCTCTTGTTTGAGCTGATCAACAGTTTTACCAATTTAATTTAATAACTGTAGAGTTGTGTTAATTTTTTAAAGGATAGACTTTGGAAAATTCAGTGGTTGTATGTTGTATTATTGAGGAATTTAATTTTATAATTAGCTTAGAATGTGTTTTATATTTATTCAAGAATCTTAGCTTTTTATAAATATTCTTAACCAGAAAAATGAGAATGCATATGTTGTTGGGTGTTTGTTGGCAGGATATTTCTGCCAGTGACCAATCGTGTCTTTGACGATCTTTTCATATTAGATTTCTGTGGGTTGTTAACTTTATGTGGTATGAACTGTATGTATTTATCTGGACATTAATATAGCTCCTTTTTAAAAGCCTTTTAACAGCACTACTTGTAATTATATACTTGTGCTTTGAAGTGTGTAAGGTAAGTCAGTCCTTTTTGTTGCGCTCTTCGAGCAAGTGTGGCTCTGGGTTGAAGAACCATTCACGAGTTCAACCACAGTTGTTTGACAGTCATTGCTATTAGAGGTTCAGACAGAAGGCACATGCATGTTTGCACTCTCTTTAGAAACTTCTCAGAAGCATGGTCTCGAGTTTTGAAGATAATTCTGTCGTAGCATAAACACAGCTCGAGAGTTTAGTTTTGGAAAGAGATTTGCATTGCTTCAATCTGTAGAAGGCAAAACTTTTGACAGGAAACATTTTTTATTTGACCAGTTTTAAAAAGAATTTGACCCTATGTTCAGTGACTGTATTGTTCAGTGACTATGATGTCCAGAGATCAAACTGAACTAGAATTTTCTTGTTGGATCTTGTAACTCAGTTATTCTGGTTGTTGAATTGTTTATGATCTTAGCTCTATTCCTGTACTGACAAACAGATCCTACAACACCCAAGAAGTAATTTCTAACAACACGACAACATTTTTACATTTGATGACAGTTCAGGTTTGTTGAGCTGCGAAAAGACTGCATATGTCGGTGCAGCAGAAATTTTGCTTCAATACAATGTTGTGAACATTTGCCACTGGCAATGTGCTTGACTTGTCATTAACATTCCAGTGTGATACCATGACAACTTTAGCTTTACTGATTTGCATAATTTGTGATGGAAAGCAAGTTGAAGGTGCTCAAGAGAATATGTTTTTTCTAGGATTTTGAACATTTGTTTTACCAAAGTGTCTGCTGATGCAGTTGTGATCAAGTTGGAATAATTCATTGCCTGCAGTCTTAATTTGTTGGTGGCTAATATAGCGATTTTCTGATTGGTTTGGAGTTGCTGGAGGCTGTAACATTTTCTTATTTTCCTGTGATTTTTCATCTTTTCTGTCTATAGGTGTTATTTTGATGTAAAAATTGATGTATATGATGTATACAGAATAACTTTGTTACATCAAAATAACTTTTACGTGTAGATACTGCAACATGAAAATACTGCTCACAGGCTCAGTTTAGTTGATTTTTATTTATGTGATTACATAGCTAAGATATTTGACTGTGCTTGAGAAAACCCTTGCAAAGTGGGAAAAGTAAATTTGCAAGAGATGCACTCGGAATGCAAGTAGGCATAAAATGGGTGAAAATGAGTTCTTTAGTTCTTTGCATATTTATATTTCTTGTTGTGTTAGCTGTTGTCGTGTAAAGTTTTGCTGCATAAGTAGTTTTATTTCAGTTTGATTGTGATGCATTGCAGCTAAAAATTAATTAAACGTGTCCCTTGGTGCCCTGATTTGAAACCGTTTACATCGATTATATGCAAACGAACAAGGCAGGTAATAGTTTTCGTAACCAATTTTTTATGGAGATTTCTGTGATAACTGCCACAGCGATGTATGAACACGCATCAGTTTGCTCTCCTCATAAACATTAACAACCCCTAGTCATAGCAATATAGGTCAAATCATAGTTATGGTGAAGTTTACCTCAAAGCAGTCGCAAAGATGCCTAGATCCTTTAAAACTGTGACTTTCTTACTGTTTGTGATAGAATATTACAGTTTTCACCTAATTATTTGGCAATTCCAGTCCAGTCCAGTGCAGTATCAAACTCCGTTTTGATATTTTCTGACTTTATTATAAAGGTTTTCTCATGCACGGTCATGTATGTGGGGGTGTAGAAGAGAACTGGATTCTCCAGTAAATTATTGCTGGGAATACTGGGTTCCTACAAAGATTCTCTTTCATATAATGGCATTATCGGCTGTGTACGGTACTTAGCAGATATGTAGCTATCAGATTTCAGTTTCACGTTACAATTTATCCAGAAGTGGAATATGTATGTATTACTAGACAGATGAATGTGTGAGCACCTAGGCTTCTGCATTTGTCTGAAACAATTTCTTCTTTTCTTACAAGATGTACGTATTTATTTGGCTTATATTTATTTGCACTGATCAGTAGAAAAATCTTCTACATAACCCTGGGTTATTGTTTATCGTTCCCTACTAGCTCTGGGACATCGGGCCAGGAGCACCTCTTATGAGTCTATCTTGAAGTGGTGCCATATGAATTCTAAATTACAATTACAAAATTGTTATATGCTTCAGATGTCAATCAACACCCCGCAAAAGTTAAATCTCATAGTCACTTAAAGCCATCTCATTTACATTGTGCTAACAAGAACCAAATTCCATTTCCACTGCATGTGGAATGAAGCAGTACATAGTTGGAGTGTCTTCTAAAACATAAATGGACTTTTAATCTTTTCTGGCCCCAGCTTGTCTTCCATTTCTTCTTACGTTTTTTCAGTTGGCTTATCAACCATAGGCTGCTAGCCTGCCTCAGGGTATTGAGCTGATTGTGGCTGGATTTTGGTGCAATATCTATTGATGTCGTGACCATTATATGCCAGCGCCATGGAAGTTGCTAATTAACAATTCCAATACTGTGAATATATTTTTGGGCATTCATATTGGTTTCTCAGATACTGTGTTGTGCTGAGCTATAACAGGGTTGTAGCAGACTATTTCTTATTTAACTTTTCTTCTTCTTGTGGTAACCTCTTTCATTTGGTGTATTTGTGTGTTTTCTGTTACTCAGTCTACTCTCATTGATATTATATTCTGTTTGATGTCTTGGTTACCCAACCTCAGCTATTTCACTGAGGAAACTATATTTACATTTATTCAGTTCCCTGATGCAAGATCCAGAGCTTGCTTCATTTTCAAACTAAGGTCAGATGAAGTAAAAGTTTGCAAATGATAAAATCAGATTAAACTTTTCTGTAGTTTTGTTGTTTCCTCAACACAATTATACTTCAGACTTCCCAGCGGGGCTTTGACGGACAAATTCAACTGTGCATGTAAAAATCTACATATAAAGTTAGCTGATCATGGTTAAAATCAATGCAGAAGAAAAGGTCATGGTGTAAATGTAAAATTACACATTTTTCTTTATTAACCTTGTCCTCTGTCCTTCTCACTATTCAGTGAATTAATCAGATGAGATCCTTCACCACCTCTGCTACCCATCTGAATGGATGTTGCAAGATTTTTCCTGATCAAGATGTGCCACCCACACGATGCCCAGATCTTGGGGTTCTTGGGTCAGTGCCCAAGTTTGCATTTTGCTGTCTCTGATCCAGCACCAGCTATTTTACCATCCATTAAATTGCTGAATAATTTCATATCTATGACAATTTGTTGAGTAGTTGTGTAACATGTCACGAGATTGTTATGGTGCTCACTCTTGGGACAAAAGGTGCTAAAGCTTTAAAGATCCTTCGATCTTGGGAATACACCTGTGAGAATGATAGAGCTGTGTTCCCTTAATGAATGAACAGCCAGTGTTGTTCAAAGTATCTGGCCAAGATGCTGAAGTAAAAGTAAACTTTAAGTAATAGTACAAGTACTAATCAGCAATTTTACTTTACTTTCACTCATTAGCAGTTTTACTTAAGTGAAAGTATTCTGAATAATATAGTTTTAGAGTAAAAATAAAAAGTACCAAGTTTTTGAAAGTACATGTGCATGTACCTATATATAAATGTGTGTGTGTATGTATGTACCTCTCCAAAAGCTTTCAAATAAAAAACTTAAAATGACATGTAGTTTTGCACAGTTATAAAGATATGGCCAAGTCTTTCATTTTTATATCTGAATTTTTATGGCAGTGGTGAACTGTTGCTCATATCTATGAACAGTTAATGTTTATAATTATTATTAATAAAACATTTTATTTTGATGCTCATTATTATTATTATTAATAAAACATTTTGCATTAATATGCGTGAATGTATCTCAAAAGTTGGGCAGCTGGATAAACCTTTGTTTGCTAAATAAGATAAGAGAAAGAGAAGGGTCTCACAAAGTTGGTGGTAGTACTTCCTTACAAATGGACCAACACGTGAAAAGGTATGGAGACTTCAAGTCCTTCTTTAGAAGGATGGGACAAATATTTCTTAGTGCAAGGCATTATTTTATGTAATTAATTAAAAGCACTTATAATATGTGCAATTAACCATTACCATTTTCCTCATTTGCCCTACGTTGCCTGTAGAGGCTCAAATGTTCCACATTCTATATTCACAAAGTTTCATTAGTACTTTATTCATGTTAACACCTCATTAATAATAATTATATGGGTAATGTCATTTTTGGGAGTTGCAGGTGCATAAGTAAAGATGGTAAAAATATTAAGAATGATGAAACAGTTTTATCTTGGCATAACAGAACTTCAGATTTCAACACTATAGCCTAAGGACCCTTTGATAGCAGAATCTTATGTGTAGGTAACAGGTATGCATGGGTCTGGATATTTCATGGCACCACTTTAGAAACTTTGAGGTTCTGCTCTGAGTGATACAAAGTTCAGGATTTAAAATAAGACACAAGATCCGTCAACCCCAAACCTGTAGGGCTTCTGTAAAGGCATGTAAGCAGTTGAGTGCTACCATTACCTTGGATGAAGCTGTTCAGCTGGTCTTCTGATTCTGATGTTACTTGGCTGGACGTCTCAATGCAACTATCCTTATGGTTCACTCCCACAAGTTCAGTATCTTGATGTCAGTGGAATCCTGCTTTAAGATTTGTTTTTCTGAACAACCGTTTCTGAGACTGCCTCTGAGATTCAGTGGTAACTCAACTGGATTTAGGGCTAGGCTTTGAAGAGCACTGATCTTGAATATCTGTCAACAGCCTCCATGCCTGAGCCAGCTGCATGACGGCCCAAAGAGTTGTAAGCGGCCAAATCATCCACCCCTACAAAATCTTAACAAAATCCTGTACATCTGCCTCTGCCACACGCATTTTGGAGCCTTTGCTGGAACTGAAATAGTTGAATCGAAGAGTAAGGAGGATATGACAACTACCAACTAGACTTTTACAGTTTGCATCAGACATGTTGCATGCAAATGTTTATGCAATCCCAGACCTGTGCAGCTAGAAGTGTTTAAGTTTAAATGAATTTTTGTAGTTTTTGTGTAGTGTATCACCTATCATGGCTGCTATACTTGGTGATAATTAGATTTACTGTAAATGCTTATAATAAAAATTAAAAACTGGAATTAAGAAAAGAACACTTAACACAAAATTTGATTAACATGAATTGTTCACCCTAGTCTCCTCCATTTCATGTTAAACAATTTTCACTTTACATCTCTGAAAATCTCCCAACTGACAACAGCTTGTTTCTCAACACATATCAACAGCACATAAAGAAAATTCCACAAGATGGTCATTGAAACGGTCCCTTTGAAGTGTTACATATGAATAAACTTTACACCGATAAAAATTCCTTGCAACTGTTTTCACAAGTAAATCCATGATAGAAACTGGCAGACCTTTGAATAAAGGCTGCAGTCAAACCAATGTCAACTGATGGGGTTACCCTGTAATCAGTGGCAGCTTCATAAAAACTGTTATTTCAATCTAAGAAAGCTGGCTATTTCTTGCAACAAGGTCAATGCACAACAAATGTCGTTTTTCAAACAGCTAAAACGTGCATCAGCTTTGCAAGCCTATAAACAGACAGACCAACTTCTCTCCTATATGGCCAAGTTTAAATTTAAATCATGTCATACATTTACTAACAGCCATACTTCATTCCTGATGTCAAAATTCCAGGAAAATTCTGCACTATTGCATTCAATTTCACAAGCGATTACGTGATTGACAACTGGCAAATCCAAATCACAAATGGTCAAGACAGCTTTTGCTTTGACAGTGGCCGAATTATCGTTGAATTGAACAACCCTGGTGTCACAACAAGCACAGGACTCGGTTTTAATGTTATGGTTGGTCTGTCTAAGGTAGAATGGACGACGGAAATAGAGGTTGAATCACAGCTATCACCAGATGTCAAAGGAATCCGGAGACACGGCTCAGTACAACAGCATTGGGTCAGACTTCCTGAGCACTCTTCTGCTCTCCTTTCTGAAATTCGGTTGCTGTCCTGTGTCTTGTCAGCAAGAATGCCACCCCCTTCAACGTGGATTATTGCCTTAACAATTGTATCAAGGTTATGACGTGCCACAGCTGAATGGTCATCAGGCAGTATTTGTCTGGTATTCGGTGATGAATTAATTGTAGGCGAATCGACAATTCCAGGCTCTGGTACCTAAAATCACCAGAAACAGCAGAAGAGGATCTGAGGTATCTGCAGTAAAAGCACTGCCAAGTGGTGCTTTGGCTGCTGCTTCTGCGGCTTCATTCCCATCACTGTCTAAATCAGTAGGTACCTAATGCTACAGAACATTATGCTTTGAAGGTAGTGATATTTACTTATCACTTCTGTTACCATGTTTCAGCTAAATGAACAAACCTTTGCATTTGTTAAACCTATTCTCATAAGAATGATTGAGTTTTAGCCTAAATTGTTTATTAGAACGACAGATGGACTTTCAAACTAACTTTTTCACTTAAGCAACCACTGAGTGGCCTGCTAGGCATTTGCATGCCTTCACTGCCAAGGCTATTTCTAACTTTCAGTGCACTGCTCAATTACTAATTACTAATGAAAAGGACATTACATTGTAAATAAGCTAGGATCATTCAGCTAATCTTAAAACAGCAAACTTGTTGTTTCTTTAGAAAGGTCCACGATTTCATTTTAAAAATGCTGTGCAACAAGAAGCTACACGAACTTAGTGTTCAGTTAGTTTGTACGTAAGCACATATCCAAAAGTACTCGCACACAGAAACTATCAGAATGTCAGCATAACCTAGATATTAAAGAACTTACTAGACTCCTGAACTAACCTAGATATTAGATATTAAAGAACTTACTGAACTTACTAGACTCCTGAACTAACCTAGATATTAGATATTAAAGAACTTACTAGACTCCTGAACTAACCTAGATATTAGATATTAAAGAACTTACTGAACTTACTAGACTCCTGAACTAACCTAGATATTAGATATTAAAGAACTTACTAGACTCCTGAACTAACCTAGATATTAGATATTAAAGAACTTACTGAACTTACTAGACTCCTGAACTAACCTAGATATTAGATATTAAAGAACTTACTAGACTCCTGAACTAACCTAGATATTAGATATTAAAGAACATTAAAGAACTTACTGAACTTACTAGACTCTTGAACTAACCTGTTGATTGGCAGGGTTACTAGACTCTTCAGTCAGGTCTTTCATCTTTAGACAAGTCTTAAGACTATCTACTTTTTGCTCAACAGCGACTCTTCTTTGATTCTCATACCAGAGCTGCTTCCTCAAGCTGAAAACCAGACTTTGCAGCTCGGCAAGTACTGCACTTGCATTTTGGTCACATTTATGAAGAGATTCCTTGGAGGACACAACGACATCTGAGGACATGACAGTATGCTGATTATCATCACTGTGCCTCCTGCGTTTTGTTGGAGGTGTGGACTGTGTTTTAGACTTTGACTGTAGGATGTTCTTCAGCCTTGCATTCCTCTGTATGATAATCTGCTTCTCGTGTTCCAACTTGTTGATGTACTCGACTGCCTGCTGCAGAATGGCCGACTAAAACAAAGAAATAAATTTTGTACGCAACATCAGCAGATACCCCTGTAAACAAATATCAAGGGCAGTCATATTGTCTGTCTATCTTATCTGTTCACCACAATAAATTTCAATGAATTAATCAGGTGAGATCCTTCACCACCACTGCCCCGTTTGAATAGGCACCATACCATTTAAGGTCCTAGGGACCATACTAACCCAAGACATAATATATGGGTTAGAAACTAGCTTAATCAAGCAGATCTATATCACAACAGGAAACTCATGAACTGCCTGTGTACTCTTAGCTCTTACTATTAACATTTACAATACAAGTAAACCAAGCAGAAGGTGATTTTACTGTTAATATGGCAAATAGCACAATATCAAAGGCTAATGCATTACATGACTCTGATGCACCAAATGCAGGCAGGCAGGCAGGCAGGCAGGCAGGCAGGCAGGCAGGCAGGCAGGCAGGCAGGCAGGCAGACGGGCAGGCAGGCAGACGGGCAGGCAGGCAGACGTAAGATCATAGAAGGTGATTATGGCCCACAACACATGATCAGCTAGCATACGGCATTAGACGACTCTGGATGCAGACAGAGAAATGCAACAAGAGACAGACACACAAACAGGCAGCACAATCCACACTCATTCTCCAACAGAGGCAAACACTGCCTGTGAGCTACATGATATGCAAAGCAGCACATAAGAGGACAACCCCAGAGGGTAACTAGTGAGCGCCAACCAACAAATCTGCTCTGTCCGTTGCCATCCCTGCCTAGGCACCCAGACTGCACTGACTGCCGCCATCGCACCCCCACGGCTGCATTCCAGGCCAACTGCAGCTGCAACTATAGGCTGACCTAGAAATGTGCCAGACAAAATAGTCCCTGGAAAAAAATCAATGCTCTTAAGACTCCAGCCAGACTCATAACTCAGTCGTCGTCGTCTTCTTCTTCAATCCTAGGATGTAATTTACTTGGCAAAATTACAGACAGACATCAGATGTTCTTTGGGTAAAATAAAACGATAGATGCAGGAAGACCTCAGGGCAAAATAGCAGGTCAGAAGCAGAACAAAACAGGAGGCAAACTGCCAGTGACTAAACCTTCTTCAGATAACAGGCAACACTTGGTAATGATAATGGTATCCTCATACTAGCATGTATGCAATGATTACATCACATGATCGCGGCAGACATAGCTGAGAAAGGCAAGTCATGTTTTAGCAGTTCAAGCAGTGGTATTCAAGCAAAAGAGAAACACAAACATAGCATTTTCACCACAAGTACAATGATTTTGAGAGGCAAAATGAAGTCAAAAGCATTGGTAGGCAGATGAAGCTGATGCAAAAGCCATCATATTGTCATATTTACTAATACGGTAACAGCTGACCGCCATATCCATACAAATGGGGCAAAAGGAAATCCTACGTTAAGCTCAAAAGTCTTAAAAATGTTTTTCTTGAAGCACAAATATTCTTGCTTTTATCCACAGTATAAACCTTGCATGAAGCTATCATCTTTGCTAACACTGTTCAGGCACTTCTTCTGTTTTACCACTCTTACTCCTCCCTAATAATCTGTATAATTACTGAAAAATATGCAATGTTCCTCCACTGTTTTGACACATACCTTACTCATTTTCTCATCTTCAGATTGTGGCAGCAGTGACCTGATGCGCTGGAATCCAGAATTGATGCTCTGCATACGTCGGCGCTCGTTGCTGTTGGCAACCTCTCGCCGCGAACGCCTGTCATTATCCAAGTGCAGCCTTGACGACTTGTCCCTAAAACGTTCTCAGCTACTTAGCAACATACACAAGTCTTACTGAAAAAATTATCAGCACATGCATGTTAAGCAGTACACAAAATTTCCGTTTCAGTGGAAAAATAAATTTTACAAATAAATTTTAATTTAATACAGCTTTTACTTTAACTAATTTGGAGCACACTGAAGTCCACAACAAATACAAAAGTTTAATCATCCATTACCCAAACTGCACCAATCAGTTTTACTGATATGATAATTGCATGCACAGTGAAGCTGGCCAAAACTCAGCCAGTTTGGGGTTAGTACTTGGATGACTGACCATTCTTGGAATACACATCACTCGTGCTCACTCAGCCCTCCATTCTTTACTGATCAGTGCTCACTCAACCCTCCATTCTTTGTTGATCAGTCAATGAGTACCAACACTTTGGAGGTTACAAAAAATTGTCCTATTGTTGTCGTTTTGTGCCTCAACCAAATGATCCTTCATCCTCTGGACCATCTGAAGGGTTTCTATAGAGCCACGTAAAGAAGCATGTTAAAGTTACCATTTTAAAAGTGTTACCTTTATTGTTTTAAACCCATTTTTGCATCACATGTACCAATGCCTGTAATAAACCTTTTAAAGTCAATTAAGGAAGGTTGGATTTTTCTTAAATCAGGATATTTTGGAACATCCACAAGATCACAACCAAGATGCTCTCAACGAAGTGCAACATGTTACAACATCATACACTTTCTCAGGCTGTCAGCTGTTTGCTTGTCTTCACCATGACATTATGCAATGTATCAGTCGGCTGACAAACTGTCTGTACCGGATTGTGAGAGAATAGAGCACTGCAAGCTCCAACCAGCAATTATCCAATAAATAAGTACAAGCACTCAATGAATAATGAACAGTCTTCACATTTTGTGTGTGTGTATGCTGTGTCTTACGGTTGTCCAAATCTACAAAGTCCTGTTCAGGCACAACAAGAGAATGCACAACTATACTGTTTTCCATGTTTTCCAGATTGGGATAGGCTTGCCATTCATCATATACGATATGAGCTCCCTAAAGGATGTGTTGTAATATCCTTTCCTGTGTTTCTGCAATGTGAGCACTTACTTAAACAACAAAACATTTTGCAGATAGTCTTACAACGTCGTTGAAGACCCAATATTATATTGATATAATTTCTTTAATGCAATATATGTTTTTCACAAATGTGTCTTACTCTGTTAAATACTCACTGATTACTTATTTATTGCTGTGCTCTATTCTCTCACAATCTGGGTAGCCATACCATTTATGATCGTCCGCATGCGGGCCAAACAGCAATTGTCTCCATTCGGCCGTCTATACAGCGGGTTGCTTCGATCTACTAAACGCACTATGCGCACGATACTTTCTGTCCCCGCAAATTTGGCGGTATAATTACTTTCGCAGAAACACATGATGAGCACATGGTCTGAGGTAAAACGCCTACATCAAAAAGTTCACGACAATTAAATTAATAAAACGCCTACTGAACGACACTATGCCATGTGGCCCCTAGTATTTACGGCTACGGACTCACCTAGACAAACTGCCCATCTGTTCGTCCGTCAGAACCAGGCGCAAATCTTGATAAGCTCTGCTCTTCTGCGAAAAGTCCATAGTTATAAATCGACACACCGATAATTCACAGCCCTAAATCCAAAGCAAATCGTGTACTATCATAAATAATGCACTGAATTATGTCAAGTTTGCAACGTAACATGCAACATTTTACTACAACGACGTAATTCAAACAACAATGAGCACTAATACATAACGTGCCTCATCATCACCAACGCCGTATATCTCTCCGCTGCCACCGTAAACACTAAAAAATGCAACGTGTCCGTCATATTAAAAAAAGTCACAACTTTTCTTTCAAATTAAAAATACAACAATAAAATTCACTTAAAATCCTCAAATAGAATTTGTATAAACATGATTTTATCGATATAAGTTGGTTTATAATAGGAACTCTTTTATATTCGACAAGTAAGCAAAATGATTTCCCGCCATAATATTGTAACTAACAAAAATACCCATTTTGTTCATTCATTTTCTATTTCAATTCTTCCACCAGTACAATTTTTCTACAAATAGAGTTTATTATTTACGACAAATGTGTTACAAAGCACACAATATCACTGTAATGTTACGATTTGCAACGCGCAGCTAGTCTATAGCAATTTAATTGCTTCAGACAGAGAAGCTGCTTCAGCTGGCCTCACGCACCACTCATGCGATTGAACAGCTGGTTCTTATGAATTAGTTTTTTGTAGTCTGCCATTTTTAGCAAATTTATCTTCTAAAAATAGGTAGTATTTTTGGGCAGTTTTACTGCGAATTTTGACTTTCAAAATTACGAAGATAAATCGCCTTAAATCATCATAAATGTAAATGCAAATGTATTGGCTTTTATATAGCGACCGTATGGCCTCGACCCTCCTCGTTTTGCAATGAATTTATCGGGTGAGATCTTTCACCACCGCTGCCCGTTTGAATAAAGGGACTTCAGTAGCGGAATATGGCGTGATTTAAGTTTGTATTTTATATAAACATTTCAAAAGATCATCAGAATTCAGATACATAAGAAAATTGGCGAAGATTATAAGGCGGCCATTGTTGCAGAGGCAAAGTGATGATGAAGGGTTGTAGTCTTCACACTGCCTACTTTCCGAAGTCGACTTCTACATTGCCTACTTTTTACGTTGAACCAGAGTCAACAGTGGCTTGCGCTAGTCTTAATTCTGACGGTCTCAGTTTCACTGGAACAAGCTACTTGTGGGTTGGTTTATCCCATGTCGATAATCGAAAAGATATCGCCTTATCTAGAAAACCGAAACCGATACCAAAAGCGATATTCGCGAAACCAAAAAAGACCGAAAGCCAAAGATAAAATGGAAAAGTAATACCTAAAACGTAACAATCACAGTCAATTAGTTTTCCTCATGGATATTATTTTTTGTTCCCTGAACGAACATTCCTTAACATTGTTGAAAGTTTTATGTAGATTGCAGAGGCGTCGTTCATATGGGTGTCCCTGGGGCTCGGGTCTCGGCAATATATAGAGCATTGTAAAATCGGAAACATGGACTGATATAAGTAGATGACAGGTAACTTGAAGCCTACACTAGCGGCTAAGTTTGTTAGAAGAAGCACAATCGGGGAGAACATTTTCGGCAAGTTCAGTGTTGAATAAATAATTGTGTTCATATTGCGCTGCTTTCACATTACTGTTTGTCTGTTGGGCTTTATGTCTTCCTGCATTAGGGCTATTTCCTGACTCCAATAGAGGCTTCGCATCCAGACCCCATTATAGGCCTGGGGCCGTATGCATGAAGCCGTAGTAAGCTACGAGCCAAATAGCGCCTACTTGGCAAGTAACTACTTGCCAAGTAGCCGCCGACGATAAGCGGTATGCATGACGCTGTAGTAGAGAACCAAATAGTTACTCGCTGCATCCAGCGAGCGACGGAATATTTCTCACGCAGGGTTCACCGCTTTTGGCTACTGGCGCATGCGCGTTGATATCTAGAGAAGCTTCTTCGATAGTAAGTAAGTAAGTATATTTTTTATTAACCAACAGCTAATCGCACATCGGTTTACATGTATTTAAGAACACAAGAAAAACTTAAAATGCATACAACATTCTAACAATAAAACATTTACGCGTTAAATTATCAGCAGGAGCAACAATACGGTCATGGGTGTGGGGCCGTAGGGAATAACTGAGGGCTTTGACTGGCGGGAGCTGATGTAAAGTGTTTACATAATTGTTGAGTGTTATTGTGTATAAGTAGCTAGAATTGAGAGCAGAAAAAACGGCAGAGCAAGCCAAACTTAACAGATGAAGTGCGGTGCATGTTGGGGGGGGGGCCGTAGCACAAGAGAAGGATGCGAAACAGTCCAAGTTGCAGGGTGCACTGACAAAACGGGGCAAGGAGGCGTTTAAACTGTAATATTACCTGCATCCCTATGCAAAAGTTTACTACTTGTAGTTATTAGTGTGCTGTATGTTGACATTAATAATAAAAGCTTTACTCTTTTATAGCTTATAACAAATAATGCTCATGTAGTATTTCATGTCGGGCTCATGCCCATATCAATATTCTTGCTTGTCAGAAAGCGCTGTTATATTTGGTTATGGATTTTAAATGCAATTTAATCTGGTTAGATTGCCAAACTTTGCCATACACACGTGAATGTGTGCATGCCCAAAGCCCACCATGTGGAAGTTTTGGCAAGGTCTCCACAGCTTATCCGCTTTCAGCTTTTGTAAATGTCTTTCAAATTCCCAGTAAAATTTGGAATTATGTATAACCCTGGTCAATGTTATTATTACCCTGATCAATGTTATTATTAGCCTGATCAATGTTATTACCCTTCTCCAAAGATTAAAGAAAGTAGTACAGATAGACCAATCACAGCAACAAAGACAGGGAGACGAATGAAAGACACCCAAACAAAGAAACACAGTGCAACAAATGAGAAACTTGTAATTGTAATCACGACAATTTATACAGCATCGTCAGTAGGAAGCTACTTCAAGGGTGCTTTACAATGTCGAATGTTGGCATGCACATGAGTCCAACATAAAATGATAAATGGATGATGTACAAAATCAAAATTCAATGCTGATACTAGAGTTAGACAGTAAACAGAAAATCTTAACTATGAGTAAATAATAGATGGGATCTCAAAAGTCTATTTAAAACAAAAACATTCTCGGCTTCTTGGATGGCTGCAGGAAGGCCATTTCAGACACAGAAACAGAGGCAATGAGACAGCAACAAAGACTCGTGTACGAGACAAAAGATGGACGCCCACAAAGAATAAGACCCAGGCAGATGATAAAGCAATAGCACAGACCCACAGACAGAGACACGAAAAAGGACACACAATGACGGACAGATGAACTGAGACAGATAACTGGACGGAACATTAGAATCAAGAAACTCTCCCGAAATCAGAATCCATACGATAAATCCTGCTTAAATCAGCTGATTAACGAAACATCCAAATGCACAGGGTTTGTTTGCTGAGAAGTGATGCAGTTGGTCATTACTTATCAAGTTCCATAACAATACAGAAAATTATGCTGTAACGATTACTGAAATTATAGAAACAACACAATCATGCAGTAATGATTCCTGAAATTACAGAAACAACACAATTATGCAGTAATGATTCCTGAAATGATAGAAACAACACAATTATGCAGTAATGATTCCTGAAATTACAGAAACACAATTATGCAGTAATGATTCCTGAAATTACAGAAACAACACAATTATGCAGTAATGATTCCTGAAATTACAGAAATTGCAGAAATTACAGGCTGTTACTTGCCACCTTCCCTGCAGCTACTTGTGCCTACTCAGTGACAGTTTGGGTTATGACTGTAGTGATATTGTCACCATGACTGTCATCGTGGTCAATGATAATGTCGTCAAGGACATGGTTCACTTGCGTTGAACGTTTGTGCAGGACAACACATGCGCAGACGATCTCACACACCTTTTGTGGCGCAACCCGTAGCTCCGTGGGAAGACAGTGCCAACGACGCTTGAGAACACCAATATCCTACCGATACAGCCAATGACATATGGGAATCCAGCCTTCGCATAGAATTTGGCCTTTGCTGTATCAGCTTCTTCCTGGCTGGGTAGATGAACCCATTTTGGCATCTGTCACACAAGTGAATAGGTGACATGGCTGATGGTTCGACTTGCTGTTGACTGATCAACGCCTAAGAACTCTCCAATGACACTTTGGAATGTTCCAGTCGCATAGAATCGTAGAGTCAGCATCACCTGCAATTGTACAATTCCTCCTTGGTTAACAAAACAAAAATTTCTAAACATTATCATAAACTGTAATACAACAAAATTATTTGTGTGTGAATTCGCATTTTGTGTATTGTTATTAGTTATTGCATTGCAGCTTGCCTAAAAAGTAAATAAAAAGGTGTAAATGAAAAACATAAGTCTGTAATTTTTTTGGGTTAACGCAGAAACAGCACCTTAATCAGAATTATTGATGTGTTACAATGCCAAATGAATACTACATATAACCACGCAATAAATAGTTTGCCTTGCCATGTCTTAAAAAGAAACCCAAAGAAATTTAAATTAGGCCTAGATGTGGCATGAGTTTGATTCCACAGCAGCTGTGAAGAATTACCGTTACATTTAGCTCAACGTTGATCGTACCTGCATAACGCACGGCAGAGACCCATGTCATGGTACAGCGAATTCCACATCGTCCACGAGTTCATCACAAATTAACAGCAATTCGTGACGACGAAAACGAAACCTATCGTAAAGTTCGTCATCCGAGAACGAATCGAGAGGATTTCGACGGTCCCTGAATATTCTTTGACGTCGTAAACTCCGTCGAATGCGTCGAATTATGACAGCCGCCATGTTTGTTTTCTTTCTCTTACGTCGTAGTAGCCCACTTACGCGTGCTAGCTAGGTCAAGTAGGGTTACTTCATGAGTTGTGCGCTACTACGTCTTCATGCATACCGAAATAGATTCGCTGCTACTGAGTAGGCCGAATTTACTATGTAGTAGGACTTACTACGGCTTCATGCATACGGCCCCTGGGCCCCAATGTTTACGACGGATCGATAGGCCTACCTCTGGTTAATCGATACTTTGTGTCCCGCTCACTGGAATGACACAACGACGTCTTAAACATATCGTGAAAAATAATGTAGGTGACTGCGACCTGATTTTGGTGCGCCGTCCTTTGACACTGTTCACTATACACTGGCGCTATAGAAGTTGCATATTACCATTATAATACCAGTTGATTAGTCTGGTCAGTAAATTTTTAACATTTACTTAATATAGGCCTATGTTTGTATACTTCCATCTTACTCCCAGACTTTCAACCTTGTTTGATTTAACCGATATTGTTCTTTGATTGATACATCGGCCTCGCTCTTTCTCCGTTGAAATTTGAGACTTAGTGAAGAAGAAAGGAACCTGCGTGGATTTATTGTAAGAGTGTAAAACCTTCAAGGCAATGTGCTGAAGCAGGAAAAAAAGATTCCCAGCGATCACGATTTTTAACTAAGGGGCCGTCCATAAATGACGTCACGCACCTAGGGGAGGGAGGGGTCACACTTCTGTGACGACTTGTGACGAAGGGGAGGGGGTGTTTAAGAAATGTGACGTCACATCATCACATCAAACAGTTTGGATTGTTTCGAGTTATTGTTATTAAACGTTTTTAATAATTGTAATGATTCTACCAGAGCTTTTCATTTTGTGGAATGCATATTGATTGTAATAATTATACTTCCTCCATTTTTCTTCGTTCTAAAATTATCTGTCCGTATAAATACTAAAATACTACAAAGTTTCAAGTATTTTTATAGTTATAATTACTTTATTTGATAATTATAAGAAAATTTGCATAAAACATTCTGGACATCTGTTTTTTCGGGTCGGAGGGGGTGCAGAGCTTTGTGATGTCATATTTGAGGGGGTATGACTTTTGTGACGCCGTGTGACGAGGGGAGGGGGTCAAAAATCGTCCTAAATTGCGTGACGTCATTTATGAACGGCCCCTAAGGTTCCACTGAAGCGATTGGATTGAAAGCCAGTTACACCCCTTCTTTCTCTTATCTCTCTCTCCTCTCCAACCCCAAACACCAACCCCCGTAGCTGCCACGCTGTCTCTCCGTCTGACTTTTGGATCTTGACCTGGAACCGAACCCTTTTGCCTATCGAATTTGTTTTGACTAAGAGCCTGTGAAGAAGCTGGTCCCTGCGACGTGGCTTTCACTGGGCGCTGTATAAATCTCGGAATTACGATTACGAAAGGAAATTTGTGCAATTCAGGTTCAGGCCTACATTACATTGTAAGCATAGCTGAGAAGCTTAGATATTAAGTGTCAGTATTTTCTAAACCTTACTGCTGGGTCAGATGATGCCCAGTAGGTCTCACGTCGTTTCAATTAAGGGCAAACACATATGTAATCAAAAGAGTTTGTTTAATTTAGCTTAAATTTCGAAAATTTTAGTATTTATACGGGCAGATAATTTTAAAAATATAGAATAGCCTACTTTTAATATAACAAATATGGTGCAGAGAAATGTTGTCACCGAATAATTTTTTATGACTTAGACTTGAGCCTAAAAGGCGGATGTAATAAACTGCTTTTTATAAACATATATGCCTAAGCTTATCGTCCGAATATAGAATCTTCTCGGAGGTGACTTCACTCGGGAACAGGCAGAGGGAGGAAGCGTCTTTCTCAGCAGCAGTAGCTGCAGCAGCAGCTGCAATAGCATCCGCCATCAGTATATGTGCATCACACGTATCCAGCGAAATCGTCGTCATCCGATTTAAGCCTTTCGCCATCTTGAAGCCTACGGGATTTGTCGAGATCCGCAGTCAGCGTTCTTCCCTAAAACCAGAATAAATTCGTTTATTACCGGTGCCAGGAAGTGCGGCTCAGTTTAACTGCGATCTTGCTTAAACATTGGAGATGATGTTTCTAAAGTAGTGTAATGTAAAGATGACGGTTTTTACAGCCCGTTAGTGCCGAGCTACTTTTAGGGGCTTTATATTGCATTTAAGCGTAAGTGCTATGACTAAAATAACAGATGGAATTTCACTTTCTTAAGACATGAACGCTCTTTCGGACTAGCATGATCCGTTCACGGGGCCCTTAAATGGAGTAGCGCCCATTAAAACGGGCGGCGGTGATGAAGGATCTCACCCGATAAATTCACTGAAAAATGAGCAGGGTCGAGGCCATACGGTCGCTATAGAAACGGTGTAACTTTACATTTACTCTAGACTTCCTGAATGGATGTCGGAAGGCTGTTCCACCCACATTGCGGTCCTGAAAAGCCTAATCACCGTTTTAGTCTTAGTTGCTGGCACGAAGACTTCGGCAGACTTCGAAGATCACAACTCGTGACGAATGATATCGACATTCGCCCTGATGGCCCCCGTTCGATCCACTGTGCACATAGTTCTCCAACCTGATCGATTCGCCTGGTTTTAAGACCTACGTCCATCAGCCAAACCATGCTTGAACACGAAGGTATTCCGAACGTCGTTATAACTAGGAGCGACCTTTCAGTTCCAAAAATTAATGTGACTTACAACGATTTGTCAGACCATCGACTCATCAAAAGGTCCACAGACTTCTTATCCAAAGTAAATAGAGTATAGGCAACCACCCAGGTTAACTAGTCAGTCTGTCCGGTGACTCATTCCGCACTGGAATGATCAATACGGAATTTATTATTGCCAGCCTGACCGATGAAGTTACCGTAGCCGTCCGTCTGCCTGACACGAGGATCCCGATCTGAAACTTAATTGATCCTCTCTTGAACTTAGTAACTTAGTTCTCTGTCTGTCTGTCTGTCTGTCTGTCTGTCTGTCTATCTGTCTGTCTGTCTGTCTGTAGGCCTAACTGTCTGTCTGTCTGTCTGTCTGTAGGCCTGTCTGTCTCTTTCTCTCTCTGTCCATCTGTCTGTCTGTCTGTCTATCTCTTTCTCTCTTGTATGACACGTAGGCCTAAAACTACATCTCTACCTTGTAGCAATTTTATAATTTTGTAAGAAATGTTAGAAAACATTAACTATTGGGAAAACACCAGAGCTGCAGTTCACCTGGAAAGTTTTCTTTTCGCGTTCTATCAGAAGTGTTTTGTCTGTATTTTCTTTTCCGTCATCTTCGTATCTGTATCATAACAGGCAAATTCATGATTAGGCCTATACTCTTCTATACAATTATGCTGAGACAAAAATCTTGTATCTTAGGGTCACAGTTGCATCTAATTGTTTGGCTTTATGATCATCTTAGCAGTTGCGACTTCAGTAGCAGGAACTCGGTTGGAGTATTACAATGAGCTATTCTTTTCTGAGCAGGCGATTTCTATTTGAGCAGAACACAGGCAGGCACAGAAAATCGGCTGGACAATCACAGACCGGCAGAAACAAAAAGGCATACACAAACAGATAACTGAAAAGATAGTGAAGCCAAAAATGGTGCCTTACCATCGCCGTTCAACTCCAGGACTTCGACGACTAACGTAAGCCTATGTATAGCTAATGTAGCCTATAGCTAACGTGCTGGGCATAAATACCGATCTAGGCGTATCCATTCAATCCCTAACCTTCCCATTTCTCTCAGCTTAAACGCAACCCACCCTATCAGCTTCTCTGTCCCCTTCTCTCTGGTCTTCTGGCAACCGGTATTTGTTCTTCTTATGACATCATTGGACAACCCCTATGATTTGACGTAGCGCTCGTAAATAAGCTGGTGCCATGCGCTTAGCTATATAATAGCGCCTTAAAGATTCTCCAGATTACGATTACGATTACGATGTCTGTTTTCTGTCTATTATAGAGTGAACAATCTTGTGTTCTTTTGGAAATAAGCATCAGGACTAAGTTTTCAGGTTCTCTTACCTTTGCCTTTCCAGCTTCTGTGGGTCGTCTTTTGTCTCTTGTTCATATTCGTTTCCCCTCGGCTGCTCCTCATACTCCTCTTTTCTTTCCTCTTCCGCTTCTCCCTCGCTTAGTTTCTCCATTTCAGGAGCAGCGCCATTCGGAGGAGCTTCTTGACTTTCAGTGTCACTTTCCTCTTTCCAAGGACGTTCTATCTGTTCAATATCATCTTCTGAAGAGATGCAATCCGTATAAAAAACGCATTCATCCTCAATCCATGAAAACATCAATGTAGCCAAGGCAGCCTATCTATTGAAACTATCCAGACAGAGACAGAAACTGGAAAATCGCGTGTGACATCAATATCGAGATGATTAGATGATTAAAAAATTTAAGCTGAAAATCTGGCGATAGTTGGATAAGATTTATCAGAACACGCATGTGAACGAGATGGGCACGAGAAGATGTGAGAGGGCTTAAAGAGAATAATTAATTGCATTTCTAAGTTCATGAGTAATTAATTATATTTCTAATTCATTGGGATCTTGGTTCCTTAAGGAGATATGCCGGAACGGCATTTGTCTGGAACATCAAATGAGTTCTAATCTTCCTTCGGTACTAGAAAGAACAAGATTTGAACAGATTCATGGTAGGATGGCCGGTTCAACCTCGGATTTTGGCTCAGACTGTAGGCCTATAGGTCTACCTGCCGATTTCATTAAGAAGGCGAGCATCAGACTGATGCTTAGTAAGTGCATTATCGCAAAAGGGTTAAAGACTAACCAAAGATCGCTTTTAATAACACAGTCCATAGCGAAATACTTCAAATAAAGCCGACATTTTGAAGAGTTTTGACCTAATGTTTTTTCAGTGGAGAAGGCAATGGCGATGGCGAAATAGCGTTAAAATAAATAAAAGGTCATATCTTCGGGTAATAAAAAGGTTATACATCGTAAACTCGGCACTTTTAGTCTTAGAAAGCATGCATTTGTCGAGAGACACCTGATTGTAATGTCCTTAATTCCTATCAGTCAGGTATCAAACCTATTTTAACGATGTCAAATCCTGAACACTTTTGGTATAAAAATTAAACTAGGTAATTAATGCTGAGTTACTGAAGTATAGCAATCTATTCACCTGAATAAAGGCGCTACAGAAATAGTAACGAAAAGACGGTGAACCGACCTTTGCGGATTTCTCGATTTTTCTCGTGGTTTTCAATTTCCTCTGCGTCGTCCTGAAAAAAGACGCATACAGGACATTAAGCGCATGCCATAATTATATGAAATTAAACGCAGAGGTTTTGAGTAAATGTAAAATGTAAATGTACACGTTTTTCTATAGCGACTGTATGACCTCGACCTAGCTCATTTTTCATAGAATTTATCGGATGAGATCCTTCACCACCACTGTCTGTTTGAATGGAAGCCACGCCACTTGAGTCCCCCGCATACGGCCGTATATGGTATTAAACAAAAACAATATTAAAATATTCCTATGGTCAGGTCCTCGATCATTGGTTCAGCGCTGGATTACATCAACGAGTTCATCATACCGGTTGCTGATCAACCTGATCGACAGAGACTACGATCGGCGACACAAGGTCATCTCATCGCACCACGTTCTCGCGCGACGGCTCGGGCGAGCCGCACCTTCTCCACTGTGGGGCCGTCTCTCTGGAACACTCTTCCACCAGACATCCGATCTCTTGCCTGTTCAACAGTTCAGGAAGTACTTTCTGCCCGTCTCAAGTCGTTCCTATTTAGAGACCATTAGGTAGCCGAGCTACAGCGCCTTTGTGAGTTACTTAAAAGGCGCTATACGAGTTTAGTGATACATCACATGCATATGCATACCTACCTGTCATCCATTCCGTCAAAAGACGGCAAGCAATGCATTTGTTAACGGGCCATATGTCCATCAGCTGAGCGAGGTCTCGGAAGCGTGGTTGAGTCAGAACAGACAGCAGTCAACAATAGACAGGAAGTCGGTGCCGAGAGACCTTGAGCGTCTTGGCGAATATGTCTAGCAAGATGTTGCCTAGCAAGATGTTATGAATGTGTAATGTAGACAGGCAGACTGTTCCACTTGACTGGCGCAGAATTGTCGAATACACGTTCATCCGTTTGTTCTTTAATTTGTTCATTCATTCATTCATTCATTCATTCATTCATTCATTCATTCATTCATTCAATATAGACTGAAAACCTACCTCAAAGGACCGTTCTTCTAAGTTGATGTCCATGCCTAACAAAATACAAGACATTTGTTAAAAACTTGCTTGGATTATTTATAAAAAAGTCTTCCCACACTATTTAAAGGACGATTTGAAAGAGTACCACAAATACGGAAGTTTGGAACAAGTGACCAAAACGTCACAAAGTTGCAGAAAGATAGAATAAAGCAAAGATAGAATAAAATTTTAAAGATAAAACTTTGAGAACTATATTCAGGTTTAAAAAATTGAAAATGTCCGCAACTATAGTATGGTTACCAGGAGCAGAAATTTCTCTCGTTAATCTAATCTAATCTAAGGAGTCCTTCAGCGACTGATAGAATGTCCGCAAAACACATATTGAAGCAGCACAGAAACCTAATCTCAAATCCAGTCAAATCCCGATGATGAAGTCAAAGAAACATCCGCCGAATGATGTAGTTTAAAAAAAGAAAATAAATATGTTTCCTTTAGGCGGTTTTTTGTTGTGTCAGTTAGAACGAGGCATTCAGAGGATCCGATCTAGTTGCAGTTGAAATCGTCTTCTGGTTCAGCTTATCGGAGATGAGAGTTGACATCAATTGATATTCCAACAGTTGACCGGTATTCTTTCCCTTGAAGCCGATTACCCTCTTCCTGACAGCAAACCACCATTTGGCTGATTCCAGTCAGGCGCCGCAGTTAAGCACTTAGCTCAGCTACATCAACATCCACTCGATGTCCATCCGTCATCAATCGCCGGCCAAAATCCAGGCTTTCCGTGCAGAGAATAACCGTTATTACGATCGCAAATTTATATAGCGCGAGTTCAAAAGAAACTCCTTACAGGCAGACAGTAGTATATGCAACTCCATCCAATCAAGCATCCAGGTCACGAAGACGACGATGAGCCTATTGGACAATGTTTCAGGAATTATCACGGAAAAGAAATTAATTATAAGAAAATTAAAATGTTAGTTGACCTGAGTTAAAACTTATTTTCACTGAACTTCACGGGCAGCTATGAAGACGAAAATCCACAACAACACGATACGCAAACTTAAACTGGAGTTGCTTATAATGAGCAGGTGAATCAATGCAGGTCACTTAACTGAGTGAGCGAAGAAAATTGCAATAGGCCTTTTTGATAGCTCGATGATATAAATTCTGATCACGCTATGTATGAACCAAGATATGCGTTCTTTCTACTAAAGAGCATGTTGTCAATTGCTTGACCAGCGAAAAGAGCAATGGCGGCTGGTGCGTTGACCTACGCAGGCATTTCATCCAGGTTATTATTATTGTCATTATTATTTTTTCCGAGGTATATATGATCTCTCAGGAGTAAGAAATGTCAGGAGAAAAAGATAAATTATCTGGGACGGCTACATCTCGTCAAGTTCACGCATGGCAAAAGTGCTACGGAAGGCAACGACATTGAAACGCTGAATTGCTACAGATAGACGCCGAAAGAGATGACAAGTTTCATTATGATCCCCGGAAGTTTGAGTAAGACAGCGCCCTAAGTTCGTAATAAGATCCAACCCAGTGCTATTAATGGGGCAAGAGTCTCGATGGCCAGTGGTGTGAAGTGGTACATTGAAAAGAGTTGACTGTACTTCGCAGTTTTTCTGGAGGCCGCCAGCTCTGGGGCTGCCCTGGCGTTTGCAGCAGTTGCCTGCAAGTAAGTAGGAGTCACAACATAAAATAGTCAATTATTGTAACATCCCAGAATAGATTGCGGCCATTGCGCCAAGGGATAAGGATGAAACCATCAGGTCTCTTGCCATCCGTTCTAGGAAGTCTGGATGGTCTGTCTGTGATCGTTATAGACTGATGGAATTTTGACTTGGGCGCCATTTACTCGTACTTATTAGTAATCCTGGCTCTACAGAATTTATCTGAAAGGCATTTGACATCAGAAAGAGTGTACCCTCTTTCTCGTGTCCGTTGTAAACCTCTTCATCCAGTGGTTTTTCATCAGAGTTTGCATCTTCTTCTTTTGCTTCTGCTGCTGCTGGTTTGTCTTCGTCGTTGTTATCCTCTGCTAACTGGTCGTGGATGCGTTCCGGTTGAGTGGCGTCGATCGTGTCTTCTGATGACGGGAGGACATAGTAGTCGGATGACAGACCAGTTGCCTGTACATCGTCAGCCAGTGCGTCTTCGGCCGGGGCATCTGGAGGGTATGCATCACCCTGGTCGACTGATGGAACAGCCGGTTGGCTGCTTTTGTTCTCTCCCGATTGCTGCTTCAGCTGTTCCTCAAGATCCGTAATCTAGACAACAGAATTCAAAGTCACTCCACCTGAACTGTACCTTAAAGAAAAATCTCCACTTGCCAAGATCTTTCTTATACGAAGAATCCTATTCTTGCTTTCAGTTGCGCAGATTAACTCCTGAAATAATTAAAATGCATAGTTTTAAATTGTTCAGATTTCCCCCACAAAAGCCCAGACATTTCTGACTCGTAGCCAACTGCTCTTCCCGTTTACCCATATCTTCCACCAGAAAAATGTATCATCTTCTTGAAACTTTCCCTCTAATTTGCAATCGATTTTTAGATACACAATGCAAATGTGAAGATGGTTAAGAAAAATGTATAAGCCAAGTTGTGCAAGTTCATCTCCGTCGTCACCTCGGTGGTATTCAGTGCTTATCTTCTTAACTTGAAATACTGGCGCCGATATTCGGTTATGAGGTTGAAGGACCTTACGGTGGAATGCAACACGTGACCAGCAATAGAAGAACCAGATAAATTTTTCTTAGCAGTTACAGTGCTTGAGAGTAATTGTCATACATCGTATATACCAGGAATCGAACACCAAACGCTGATGTGAAGACAATCGCACTCTGTTCCATCGAATCCGCTGCCTTCCCATTTCTCTCAGCTTAAACACGACCCGACCTACAACCCCTTTCCCCCTTCGCTCTCTGGTCTTCTGGCAACCGGACTTGGTTCTTGACATGGCATCGTTGGACAGCCCCACTGACTTGACGCAATGCTCGTGAATAAGCTGCTGCCATGCGCTTGGCTTTTAAGTAGAGCTTTAGAAATGTAGAGTTTACGATTACGATTACAATCTGTCACTGTATGGTCATCGGTCTGTGAGTCTACTGCCCAACAGACCTTGACCTTTATAAGATATGAGGTCAACACAAAAAGGACTTAACGACTTAAAAACAAAGGGAGCAAACGTGCATTAATTCTTAACTTCATTTTCTCGGCCAAAAAGTTAGCGAGTGGCTAGGTTACTTTCAGGCCATGTTTTCTTCAATACGCTGTAAAGTTAATGCGTAGAACTGTGAGTTTCTATTGGCGATCAGTCGACCCATCGCTTTGGCAGTTTAACTGTTTCTCTGATTTATCGGAATCCGACCCGGCTTCTCCAAAGTCTTATGGTTTTGACCGCGATTTTGACTAGAAGCAACCATCGACTGATGCTTTGGGCATTATTATGATAACGGCGCTAGAGAAGTCTTTAGATTAGATTAGATTAAATTAACAGGCTTACTAATCACTGGAAAAGCGTAACTCAACAAAAGCTGAAAAATGAGTTCAAGGCAGTAAAAGTCTGCGTTGCAGATTTACAAAAGCGAGGGTCGTATTAGGTCGATGGAAACTATGCAGATAAATTGCCGTTTAGGGGAAGAGATCATTGCTTAGGGCAGAAGACGAGGCTGTTGCTGAGACTGACAACGCAGCTTAGATCATTCGGTGATCAGCGCCGACAAACAATCTGGCGCTTATGAAATTTTGATGCAGCGGCACCAATGATTTGTCTCTTCACACGAAGGATGAATGGATGGATGAACGAATGAGTGAATGAGTGAATGGATGGACGGACGGACGGATGGATGGATGCATGTATGCATGGAATGCTTGATGGATGAATTGGTGAATTGTTTAACGGATTGATGCAATGATAGATGGATGAATGGATGAATAGATGGATGGATGTATGGACACATGGATGGAATGTAAGAAGAATTAATGCATGGATGGATAGATATAAGGGCTTTTTGATGGATAAATGGATGGGTTGTTTGATGAATGGATGGATGGATGGATTGTTTGATGGATGGATGGATGGATGGATGGATGGAGGCGTAATGGACCATTGAACAGATGCATGGATGCATGTGTGCATGATTTCTTTCCCATGCAGTTTCGCAAATTTGGGTTTTCCAGTGTTTTCGTTACACCGATTATTATTTTGTCCATTCAATTTTTCTGCCATCTCGTCACTAATATTTCAATTTCTCAGTTTCTTTTTCTTTACTCTAACTTTACTTTTTCTTTGCCATCTCAGTTATTCTTTTCTATCTTATCATCCATAACTCATCTATTCATAGAACTGTTTTCTACTCGTCTTTCTTTTCTCCGCCATCATCTTTCTAGTCCAATTCTTCATCTGCCTCTCATATTTCATCTTCCTCGTCGTCGTCCTCATCCTCCCATTCCTCCTCTTCCTTGCGAGTGCCATTACTCGGCAGTTCATCGCTTGCCTTCACCTCGGACTAAAACCTCTGCAAATTTAATATTCCGTTCTGGAAGACAACTCGATGAATGTCCGCTGTCGTCTGACCTCATCTCGTTCATTCCTTGCCACTCCTTCGCCATCACTTTCTAACCCTCCATCTAATCTTATCCTATCTTCAATGACGTCACCATTATCTGTAAGTCATTTCTTATTCTTCTTATCCTTTTTCTGCTTTCTTCTTCCTTCGTTGTCGTCGTCTTCTTGAAAACGCATCGCTTCGGCACGCATAGCTCTTCTGGTCGAGTCCTATGTAAGTGTAATCGTAATTATAAACTTATATAGCGCCGCTTCAAGAGAAACCAAATAGAGACTCTATCCTAACTGATGCTAAATATCATTAAGAGCAGAAAGCTCGTCATTTAGCAAGTAATGCTCAGATAACTAGAAGTCACAAGTGGTGGGCTCCCGCAAACACATAGAGCACAATCAAAGGATTCCCATCCAAAGTCGACAGATGACGCCCTGCTTAGAGTTCCTGTATCTCGTTATAACGAGGATGAGGAACGACGACAGACGATGTGATCCGCCGTCCGGTACACACGGTTATCTCACCGTCCAGCAGATCCTCACAGTTAGTAGATGACCCAGCAACCGTACGTCTCCTAAGCCAGAAGGTCTGTGTAGGACAGCATCTCGTTTGGTCGCCGAATCTCTACCTAGGTGACGGCTGATGCCACTCCTAAGACTTTCCTCGCCCTTCCTTCACTGAATTCAAAAGATTTTCCGGGTTCGTAATCGTAATCGTAATCCCAAGATTTCTACAGCGCCAAACGAAAGCCGCGCCGCGGGGACCAGCTTATTCACAGGCGTTCAGTCAAAACAAAATCGATAGGCAAAAGGGTTCGGTTCCGGGTCAAGATCCAAGAGTCAGGCAGAGAGCCAGCGTGACAGCTACGGTGGGTAATGTTTGGGGCTGGAGACGGCATACAGATCTGTGGGTCTGAAGCTCAACTGCCTATCCACGATCAACAATCAACATAAAGCTGGGAACCTGTTACCCTGAAAGGTAAACAGGTCCAATCGCAGCGAGACATGGATCGCAGTGGGAGGAAACGCCGACCAAAATTGTACAGAAACCATGCCGTAATTCAGGGAATAAACGACATCGAAACGTAGGCTCAGTCGTAGTAGAAGCCTGAACAAACGAGAATTAACGAGCAAATTTCGCGCAAGTCGAAGAAACTGCCAAATGATAGAATTAGGGAAAACACAACCAATATGGGTGCAGACATGCACAGACTCACACTGTGTTCTTGAGCTTTCCACTGCTTCTACTTCTGATTGGGGTTTTGAAACGTTTCTCTTTATTTCGTAATTGTAATCATAATCCCGAGATTTCTACACCGCCCAACGAAAGCCAAGTCACGGGGACCAGCTTATTCATAGGCGCTCAGTCAAAACAAAATCGATAGGCAAAAGAGTTCGGTTCCAGGTCAGGAGCCAAAAGTCAGGCAGAGAGACAGCATGACAGCTACGGTGGGTGATGTTTGGGGCTGGAGACGGCATACAGATCTGTGGGTCTGAAGCTCAACTGCCTATCCACGATCAACAATCAACATAAAGCTGGGAACCTGTTACCCTGAAAGGTAAACAGGTCCAATCGCAGCGAGACATGGATCGCAGTGGGAGGAAACGCCGACCAAAATTGTACAGAAACCATGCCGTAATTCAGGGAATAAACGACATCGAAACGTAGGCTCAGTCGTAGTAGAAGCCTGAACAAACGAGAATTAACGAGCAAATTTCGCGCAAGTCGAAGAAACTGCCAAATGATAGAATTAGGGAAAACACAACCAATATGGGTGCAGACATGCACAGACTCACACTGTGTTCTTGAGCTTTCCACTGCTTCTACTTCTGATTGGGGTTTTGAAACGTTTCTCTTTATTTCGTAATTGTAATCATAATCCCGAGATTTCTACACCGCCCAACGAAAGCCAAGTCACGGGGACCAGCTTATTCATAGGCGCTCAGTCAAAACAAAATCGATAGGCAAAAGAGTTCGGTTCCAGGTCAGGAGCCAAAAGTCAGGCAGAGAGACAGCATGACAGCTACGGTGGGTGATGTTTGGGGCTGGAGACGGCATACAGATCTGTGGGTCTGAAGCTCAACTGCCTATCCACGATCAACAATCAACATAAAGCTGGGAACCTGTTACCCTGAAAGGTAAACAGGTCCAATCGCAGCGAGACATGGATCGCAGTGGGAGGAAACGCCGACCAAAATTGTACAGAAACCATGCCGTAATTCAGGGAATAAACGACATCGAAACGTAGGCTCAGTCGTAGTAGAAGCCTGAACAAACGAGAATTAACGAGCAAATTTCGCGCAAGTCGAAGAAACTGCCAAATGATAGAATTAGGGAAAACACAACAAATATGGGTGCAGACATGCACAGACTCACACTAAGTGTTCTTGATCTTTCCACTGCTTCTACTTCTGACTGGGGTTTTGAAACGTTTCTCTTTATTTCGTAATCGTAATCATAATCCCGAGATTTCTACACCGCCCAACGAAAGCCAAGTCACGGGGACCAGCTTATTCATAGGCGCTCAGTCAAAACAAAATCGATAGGCAAAAGAGTTCGGTTCCAGGTCAGGAGCCAAAAGTCAGGCAGAGAGACAGCGTGACAGCTACAGTGGGTGATGTTTGGGATTGGAGTGGAAAGAGAGATAAGAGGAAGACGGGGGTCAGGATAGACCTGTGAAAGAGGAATGTTTTCAGTTTTGAGTGAAAGGCCAGCGCAGAATTTGGCCTCAACTGGATACAAACAACACTCCTCCTCCAGAATTTTTATCCTGATTCTTCCTCTTACCCTTATCTCACTTTCCGGTTCACTCCCATCCACCACCCACCAAAGCCGTCTGAGCTGTCTACCTGCCTGACTATTGGATCTTGACCTGGAACCGAACCCTTCTTGCCTATCGATTTTGTTTTAACTGAGCACCTATGAATAAGCTGGTCCCCGTGACTTGGCTTTCGTTGGGCGCTGTAGAAATGTCGAGCTTACGATTAGGATTAGGATAGCGTTTTAGGTTCGTCACCTATCAGTCAAAACATCTGTAACATTGTTCAGTGAGATTGTAGATGTTAAAGATTTAGCGAAAGCCGGAGTCAAACAACGTAATTATGGAAGAAAAGAGAATTGTCCATTCCCAATGATGCTTTCGGAATTCGGTTACTGGGCAGAGTGGTGTAATGCCGAACCGCCTATCTATTCGGCCACAAGTTTATCCGTCACGCAGCTATGATGCAAAGCCCCAACGATTGCATTGTCTGTCGAGTCTCGAGAGAGTACATGTGAGTGATCGATGGCAGACGATTGGACAGAATCAGCTCCTCCTATCAATGGTCTCTGCTTTCTTCTGAGCTCCCCGAAATCCCTAAGAGACTCAAATCTTATTCAGACAGACTTAGACGAGACAGACGCACAATAAAATAGACAGACAGACAGCAGACAGACAGACAGACAGACACGCAAGCAGGCAGACATACAGACAATCTGCCGGCAACTGCAATAGGTTCATGGACGGTCTTCGATCTGGACCTAAACTTCATCTCCGAAAAAGTCAGCGGCTGATAAGAGACGCCACAGAATCCGTCGTCGACATTTTCAGCCGAGATAAGAAGACACGAGCAGGTTAAATAAATGACTGTAGTCTGCAGAGGAAGGAAAAAGAGCAAAAAAGACTCCATTGAGTTGTAGTTGGAAAACGCTTACAAGATCTCAAAGCAACGTAAAATAATCACATACTATTGAGAGTCCCATCACGATTTCCTACGGGGAAGAAGGGAATATCTAACGCTTCAGCACAACGACAGAATAGCTTGAATGACCAGGCTGTCTAACGGGGGATGATCGTGATACCAAGGCGACTCTCGTGCCTAACGATAGTAGGACAGGGCTCGCCAAGAAACAAAGTCGTTGGCCGAATGAGCAATGGTCTACCAGCCTCACCACACAAAGAACAAGACTGACACTGTAGGATCAAGCAAGAACTGTAGATGATCGCAACGACAAAGGAATTCCTTCAGACTGTGAGCAGAACAAAGAGCCAAAGCTGCTTTGGGAATCTTTCTCGTAAAAGCGTAGAGAAATTCTACTTACTTCCTCGAACAAAGCAGGGACGGGGGTTGGGCAACTGTTTGCAACACCCTGCCGATCCACGATCAAAGTCCAACATGAAGCTTACACATTAACAACAACAATAAATACTGAACAGTCCAACTGTAGAATTTTACAGCTATTTGTCAGTGCCGGCTCTAGAGTAGAAGAGAGGGGCCATGGCACCCCAGCTGAGCCATTAGCCCCACGTTCCCCAAAATTATAGGCCACTTGTTTACATGTAACTGCACAGGGGAGGCTAGGATTGGCTACGACCCCAACCGAAGGGCCACAAAAATGTGGAAAATTCCAACAAAAAACGATTCCCAAAGCCTGCTGACTGAACAGCGGAAAACATATTCACATATATACACGAACAAACATGAATGCTATATGCATCCATACATACATGCATTCCACATGCTTTACATATACTGTATATACATGCATATATGTATACATACATAAATATATATGCATATATACATACATGCATACATACATACATATATGTATATATGCATGCGTACATACTTGCATACATACATACATGTATGCATACATACATTCAGACAGACAGACTTCTGATATGGCAGACATAACGAATGAGATAAAGAAGAAACAAAGGAAGGTAAAGAGGCAAGAAAGAAAGACTTTGCTGTTCGTTTAGTTGGTCATATCAATCACTAGAGGGAGCTTTATAATCTAGCACCAATGATATCTTTCGAAATCCTACCGAGACCTCGATAGACTTCTGATAGGGCGATTTATAATTAATTATGTAGAGCCTACACATCGAGGCTGTGCACAATTAATGAGCAGAGGGATATCGAGCGTGTCTGTCTGCCATTCGGTCCTAGGGGTTTGCGTGTTGTGATCCGCTGTCGACGAATAGCAGCTGAATCTCGACACCAATTACTTTGCACCTGTTCGGGTTGCTCGGGGAAACGCGTCGGTCGTTTGGCTATCGTCATCCCAGCGAAGCCCTCCACGTATGACGCCTGCGGACGTGTCAGTAAAAGAGAACCTGGACACAGCTGCGAGGCAAGGGATGGGAGTGCTTTGCGGGTTGAGCCCATGCCGGGCCATCCCCAGGCCGTCCAGGAGTCTTGGGTATAGTCTTTTTAAAGATGAACAAGATTACATAAAAAAGAGACGACTCCCACACCATTCCATGTACAAACAACAAAATAAGACTGAATATAACGACTATGTATGAACAATCTGTATAACATAACATAACATAACATTCTTTTTATTGATCCAAAAAGAGAAATATAACAGCGAAAAGCATAATATTCACAATTGTTTTAGGAAACAAAAGGAGAACCCAGAAGGGACCAAAGTCCCGCTTATTAGGGTCCCCTCTGTACCAACAGCTATTGCTAAATGACGAATGATTGCCAGCATCATTAACTGGAAAAAACATAGTAGAATCTGAACGAGTTGTAGGCTAATACAAAAAAAAGGAACCAAACAAGAATAAACCTTAACTAGTGAAAAACTAAAAAACAAAAACATATTTTTTATTTATTTAGATCATTAAGGTACGCGCGCATTGCTTTCTTGAACAATATCAAATTAGGCTCAGAACGAATATCGTGCGATATATTATTCCAAACAGAAGGACCAGCACATTTGATAGAAAACAGTCGAGTGTTGGTACGGGCAAAACTTGCACGGAAATCACCCCGAGACCTAGTAAGATGTGCATGGAGCTCAGATATACTGGAGAAGTAACCAATGAAAGCAGAGTAGGTTATGAGCAAAACGATACATAAATTCACTAATTTGCAGTATATTAATCTGCTCAATTTGTAAAATATTGTAGTCGTAAAAGAGTTTAATTGAAGAAGAATATGATGGGTTTCCTGTGATGATGCGAATAGCTCTTTTTTGAAGTACAATTAATCTCCTAAGCCGGGAATGGTAAGTTGATGCCCAAACAATATTACAGTATGCCAGGTATGGGTAAATAAATGATTAATACAGATTAATAAGAATATAACGAGGTAATAAATAACTAATACGAGACAATATTCCTATATTTTTAGCAATTTTAGTAGATATGTTCTTAATATGATCTTTCCATGTCAAGTGCTCATCAACATAAACACCAAGAAATTTAGAAGTTTTAACTTGCGAAAGTGTTATGTTATCGATTGAGACTACTATATTCTGACTGAGAATTAATTTTTTATGAGAACGAAACAGGATATAATTAGTTTTCGACAAATTAAGCGATAATTTATTAGCCTTAAACCAGTCAGCAACAGCTATAAGTTCGGTATTCACATGCTCTAACAATGAATCCAAAGATTTATGAGATAAAAAAACATTCGTATCATCAGCAAATAAAATAAAGTGCAGTGAAGATGATGAATTTGGAAGGTCATTGATGTAAAGTAAGAACAACAAGGGTCCCAGATTGGAACCCTGAGGAACACCACATCGACTAGTTCTTATCTGGGATAAGGTACTATTACACATAACCAGTTGTTGTCTATTACCGAGATAATTGGTAAACCAGCGAAGTGTAATATCACGTATACCATAATTTTCAAGTTTTCCCAACAGAATTTGATGATCAACAGTATCAAACGCTTTAGCCAAATCAAAAAAATGCCAATAGAGAATTCATTATGATCAATAGCATACGAAATTTTGTCATGCATATTTAGTAATGACATTGATGTAGAACGACCGGATTGAAACCCATGCTGTAGAGGGTACAGAATATTCATACTACAAACATAATTATACAGTCTCTCATACATCAGTTTTTCCAATACTTTAGAAAAAAATGGTAAGATAGAAATTGGCCTGTAGTTAGTGACATCTTCTTTATTTCCTTGTTTGAATATAGGCACAACTTTAGCAATTTTTAAGACAGATGGTACAATTCCGGTTGAAAACGAACAGTTAATGATCTCCGATAAGGGAACAGCCACAGAGCACAATGCAGGATTAGCTATACAAGGATCAAATGAGTCCACACTGTATAGGCCTATACAGATATATGACCACCTAACGAAGACGTGTAGAAACTGCGAAAAATAACCACAAAATGAGCATCGACATCTGGCTTTAGGAATTTATATCTATATGTATATATATGCGGCAATGGCATCATGCATCATTTATTTATATATATATATACACACACCTAAAGGCTTATATATAGTATTAAATATGGATTCATAAAAGAATTTCGATGTTGAGAACAATGCCTTGATGTTGCTTATTTTCTTGTGACCATAGATTTACTTAGATTTATGTCGTGGTACTTTATCACAATCTGCTCGGACAATGGAAGGAAACATAACAACTGTGGTCATGTACTGCCAATGACCAGCTGCCCTACCAATGACCACGTACCATCCCCTTTACACATATACACACATGCGCACGTTCACCTACACACACACTCACACTATCACGCAGATACCCACGTATAAATATACACAGATGCACACATAAATTGAAACATACTTAGGGAAGCGACGAAGTCAACACAAGCAATATGATCAGACGATAAGGCTTTCTCTTTTCTTCGTCTATAAATCAACTGTTGTGCTCCACTATATACGTGGACTTGTTCAGGCCTATTTTAGACTTATCGTTGGCTTATGCTGGGATTATTCTCTGCCTTCACTTTCCTACGTAGTCGTTCAAAGTGCCCAGCAGACGTAAATCTTTCGCGAGCGCACCTGTCTTCTTTCATTATCCCAGCCGCAAGCGGTTGCGCAAGACAATCATTGAGATGTGCAAAGCAGAATGTATCATCGTATCTCATCCGGACTACAGATGCAAAGGCAGACGAAGAAGGCGACGCTCTTTGAGGCGAAGGCGGCGGCTTCTTGGCCGTCGGCGCTTCATCAATATTTATTCCCACCAGAAGATGTTGATCAATGGCCAAGCGTCGTGGATGCGGCCTTCACGCAAGCGGTGTCCCAAGGAACCCGACTCAGAAAATCATTCACTGACCAAGATTTTATGTAAACGAATCCAGACAATTAATCTCGTTCTACAGATCCAGGGTTCACATACTGTAGAAATAGGCATAACTAAGAGTGATGAGGTGATACCTGAAGCGAAGGTTTAAATTGCTGTATGGACGGATAAACGAGAAGAGCAAAAATATACTTCCAAATATTACTTTCACTCGTGTTTTCTATATTCACCTTAATCCAACTCTTCACTCAGCCAATTACCATCTGAGCCCTGGGTGTTTACAATTCAGCCTGGGTGTCTATGTTGTTAACGCCCTTGTAATTGTAATTTGAAATTTGTATAGCGCCTCTTCAAAATAAACTCATTTGAGGCGTTCTCTGCGCTAACAATGTTAAATGTCATTAAGAACGGAACAATCATCCATTAGTAAACACTGCTCAGATGACTAGAAGAGTCACCAGTGGCAAGCTCGCACACACACACGCAGAGCCCAACCAACAGGTTCTCAACTAGAGTTGAATGATGACAGCCCTGTTATTAATGCCACGTTGCGTTGTTAAAATTCATGCCAGTGGAACAGCTAGGTTATCTACCCTCTTAGCTCTGCTGCCCGAAAAGGTGACAGCAAATGTTGTGTGTGCAGAATAAGACACAGCCCAGTAAGCCAAGCAGTTGCGCGTGTATGTATGTATGTGGGCCCTTCTATGAACGAATAATGCTGGCTTTAAGCCGGAGAAGGGACACATGCTGTGGCAGTCTCTCGAGTATCCATAGATAACGACCGATGAAATTTCATCCTGGTTCGACAGTTTGGACCCATTCTGAGTCTCTTATCTGGATTATGCTGAATAGGAAGATGACATTGAGCCATTTAAGGCGTTTGCAGCACACGGCTGCGCTCAGAATAGTGCGTCTTTCCACGGACGAGCAAGTATAGTGACTGTGTGAATTTGGCGAGTTATTCACAGGCGTTCGAGCTTTGTATCATATAAAGACAGCTTGACAGGTTGTCGCTCACTTTTGTGTCTTTCCTTCATTTGGAATATTCCTCTGCGGATGACTGATTGATGGAACCGAGTGAAAATTCTACTCCTTCATCATTCGTCCGTTGCTGTTTTATTGTCAGATTGTTTCGTCTCAGCTTGGTTGACGGCTTCAACTAACCATAGCATCCTGAAGCCTTCGCGCGCTTTAATCTCATTCTGATTTCAATACTTCTTTGGAAGTGACTATACACCAAGAGTTAGTAGTAGCAGCAGCAGCAGCAGCAGCAGTGGTAGTGGTAGTAGTAGTAGTAGTAGTGGTAGTGGTAGTAGTAGTAGTAGTAGTAGTAGTAGTAGTAGTAGTATTAGTAGTAGTAGTAGTAGTAGTAGTTCCAATGTTTAACGACATTTTATGGTATCAAAGCCGTTGACGTCGCCCTCCTCCTTTATCCAGGCTTGGAACTGGCACTTCCCGAGTACGGCATTGGTGGCGTTCACTAAGAGTTATCTGCATGCTTGTATTTATATAGGTATGTGTGTCGATGTAAGACTGTGTTTGTGTCTGCACGCGTGTATCTAAGTGTCAAGTTAATTTGTCTTTAACTCGATACTTGCCTGGTTCGATTCGACGCTCGGTGTTTCGCCTTGAACGGGAGCAGAAGCCACTCCCAGACCTCCTGTACAGCAACAATAAAAGATCATTTATTGGCACAGCGCCGGATGATGCTGCCGGCAAACCTAAATGAAAATCACTAAGCACAACACCGAACAGATAATCAAATCCCCCAAGTTTATAGCAAGATATCTTTAATTCGTTTATGCCAGGGTCACAGAGAAAATTAGGACGAGTGTTTTACAACACAAATAAATAAGTTAACTCATTTGTCGAAACGAGCAAGCATACACAAAATAAGCAATTTTGCTTCGAAGGAATTTAATTATACTTTGAGCATATCCTACTCAGATGTACTGCCAGACGCCTCCGTAGAGTCCCAGACCGCCTTCATTTAACTGAATCGTGCTTTAGTTGTTTATTCCCGAAGCTGCGGGTAAAGAGGGTTGTTGCCTGCAATGGCACAATCATACGGGTCATAGAGTTAACAGCAATGGCGTCATTCATCATTCATTTGCCCGATCTATAGACGGCAGCATAAAAGGACCGTTAAAGGACCACGAGGGAGCAGATGAAGCCACGCGGAGAGGCAAGGTTGAGCCGATGGAATGGCAACAGGAGGAAGACAACAAAAGCAACGGCAACCGAAGAACAGGTCTGTCGGTCGACGACACACAATAGCACCACTACTTCCTCGCCAATCAAGCGCCGTTTTATTGCAACATTCGCCAAATCCACTGATCGCGATACAACAGCGACTCGTGTACATTGAATGAAAACACGAGCGAGCGAGCGAGCGAGAGAGCAAGATACCCTGTGAGCGATTAACTTCTGGTCGGGTGGACCCTGGACGGCGCAGCAGACTACGACATATGATATACATAGCAAGCAAACGGAAGTGCAATCAGAATGAATGTCGCCGGTCACCGAACCTCGACATCTATGGCTTTAAGGCCGAGGTTTCCTCGTCAGAAGACCGTTGGAGGCACGATGACATGATTCATTGCCATGACGAAATGAGCGCAATACACTTTCCACCGATTGCCTGACTAAATACCGTCTGATGGAAGTTTTTGCCCAGGGACAAGCTCGCGTGGTCTGCTTAGCTTGATTTTAGCGATGTGACGTCACACCATCGTGTCCTGGGTCTACAAAAATATCTTCCTGTCTTGGGTCTACAAAACTACAAAAACACCTTCCTGTCCTGGGCCTAAGAATACCTTTCTGTACTGGTTCTACCGAAAACACCTCCCTGCCATGGGTCTAAAAATTACCTTCCTGTACTAGTTCTACCAAAAACATCATCCTGTCTTGGGTCTACCAAAAATATCTTCCTGTCCTGGGTCTAAAAAATACCTTCCTGCTTTGGGTCTATCAAAAAACACGCCTTCTTATGATGGGACTATAAAAATGCACAGTTCAACATACAAGCGTGTCGTTCCAGATCATTTTCCAATGGCTTCTTCTTATTGTTAAGTGTTTTATTCATTGTGACCTGTAGGATTGGTCAGCAATCCTCCTACAACGTTCAGAAAACGCCGTCTCGAGTACTCTCCATAGCAAAATGAACACACGGAATTAGACAAGCAATCTCC
The DNA here is from genome assembly GCA_964023275.1 of Norana najaformis. Taxonomy (NCBI): domain Eukaryota; kingdom Metazoa; phylum Annelida; class Clitellata; order Crassiclitellata; family Hormogastridae; genus Norana; species Norana najaformis. The sequence goes on from OZ029923.1 coordinate 19,637,265, forward strand.
ATAAAATAGGAGCTTGTGCAACGAAATCGAACTAGAAACATTGGCTGACTCATGTATTGAAAGCCACTAGCAACAGGCATAGATAGGTCAAAGGGGTTTTGACGGTTTTGAGTTGCTCAACTCAAACACTTGCTCTGAACTTTTCCAGCTGGATCTACATACATACAGTCAACGCAGACAAAGCTGTCCACTTGGAAAATATCTGTAAATTTTTACAGTTGCTGTTTTCATTGAGTGATATAGTTCGCCAATCCTGCAAGGTTTAAATTATAGATCAAGCAATGGCTTTTCGTCAAATACCATAATGCAGGTGGATATTATTCTCCTATTTGCTGCGTATGCAATACTCGGATACAAAGAGCCTGGAACCGAATCTATACGACCTTTGTCTCGCCGTTTTTCTATTATGCTCAGTCAGGCTTTTCCTGGCGACGCGTTGTCCGGCGTCGCATTCCTTTGGTCACATTTCATCCAAGGACTTGTATGCAGTAGTACTAGTAGTAGTAGTGGTAGTGGTGGTGGTAGTAGTAGTAGTAGTAGTAGTAGTAGTAGTAGTAGTAGTAGTAGTAGTAGTAGTAGTAGTAGTAGTAGTAGTAGTAAGAACAATATTAATTATAATAATAAAAACAATAATAATAATAAAAACAATCACAACAACAACAACAATAACAATAATAATAATAATAATAATAATAATAATAATAATAATAATAATAATAATAATAATAATAATAATAATAAACCAGGTGACAATGTACAGCTTAAGTCAAACAAATATATTTATTGGTATTTACTCGTAGCATCTTGAACTGGATGGGACTCGACTCGAAGGATCTCATAAATGCGCTAAAACAATAGGTTTTTGGATTTATGATGTCGCACTTGGCAGTTTCTTATAATTCTTTAACAAATCAACAAACGCGGACAGGGACAACCGCACAGACACACACTCGAAAGTGGACACACACACACAAACACATACGCAACACACAGACTCAGACAGGCCAAGACATAGGCCTAAGCGAGAGACAGAAAGAGACAGAGAGGAGAGAGAGACAGAGAGACAGAGACAGAGAGACAGAGTCAGAGAGAAGAAAATAGAAGAGAGAGAGAGAGATAGAGAGAGAGAGAGAAGAAAATAGAAGAGAGAGAGAGAGAGAGAGATGAGAGCAGAGAGAGCAGAGAGAAAAGAAGAGAAGAGGAAGAAGAGAAGAGAGAGAGAAAAGAGAGAGAGAAAGAAGAAAAAGAAAAGAGAGAAGAGAGAGAGAAGAAAAAGAGAAGAGAGAGAAGAAAAAGAGAAGAGAAGATCAAACGATCGTCGAATGCTTCACATGAGACTTGGCTCAGCCTCTGGGCTGACCCTGCATAGACGAACGAACTCTGCGTCCAGGCAATCGAGTAATTCGCCACCGATCCACCCTCGTTTCTTCTTCAGCAGTAGTCAAATCAATGACAACAAATTACGTGACCTCTGAGCATGCACGCACTCGGCATTAAGCGCTGCCTCCCGCGTGACTGCTGCCACCTTGCGGTACACCAAAGCGATGTGTGCATAGAAGCCTTTTGGTCTGATTAGAACTCGATGCCCTGTATGCCAACGGCGCCACTGAGTCGCTTCAATAAGAGACAGTTTTACAGTATATTAGGCTTACATGTCATTTTGAAATGCGTTTACTTAAGAAATCTTTCGATGCTGAACCATATTACAGTACCTTCTTATCAGTCTAATACAAAGGATGAATTCCTATCTTCAGTCTTTTCATCCAGAATTCATTCACCATTGAGGAAAATATTGCTTAATTCCTTTTCCAACACATGGTTAGAATGTGCCTCAAAGATAGTTCAACCTTAGCGAGTGCTGCCCTTCTGCACTAGCAATATGAATAAGACGTACTAAAAGGCGCTATGCATTAAGTGTCTTCATACATGTATACATACTGTACATACATACATACATGCATACATACATACAAACTTACTTGCATATTTGGTCTTTTGTTATTGATAATCCACTTGGTATTTATGTTAACTCACATTGCTTGAACAGCAAGTAAAGTTCAGCCTGAAGTCTCTTAACAAACTCCTATTGGTAGTAACTTTGAACTAAACTTCATTTGATCAAACCACACTAAACAAAACCATCAATATGAAGTTCTTAACTGCTGCAAATTCTGCTTCTTTTTTGTATAGTAATAAAACACTCCTTAAACGCAAGAAATCCGTAGTCTACAACATTCAATTGTACTGGCTGAATGACCAGACTGTGGTTCTTCACTCCGGCTTACAAAAGTCATGACGCCGCAGTACAACGCCTGACCTGACTCTCCAGTCTATATTTAGAACTCCTAGACGCAGCTTGATATCCTGATCCGTCATTCTTCATTGGGTGAGAAACTACATAACCATGAATAACGCTGAAGGTAATGACAAAAACTATGATTTAGGAGTATGTTTTTCAGCATATCTTCATCGAACGTAGTTGATGTCTACTGTCTCACAGTGTCAACAGAGGCAACCATTCCACACACAGAAAGTAGACACGACAACAGTTGGATGACTGATCACATGGTTGAGTCTCTCGACTACAACTCACAAGTTCATACGAAAGACTGTGTAAATGCAAGAGAATCTGCCGACCTCTCTAATGGGATACGTCGGCGATAGACCGAAATCTATCCACAGAGCTACCACGTCAAGTGATCTTGTCCACGTCCCTTAAGTAGGAGGAAGAGGAGGAGAAGAGGAGGAGGAAGAAGAAGAAGAAGGGAATAGGAGAAGAAAGCAGAGGAGAATACTTGGGGAAGAGGTTGCTGATTGTTGACAAATCAGGTAGTAACAGAGAAAGGTCTGTAGCTTTGATTATCCTACATACATGCCTCGAAGAATCTGGAATCACGTCAAGAACTCATTTCTTTCTAATTGGCAGCTTGAGAACGATTGGACGTCCATAAAAGTTTCATCTGGTAATGGCTGACACGTGTGGGGCTTAGCGATGATCAAAGACATTGCATTTGCACCGAGTGCAATCAATGCTTTCTTGGTTGTGTCCGCCATTATGAAAAGCATTCTTTGTTCCAGATAATCCACCATAGAGAGCAAAACAGACTTTCGATGCTCTCCTTATATTTGGTTGCAATAATAACAGTCTGTCCTGCGATGACATCTTCCTTCAATTCAACCGCCAACGGTTCCATGAATGTAATCTTTCTTAAGATTAACAACCACCTGCTCTACGAATGTCATAATTCTTAAACTCAAGAACCACTTGTTCTACGTGTCTTAAGCCTTTCAACTTAACAGTCACGTGTTCCACGAAGGTCTTTCTTCATTAACTTAACAACCAACTGTTGCATAATTCTACACGATTGTCATACTTATAGAACTAAAATATCATCTGTTCCAGATCACATGTTCAAAGAGTCAATAATCGCGTGTTCCACAGATATTATCCTCTTTTATCTCAATAACCACGTGCTTCACAAATGGCATCCTCCTTAATATCGCCGACCAATTTTCCAAGAATATTATCTTTGTTTAACTCAACATCTACTTCTTCCACATATGTTGCCCTTCATGGATGTTGACAGTCTGTCAACCTCCATGAAACAAATCACCGACAACCTGTTCCACTAATGGCGACCTCCTTCTTCAACTTAACCATGACCTTTTCCACTAATATAGTCCTTCAACACCCATTTGCATGAAGACTGTCATTCTCCATAAACTCAAGAACCAGTCGTTTCACGAATGTAATGCTCCACGAAGGTTATGCCTCGTGATCTCAATACGTACATCAGAAAACCGACAAAGGTATACGGGTTAAGGCAATATACTTGTTCAAGCGTCTCTATTTATAAACTCTTCTGTTCTAAAGTCTTTTCCACATCGAACATCGCTCAACTACATAGACTAAAGAAGGTTTTATCCGCAGCTAGACCTAAACAAGCCATGTATAAACAAACCAGGTATAAACAAGCCCCATATATACAAGCCAGAGAAGAAAGAACTTGTCAAGGGAGACATCCCCTCAGGTTCAGACTCTGATCGAAGAGACATCAATGCCTAGCACTTTTCTGCCTTAAGATCTTTCTTTCTGCCTATACCAACAATAAAATCACAACCAGTGGATTCGTTGTCAGTGAGAACGTACTTTGATTCCTGCGTACTTAAGGTCGACAAATCTTGATCGAGCAGACATGCCCGTTTCATGCGGTTATCCTTAAGAAACTTGTAGATGACCCTTCATTTTATTTTAAGAAATTGTTCTTAGACTAACAAATCTTTGTTTAGCTTAAATAATCGTAAACAAACAGGTTCCCCGTCGACGTAATTGAAAGATCTTTCATCAACCAAAACGCAATGAAATGGCATCTGTCGAAGGAGTTTTGCAGAATTCCCTATTGGATGGATTTGAAAGAAGGGATTGTGTCACTGAGAGCAGTCATTCAATTTAAGTTGAATCTGGTTTTGTCTATAAGGTCAGTGTTGTCCAAGGAGGTCAGCAACCAGAAAGCACCTTCAGTTAATTAATTGTTAGATCACCGGTAGGAAGCACACAAAACTTAGTTTCAGACTTACTCAGGATGCCAAAGAGAGCGCACCCATAGATGGCTAATCCCAAATGTTTCTTTGCCATTTAGCTCTACAAAACAAATAAATGCACAGGACTTAAAAGATTGAATTTTTTATTACTTATTATAAGTTTTTAATATTCTTTGTTGTATCTGTTAAAAGCTATTATTTATTGGGGATTTCTATTTCTGATTTAGAGGTTAACGAAACTGCAGTATAATCGAACATGACCTTGAAAAGCTTACAAGAGAAATTCAACCGTGGGTTTGAATCCGGAGCTTTACAACAGACCTGACTTACTTGTTGATTCAGAAAAATAACGAGTATTTGGGTCTTTATTAAGTATGGACGCTGGCAAGCGATTATTCGGAAGTATGCTAACAGTCATCTTAAATAACTTAGTCAATTACATAGCGCCAATCGTGCTTAATTTCAGGTAAGTCTAGACGGGTCAAGGAGGAGGCTGTAGAAGAAGAGGAAAACCTAAGAGCCTACGTCTTAAAGCGACATCGAAGTGACATAAGAGAATTGACGGACACCTTCATCAGCTAAGTCACTGAAACAAAAGAGTAACGAGAGACAGACAGACAGACAAGACAGACAGACTGCGAATGCACGAGAATATGCCTACCTTTCTAATCGTTATAGGCAGCTGTCCGTGTTGTTTCGAGCTGTGTGTCTTCCTCTACAAATCACTGAACTCGCTGCTGATGAAGCGGAAATGCCCTCCGAAGCGGAGTACTTCCGGTTGACAGTCTATAGTCGTCTGGGCTATCTGGCATTCAGCGATCGACGTCGTCCTGCAGCGGAGAGGCGGCCAGTGGTAGACTGCGGCCCCATCCGCCTAGGCCGCCGCTGCGCCAGAAGGGCCTAGGCTGAGGAGGAGGACGAGGACGAGGAGGAGGACAAGGAGGAGAAGGAGGAGGAGGAGGAGACTGGAAACGATCTCGATCCTGCTCCATGGTAACTACTCACCGATGCTAGTACACTGCCAATGCCAATCTATTGTACCTGCTTCTGTCTGTCTATCTGTATGTCTGCACGTCTGTCTGTCAGTGTGTCTTCGTGTGTCGTTTTAAATGTTCTCACTATGGTGCCCATGACCACAGGCCTATCAATCATCACGCGAACATAATCTCCCTAGCTACTACTTAACAACAGCTTATGTATGACAGTCTGTCTCTGTCTCTCTGTCTGTCTGTCTCTCTTTCCCACACACAAACACACACAAGCACACACACACTTTGTCTCTATTAGTCAATATATTAGATGATTTCTTCCAAGAAAAATAGATTTACTGTTTGGCCATTATACATACCCAACGGTAACGGATATTATTCCTATGTCATTAATTTAAACAGAAATCCAGAAAGATAGAAAGAGACCGAGAGAGAGAGAGAGAGAGAGAGAGAGAGAGAGATAGAGAGAACGAAGCGGAGAAATAGAGAGAGTCCTTGTGTTTCCTGAAAGTTCCTTCACTGTGTGATAAAAAAATTTTGAATCTCCTCTTTTTGCTGTCTTTTCTGCTTCTGTTATTCTCTCTAAGATATACTTACTTACGTCACTTCTACACCTTCTCTAACTTCCCTCATCCTTTTCTCTGTATAGTGTATGTTTTATTCAGTTTTTGTTAGTAGATTCCACTTGTCATTGTCTGAAACATTCTCTACTTAACAAGTCTCGTTTAATCTATTGCCTGCCAGGTTTCTGTGGAAATCCATCCTCTTTTGAAGCATAGAATCTTTTCTCCTACTGTTATGACTGTGCTGCTCCAGTTCTCCCATTCTGTATCAATCTCCCCATTCTCACGATTAATGCTGGTCTCATCCACATTTTTACAGATCTCCAAGATGGTAAACCTGTTCTTTAATTCCAACTTATAGTGTAGTTCTGTCAGCTTTTCTTTTAAGCTATCTGTATTAACAGTCAGTCTCCTCTTCACTGTTGGTCATTTATTTTTATTTTTGCTACCAGCAGATGGTGACCTGGTGATATATATCTGCTCCTCTGTAAACTATGGCATCTCTCATTGATGACATCTACCTCACAGATATACGTGTGTATATACAGATATACAGATTCGTGATATATTAATTTTCTATAATTTGTAAATTAAAAATCATAAGCTGTTTTTTACAGTTGCAAATTCTTCTGGGTATCATGTGACTTCTTTTGAACTCTCTGAAGTTTCTTCTCTGCGGTCTTCTCTACTTCGGTGCTCAAGGGTCGGCATTCTTGTCGATTGGTTTTGGTGCGCCATCGGTTGATGCCTTGTGCAGTAGACACCAGCACTACATGTGACATCTATTTGGTTACAGTCAGTTGAGCAGTCATAAGAGCTCATGTATTCTTCGACGTTGGAAAAACTGCCTCCAATCTTTAATTTGTAACTGTTGCAGAGGTCCAGTAATCCTTCTCCACTATCAGATCTTTACCTTCAGTCACTCCTACCATAGTTTCTTTCCAATCAGTCCCATATGGTCCGATCCAATATGGGCTTTGAAGTCTCGCATTAAAATCTTCACATCGTGTCTCTGGATCCTATAAATAATATTCTGTAGCTGCTCATAAATAGGAAGCAGCGCAGTCTTGTAAGCTAACACCATAAGTCAGCCATGGGTATGAAGTGCTAGCGACTTCACTTTTTCATAGCCTCGGCATATGTGGGCGGGTGGCCAGTCCTCTCCCTAGCAGTCTGGTCTTCCTACCCACATTGTAAAGTCAGTGTACTCATTATCGCTGGGTTGGCTAGGGGGCGCTAGGAGAGCCATAATCTCGAAACAAATTTCTGCCCTGGATTTGAACCCCAAATTTTCGGTTAATAGTCCAGCACGCTCACCACTAGACTATCGCGCAGCCCAGCTGCTCATAAAATCTATCGCCTTCTTTGTTATCAACTGTGTTTGTCGGAGCATACACCTTGAACTGTGGTTGTGTTAAAGAACCTTATCTGTCGCCTTGCTCTTATTAAACAGTCACTTATCGGTTTCCAACTTGATAATGCCTACCCAAGGTTGACAGAGCTAGAGAGAAAGACAAAGAGAGGAATAGGACGAGTAAGAGAAAGAAAGGTACAAGGAATAACGCATTGGACAATAATGAATGACACAGATGCATACTTATACAAGAAGAGACCTGCATGAATTCATAAATACATAATTTTATTGAGGTACCAATATTACCTAAGTGTTCAATCATCTTTTTTTGTACTCTAGATTATCCATTATTACTATGCCCATTCTTTTTATCAGCATGTGTGATAATAATGTTCATATTCATTCTCGTGATCGGTAAGGCTTTTATTTCTTTTTCCTTAATACTGCTGTGGTTCTTAAGGCTATTGTTCTACTGCTTAATCTTATATTTTGGCCTACTGTAAAACTTAGAAACATTGTTATCATAAAATGGGGTAACAATTGCTAGGTATTTTAATACGTTCTATATTGGTGTTGTTTAACTGGTTATTTTGCTGTATATTTTTTTGAAATTAATCATACTGTCAAAAAAAGATCTTATTTTGTAACCTGCTCTCAAACTTATCAATATTTTCTGTCATGTTTTTTATATTCATTTTGGGATAACTAGGTACGTATCCCAGTCCTTTGTTAGGGATTAATATTTCAAAATGTGTTAGTTTTATACAAGATAGATTTGAGATACATTAATTTTCTATAACTTTTAAATTAAAAATCATAAGCTGTTTTTGTTGACAGTTACAAATTCTGCTGGGTATCATGTGACTTCTTTTGAACTCTGTACTGAAAGAGTGGGTTTGCTTGTGAGTCCTGCGATGCGATGGATCGCTGGCGAACACAAGTCTCCTTTCAGGATATGGTGGCGAGCGGTGCTATTGATATGGCTTTATCTTCGGGGGACTTTAGGCCTTTAACAGCACGCGGGTTCGTGAATGGATCAGTCCGACCATACAGAGACTTAACACCGATTCTTTCTTTCACACGTATATTACACGTATTTACACCGTATTTACAACAAATTCAGCAAACTCAGAGTCTATGATTCGCATCGGCCTATTAGTCTAGCGAGGTCCGTTTAAGAGATACAGGTTTATTATCTTTCTTCTGTTCTCCGGAACCTAACGCCTTTTTCGACCGTTGTTTAGCGAATGCCTTCTTCGCTTCGCACCCTTCCTTAACTTTCCCCTTCATCTATCAATCATCCAACTTCTCCCTTTCGCCATCCGATCAGCATCCCTCTGCTCCGCCTCTCTCTCTCTCTCCCTCTCTCTCTCCCTCTCTCTCCCTCTCTCTCTTTCTCATTCTCTCGATCTCGTTTACTTCTACCTGTCAACTACGGGCGTCCTATCCGCCTCTCGTTAATTACATCCAACTGTTCTCCAGTGTTCCATGCAAATTAAGTACATAAACACGATAGCTAAATTATCGAACGTAATACAATCTACAATATGCAAAACCCTAAAATCCTCATTGTTTTTACAACTTTTCACTACAAACTCTCTGAAGTTTCTTCTCTCAATTCCTGTCGTCTTCTCTCCTTCGGTGCTCAAGGGTCTAACCCTAACTCTGACCCTAACCCTAACCCAGTTTATGTGATGCTTTGTGCAACAGACACTAGCACTACTGAAGTTGCTATTCAAAAAATTTCCCTGGGTATGTCTTAATGTACTTATTCCCATGTGTGCACCTCAGCATGCATAAATCTATCTGCGTATGAATTTATGTGACTGGCAGTTCATTTGTTTGTGTGTGCAAGCGTTCATATATTGCTGTTTCCACGTGGCTATATTCCGATGTCTTACCCTACGTGACTTCGTATGTTTTGTTAAGGCATGCAGTCTTATCTGCTGGCCCCTTTGAATGTAGCTTGGCTGCTCTGGGACGCTCTTTGAAAGGATCTTTTACCATCACATTAACGTTAGTATTAGTTCCTTTTAAATATCCTCTGTTGACTGACAGGAAAAGGAGACAGACTGAATGCTTCAACATTCTTTCAAGGACTTCAGCTTCAGAGGAATTTCGATCGTTTATCCAAATCAATTGTGTGACCCGTAAAGAGTCACCATCCAATGCGATGTCACCGTCATTAACGTTCTTAAGAGCTGTCACATACACACACATACATATGATATTTAGGACAGGCCTAGTTAATCTGAATGTAGGTCCAGTATTAGTAATACTAGTAGCAATAGTAGCCTAGTGCTTTGCCACGCGTGCCTGATTCCTTTCAGTAGAGCACAGTTAGCTGTTGTAAAACTCCAGTTACACTGAGCATGAAGCTATCGAAGGCGACAAGATTCAGCGAGCCGTAACTGTGGCTATGCAGGGTTACGCGTCAGATGCAGCAAGGGCAATTCTTCAATGCATGCACTTGTTGTCGATCTCCCTCTGGCCCTCGTGACAAAACGTTTTTTAACAGGACAGTTGCACAAAGCTCTGCCTGCATTGTTGATCCATTCGGCCTGAAAAAAGCGTTTCATTGTCAAATGAAAAGGATTCACTTCAAGTAACTTGTGTGGCGAGTTGTCGCTGAGGCGAAGCTACATCGCCGTCTATCGACCACTTCTTCTGTGGCCAATGCTGTTGTATATAGCCAAATGGCCAGGGTGGATTGATGAGGAGAACAGCGTTGATCAGGCTTCTGATCAGGCTCCGCAGTTTTCGTGACTACCACTAAGCGACGTAGTGTAGGGTAAAGCACACTGACGTAGCTATGGCGTAACAGGGATGTGTTTTGTACCGTAGGCCTAATATACGCTGGGGGTTCATCTACCTATGTTTCTTCTGCTTCAGTGACTTCGTTCAACTCAGTTGGATTAGTCATTCAAGAAACAAACAGGACCAAGATTTCCAAGCGACCAAGACCAGCAATTCCTCTGTACACATACCACCTCCGATTCTGGACAGAGTTCTACATGGACAGCGGATCTAGTAGCATTTGACTTAAGGTTTTAAAGAAATGTCCGAAGGGTTGAGTCAATCTAAAGACGCTGTGCTTGGATTGGAGGACTGCTCTGGGATTTTATTCTCACCAAGTCTTAATCTGACCATAGACTAAAATACAGAAAACAAACGAAAACTTAGTCGACTTGGGAGAATGAATTCGTTATACAGGTAAGTACATGTTCGAATAGACTATCATTCAATATCTCTTCCGTTCTTCATAGTAATACTAGTAATACTGCACAACACAATTCAGCTGAAATGACACTATATATTATTGCTGCTCGAAAATCTCATTCAGGCAAAATCTAAATTACTAAGAAAGTTCTGCCGACTAACTTCCCTTTAACTGACCTCATTACTTAATGCTCTTCAGTCACAATTAAGCTATTAAGCATCTTTATTGATCGTCATTATTGTAATCACGACAATTATACAGCATCATCAGTAGCAAGCTACTTCAAGGGTGCTTTACAATGTCAAATAATAATAAACAATAAGTGGAAGATGTACAAAATCAGATGCACGTGTCAAACAAACTTCAACAGGTAGTAGTTATATCAATGTAGGGCAGGTGGTCGTTGTTCATTGTGTGTCCTCCAATCTTCTGTAACCTAGAGAAAATCATTCCTACTCAGTAAAGGTCATTAGAGTTCAGAGTTCACCCAAGGCCATAAACCAAACGAGAATTGTTTGTCTTCATGAAAAGCTCAGCCACTTCTTCCTCGTGTTGCCGTTGCTAACTCAGATGAACACCACAAAAACACACAATGAACACCACAAAAACACACAATCTGATTTTCTCAAACCGGAACAACGTATCATGGTAGCGAAAATTTTTTGGTTAATACACACTGCCCTGTATACAGGCAGACACACAACAAGAGCCACCCACTCAAACATAGACACACAGACGGACAGACAGGCACACAGACGGACACAGATAGAAAGACAACTGTTTATTGGCTTTTCACGAAACGTCTCAAAGACAAAGCATTCAAGATATATTATGCCGAGAAATGCATAGACAGACCGAACCAAGATCTCCAAACGAGCAATGTCTAGTCCCTGTTTTCCTGACGCTTTCATATCCAAAGTCAGATGAAACATAGTAGGGGTTTGTCTGTCTGTCTGCCTTTCTGTCTGTCTGTGTTTTTGTCTGTCTGTCTGTCTGTGGCTGGTCGTCGTAAGATCACTTGCATGTAGATTATAATTATTGAGGAGTATCAACCAGGCGCCAAAGCGACATCTGTGGCGCCATAAAGACGATGCCGGTGCTTATTATCCAGCAGGACGTGCTCCGCTCTTGGAATTATTCTTCACAATATGCATACAGTCGAAGGTCGAAGGTCGTTTTTAATGCAAGGCCTCGTGACTATAAGATTCAAGGAATCACTGCTGGATATAGTAAGCCAGCGACACCACCGATGTAGAATAAAAAGAACGTGTACGTACGTATGTATGTATGCATGCATATACGTATGTGTGTATGTATGTATGAATGCACATATATATGTGTGTAAGTATAAATGTATAGGAATGCCATAAATGTGTACTCAAGATTATGATTAGCGCCCCTTTATCCGGCGTTATAATCTGGTGTGATTTGGTGTTATAATCCGGTGTGATGTACATTATGACCAAATAATCAGGTGTGAATTGATCTTATAACTCCTGGTGTGATTTGTTGCCATAATCTGCCATGATGTGGGGCTATTACCCCGTGCGTACGGCGTTATAATACCATGTGATGTCGTGTCCTACAGAGATAGGGGATTGCTGGAAGGGAAGGTAACACTGTGGAGCGGACTTATCGGTGTTGTTCATTCCTTGTCCTCACGGACCAGCAACTCCGAATATGTCAACTGTCAACTATGGATTCGAGTCCGTTGGTTGGGATTCTACATTAGTTGTTGAATCCGCCTGTGATGATTTTTTCCAGTTATCTGAGCATTATCTGTTCACAGATGAACCTTTTGTTGCTAAAGAACTTAACGCCATTTATGTTAGCGAAGAAAGCGCTTTTGTGAGGCGCTACATAAGTGCCCGGGAACATATATACACACGCAGACATATGCCGTTGCGTTATTGCGTTATTACCCCGTGTGATGTGATTTCATGAATGATTTAAAATTTTAGTTAGAATTAGGTAAAATAAGAGACTTCTAAACCTTCAGCATTGTGTATGCATAGGGTGTCACGCGAATGGATGCGTTCCTGTGCAATAGGAATGTGAAATAGTCTTTGCTTCTGTATTCTTCCTCGTTTCATATGTTTCACACTTTCTACTTGATAATAGTTCAAAGATTACCAGTCAAGTGGTAAGGCTGCAAAATATGGCAACTAAGTTTCCGGATAGCCAAAGTTCAGCTGTCAGTGGCAGCCCCGTTCTCTTTATTGCAATGCTCTTAGGAGAGCTAGTGAGCAAATATTTTTTTTTTAAATAGAAAAGTTTCAGAAGTAACGTAAGCCTTCTGTCACTAATAAAACAGTTATGAAGGGTCGTCCATCGTTCCCTTTAGGGATTGTATTCTGAAATCTAATTAGAGTGTGGCCATAATGAACACAGACACAAATTGTCTGCTAGTAAGGCATCTTGTGTCTGCAATGAATCAATATGCATGATCAACTGTAGGATCCTCGTTCCTGCGAAGGAGTGTCTATGTTGCGTGAAGCATAATCCTGCGACTGAGACTCCTGGAGAGCCGAGGCAAGTGACGAATGGAGAAGTCCGAATGGCTGCTCTTGGCATCAGTTGCACGACTCCGATGCCAGCGACTGACGAGGAGCTGAACGCAAAGTTCAACGAACTAGTGGTAGGTGACGCCGACAATTTCTTGGAGTTCCATCGATTGCCTCTTGAACTTAGACCTCTAAAATCCGTTACCGGATTTCATCGGGTAGGTTATGGGCTCGATAACGAAAACACCGGATTAAACGTTTTAAAGCATCTGTTCGAACACTAATATATTTCAAAAGATTATTTCTTTTGATATGCTATCAGAGAACTTGTTAATCAGCTAAAATATCGTGAAATTTGCAGTTTTTAACAAATTTAGCTATGAAAATTAACTTTGAATGAAGACATTTCATAACTAAAACATCGTTAAGCGCCCATACTCTTTCGGCGGTTATGCGTCATACAGTGGTGTGCAAAAGTCTGGAACCACCTACGAATTTTGACATTTTTTCAACTTTATGACCTTTTACTGTAAATTTTTCATTACCCCACTAAATTATTTTTGTGTTTTTCGTTATAAGGGATATATTTGGCTATTATGATCAACTTTTTGACCTAGTTTGGCCTTAATCTTCTAATTTTTTTGTTGAAGTTACCATGTTAGTCGCTTAGCGTGTAAATCTCCTAATTTGTACACGTGTACGTACATCCCTAGGCATAGTGTAAAATAATTAGTACGTACATGTATGCTTTAAAACAGGTCACGTGTGGTCTGTATTCCTTCGTAATCATTTAGGTGGCCTTGAAAAAGGCCGTTTTGTGTGACCGTGGTGAATTAGTATTTGGTGGGCCACCCTTTATTCTTGATCACCTGTCTGCACCGTTTCGGCATCGAGTGCACAAGTTTGACGAGGTGATCATGCGTGACAACGCGATTCCAGGCAGTAATGAGCGATTCAATTAGCTCACGCTTTGAAGTTGGGCGCTTCTTTGAAATTTCCAATGCCACCTTGTGCCACAGATTCTCGATGGGATTGAGGTCTGGAGATTGCGCAGGCCAGTCAAGTGACTCAATCTTGTGCTGACGCTTCCAGTTCATCACCAGTTTGGCTCGGTGGCAAGGTGCGTTGTCATCTTGGAACAGGAACCGGCCTGGAAAGAGCTGCTCCGCTGATGGCAACATGCACTTTTGCAGTATTGTGATGTACTTCGCCCCGTTCACCATTCCATCGGCGATGTGCAAGCGTCCCACGCCACTGGCAGCCATGCAGCCCCAGACCATGATCTTCAGAGGATGCTTTACAGTGACATTGAGGCACTCAGGCTTGAACTCCTCTCCAGGAAATCTCCTCACGTAGGTGTGGGCCTGATTGCCAAACAAGCAGAAGGTACTTTCATCGCTGAAAAGCACCTTCTCCCACTTGTCACTTGTCCAGCTTGAGTGTTTCCGAACCCACTCGATCAGTTTCTTCCTTTGTACGTCACTCATCAGTGGCTTGTTGCGTGCCTTGCAGCCCCGCAGCCCAAATACTTTCAGGCACCGACGACGAACAGTTGATGAACTTGCACTGACGTGAGACGTGTCTGACCACTCACGCAGTAGCTGAGGCGAAGTCAACTTGCGGTTGGTCAATGACAAGCGTCGAAGAGCACGGTCCTGGCGTGATGTTGATACACGTGGAGGCCCGGACCGAGGCTTGTCTACCACCGAACCCGTCGTGTTCTTCTTCTGCAGGATTTTTACAACGGCGCTGTGACTGCAGCCGACTTTGCTGGCAATCTGGCGGCATGAAAAGCCTTCCTCCCTCAACAGTGTCACACGAACACGATCCTCCAACACCAAGCCCCGCTTCTTCGTCATGGTCGATGCAGAAAGTGTAAGAAATCCAAAAGAGCGCGCCTATTTTATAGCTGCTGTCTTACCTAGACACCCTGGACTGTTATTGGCTGGTGAAAACTGCCTCCTGATTGGTCAGAAATAACGCTCGCTGATTGGAACATCTTGCGTCATATATACGGCTTCGTTTTAAGGATGCTGTGTTATAAATATTATTTAGACAATATACGGGCATAAAGCAATGGAATTTTACAAAAAAGTGTGCCTGTCTGAAGGGGTGGAGTCAAAATTCGCAAGCTAAGAACACGTGAAAGCTGGCAGCTAACTTTGATCCTAGTCAGCGGCTGAGAGGCCGCCAGCCTTCCACTGTCATTATCAACTCAACTTGTCTGACATCGGCTGACAAACTAGGCCATTATCAACCGATTGCACTAAAAAGAATCCGGTCACGGTGCTTTGAACTCGCTGAGTGACAGAATAAATTTAAAGAATTGGCGACCTTTCAAAGCATTCGAAGCATTTAATGGCTGTAGCATACCACAGTCAAATCGTGGCTAGAAGTATTGATTGACGTATTACCCAAAAGCTAGGTCAATTCAATTAGCTATTTCTGATTACGTATCTGATTGGACACACCGCGACTTTTTTCTAGGTTTTAATGTTATATGTATATAATATATAGATAATATATAACATTTATGTATTATATATATGGACCTCGTTAAAATTACGCAGGTACATTGTTTATATATATATTGCTTTTCTCTCGTAATTATGAGTCGGTTGGAAACCGACCGTATGGCCAACAGGTCCTCAGCTGATTTTATTACCTCCCCATCAAACAGCTGAATGACTAGAATCCCAGCATTTCCCACGTTAACGACTTCCCATCCTCAAGAGACTCGAAATGAGGCAGAACTACAGCCGCGAGAAACTAAAAAATTGCAAAACCTCTCAAATGGCCGCAACTACGTTGACGAGATGCAATCTTACCGAACTTAACTTAATTGAAGCATCTGTGTTATATCGGGATGTTTCCGCGTCACGATGTTAGTGTATGTTATCGAGTATACTCGACAATGAATAGTTCATCAGATGAGCTCGTGGGGTAACTCAGTTGTCCGGCATATAGCTGCGCGGACAGCCGAGTCACCCCATCCGCCAGCCACTGTGGGGACAGCTTCAAAACATTGCACGATAGTAGGCGTACAGTGCATCGGACATCAGCAAACCTGGAGTTAGGCTACCAGCCGGAATCAACTCCGCCACTGCCGTACTCGTGTAGTGCCAGTCCCAAGTCTGGACGAAGGAGGAGGACGACGTCAACGGCCTTTGATGCCATAAGACGTCGTTAAACATTGGAACTGCTACCAGCCGGAGTCGATAGGAAGATGAAGAATTTGGTCCAGGAATAGGCGACAGTGGGGGTGGGTTGCGTCTATCAGCCGTGACGGACTGCACAGGAATTCTCTAGGGAACATGAGACACTATAAAATAGGATAGGGAGAATATAGCTAGCTCTTCTCATCGCCATCGCCCTTGTTCAGTTAACCAAAGGCATCAACAATTGGCGGAGATTTACTGCTGCTTTGCGACCATCATTTCTATATGAACTCCACATTCTTCCCTAAAGCCAGCATTATGCATAGTACAGGAAGCGACAACGCCCCTCGTCGGAGCAGCTAATCTTGCCCTATTGGCTTCACCAACTGATAATCTAATTAATCTAATCCAGTGACTTCTATGGCGCCATAACCATGATGCGTCAGCAGCAATCGATGAAGAAGGGGCATAAATATACTAATATGTATCGTTGTATTGTAAACGGATGATGACGTCGATGACGACGATGATGATGATAACGAAGATGATGACTCTGACGATCATAAAGCAATTGTCAGGTACAATTTCATTTAGGACGATGATGTTGAAGATGATGATGAAGATGATGATGATGATGCTGCTGATGATGATAACGAGGATGATGACTTTGAGTATCATAAAGCAATTATGTCAGGTACAATTTCATTTAGGATGAGTTGGGACTTCAGGGTAAACACAGGGACGCGATGTTTTCTCTTTCACCCGAGAAGAAATGGCAAATCTACTGCAGCAAGAAGACGGTGAGCAGCAAATCGGCTGAACACTTGTCAGTCCTCTTAATTATGGAAACGACTTCACGGGTTTGCAGCTTTCGTTGCAGTCTGACGATTATTTGTTTAGCGCCTTCATGAAAGTCTTGTAATACGATTCTCGACGTGGAGTGTTGTTAGCACTAATTATACAGCTAGTGTTGCTCTGGAAAATAGGACATGGCCACGCCAGCAAGCGCATTCACGCACATGGTGTTCTATTGACGAACTACTATGTATATCGTTGCGCGGAAATTGAGTTACCCTATGGCTTAGGCATCCTGCACCGGCTTAACGATGATCAAGAAACGAAACCTCTGACTCTAGGACTGGATTGCATTGATACCTTGATCAATACCAGAAGCATGGAACTGCTTCTTAGTTGGTCGCCACACTTGCATCGTTTCTTCACGACTAATTCGTCCTATACGTCAGTCGCTGCAACATCCGAATGCCACGATATAATAATAATAATTATTATTATTATTAAATTATTATTAATATTTATTTATTTATTATTATTATTATCATCATCATCATCATCATCATCATCATCATCATCATTATACATCTTGAATTGCTTTGAATGTCGATGAAGAAGGCTAATTTTAGACCTATGTTCACGATGATTACAGCGCAGCACTTTCATGTGATTTTTGCCTTTTGCGTTTTTGTCACGTAAGCGCACACCAATGATATTGCAACTGAAACCCGTTTCTCGTCGCTTTCGTTGCTCGTTTCACCGCAGTTCTCCGCTGGAATCGTTATGCGCCAAGTCTCTCCTATGATCATAATGTCGTTTGGACACGCACCTGGCCTCTGCAGCTTTTCAGCCACGGCCTCTTCCTCAGGCCGCTAGCAAGACCAAGGGCAGATTCAGCCTATGTCACGCCATATGGTGCGTATGTCACGCCACCAGACAGCTTCATCTGGCCGATAGCATGGTTCACAGATGCCTCTGCCTATCATTACTACACTCGCTCCCTAGAATTAGCTTCCCTCTCTCCAGCTTCCTCACAATTTTCCTCGCCCATTGCTTAATAAGCTGTCTAGCGCAGTCACGTGCTCGCTTGATTGCTAACTGAGGACCCTTGCAATGAGGACAATTGGGATGCTTTAAGCTCTTTGGTGGCCATACACTGATACCCTGATACCACCGGGCGGAGGAGGCAAACGGTACAACATATTCCGTATGTGAAGATCAAGGCAGAGACCTTTCAGGCTAAGGTGGCACCAAGTGCCATTTTTCAATCCAGCTGACTCAATTTCGGACCTCCCTCATGCATACTGTTCATTGTTTTCGTGCTTGAAAGCCTCCTCTTTGTCCAATTTGACAAGGTAATGTGCAAGGGCTAGATTCACAAATTTTGAAAGCGAGCGTTGAATTTTGAGCGGAAAACGCAAAAACAACTTTAGAAAACTGTTGTGCTTAGGTGTTATATAATTGTACCAATAGGCGCCATTAGGGCAGTTTGTAATTTTAAAGTTTCCAAAATAAATGTTATTTTTATGAAAACAAGAAGTTACTCTAAAATGTGAGGACCAAGAAGTAAGTCTTTAAAAAATTATCTAATCTTTGCTGTTTAACTTGTGAAATTTCTGTTTTGTTGTCGTTAATAAGCAATTTTTAACTGTGAAGATTTTTAATCTCAGTCTTGTCAGTGAGTCAGCCAAAGCAGCACAAATTCTTTTTGCGCTGACTGCTGTCAGATTAAGTGTCAATCAAAATATACATAACATCTGTACACCAGTTTCATGTCAAAATGTGTTAGCATAACAGACGGAAAATCGTTCAAATCTCTGCGATCTGAGTCTTAATTGACAAAATGAATCGATTTTTTGCGCTGAAAATGTACGAATTCTTTTCAGGACCATCAGATACCAAATTCTACGCTACAGACTCCAAACAGCTACATCTCGACTCTGAACACTTTCAGAAATGTAAGGAACTTCCGAACTGCATACGAATAAACGAGACTGAACTATAAAATAATAATAATAAACAATCTGAGAACTTCTATAGCACCACTGTAATAGAGCTCAAGGCATCAATCGATGGTTACTGCTAAGTAAAATCGGAAACAGCCAACAGAGGAAAAGAGTCCAGGTGGAGATGAGTTCCTTGTGTCTGTCTGTTTTTGTCTATTCTTTGTGTTTACTCAGGTCTATCTGTTTCCTTCCTGTGCTGTCAGTCTGTATTATGTTGCCCATATGCTTTCAGTGTTTCCCCGCGGAGGCAGTGCCCAGTGGAATCTTTGCCAACATCCCTGTTTCAATGAAAGCGCAAACTGCCAGAGACAGACAGCGCCTGTAAGGGATAATCCTTACATTTTGCCTCTCAGTCGTCTATCTGTCCTTTGCCCATCCTATAGACTTCGAATAACATCACAACTTTGCATTCATGTCTGACACATTCATGTCATGTCTAACAGGCAAACTCATGCAGAATCAAGAGTTACTTCTCTAGAATGAAAAACCATATCAAAGCTCAAGATGATGATAATAATAATGATGACAACGACGACCACTACGACAAAAGTGACCACGACGATGTTGACAATGACTGATATAGTGATGAGATGACGACAAGCGATGATGATGGCAAAGTTGATGATGATAATAGCGACGGCGATAATAATGACGATGACAATGATAACCAAAATGACCACGACAGTTGCCTTGATGCTGCTGCTGACGATGATAATGACGATGACAAAGATGTCAACCACAACGATACTGATAACAATGATAGTTGATTACAACGATATTCATGGAACTCATCACATGATGTCATTGTTCAAATACTGAGCATCTCTCTTTGTTTGTACTGATTGACCTGATCAGTGACCTGTGACCTATATATGACCCGTTAGGCGTCTAGTCCTGACGACATCGAAGAGAGAACGGAGACACTGGAGAGTCTGAAGACGGCGCTTCGGACGCAGACGATGACCTTCGTTCTGAGGTTCCTTGACATCGGAGGACTCGATGCGCTGCTCAGCTTCCTCGAGGACATGGACAAGAGCTCTCGACAGCAGCCGATCCACACTTCCGCCATCACCTGCATTCAGAACATCATGAACGGCGCGGTACGAAGCCCTCTACCTTTAAACGCATTGACTGAGCATAGTGTAGTCCTGGATAGCGTAATGTAATTGGAGCCATGATATCTGGCCCCACAAAAGGTGGAAAGAGACAGTTGGACCCCCTCGCCACACATGGGCAATATAATATTGCGATTCACCTGATTTCTTATATTGCGGTAGTGTACCTATATACTGTAAACTGGCCCAGTTAGCTACATCGGTAAGCGTGTACGTCAAGAAAGCCTGTGTGCGTGAGGATCCCAGGTTCGCGTCTCGGTCGTGGCTTATTTAAGAGATTTGAATCTCGGGCTAGCACGGTCCGTGCACGGGGACCTTAAATGTCGGGTAGCGGTGGTGAAGGATCTCACCCGATAGGGTCGAGACCATACGGTCGCCGTAGAAAAGTGTGTACAATTTACAATTTTACCCATCATCATCAACTATGCGAAGAATTGATCACAAGAACGACCTCAGCAACCGCCTCCATTTCATCATCATCATCATCTATGGCCTGCTTCTCTCCGGAGCGTCGCCGTTTCCACAATAAGCTGCCAGTCGTCTCTGTTCTGCTCACGTCTCAAGACCGTGCGAAGTCCGAAATTCAGCGAGCGAAGGTTGGACTCCGCTGAATTTCGGACTTTGCACGGCCTTGCGACTGTATATATGTATATGGCGTTTGTCTTTTGATGGAATGAAGGAAGGAAGGACTCGTGTATTGTCCCACCCGACAGCGATTCGTATTATCGCTCAAAGTCTCGTCACAACCAACGTTCGAACGAAGATTGCCGTTCTCGAGCTACTAGGAGCGACGTGTCTCATTCCAGGTGGACACCGAAAGGTACTCCAGGCGATGACCGATTTCCAGGACTACAGCAGGGAAAGAACGCGATTCCAGGTATACAACACATCGCCTTATAAAATCACTTCTATGGGTCTTAACGTTCACCCTTGACAACACCTGACTTACAATGTGCTGCCGAATTCTTGGCCTTTCTCACAATCACCAGTTACTGACCCACCAACCACTACGATCGTTCTTGCGTGTACCACCCCACCCCTCTGGGGTAAACTCCCACCAGAATTACGACAATTATCTGACCCATCATACGAACTCGCCAACACTTCACCTCTGCAATTTTTGCGAGGGTTTTTCACTCAGAACTGAAAACACTCCTCTTCCACAAATCCTATCCTAATTCTTCCTCTTCCCATTATCTCACTATCTGGTTCAATTCCAAACACCCTCCACCACAGCTGTCTGACTGTCTGCCTGCCTAATCTTTGATCTTGACCTGAAACTGAACCATTCGTGCCTATCGATTTTGTTGTGACTGAGCGCCTGCTATACACGTATATACGTGGGTACATGGTACGTACTTGTATCTTATGCATTGTCACGCCTTCGCCGATTCCCTCTCTTGACTACACTCCCAGTAGTGATAATTATTTCTATCGAAAAACATGGTAAACGTTACAATCAACTGTGGTCAAGTAAGTACGTATAGTAGGCCTATCTGTGTACATAAACTTTATCGGGTTTGGTGGATAATCAACTCAACATCGACTGAGTGGTAATCGACAGAAGATCTATTTTAATGGCGTTAAAGAAATCAATGATGCCTCAGCGTTGTGTACAACCGTAAGCAGTGTCTATTTGTACAAAATAAGGACGCTTAGTATCTTAAAGAATGTTCACAAGCTAGTTTCAATTGAATTAAACCACTTTAGAAATCGACCCTTACGCAACAGATGTCCAAATTCAACTGAACTAATTCCAAGCTCTCTAGACGTCTTCATGTTCCACTCTTTCTTTCCGTCCCATTTCGAACTAGCAAATAAAAGAACAAATGAATGACTGAAGGAAGCAGCGTTCAAGAGTTAGACTGATGTGTACTTGATATTTCAGTCGTTGATGATCGACCTTGATATGACCTTCGTTGACTACCGATGGGAAGTGGCTCTGAAGACGGCCGTCATGTCCTTCGTCAACGCTCTCATCAGTTGCGGACCAGGCCAGGTCAGACCCAGCTGCCTCCTTCTCTGGTGTCTCCTCCTTTCCCTCCTTCTCCTTTCCCTCCTTTTCCTTCTCTTCCTACTTTTCCTTCTCTTCCTACTTTTCCTTCTCTTCCTACTTTTCCTTCTGCAACCCTGACCATTGATACTTAATAGAATTCTTATCTTCACTGCTGGTATCTAAAGCCAGCTAGGTGTCGCTTCGCTACCCAAAGAGTCGAGCTTTCTTGACTGTTCGTTTGGTTTCGTTACACGCTATAGTGACATTAACCAGTGGTTAAATTCAACCGGATCCATCCAGATCAGAGATCCAGCACCTCTGTTTTGAGATTTGCCACCAAGACCCTGAGATCTGCCACGCAAAGGAGAAGATCCGTCATGCTATTTAATACTTTTAGTAGATATGTTTTTGGCTACAAAAATCGACGATATGTACCGTGTTTCATGCATTTTATGTTTTAACCAAATTGCGGTTATAGATTCTCTAGATAGTCTTAGGTTTTAAACTTGGAAGGATTTGGAGTTTCCCCACATCTTGATGGGCAGTTTAACCACTGCACGTGAGGCATGCAACATTTCAATAGAATTGTACTGATATTGTACTTCTGTTTACTGGTTAGTCCATTTGTGCTTTTTACATGTTGCTATTTTTTAAATTATTTTTCAGACGCATCTTGAGTTTCGTCTGCATTTGAGATACGAATTTCTGATGCTCGGAATTCAGCCAATCATCGACAAGCTCCGACAAGTCAACAACGATACGCTGAACAGGTTCAATCGTTCATAAATTCGTTCATTTGTTCTTTTGTTCAGAGCATCTATATAGCGATCCTTCGAGACATATACTCAGAAGCATTCGCACGCAACCCAACACCAGTCATGAATAAGAACGGCTATCACCAGAAGAACATTTAACAGCCAACACGACGCAGGCCATTCTGATGCAGGTCAACGCAGGTCCAAGCAGCTGAGACTCTGCTGTCGTCTGGTTTTCAAAGCTTTTTGTCCGCTGTCGACAGTCTGATTTGTGTATATCAATACGTATTTTAGTGGAATTTTTTTATGACCTATATAAGCCGCAGAGTGATTTATATATTATACGGTAAAGTAGTCCCAATGTAAATCACTCTGTGAAATACAAGTCCGACTAGAAGGCGGAATGATCTTTCATCGAATGCGAAACCACAAAAGTAACAATCCAACAAGAAGTGAACGAATTACATGAATCCTTAAGAAGCGATTTGTCCATTGCCACTGGATTCCATGGGTTAAAGGCTGACGACGCACTCACAATAGGCCGCCTTTGGCATAGGCCTCTTCAGAAACCTTGATTGGTTCCGTTCACTGATCCATGAATGGCAGAGTAATGCTATGCAACGCTGCACCAGCTGGTTTCTGCATTTTACCAGTCGTTCAGTCAGAAGTAATAAATAACGGATGAACTTATTTTCAGACACCTGGATTTCTTCGAAATGGTGCGAACAAATGACGAGAAGGACTTCGCCAAACGGTTTTCTGTAGTCAGTATCTATTCTTTTACATGCATCAAGATTTGCGCTCATACAGCCATGACCTGTCTATCGTTAGGTATTAAAAATTGCGAGGATCGAAACTTTCTCATGAGTGTATCAAAAATGATTTTTAAAAACTAGTCTGCTAAGTAAAATGAACATGCCAGCCGCATTCTGTCGTCAGTCCGGTTAATCCAAGGCAACGGCAATACGCATATGGCCAGGAGGTTTGCAGTTCGCTGGAACTGAGAGACTCTTGTCTTGATCTGAAGACCGACAGGGACTCAGAAAACGAACATTCACCGAAATGATAACGAATTTAAAGTCTGTTTTTCCTTAGAAATGCCTTCTCTACATAATTGCTTTCTTGTTTACCTACTAGCTCACATTTGGAAGTTCCTTTCCAAACATACCTCAGACAATCAAGCGCACATCCAGCTATCCAGCAATCTGATGTTTGTCTGTCATTTCTGTCCATTCCGTCTGTGCGGATAGTTGTGTCTGTCTGTCTATTGAGGGATGATGTCAACATGGGTGTGTGGGTAGATGACAGTCACAAGTGAGCGAGTGAAAACTTAGGCAAATAGTCTGCACTGCAGTTAACTCTGTCTGTTGGTATTTTGCAGAACCATGTCGATTCGAAGAGCGCCTCTTCCATGTTCGATCTGCTACGAAGGAAACTCAACCTCAGTCTGGCTTATCCACATTTCCTCTCCCTCTTCTTCCATCTGCTCCAGCTGCCAAGTAAGAACCTAACTATAGTCAATCGACAAATAACTTGATACTCAATTACTTCTTGTAATTCAAATTGTTGCACCAGACTCGACTCAGGAAATATTTAAGCTTAACTCAAGTCTCAACTTTTTGGATCTGACAGATATATTCATGCTTGAGCGCTATATAAATGTGTGGATACAGAAACAAGTGCAGTTGACTGATGGGTGTTTCAGCGACGGGAACGCGTGTCGTTCAGTTCTGGCAGCTGATCGACAGAATAGTTCAACAGGTGGCGCTACAGACGAAAGATTCCAAAGATGCAGATGTCGCCATTCTCGACATTGACGTCAGGAAACTCGTCTCACAGTAGGCACATGGATATAATAATAATATAATATTCAGCGTCATATCCTGAAACTTCTGTGATGTCTTGACCTAATTCTGTGATGCCCTGACCTAATTCTGTGATGCCCTGACCTAATTCTGTGATGCCTTGACCTAGCGTCCAGTGCATCGTAAATAGTTGAATTCTTATATCAATTTTTCAAATACATTTCATCGGTTAATAGCTACTCGTTGTAAATATGTAAACAGCATCCAAACTCTTCGAATATCTAGTTTCCGGATGGTGCAGTGAAATTAAAGAGAAGGAGGCGAAAAGGAGATCCCAAAAGAAAGAAAGGCAAAGGCAACAGACATCAGTTGCAGGACAAGCGTATGAGATAAGGAAAGGCAATG
Source organism: Norana najaformis (assembly GCA_964023275.1). Classification (NCBI taxonomy): domain Eukaryota; kingdom Metazoa; phylum Annelida; class Clitellata; order Crassiclitellata; family Hormogastridae; genus Norana; species Norana najaformis. The sequence goes on from OZ029923.1 coordinate 19,662,469, forward strand.
TAAGATAAGATAGGCTTAACATAAGGAAAGGTAATATAAGGTAATGTCAGGTAAGGTAATCGAGCATCTATATTAGTCACCGAAGTACAGCGAGGGAAAGAGTCATGGGGTTAAACGACCATAGGGTTAAATGAAATCAAAACACGACATCGAAGATTCCTTATGGTTCGGCAACGAGTGGCCAATTTACTCACACGCACCAGGAATCGATCCCCAGTCGCAGCAGTTTAAGGTCAACAGGCGACCTAATGACGGATTGGTGATGTAGTCCTTTGTCTGATGCCCAGGTTAACAAATGAGGCGGCGATCAAAGAGGCTCAGCAGAAGATGCGAGAAGTGGAAAAGACAAATGACGAACTGTCTTCTAGGCTGGCCAAGAAAGAACGAGAATGCGAATCCAGAATTCAGGAAAAGGTACAAAACTGACCTCGACACCTACTCACTTCATCCGTAATTTGCTTACTGGCGATTGCCTGCTATCACTTCTCTCCTCACCTACTATTACCTTCCGTGGCAAACGAGATTTCTAAAGAAACGTTGTGGCGATAGCCTGTCCCAGATTAACGTATTTCTTACTTGATGCCTGCATTTCACATATTATCATATAGGCATTCATATAGGCATGTCTATCGGTAACGCGTTTGGTCAACGATCACGTGGTTGCGGGTTCGACTCCGTGTAACGACCCTGGGAAAGTTGCGCGCACCGATCCTCTGTCACCAAGCAGTATGACTTGATTACCGACTTAAACTGGAAAGTAAACGGTAGGTCCTGCGATGCACTGGCCCTGTGTCCAGGACTTTAGGATTCCTCTATTGCCGGCTCGAGGGCCAAGAAAAGGAGATGTGCGTTTCCCCCAAGCTCCTCAGGCGATATGGGAGCTTTACTTACTGCTTTGACTGTCACAGAGATGCCGTTGGAATCTCCTCTATGGTTATGTTTTCTTTACCTTCACAGCTGTTTGTTTAACCGTCTGTGTCTGTGTATGTTTGTATGTCTCTTTGACTGCCAGATGCAGTAACCTGTTCGCAATGATTATTATCATAACTGTATCTGTAGGAGGAACTTATGCAGACGTTGAACAAGTTCAAGACTAGACTGGAGAAGGAATCTCTGAGCTATGAAGAGCAGATCAACCATCTGAAGTCCAAAATTTCTGAACTGGAACAGGTTCTCGAACAGATCAGAAGAGACCCGTCGCTTTGTCGAATTCCGTATGGTCGATCTTCTGATGAGTCCTCATCCAGTTTCCCATCTCCCGCCCTTCCTTCACCCCTTGAACTCTCGCCCTCACCGGAAGATGGTTCTCTGGCACCCCCACCGCCTCCTCCTCCCCCTGCGCCTTCCTCAGGCATCCCTCCAGCACCTCCTCCACCACCCGCTGGACTATTTGCCTGCGCTCCAGTCAGAAACAAGAACCTTCCTCAGCCGACTCAGCCGCTCAAGTCCTTCAACTGGACGAAGCTTCCGGAAAACAAAATCCAAGGAACGGTCTGGACAGAAATCGATGAAATCAGGGTCAGTGCCATGAAATCAATTCAGGACAAAAGGACAAGAAGTAACGGACTCAGGACGAAAGTAGTGACTAAATTATAAAAGGATGAACAATTACAGAAGGACATAGAGAATGGTACATGGTGGAAGAATGGATGAAAATACAACGCACAAAGGGGCCGAAGAACTGAGAAATGTACAGAAGAACGACAGACAGCTTGCAACTACATGCTGTGTTTATGCATTCATAAATGTGGGATATGATGCTGTTTGTATATAGGCTTTTAAGAAGCTCGATCTGGAGGACTTTGAGAGGAATTTCTCTGCCTATCAAAGACAGGATGACGCCGATGGCGCACGCAGTCCAGTCAAGGCGCGAGAGCTGACGGTAATCGACGGCAGAAGAGCACAGAACTGTACGATCATGTTGTCGAAGCTGAAGATGACGAATGAAGAACTGAAGCAGGCCATCATGTCCATCGACTCACAGGACGACATTCCCAAGGACATGTGTGAACAGGTGAGTCTACCCTCATGTCCATCGACTCACAGGACGACATTCCCAAGGACATTTGTGAACAGGTGAGTCTACCCTCATGTCCATCGACTCTCAGGACGACATTACCAAGGACATGTGTGAACAGGTGAGTCTACCCTCATGTCCATCGACTCACAGGACGACATTCCCAAGGACATGTGTGAACAGGTGAGTCTACCATCATGTCCATCGACTCACAGGACGACATTCCCAAGGACATGTGTGAACAGGTGAGTCTACCATCATGTCCATCGACTCTCAGGACGACATTCCCAAGGACATGTGTGAACAGGTGAGTCTACCCTCATGTCCATCGACTCTCAGGACGACATTACCAAGGACATGTGTGAACAGGTGAGTCAACCATCATGTCCATCGACTCACAGGACGACATTCCCAAGGACATATGTGAACAGGTGAGTCTACCATCATGTCCATCGGCTCTCAGGACGACATTCCCAAGGACATATGTGAACAGGTGAGTCTACCATCATGTCCATCGACTCTCAGGACGACATTCCCAAGGACATATGTGAACAGGTGAGTCTACCATCATGTCCATCGACTCTCAGGACGACATTCCCAAGGACATATGTGAACAGGTGAGTCTACCATCATGTCCATCGACTCACAGGACGACATTCCCAAGGACATATGTGAACAGGTGAGTCTACCATCATGTCCATCGACTCACAGGACGACATTCCCAAGGACATGTGTGAACAGATGAGTCTACCATCATGTCCATCGACTCACAGGACGACATTCCCAAGGACATATGTGAACAGGTGAGTCTACCATCATGTCCATCGACTCACAGGACGACATTCCCAAGGACATGTGTGAACAGGTGAGTCTACATCATGTCCATCGACTCTCAGGACGACATTCCCAAGGACATATGTGAACAGGTGAGTCTACCATCATGTCCATCGACTCACAGGACGACATTCCCAAGGACATATGTGAACAGGTGAGTCTACCATCATGTCCATCGACTCTCAGGACGACATTCCCAAGGACATATGTGAACAGGTGAGTCTACCATCATGTCCATCGACTCACAGGACGACATTCCCAAGGACATGTTTGAACAGGTGAGTCAACCATCATGTCCGTCGACTCACAGGACGACATTCCCAAGGACATGTGTGAACAGGTGAGTCTACCATCATGTCCATCGACTCACAGGATGACATTCCCAAGGACATGTGTGAACAGGTGAGTCAACCATCATGTCCATCGACTCACAGGACGACATTCCCAAGGACATATGTGAACAGGTGAGTCTACCATCATGTCCATCGACTCACAGGACGACATTCCCAAGGACATGTGTGAACAGGTGAGTCTACCATCATGTCCATCGACTCACAGGACGACATTCCCAAGGACATATGTGAACAGGTGAGTCTAACATCATGTCCATCGACTCACAGGACGACATTCCCAAGGACATATGTGAACAGGTGAGTCAACCAACATGTCTGTCGACTCAAGCAAATTGAAACAGATGAGTTTCAAGTTTAGACCTGATTTATATTACAGAGTTGACATAACGAATCGAACTTGGCAACATATAAAATATATTGAATATATAAAAGTTGAATTGAATATGTTGAATATTTAAAAGGGCGTTATGTGATGTTGAGCTGTCTTTTGTTGTCTTGGATTGCTTCAGTTGCTGAAATATATTCCGACGACCGAAGAGATTCAAATGTTGTCGGAACACGCCCGTGAATTCAACCAGATGGCGAGAGCCGATCACTTCCTGTTCGAAATGAGCAGGTAGGACATAAGTACGAAAAACCGAAAAAAACGCCAATGACTCACTGTTCCATCTCCGTCGTATTATGAAGATGAGGTCTACGTAAATGTCTAAATATCTAAATATGTCTAAGCATGACTAACTGTGCACTTTTTTGACTCAAATGTACTGGTTCTCCTTCTGTTGCTAATCAATCTGTGATGTTCAGTACAAAGTTTTAGAATGAATTAAACATCAAAGACTCAAGGACGTAAAGTACTCGCACATTTATTCTGCTCCTTTGTGAAGCACTTCGATAGATTTGAAGAATTTTCGACTGAAGCACAAATACTACAATAACAATCACACAAATGGACTTTTTTGCTCCAGATGCTCCAATATACTTATGAAAATAATTTATGCAAGAAATAATTCAGTGTTGTTGTGATTGTAGGATGGACCACTACGAAGAGAGACTAAAGGCTTTGTTTTTCAAGAAAAATTACAGCGAGCGATTGTCAGCAACTATTCCCAGAGTCAAAGGTTATCATCTCGCATTTTCCATCGACATAAAACGTGCGGAACGGTGGTCAATCGGTAACGTTTGGGGTTGGTCAATGATCATGCAGCTGCGGGTTCGACTCTGTGTAACGATCGTGGGCAACTTGCGCACACCGTGTCTCTGTCACCAAGCAGTATAATTTGTTACTGGCGTAAGCTAGGAAGTATACGGCAAGTCCTGCGATGCATTGGCCCTGAGTGCCTTATCCTTGGGATTCGTCCATTGTCGGCTCAAGGGCCTAAAGAAAAGGAAATGAGCCCCTCCCCTACGTCTCACTTATGGGATATGGGATAGTTTACTTTACATAGATATATAGACGTACCGTGTACACGGTCTATGCATTCTGTGGCACGACTTTTCATTAATACAAATGCAAGAAAGACTGCAAGAATGCAGCGTATAATCTGAGACATGCACCAAACATGTAACCCTCAGCTGAGTGTTCCTCGTTGGGAATAGTCTATCGATACTTTCCTATGACAATGAGTCTTAAAGTCGCATTAGCAATCGACATAGAAACCTGTAATAAATTGATCCTCTCTCGGCTGTCAGTGTATTTCCAAATGCATCTACTGTTGTCGTTGAAGTCGATTCGTTGTTGTGATTTCTCCAGATGTTTTGGAGGCATCAAAAGAAGTGGCGAGTAGTGTTTGTCTACGAGGCATTTTAGAAATCGTGTTGGCCTTTGGAAATTTCATGAACCGAGGCCAGAGAGGAAACGCTTCTGGATTTCGGATCGTCAGTCTCAACAAAATCATTGACACGAAATCAAGCATCAACAAAAGATCGACGCTGCTTAACTACTTGGCAGAAGTCATCGAGCAGAAGGTTCTTGATAAGTTAACAACTTGAGTTTCACTCGGAAAGCAACAGATTAATTACACTTTATCCTCAAACCTCATCGGATTAGAGAGCTAATAAATAAATGAAGTGAATATTGCAAGCCTATTTAAAAGTGACTGTACTTCAGGCAGAATAAAAGACTTACAAGAATTAATGCTCAGTAAAATAAATAAATGCATTTTGGACTAGACGAAACGAAAATCGAATGAGTTTCATTATGAACGAATATAAGACTGCATTTTATAGTAAAAAGTGTCATGAAGAATGAAAAACAGAAATGAGAAACAACTAAGTGAAAAAATCCTGCTATATTCTTCTTCTTCAAGTTCTCTGCCATCGGGCAGGTTTGTACATCCAATGGCGCCATTCTTGACGTTGTTGGGCCTCCTCCTTCAGTTTACCGTATCCGTCCTCCATCATTCAGTCTAGGTCTTCCTCTTCTTTTCTTTCCTTCCATTCTTCCGTCTGTGATATTTTTCAGAAGGGAATCACCTCACAAATCCATTTGGATTGGACACAAACTGACATATAAAAAGCTTGAAATGTTCAGTGACTGTTCTTTAGTCGATCTACTGAGTCAGCATTTACAAATATTTATTTATTTTTTTAGTATCAGCATCTTGTACGTTTGGAGGACGAACTCGTCCATGTTAAAGGCGCTTCTAAAATCAAGTAGGAGATTAATTCTAACGTCACCACATAGACTCTTCCCAACAGACATCGAAATGTTTAACCGTGCTTAGAATTGTCCAGCAAACTGTGGAAATGTGCGAGCAAAGCGCATTCAAAGGTTTCGTGAACATTTGCTGGATTTGTGTTGTGTTAAGTTTGCTGCCCAGTTCTTGATTAGCTGCATTCGCCAAACGATCCATTAATCCAACCAGAAGAGCGTCTGTAATACATACGTAGATACTGAATTGGTTGGCCGTACGCTGGTCATAGAGACACCAGCTGATTCTCCAATGGCAGTCACAAATGGCTAAGCAAGCGGAACGAAGATGGCCCTTATTATTGAAGAAGAATAGAATTTAGTGTTTAAATGCTGCATATTAAGCAGGATTTAAATGGTTCCATATGGTGTTGCAGTTTCTTTTAAAAGAACTACAGGAAAATTTTACTGTTTGGCTTATGCGATAAATGCTTAATAAGACCCTCGCCTTCAGCTAAGCTGTCGTATTTGTTGATCAGGTTGACGGATCTCGAAGCTGAGATGGGAGCACTGCGGTTAGGACTCAAGGACATCGAAAAGGCAAGTCCTTCTTTCTACACGTCTCTTTCTTTCCTCTCTCGCTTGCTTTGTCTTTAGCCTCGGTTGTTTCCTGTCGTAAGTTAGAATCTGTGCCCTAACAGTGATCATGTCTGATGATATGTGATCAGTGATGAGAAGAATTTAAGTGAAATTAAAGATACAATGTTGATTGATCGTAGGAGCTGGAGTACCAGAGACGGAGGCCAGTCGACAGCGAAGGACGAGATTCGTTCATCTCAGTCATGTCCGGATTTCTCCAGGTCGCCTCCTGTCGATTCGAAGACCTCGCGGATGACTTCCGCGATATGAAAGAAAAGGTCAGCTGAATAAAGACACCAAATTCACGCAGTGTAATGTAATGCAAACGTACACATATGTTGGCCGTCAAAGAACCAAGACAGCAACATTCATCTGCCCTCTGCTAACCCAATTTGAACGAGGTCAACTCTGGCATAATGCGAACCCAGCCTTATATAATATGTCAGTTAATCTGAAAACACAGCAGTGATGCTCGAGGCATCAGTTGAGGGATGTTGCAAAATAATATCGATGTGCCTACCTACTTACTGGGACCCAATATCAGTCAGGTCGTCGAACACCACGAAGATGATTCAAAATACACAGAAACAGCCGACGGGGGGATAGGCGCTTAAGAACAGATGTGTTGCCAGTCGCGATCTAGAGGCCAACACAAACTCTGCAGAACTAACGCGTGCTGAAAGAGAATTCCAGCGTCAGAGGACAGCGACGGAAAAGGTGCGCCCCCGTCCGTCATTAATTTCTTTGACAACAAAGTATCAAGCAAATGACTGAAGTTCAATGGCATTGGGTCACTATGAAATCATTTGACGTCTCCTGACCATCCACCGCATGAGCTTGACTTCCTTAATTCCAACCCAGCTCCTCAAAAGCTGCTTGACGAAACATGAAGAATTTAAAACACAGAGAGATCAGTGTGACACGAATGGTTTCAAACGAATTAGGCGATGATATTGCGAGGGGAGACCAAGCAAAAGGCAAGTGAGACATAAAGTTAAGCTATTCCTCCGCTACTACCCTTCAACGCGACCCATGCAGTAGTAAAAGAAAGGAGGAGGAGTGATATCAGACATAAAGGGCTCTGAATCATTGCCAAGTAACCAGGTTTTTAAGTGTCAGACCAGATATTCATGGGGTACGGTAGCCGACTGGTTAAGGCGCTCGGCTCGTAATGCGGAGAGTACGGGTTCGAGCCTAACCAGAGATGGTTACTGTGTACGGACCTTAAGCTAGTTCTTCACTCACAACTGCCTAGCGCCATCGACTGATGCTTAGTCATTAGATAGTGGCGCTTAATAAATGCAGTTGCAGATATAATTATATTATGATATTCAGATGGCGGAATTGTAAGTTTTTATAAGGAGTGTGCCAAGATTTAGCGAGGGAAAGGATGATTTGTGATGGCAATCCAAAAATCCAACTGTATTGCGAAGACTACTGTCTGTTCAGTTTGACAGGTGCGTCGTGCTGATGGGCGAAGAGGCGAAGAAGATTCAACCAGATGAGTTCTTTGGAGTCGTCGATCAGTTCCTCACTTCTCTTTCCGACGCCAGAAACGAAAACCTTCTGTGGCAGAAAATTAAGGAGGAGGAGGAAAAGAGAGCTCAAAAGGAAGCAGAGGTAACTAGGGCAACTGCTTAAACACTATGTAAAGTCAGGTTGCTCTCTGACTGTCTACCTGTCTGACTCTTGGAACCGAAGCCTTCGTGCCTATCGATTTTGTTTTGACTGAGCGCCTGTGAATAAGCTGGTCCCCGTGACGTGGCTTTCGTTTGGGCGCTGTAGAAATCTCGAGATTACGATCACAATTACGATTCGGAGTCTCTCAACACTCACTGTCTAGGAAAACTAAGAATAGTAAACCCTAAATTGACATCATTCATTTGTCTGGGAATAGCCTACTGCACACACAATACATTCTGTGCACTGCTACTAATTTATGCATATGAGAACTTTTTTCCGCCCATAAAAATATATGTTGCACATTCATTCACATCAACCGAATGAGTTGCTGTGAACAGATGTGCAACAACTGCTTTGCAAAATTTTTACAACATTTTATTCTAAGTCTGACAACCAACGCAGTGCAAATTTAGCTGACAAGTAACTGTAATTGTAATTGTAATCAGCATAAAAGAAATTATAAATGAATCAGAATAAGAAGGTTTAATTGTGACCGTAGTTAAAATTAACTAAATATAAATTAATTTGAATTTACTTTATTTATTTCATTGTAATTATTTGAATTTACAATATGTTGTTATTGATCCAGACCTGCGAGTCGCTGTGGTCCACTTTAATCTCATCTTTATCTTCAGATCATTGTATTTCGTCATATTCTAGCGTCGTATCTGTCATCATCGTCTTTGTTGAAACATCTTTTCGGTGGTCAGATAATTAACGTTGTTAATATCGTTCTAATTAGTCTTTGTTCTTCATCTCAGTTTCATTGTTCTCTGCAATCATGTAAAATTGGCGACCAAAGGGAGTTTAAAACGCCATGGTCTAATTTGTTTTACGTTGCCATAATTGCCATCAGCATTGCCATCATTTTCAAGTTCCCCTGGCAAGTATGCACCTAACTTCGGCGTGTTGACTCTATTTCCAGATGAAAGCAGAAAGAGAAAGAATGAAGACCCGTTCCGAATCCAACCTACCAGATCAAAATGGTCAGTTCAGATGTAAACTTGTGCGTTGAATGTCAGTCAGCACTGTGATTATGGTGCAAAATATACGTAAATATTTATGAAAAATTGAGTTTTGAATTATCTAGGCCTGCAGTGTTTATTTGTCGTAAATCAGTCTCTTGAACAGTTGAGATCATGCGAGCCAACGCACTTCTAAATCTGAATTGAAACCGGTGGTTGTCGCTGGTGCAACGCAGGGTTTTGGGTGGAAGTCGATGCCAGAAATGAATGCTAGGTTTATGCTGTTTATGGCTAGAGTAGTCGATGTAGGTAGATGTATTTGTCCAATCACAAGCAGAACATATATCGGCTGTGGTCCTCAACGAGGAATCGACTGCATGTCCCTCGATCGTCCACGAGGTTCGGCGACTCTCTGTCGCCGGATCCACTGCGTAGAACAGTCTTCGTGACCATATGAAGAATGCCCCATTTCTGGATACATTCAAGTCACGACTCAAGACCTATTTTTAAGATAATTAATCATATGATTCATTGATTTTTGAAATCATTTACAGCGCCTTTTTTCGGCCTAGTCTGTACTACGGCTCTATATAAATCGTCTTATTGTTGTTGTTGCTATTATTATTATTTATTATTATTATCGTCATCATCATCATCATCATTGTTATTATCATCATCATTAATAAAAATAATTGGCGTTTCATGTGTAATGTTTTCAGGAGAGATGGATGACCTCATTTGTGCTCTGAAGAACCTCGATGCATTTCGAGACTATACACCTGGCGGAAACAGGAAACGAGGTCGCCCCCTAACTCAGAGTCCTTCTCTTTCCTATGCAGCCAACTCCCCGTCGCCAAAAAACCGCCGGCAGTTCATGACCACCAGCCAGGACAGAATATTCAGCATATCATGACAATTTCCGCTTCATACTTATGCTGTAGTCATGGCAGAGGCATGACGATTATTATTCCTGCATTTATTAAGCGCCACTATCTAACGACTAAGCATCAATCAATGGCGCTGAGCAAATGTGAGTGAAGGACTTGCTCAAGGTCCCTACACAGTAACCTTCCCAAGGGAGGCTCGAACTCTTACTCAACGCGTTACGAGCGGAGCACTCTAACCAATCAGCTACCGGGCCCCACAATCGGCTACCCTGCGATGAGTCGATGGCACTCCAAAGTCTACTGATACCCTTATAGTCGATATAGTCCTTTAAACTTTTAGTCCTGAGGTTAAATTGGCAGATGTTGATAGATCTAAAGAAACCTTGGTGGCAAGTGATGCCATCTACTTCTATTTAGACTTCATCTCGCATCTGATGGCGCTGAGTGAGTTGAAACGACAAGAGATGACACAGAGCTTCATCTGTCGGGCCATTACATTATTATTATTATTATTATTATTATTATTATTATTATTATTATTATTATTATTATTATTATTATTATTATTGGTAGTAGTAGTAGTATTTATTATTATTATTGTTGTTGTTGTTGTTATCATTAGCACTAATTACAGAAACGCCTACATAAAAGCTGCGAATATAGCTGCTGAAACATTCAGTCTTCAATCACATATCTCTCTGCCTGTCTCTCTCTGTATCTCTGTGTATATCTCTCTACATCTCTCTAATCTCTCTCTGTGTCTTTGTCATCTCTCCCTGTCTCTTTCTCTCTCTCGTACTCCAAAGACCAGGGATTTCATCTCATTAACAGCGTATGCATTTCTTGTCGGCGTCTACAGACCGTAAACAGACCTACTTTTCAGGCTGTTGGGTATATACTTGCCGGATGTTAGTTGCGTTAGTGTTATGGATTTCTATCTGAAATATCTGTATTGTTGGCTATTTAACAGGTATAGGTTAGACTAAACTATGCAAGTTGACCTTTCTTTAAGCTTCTAACCAATGTAAGCGTCAATAAATTGTTCTGCGATTAAACGAATATCAGAAAGATGAAATAACGATTGCCATAAAATAAAATGTTCCAAATGTATGTATGTCCTGGACGTGACTGACCTCTGATATTTCGAAATTATTAAAATTTCTTCATATAATAAGCGACTCTATATAATAAATGTCTTTTGAAGATATTTTTCTTGCACCGATGTTGGCCGATTTGGCACTGTGTAATTTTTGACAAATTTGGTCTCATTTATATAGCCATGGGAGTGGCCAAGTAATAAGTCGATGCTCACCAGTCAGCCCGATGACTACAGGAATTATATAATTATCTGTAGAAATGTGCTAACATTTGTTTTAATTCACCTTTTCACTAGCTTCTAGCGCTTGCTAAGGGCCATTCCATTTGCATAGTCACTAGGTATATGCTATACGGGTTAGGTGCACACAGCTCAGGAGCCAAAATGTCAGCTGGGCAGGCTCGGATTTTGTCAGGCTTTCTACTGAGTGACTAAAGCAAAATAGTCGACGTATTGCTATGTTTATATAGATTTTTATTGATTCCAGCGTCATTTTCTTCAGTAAGGTCGGAACCACTGTCCACAAAGTAATCTCTGTTGGTTATTACTGACATGGAACTCGTGATGTAAATCTGTTTGTTACTAAGATTTATTCATCTGTTGCGTTCCTCGATTTTTCTTGCTGTTAAATGCTGGAGGCGCAGGGGGTAGAGTGGCCCACTTGGCCTTGATGATGTCATACACCCTCGGATCACCGTAGGCAGCGGCCAAATCCAGCACACTCTTCCCTAAAACAAATAGCATAGTTACCGTTATCTCCTATCGTCGTTTAATTATTCCTTTCAGCCGATTTCAGTCATTGCTGATCATAAAATAACGTACGTGAATAACCTTACAATGAGGCGGTCACTGTCATGTAGACATCTCTGCACAGCTGCCTACCTCCATCGAACGATGCTTGGCGACTATGTATTGGCGCTATATAAACACAAGAATGTATAAGCAGTGCTTTTTTCTATAAAAAAGATTCCATAACTGAACAGTTATGGAATTTTGTGTTAAAATTTCAATATTTTTATCAATCAATAAACGCTGAAAACAGTGTAAAGTTGTAAACACTGAATTCGAATAAAATAAGTTAAGCTATATTACATAATTAAAATAACTTAGTAGCACAATTCTTTTATTAAAAACTAAATTATTTTTTATTTAGCCGAAAAAAGGTGCCGGAACGCCGTTCCGGAGCGTTTTGTCTGAAAAAAAGCACTGTATATAAGTTAGTTTCCCGGCCAATCGCTTGAGTCAAAGAGTCAAAGATGAAGAAGTTCCTAACCTTTTCGCGTTTCGACGCTAAGGTCAGCACCATAGTCGATCAGCAGCTGAACAACATCCGGTCTTCCGCTTTCGATGGCCCTCATGATCGGCGAGCCGCCGTTCATTGTGACGGCGTTAACTTTGGCGCCATTTCGCAACAGATGCTCAATGACCCCGAGGTGACCTTTGCGACAGGCGAAGTGCAATGCTGTCCATTTGAAATTGTCCGTGGCGTTGACATCGGCGCTGCAGCAAACATTGAACAAAATCATTTTAATTCAATCAGTCAGTCAGTCAATTAATCAATTAATTCAATCATATTGTCTCGGTTAGAGCGTCCAGATTGCCTATAGACTAAGAAAGGGGACCTTAAATAGCGTGGCGATAAGGTAGAATCTCACCCGATTAATTAATTGAAAACACAGCTGGGTCGAGGCCAAACGGCCGCTATAGAAAAAGTGTACTTCTACGTTTTCATTTATGAAACTGGCAACACATGAATGGATGGACTCGTCTGGTCTAAAGGAGCCGAATTCTTTCGACTGTCCAAACCCTACTACATCATCGCAAAAATAATCATCGCAAAAATAATATGTGCTGCACATTGAAAGACACAGGAAGTTCTTGACGGCGAACTTGTTTTGAACTTAAAAATCTGAAATCTACTTGGAAGTTAATAGTGTTTAATTATTTATGCTCTGTTATAAAGTAACAAATTAGGTGTAAATAGTAAAAAGACCGTAATCCATTACTTAGAATCATTGCTTACTTAAAATGATCAATACAGAATTTTTTTCATTTTTACTTTATTTTTACTTTATTAGACAAATTAGACAGCATGCTTTATGTTTTATCACAGCGTTGACCATCTTTAAAAGCAACGTAGATTTTCATTCAGAGATGTTATTACCAGCCAAACGTGTTTCGCTGATGAACCTCAAGCCCTGCTGCATGTGGTTGAGAGCTCCTCTTTATAGCCAACATGAGCGAGGTCATATGCGCCCGTTGGTCGCCCTCTATACAAACCCCTCCTGCATGAGGTAAGTAACGATGTTAAGACTGCCTTCTGACCCACCTACGATGAAATATATCACAAAACTAATGTTGCCATCTTCTACTTATCCACTCTCAATAAGGTACGACACAAGGGTGAGGTTGCCCTGAAGTAATTACCCAATCTGCATAAGGTAAGTGACAATAATGGGGTTGCCCTCTTGTACTTTGATGAAGTATATCACAAGATGTCTGTTGGCATTCTGTCTCTTGTCCCTTCTTGTACTTACCCGTTCTCGATGAGGTAAGTCACAAAGCTGAGGTTGGCCCTGAAATACTTACCCAATCTGCATTAGGTAAGTAACAATGATGGAGTTGACCTCTAGTACTTACCCATTTTTGTGAAGTACGTCACAAGGCGTCTGTTGGCATTCTGCCTCTTGACCCTCCTATTTTACTTACCCACTTTCGATGAGGTAAGTCACAAAGCTGAGGTTGCCCTCTTGTGCGGCTACCATGAGGGGCGTCTTTAAATATTTGTCCCTCCAGTGAATAATTTCTTTGCTTTTGCGCATGGATAGCTCGAGCGTGTCCACGTCCCAATGGCGAATGGCGTCGTTTAAGTTCATGTAAGTCTTTTCTGGTGGTTGGCAGTACCACTTGGAATCGTCCTCGAGGATGTGTTTTGATGAGCGGGTCTCGTCGAATCGGTTTGGATCGGTGAGGTGGACATGTCGAGGCACGAAGGCCCCTGGAGGTCCTCCGTCTTCCCTTCGGTCGGTTTCGAGTCGAGTGCAGATGGGAAGAGGGATTTTCGTCTTTCCCTTCTTCGCTCTCTTCTGCCGACTCTTCTTCTTCTTCTTCTGGTTCTTCTTCTTATCAAAGGCACTCATCCTGAACGCTTTGTTGACAAACTTCTTTCCTGATAGGAACAGCTCATAGTCAACGTCCTTCTCCTTGTCATGAGCGGCCACCAGTCTCTCGACGTCTCCCTGTTTCTCGGGCAAAGGTGCTTCAGCTTCCTTGAGAACCTCGATGAAGTCATCTACGCCGATTCTTCCAATTTCATGACCATCCAGCGCCTCGAAGTTCGCCAGCAGCTGATCGCCCTTCTGGCAACAGAAGTCGTACAGACGGATCGCCCAGGGTTCGTTCTTACCCCGTTTACCGAACGACTTCTCAGCGCGACGACATTCCTTGATAGTTGACTTCGAACCCTCTTCCTTGGCTAGCATTCGCGCTGTATATCCATGGTCGTTCTTCACTTTCGGATTACAACCTTCAAAGGAAGTAAAGTAAAGCAGGAGAATTAAGCGCCGTTGCTTTTCATAACTTACTGGTCGGGGAGATGACCAATAATAAAGCTTGAAAAATATTGGCGCCTTATTCGTGTTTTCTTATGCGTATCATTCCAATTGTAAGGCAGTTTAAACTGATGTATAAACTCCGATGTTGTTTACATCATAATTACTACTTACCTGAAAAACAATTCAAGCAGCTATTAAACGACAGACAGTAAGGTCCGATAGAATGTGAGTCCGAGAGAGCACTGACGTGTGACTGGTTTAGAGGTGGTGTAAACTTGCGCTTCAGTCAAGAGCCTCTTCAAGCCCGGGACCACTCTCTAATCAGTCGTATGTATGTATATATGTATCCAAAAACTTATATAGCGCGTTTTAAAAACCTCATAGAGGCGATGCGACTATAGAAGAAGCGTGTAATCGAGCGTCTTGCCTTTCACATAGTATAACTATCCAGAGTCTACCTCTTTGAGCAAGAAATTTGCAGCACATTGCGTATCGTCCTTTGGCGGCAAAGTGCATCGCCGAGTTCTTGTGGTCGTCGAGAGCATCAAAATCCGCTCCAACGCCAGACAACATCTGGGCGAAAAGAAAGACACCATCAACCATAGCTGAAATTAAGCCGTCTTCGTTGTCTATGGTAGCCATTTATAGTTAGAAGTTGAATATTGTAACACCATATATATAAAGTATCCACGAGATTCATAAGCGGATAGGAAGTAAACTCGTAGTAAACCCGAAACATGCTTTGGTAACCCTGTTCCTTAGTCCACTGGATTTCGACTGGGAAATCGATTACAATTATTGTGGACTGTAGTTGCACCTAGAAGCGAACATCGTTAATCATTGGCGAAAGCTTCAAAATTTGGGAATCTTACTAGTTGTTTATATCAAGCACAAAAAACTTAGCATATCAAGAATCTAAATTGTTCCT
Source organism: Norana najaformis (assembly GCA_964023275.1). Classification (NCBI taxonomy): domain Eukaryota; kingdom Metazoa; phylum Annelida; class Clitellata; order Crassiclitellata; family Hormogastridae; genus Norana; species Norana najaformis. Next base: position 19,678,054 of record OZ029923.1, read on the forward strand.
CATTGGTTTCAATACCTCATCGAGCAGAAATTGGTACCTTAACCAACACGCCGCTCGGTCTCGTTCAGCTAAAGATGGCTCTTAATGAAGATTCACTAGTTTCCATGATTAGACTGGCGATACAGAACCGAAATAGATACACATACTGTAGCTACGACAAGAATAGAATGAACTACAAGCACTGACATAAATTGCTAGTCGAAGCTGTGTTTGCTTTGACCGACCTGTAGTACAGAGATGTGGCCTCCCTTTGCTGCCTCGTGTACAGCGTGGATCTTTGAACCAGCCATTACACTGGCGACATCTGCTCCTTTTTCGAGAAGAGCCTTTACCATAATGCGACTTCCGGCGGAAGCAGCAGCCATTAAAGCGGTTCGTTTCGTTCTCTAAGGGCATCCATGCATAAACCACATTCACTTGACTTCATAATGAAATGCATCATTACAGAGAAGCTCAAACAGGTTAAGCAGTTTGCGACCTGGAAAGTTTAGTCACTCAAGTTACAAAATGCCTAGGGTCTTACTAACTACTATTCTCAAATCTCCGAAGGAAGAATTTGATTAGATAAACAAGAAGAAGGCAGAGAATGATGCAATAAACGATGGATAGAGCAATCTCTAGGAGAATTGCTCAAGAACAGAGCTCCAGAACAAGAGTGCCAATAAGAAATCTGAGATTGTTGAAACACATACAAATTATTCTGTAGGTCTAATATTTACCTTACCTAACTTTAAGATTATTCTCTAAATAACAAGCACGCCATTTTGAGCCATCTCACTATTTGATCGAGGCATAGTTTTGATTAAACTCTTCAATTAAATATATCTGCAATATTACGTGAAAATCTGCGTTTTCTCTAAGAAAATCCACCGCTTCTTCTTCGAAATGCACAATGGTAGTCCGAATACTGCTTTCCTCTGCTCCATAAAAACATCATTATAACATCATTCCCTGCATTCTTCTAGTTTATTAGATTAGATGATTAGATTAGAATGCTAATGCCAATGATTGTATGAACTTAATCGATTTTGTTTCGATTGACTAACTTCATCTGCGTTGTTTGGATTGGCGTCGTTGCTTAGCAACAGGAGGCAGAAGCGTTCCAGTTCGACGGCCCTTTCACAGGCAGACACAAGAAGTGGCGTTCCTTTCTCGGAGCGGTTGTTGACATCAGCACCATAACTGATGGCCAGCTGAGCGCATCTCTCGTGCTTCTCAGTTGGTGCCATGCAGTAGAAGAGAACACCTTCAATCAACAGCGTCGCTATACAACACCTTTATGACGCGGTTCCTTGTTGATAGTTTAAATATTTTTAGTAAAATTCTAAATTACTTCGCTGTCTTCATTCATTCATTTAGTGATTCATTCAGTGGATTTATATAGCTCCTTTCAAGGGTATCTATTCTAATTTGACATAATCACGTCTATAGCACCGTCATCATAATGTGCAATGCGTCCAACAATGGTCGCTTCAAGTGAAATCATAATTAAAAACCATAGTCAGCTGCAGAAGCTAGGTCGAATTCCGACACGTCAGAGAAATTAGGTTACAGTCGGTAGGCATGTTGAAGCAGAAGAGTCTTAAGTTTAGACCTGAATGACATCAAAGAACTCAGAGAACTAGCCAAGTGAGTCAGCGAGTTCCAAAGCGGCCACTGAAAAAGCCAGAGAACCCAACACTGTCCAGATACAAACACAAGAAGAGTCACAAAATATATCCATTGATCGGGTGAAATTCTTGTTGGCATGAGAGGTGTGCATAAAACAGAAATAGGTCGGCTGATTCAATAGCATTACTTTGTGAAAATCTAAGAGAGTCTTTATTTCCTCATATGTCATCTCAGAAGCCCACCCATCCCAACCTTAGCAAAATACAACAGTTTTTACACGCTAATTTAAAGTGCATGACGTATATCAAGTTAGAATACGCAGTTCTATCTGAGGTATATTCCAACGGGACGGTTCAGCCACTAACAACGGCCATCTTTGCGTTCTCGAAATGCGTTCAAAGGTGACAACCAATTCATCCTGAGTTATGAAGCCAAAGAATCAGCGACAAGTCATAGTAGAGAAAGGACAACACGGGTCCTCTATAAGGGAGCTGGAACATTACCCAGCTGACACTACCAGACCCATCCGAAAACCCTAAAAGAGATGCGCTTGGTTATTAGATCTCTTCTGTCCTAAATCCGCAAAATTCTAGAACTTCTTAATTCCCTAATCACAGAGAAAGAGATACAGATAAAACGAGTGGAGTAAAATTGAATAGCCTATAATAGATAGAATAGAGGATAGAAGAGAGGAGAAGGAGAGGGGATAAGGGGAGGGGTGGGAGAGGAGACGAGGGGAGAGGAGAGGATAGGGACCAGGCTGACAGACAGTGCTGCACACTCACCTTTTCCTTCTGCATCCTGTATCCTTAGATTGGCTGTCTTTGTTTTGGCGAATAAGTCGAGGCATGCGTAGTTTCCCATCTGAGCGGCTTTCATGACGGCAGTTCTTCCTTTGCCATCGACTGCATCTGGACTTGCTCCCAGCTTCAGCAACCGCTCCACCATCTCCAGGTCATCGTTGGCCGTAGCCACGCTGATTGGCATCTCGCCCTCCGATGGGTCGGTGTAGTTGACGAGGCCGGGGACGCCGTTGGCGACCAGCTTCTCCACTTGCGTCCAATCGCGTTGACGGACACACTGCAGCAGTTTCAGGACCTGGAGGCATTCTAGCCTAGTCTGAGGCAGAGGCATTTTTCTTCACCAGACTGATAGCGGAACAAGACCTCAGCCGAAGATCAGTCAAGGACTAGTCGAAGATCAGCCAAGAATCAGCTGAAGGAATCTAAGCACAAATAACCTATTTTATATTTCATACAGGCCTACATGATATATTTGAAATTTATAAAAGTCCAAAATGATTACATCGTTTCATAAATGTATTAAAAAAACTTGTATTTACTTGCAGTAGCGCCAAAGGAAACTTCCCTGAAGATTATTGTCAACGTAGTGGCAGAAGAGCAAACCAATAAGATGCTAACCCACCTGAGCCTTTCTCTTAGATATGACCAGGTAATGAACCAGAAAGATGCTGAAATAGAAAGGCTAAGATAGGCGGGGATCCTATTGGTTTCCTATCTGGGTCTATCTAGGAGAAAGACTAAGGCAGGTCAGCATCTTTCTGGTTTATTATCTCGGTTGCAGAGAGGCGTATGGGTTGTAAGAACGTCTTCCACAAATTCCAGCACAAGGTCGAGTGGCAAAGGACTCGAAGGACTTTCCTGGAACCATCTCTCAGGGCAGACAGTCATTCTATGTCCAGGACTTCTGGAGGAGCGGAACTGGAGGAGTCACCATCTTGGCTGTTAAAGACTTTATGGACTCCTCGTTGGTGAACAATTGAGCAGTTGCTTAACAGGCATGCACATATACATGTATGCATGCATGCATCATGCATACATACATACATGAATACCCATAGTACCCGTAAAAGTAGCTTCCGAATGTAACAGCCAACAGTCGAGAAAGATCTGAGCAAAACAAAATCGGAAAACAAGCAAGGTTGCCATATATGAATGCTACATATACAACTCTGCTTCTGAGAGATTTCTCTACGCACATGTTCACTCATATATACACCTTAGCAAGTATATACACACATAAATGAATGTATATCTCAATATAAGCTGCACCTTATCTCTTTCGCCTAAGTTGTGACAGAAGATCAGAAAACTAAAAGTGTTACATGTAGATCATTTATATATCGCCCAGCAGCAATGTCAATAAAAGAGGTCGCTTTGTAAAATACTGTAACTGACCCGTTTTGAAACTATGAACATTGTTACTATCGATAATACCTCAATCTGATTCTGTGAGCTGCACTCTCCATCTGGAGGCCGTTGGAAGAAAACGATTTACATCCGTTATTCGATCTTACTTTACATATTACGTTATAAATGAAGACTATGCCATAGAACCAAGCCTTGTTGGTGGTAACGACAGTAGGCAAGGGCTAGATAAAGAGTTAGGCAGACAGAATGACAGACCGATACGTCGAATCGGCTACTCAACAACTGAGACCGTTAACGCGATCACCGCCTATACACAAGTAGTTCGCTCGTCGTCAAGGCACCGGCGTCCTTCTGAACAGGCCAGCCAGGCAGAAGGCAAACATTGTTAACGATATGTACTGCATATAGCTATGTAGAGCATATCAGATTTGTATGGACACATAACATCGTCTATCCTTTACTGCGTTATTAATATGTTTTTCTATCGAGCACACGTGTGTGCGTATCATAGGTCCTTGGCTTCAACAGTTCTGGCTTTAGGCTGCGTCTCGTTATAAAGGCCTAAAGATTAGCTCTCTTGTTTTTTGCCAACACCGGTCCTTTTGTCCAAACACAGAAGGAAGAGGAGAAGAGTGTTCATCAGGATATTTTCAATATTACACACACATACATACATACATACGTACATACGTACATACATACATACATACATACAATACATGTATGCATGCATACATACATACACATACTCTGCCCACTGACAAATTAATCATCTTTGTAACCATTGAGATCACCTTTAAGAAGTTACAAGATTGAACTGAATACACAAACTCTTAACGTTTCAACTGTTACATATATTGCACGCTATCATGTAAATAAAATGTTGCCTAACACTGTTCTTCACAGAATGAAGAGTACATGCATTGGAATTGGGTGACTCTGTATCCAGGGAACAGAAACTAATTCGCAATTCCGTAGAATTCGATGTACTGAACTTCAAACCGTGAAAATAGTTATTCACTCCGCATTTAATTGAAACTCAGACTCTTAATCTGTCGAGTCTCGACATGTACTAGACAGCTGTGCTGGAAAGGGTGTAATTTATGTTTACACGGTTAATACTATTATCACAAATATTTAATTGCAGCAAAAACGATTATTGTTGATTCCAAAGTGTTTCAACTGACGAAAACAGTTTCGGTAAGATGGAAATTGTTTCCAAAGTATGTGAAACGTTCCAACTGACTGGAAGTGTTTCCAGAAAACGGAAAGACATCTGTCCAGTTCAGTCTTTTAGACGCAGTAATCGCAGAAGCAGGAGTTCCACGAGTGAATTGGTTCAAACGAACGCGCATAAGTTCCCGGTCCAGGTACCTTCTGTCATCAACAACAATCGGAAATCAAGAGTAAATGTATGACTAAACGAGTGAAGGAGGGAGCGTTCATCCGTTAGTCCGTCTACATGTTCGTCAATACATCCACCACGAACTGTATATTATTTTCTGCATTTAATAGGCGTCACTACCTAAAGACTGAGCATCCAACGATGGCGTTGAGCAATTGTGAGTGAAGGACTTGCTCAAGGTCCCTACACGGTAACCGCCTAAGGGGAGACTCGAACCCGTACTCTCCGGGTTACAAGTGATCGCTCTAACCAATCGGCTACCGTGCCCCACAGATGGGTGAATGGATGGATGGATGTCAATGCTTGCGATGGATGATTGGATGGATAAATGCATTGTAGATGGATGGATGGATGGATGGATGGATGGATGGATGGATGGATGGATGGCACGTTTTGTTCAACATGGCTGTGTAATCTAGTAATTTTTTCCGTTCAGTAAATCTAATTCGTTACACGTACTTCGTTCTAACTTGCATGGTGGAGCCATGGCCTTCCGACTGCAGCGCGTTGCACTTGCAACCCGGGAAGTGCCAGACGGTGAGCATGATCGCCGCACATAGTCTGCATTCAAGTGACCCAAATGAAAGCTTTCTGTTGCTTTTGTCTTACTCTAGTCGCGTGCCTATGCCTCAGCCGAAAGGTTTAACAGATCGTCAGGACGAACCACTGTAGACGAAAGAAGGCTTGAGGAACAGAAGAGTAAATGGTGTTGAACAAAAATTGCTTAATCTTATCTCCTAATCTCACTCTGCTTACAAGTCCTTCATTAATTAAGATGCCAATTAGTGACAGGTACCGTATGACTTGAACGAAACCTCGGAGTTCTTGAAGAGAAGCACGAGCTATAGGACGGGTGGTCTGCCAGCTGTGTCTTTGAATCATAGGCCACAACATCAGGACCTTGTCGCTATGGAAACAGTAAAATAAACATAACAAACGCAATTCGAAAAGAAAATGATGCCTTTGCCTTCGGCTGCCAATCAGCAACATGGCCTAACCTAAGTTAGGCCTAACTTTGATTTTTAATTTGACCTCTCTGATAATTGAGTGCGCAGGTGTGAAGTAGTTTTCCATATCCCATAGTAAGACGTAGGGTATTCGCTCATTCACTATTCTTAGGCCCTTGAGCAGTAATGGACCGATTCCAAGTGGTCACTGACCACGTGAATATGCAGAGCAGGACCTTACTTTTATTTTCCAGCTGAGGTACCGAAAACGTTATGCTGCTTGATGACACGAAAGCAACGTGCCGAGTATTATTACACGGAGTCCATTCAGCAGAGAGGGATCCGTATTACACACCACTCTAACAGCTCTTCTGCCTCTCTCTTGTCTTCTGGCAACCGGACTTAGTTCTTCACTGTGCATCTTTGGACAACCCCTCTGAGTTGAACCAGAGCTCGTGAATAAGCTGGTGCCTTGCGCTTGGCTTTAAAGTAGCGCTTAGAAATTTTGAGTTTATGATTTACGATTACGATTTACGATTTTACAGAACAGGTGTGCTACCGAAGAGGTCACTGTGTCCCACTTGGATTCACAGATGATCCAGTAAATGCATTTAACAACAATTTCATTTTGATTTAGCTTTATACTACGATGTAACTAGCTGTAAATATGATGTAAACAGGCCTCAATTCAGAACCAGAATCTCCGAAACAGTTTTTTAGACGACGAATAAGAATATTATAATCAGTTATTTGTACATGTAATGGAGATTGTTGAGATGCCAGGGAATCAGAGTGTGGTTGTCCATCAAAGCAAATTCTGCTATTTTGAGTAGCAGTTGAAAAGTAGCGGTACAAGGACATATATATATATATATATATATATATATATATATATATATATATATATATATATATATATATATATATATATATATATATATATATATATATATATATATATATATATATATATATATATATATATATATATATATATATATATATATATATATATATATATATATATATATATATATATATATATATATATATATATATATATATATATATATATATATATATATATATATATATATATATATATATATTGCAGACAGAATGAAGGAGGAACAGAAGAGAAAATGACTGTAGATTAGGGCTAATCCTTGGTCCTCTAGTGATCAACACTGTCTCTTACTACAGGCGCTACATCAAGTTTCTTATTACATTTTAGCATTTACATTTTACATAATTCGTTGAGCATGGCTAAAGAAACGACCAATACATGTTATACCTTGTTGAGGATCTTGAATCGATCAGTTTGCGACTTCATACCATAATGTCTACAATATTCCATAAACCAGGCATAGATCAACTGGTAGATGCCTCTGGAAAATATTGTATTGCTAAGCAAAATATTTGTGAATCGATGCGCTATAGCACAGAGAAAAGTTGCACTGCATTGGTGCTTTTGAGGGTTGTTTTTATCACAAGAACAACAAAAATCTCACCAAAGTTATCACCAAGAGCAGAATTTTCCAACAGTAGCATATTATATCTAAAGTCTGGTGAGCTACATTGGTTAAAGCCTACTTTAAGGCGCCTCTGTGCGTGAGGATGCGGGTTCGCATACCGATAGTGGCTATATTTCGGGGACTTAAATCTCAGGCTAACAAGGTCCGTACACGGGGACCTTAAAGGGCGTGGCGCCCAATCAAACGGTCAGCGCCGGTTAAGGATCTCATCCGACTAGTTAATTGAAAAATGAGCAGGGTCGATGCCATCCGGACGCTATAGAAGGCCTACACTTACATTTACATTTTGGATCTATGGCAAAAAGCTACTCATAAATAACTTAACCTAGTCTGAGAATGCCTATAGTGAGTTCTTGTTGCTACGACATGAATGATCGATGGATGTTAAGTACATACGCAACGGCCATCTTAGGAACGGCGATAGACTCGTACTTTTCAGAGCTGTAGGCTCCCGGACCCAAAGCAATGTCCTTGGAAACACAACATTTTAAGGAAAATTAAAGTTCTACTCTCCAAATAAGCATTGCATCTATATCGCTAAGAGGTAAATAGGTAGAAGTAACATATACTTGTTCAGTCCCTTCTGCTGAGCTTTTGCTTAAGACGCAAACTCGAGCACAGCATGCAAAGACAAGACATCCTTCTCTCAACCTTTATTTCTAACTTCTTAAGTTTGTTATCTTTGATGTAATTCATATGTAAACTCAAGACTCGTCTGTCTCAGTCTAATTTTGTACCCACAGTTCATAGTATTCTAGACTCTGACTTACTGAATTCCATTTGGACTTCTGTAATCGATTACTATTTGGAACTGCAGTTTTAATTCGAAGCCACCGTCGATTGATGACAAAGGTGCTGTAAAATTCCTTGTCAGATTAAAACATATAAATGAAATGAATGAGATGATACATGTTGACGGTGAAACTGAGGTCTTGTCGGTCTTGTTTTAGGTAGTTCCATTCGTAGCCAATCCTAGTGAAAACGGATTCAGCTACTGGTTCACCTGCATGTTATGTTTTTCGTTCACATATTTGTAGTCAAACACTCACTACTATGTCCTAAAAATAGTGCGGTGGTAATTAATTATATGCGGGTAGGAGTTAAGTCATTTGCTCATGTAAGCACAGGCTGGGTAGGATAACTCCACAAGTGAAGGTTAATGGTCGTGCATTCTGTATACATGGTAAACAAGAGAAGATCCCTTGTGTGGCACAAATGCGTGGGATTACGTTGTGTTTAGTGAACGAATCTTAATTTGATCAGGTAAACTAGTGTACACGTGGAAAAAACGTCTAGTCTAAACGATGCAATGTTCTCAAATTATAACAACTGGCAACACCTGCCTACTACCTTTTCCTATGCTGTAGTCGTTAAAGGGTTAAATTAATTTGGTTATGTAAATTAGTGTTCGTGTGTTGTGCCGAGGAGACCCGTCGTACGTACTTTGTCCCTGACTCCAAAGTTCATGACGTCTTTTGCATTTCGATCCGTATTTCGAAACGAGTAAGTATATCTCGATTTCTCTAGACTGCAAGAAAAGTCGTTCAGAAGAATTTATTTCTATGGACATCAAACAGCCGTTGTTCTGCAGTAGACGAACTTCCATCCGTCGAAGTACGTTTAGTTAAATGGTAACATGACGACGTAAACTGTTCTAGATGATTCTCCTCAACTGCGCCGTCCGACCAGTGGCTAATCTTTTGTGGAGATCATTGATCGGATTAGCCTACGTGGGAGAGACTTTTCTGATTCGTATAGAGGAAAGAATCAAGAATAATATTCACGAGTGTCGCAAATTTGTTTTCAATCAACTGAATAAACTCAGCTTTATTTCAATTAAACAATTTACAAAGTCTATTTATTACATGTTATTATAAAGAAGCTTCCTTGGTTATACTCAGAGACGACTGACATTCAGTCTTACACAAAGTCACCAAAAGAAAGAAAATCTCATAAAATACAATTCACAGTTCATTCGGACTCTGAAGGAGACCTTGTCGCATTTCTTTTCGTACTACTTAACTACTCCAAAAACCAATGCACATGAATTTGAATGGGTCCGAATTCCCTTGCCACCACCACGTGAAGACAAGTTTAGACAGCAGCTCCAGTTCCACTTATCCAGAAGTCCAAGACTCCGCCTCAATCTCCAATTGACCAGTCTACGGTTCATCTCCAGTTCACCGGGAAAACGAAGTCTAGGCCTCTCTAACTTTATCCACTTCACTTTACGTACATACACATGTATGTATTTATGTATGTATTCATGTATATGTATGTATGTATGTATTCATGTATGTATGCATGCATCTATGTATGTATATTATGTATTTGTATATGTATATATGCATGCATGCATGTAAGTATATGCATGTGAATGTATGTATGTATCTGGATATAGCGCATTTTATTAGAACCCTCACAAAGGCGTTAAAACATACATAAGCTCCGTTGATTCAGCGCTTCAGATTCAGATTTACTGACTTGTGCGCGTTATAAGTGCCTAAACATAAACAAACTTTGAGAGCGAAACACCTAGACATACCACTTGATGATGTCTTCGTAGCCATAGGCTCCTGGAAGAAGCCAACGGCCATCCCGGAAGACCAGATGACGACGTCGACCTTGCGTCTTCGATAGATACGTTGTTATCTTCTTGGCCAGTTCGTCGAGGAAGCCCTGCGTCTCGTACGTACCTGGCCCTGGAGCTTCCTGCATGCAATACGCACACGCAAACTCCGATCACGCACTCTAGACACGTGCGTAGCTGTTCTTAAGCCTTCTTTACCATTTTCATTTGCCTTTTCCATCGTAAGCTGCCTCTCTGTCTTAGTGGACTGATCTTCTGGATATTGACCTGAATGCGACTTAAATTTGATGCGTCATCGGTTGATGCCTTGCGCATTATATATCGGCGCTCTATAAGTTTCTAATTAATAATAATTATAATTATTAATAATAAATCCACAGTTAGGCATAGCGACACCCTCACGCCCTGACGTACGCATTAACCATTGTAGTTAACCGGGCTGAACAAGATAAGCTGTGTGTAAAAACATAATGTAGAATTCTGAAGAAATGAAAGACTGAGCTCCTCAGTGCAAAGAGATGCTACTGATATCTAAGGTTAATATGTCGCCTCCTTTTTTCATTTCCGTCGCCATTAGTCTTGAAAATTTCAAGTTTAAGAGATGAATAACGTTGAACAATATACTCCGTGATAGGCGAAATGATGAGTCTAAGTGATGTCGCCTGAAATTGTTCCTGAATACAAAGCTGATATGATCTTACGCTGAGATAGCATCTCCACCACGCCTCACGACCGCTCAACGGTGCCTCGTAATTGGCATTTGGCCGGACACGATTCTGACCGACAGACAGAATACACAACGCTGCACCGAATTTAAGCAATATATTTGAAAACTTAGAAATACTTTAGATATTGGAAAAATTAGAATCCAAAACAGATTGCAAGGAGATAAAATCAAGCTGAACTAAGACATGTTCTAATCTATCTCACGGCTTTATACGGATGTTAATAAAAAAGCGCTGGGCATCAGTCGGTGTCTCTTAAAGCGAAATCCCGATCAGATTTTGACACTTAAGATTTCACCAACTGTGGCCATATTTCGCGGAAGGATTCTTCTTATTTAGGCCATTAGATATTCTAATTCGTCATGTGCGGCACAGTGGTGTATTGGTAAAGCGTCTGGTCAACGATCATGCGGTTGCTGGTTCGACTCCGTGTAACGACCCTGGGCAAGTCGCTTGAGCACACCGTGTCTCTGTCACCAAGCAGTATAATTTGGTCCCCGCGTAGGCCTAAGCTGGGAAGCAAATGGCAAGTTCTGCGATGCACTGGCTCCGTGTCCAAGACCTTGGAATCGTCCATTGCCGGATCAAGGGCCTAAAGAAAAGAAAATGAGCGCTTCCCCTTCGTCTCACTAGTGGGATATAGGATACTTCACATTTTTTATTCGTCATCCTAGCGAGCAGCATGAGGTGAGGCCCTTCGAAGCGGGCATAATAGCTTTTCTTGATTCTTACAAGTGTCTGCTTTTTTTAATGTGAGCGTTTGTCTTACATTGCTAAAAGGCTAAGTAATTACGTGCTTTATTTAAAGTAAGCGAGTGAGCGAAGAAAGCGAGTGATTTACTTACAATTCTTGGATCTCTGTAGAGCCTCTTATCTCTAGAAACAATTTTCTTGGAAACACTTTCTTGCGCCATCATCAACTCGAATCCATGCACCGACATTCAGAATTGTGACGTCATCTTAAATGCGCAGTTTGTAACAGATCACGATCTGTTACAAAGAGGAAGAAGAAGAGGAATAAGAAGAATAACAAAAACAAAGAAAACAGAAAAGAACAAGAACAAGAAAAACAAAAAGAATAATAAGATGATAAGAAAACAAGAACAAAGTGATAAGGGTAATAAGAACAATAAGAACAGAAAGATAAGAAGAACGAAAAGAACCTGAAGAAGTTCAAGAAAAGAAGATAAGAACACTTTAGTCGGCCATCGCTTTACGAAACTGTTAGTTTAAATGATTGAACATTTTGATGATCGATTTAGTAAGCTTATTCTTATATTCTTATATAGTAGGCCTAATTTCAATTTTGTATTGTTTTGCTTGTAAATATATCTGAGGCACGAGGTCTTCCTACAAATTGGGATCCTCATATTTTTCGCCGTCACTATCTGATAACTAGAAGAGTCACCATTGGCAAGCTCGCGCACACAAGTAGAGCCCTATCAACAGATTCCCAACTAGAGTTGAAAGATGACGGCATGTTCAGAGTTCCCGAAGTACGAAGCAAAGAGGATGAGGAACGATGAAGGGCGATGTGATCCGCCGCCAATGGCTCACGGTTGTCTCACCGTCCAGCAGTCCCTAGTAGATGGAAGAGGACGCGGCAAACCACCGGATATGCGCAATACAGGGATTCGTCGCCCACCGGCTGGTAGGTAGTTGAGACATTACGTGATTGACGGTCGATGCCGCTCCTCTGACACTCTTCGCACTTCCTCCACCTAATTCAAGATTCCTGGTGTCGACGGCGCACGTAGGTAGGTTTCAGTCTGTAGGTCTGAGGCTAAGGTCCCCGTGTAAGGAACACTCCGGCCCGAGATTAAAATCTCTTATAGCCACTATCTGTAGGCGAACCTGCATCATCACGCTAGAGGTCACGAAAGCATGCAACAGAAACCATCCGAAACGCAATAAATTCGTGGTGGAAACGAAAATAATTCCGAAACGTAGGCCTAAGAACTTATACTCGACAACAGTGAAGTGATACCTAGTGCCAAAATTATCAATCAAACTTTACGTTTAGACAATATAATACGTCAAAATGACATGAAGACAGCCAACGACCGACATGGCCTCGTACATGTGCAGAATTCAATATAAAATTATACTCCAAAATCGTCGGGTGCTGAAGCTTCGTCCCGACCCAGCTGACGGAGCTTACAACGGTCCCAGACCCTCTATTCGGAAAACCACGCTCTCAACCCGCCTCGGGAGCCGCGCTCTTGTGTTTTGACAAAGCAGCGATGAAGTAACTGGTCTCTCTAACGCAGCTTTTGTGTGGTGCTGAGATATCTCGACGACTTGCATTACATTATCGTTAAAAAATTGAGAAATGTCCAAGGGTGCTGTATCCAGTTATCTTTATCTGCTAGAGCGTAGATGGCGAAAAGCGCACTTTTGAATCATTGACGTCAAACAACATGTTGAATCTATGCAAATCTATCAATTTTGCCTTTCCGTAATATTGATATTATTCGCGAAACTGTTGTAGTAATTTTCGTCGAAGGAATTTCATAGAAATGTAAGTTGTGTTGGCATTTAATTCATTGGGGCTATAATTATTATTATCCATTCGTTGGCGACATTTCTAAGAAGCTCCGAATTGATTTCGATGTTTTAAAATGGTCATGAGAACATCATCCATATTGCCACGATGGTCGCATGCCGGCTGTGATATCGATTTTTATGGAAAAAACCTATTTCAGTCTCAGCCCTCTCGATAATCGTACGTAGGAGGAACCCCCTATTTACAGTGGCCCGAAACTGAAGGTTGGCTGTTGTGTTTCAAGCTAGAACTATTTTAGATTTCATCTGAAAGGCAAGACTATTCGTGTCATATCTAGGGCCTAGGCTTTTTGTTTTTTTCTCCCCTACCTTTCATTAAATTGATCGTAAATAGTGTGATTAGATACTTACTGCCAGATTAATTAACAATGAACTTGTTCTGTTAAAGATTAACTGAGTAAAACAGTTGAGGTGTTATGTAGTTAGCACCAGAACATCAACACCTTTAAAAGTACCTATACATTTTTAATCAGCACTTTATGTGTACTTGTGCCATACTTTTCCTGAGAACTGCAAATCTTGTAAAATGATGGGTGCAAATCTACCATTACACAAGTAACATAACAGGTTTTAGGAATTAATTTTACAACTTGGGGTATCTTTTGTATCTGAACTTGTCTGGATATTTGTTTAGCATACCATACAAATGTTTCTAGTATGTAAGACTAAGGATTCTGTTCATAATACTGTAACTCTGCTTATTTTGGAATAGACAGCACTTGGGATCACAAAATTCTGCTACACACTGAGACACTGGCAGAACGCCACCGATTCGCATTTCGGTGTGACTTTGTGCACATTACAAATTTTCGTAATAATAATAATAGTAATAATAATAATAGTAATAGTAATAATAATAGTAATACTAGTAATAATAATAATAATTATAATAATAATAACATACATGAGCAACTGGAAGCACGTGTTATAGCAGCAGTCCAATCTATGCTGAAAGAAATACAGCATAAATAGCCCTGCAGAGGCTTTTATTGTTGCTAGCAAAGCATAAACCAGACTTACTGTGAAGCAGTAACTGTATACTGTCTCCTTAACAAGGTTAGGGTAACAGACTGTTATCTGTGAGTATCTGTAAGCTGTAAGTAATCAGTAGGTTATTTATGATGTAATTTTCTGTGGAACAGGTCGAAGGTCACATTTAAGATAACTCTTACTTCAGATCCGAAGCTGCCATACAAAGTGTAAGTTTTCATGTTAGAATTCTTTCTTCACTGCACGAGTTCTCTTGCTGCAAAGTTTTGAATACTTTGCACAAGCTCTCAGGTGATCAAAACTCTTACTGTGTTACACTACAGATTATTGTATTGACAATACACAAATGTAATTAGCAACTTCTGTAGCACCTGTGTATTGTGCACAAGGCATCAACCAATGGTACACCAAATCAAGCCACATTCAGGTCAATATCCTGAGAGGTGGTGATGTACTTCAAGTACCCAAGTACCATATGTGGGTCTTTCTAGTCTCTCTGACCCCATAAATCCGGTCTAATTTTGCCCTATGTAACTTTGGATGTGGATTTGCTTAGAAGTGAGCATCGACTGATGCTTTGTTTATTGCGGTAACGGTGATCTAGAAGTTTAGGGATTAGATAATACTCACTAACAACACTTATTACAACTAGTGGATTTGATGGTGAGTGATCGTGAGCTGTTAGTGACTTGAGGAAGCTATCATTCACTTATTTTTGGCACTGTTTGAGATTAAACTGTACTAATTATGTTGTAGTGATTGCTTTTATGTTTCCTAATCTGGAAAAAACATGGTACTATTTATCACGTGTCTTTTTTTTGCCATTTTAGTCTGTGTGTTCCTGAACAGACACCATTTACAGCTGTACTGAAGTTTGCTGCAGAAGAGGTAACCTTGTTGTAAATTTGAAAAATGTTCTTCCACAGACGTTAGTTTGGTGGTATTTAATTGCAATCATTTTATCTTGTATGTTACATTTTATTTGGAAATCATTATATTTATATATTTCAGTTATGTTTCTGTTATATTTCAGTTCAAAGTCCCTGCAGAGACGAGTGCAATTATAACGAATGATGGAATTGGAATCAATCCTTCCCAGAGTGCAGGTAGACTCATCTCTTTCTATCAGTCAATGACAGAAGCAGATCTTTTGTTTATTGGATTAGGTATTGATCTAGATCTCTGCTTTTGCTGACCCTACTTCTTGGAATGACTTACTTGCTGACCTTCGACGGGAGCTTCTCTCCATTTCCCCCTCCCTCTTCTGTAAGCTCTTGAAGACTACTATTCCCCAGTTCTGGGCTGGGCCGGGAGAGCCTCTGATGAGGATTCACACATGTTTGATCTCTAACATTTTCTGTTAGTCATTCTACTGTAACTTGTGTCATTGTGGTTTACTTGTTGAAGCCAGATTATAAACGTACTTTCCCATTGGTATTGGTTGGTTGCCATCTCCAAATGTTGCAACAGTATTGACCATTGGTTATTTAAAGTCGCACCAGACTTCAGGATACAGTTTTTGTTTAATGTGGACGTTCAAGTAAGAACTTTACTGATACTTGCATTCAATTCAGTTCAATACCAAACAGTGGCATAAGCAGTCTATTCTTATTTGGCTGAATACTGTCTTGAAACTGAATATGAACTGTAAATGCGCTATACAAAGCGTGCACAGCAATTTCTGGTAAAAGAGCTATATAATTCCTTTGTAATGTGGGTTTGATGTTGACATGTTAAAGCCATCGTGTTGTTGTTAACTTTGGATAAATTTGACTTGTATAGTAGGTCTGCATAAGGCATTTTTTAAAACTTTAAATTTTACATTATGAATAAACAAATTCCTGTGTGGAAACATTTTACTCTCATAGATGAAAGTTTGAGCAAGGCCGTGTGCACTTTGTGTATGTTATCTTACATAGAATGGGTAATTCTAAGAAATTCCTGACAGTTCAAGTAATCATTTGAGGTACAAGCATTCCTGCGAATACAAAACCATACTCGTCAAAAAAAAAGTGCTGCGCTGACATCGAGAATTCTGGTTAAGAAAATTAGAATAAGCAAAACTTCACTTTCTAGATATTAAACACTGAACCATTCATTGTCTTTTACTTACACAATTGCTGTAATCTAGTCCCAATTCCTAAAGACCAATCAGTGGAATTGCTTCTATCTCCTTCCAAGCCTACCATTATCACTAGTACCATGCCATGATTCTGTGTTGACGTACCTACAGTATGTGGCAGACTAATTTATTTCTGTTTGACTGAACATTTAAAACTGTTATTCAGTTGTACAGCTGTAGTTAAAATGTTCAAACACTAATTTCTCGAGGCTTATTCCAGGCCGCTACATCTGTCCCTCGCAAAGACTGCTGCAAAATTTTTATGGGTCAGTCACATGCACCATCACATGTTTTGAGTCATTTGTACAAAAAAAATTTTCTTTGGTAATCCGCTAATAAAAATGTTGGGGGTCATGGGTTAATTGCTAGACATGAGAACTATATTTTTCAGGTTAACAGTAATTTCATTTGAAAATTGTTTGCCATTTTTTTACACCGTTTCAAGTCTTTAATCGTGTCTTCATTTTTCCATCTCAGGGTTTTTCTGTTTCAGGTAACATTTTCTTGAAGCATGGGGCTGAACTTCGCCTAATACCACGTGACCGAGTAGGGTGCTTATAGAAATGACTTGGAACTCATTCTGATCTTGACTTAAGCGTAATTTCAAACGAAAATGAATTGTATTTGTTTCAGCTCTCTAACCAGTTACCTGTTTTGTAAATTTGATAAAAGCATTAATTTCAAATAATCTTATGAAGCTCTGCTCTTTATAAATTGACAGTAGGTGAGAAAACTAACATAAAATGTATAAAACAGTTTAAAATGACATCTTGGAAGTACATCGTTAACTCCACAATGTATAATAATAATTTGAGCTCATGTTGTTAACTGTAAATGCGTTTACTCATTAAAAAAACAGGATGCTTTCGTATTATGATTTTATCTAAAACGTTTTATGATTATTATAATTCAGATTTCATCACGTGTGTGAGGTTTAGGTATTTGCGACTGTGCCTGAGAAAACCCTCACAAAGTCGGAAAAGTTAATTTGGGAGATACACCCTCAGGCAAGTAGGCATAAAGTGGGTTAAAACGAGTCCTTTGCATGTTTGTATGTTTTGTAATAGCTATCAAACTGGAAGTCCTTAAGTAGAGTTTCGCTAGGTATTTAAGTTGTATTTTCAATTTTACAATGCTATACAAGAAACACAATTCATGTGTATCAGTTGTGCAAATGACCGTGTCATGTAAATTTTCATCTTAACCAGTTCTTGTGGAGAACTCGTTGATGGCAGCCACAGAGGCACGATCACGCTGCAATGTACTATGGAGTCTACCATAGAGGACGTCCGCAAAAATTGACGTACTTTTGCCTCTCCCTCTCCATTCCCCTCTGCGGACTCTGTACTCCCAATGAGTAGTAAGGCCTAGATTATGCTTTCCTATTGATCGTACGCAGCTAACGGTGCTATGGGGGTGCATTTTTTTATACAACCGTAACAAGCAACGGGACTACTTAGAGCAAGTGCAATCTGTCAGCTGTCTGACTTACGTCGGTGTTTACTGCAGAGGCTGATCTGATAAAACTTGTGTACCAATGTAGCTGCGGATGCTGTAGCTGAGCAAAGCTACATTTGGATGCCCCTCCTCCTCTGTGTAGGCGTTCTTTTTGGACGACCCATGCACAGCGAATTTGGTTATAACTACGGTAAACTTTAACCGGAGATCACAGGTAGCCCCGAAGAGACCCCCACACGGATATTAATACCTCTTATAACCCTACTCGTTGGCACTGATTGAATTATTGGCCATACGGTTTACACTTCGGCCTACAGTAGTTTGATTGTTAGATCAATGGATAACACGGTCTCCTTCCTCGGGGAGACCATGTATGATTTATTTTTTTCATTAGTCGCCGGGAGGGAGGGGTAGAAACGAATGGGCAAATAAACGACGGTCTTGTTTAGGCGCCGGTAAGCTTTTAAAGATAGGGTCGAAAACAAGAGGACAATAGCCAGCAGAGACGAAGATATAGTACCGAGGCTAAAGTATACCACCGAAGACACGGTAGCCGATTGGATAGAACGCTCGGCCTGTAACGAGCAGAGTACGGGTCAAGACTCAACGAAGAATTTAATGTGTAGATAATTTAAGCAAGTCATTCACGCACAGTTGCTCGGCGCCATCGTTGCTCCGTCGAATGGCCTTCTGTGCACTTCTGAAGTTTGGAAGTAGGGCATTATCAAACACAATCGTATTTTACAATGCCACATGCGCGCATGCACGCACACACACACACACGCGGCTGTTTGAATAGGCTACTTGCGCTGTATACTTTGGTTAGTACCCGAGAGAGCGTCTGGCGTGGCTGCGGAGGAGATGAACAACGTGGAGTGGAGGAGAATAGTGGAGGACTGAGGTCGATGTCGTGTAGATGAAATCTGATGCTGCAGTTTGAGATTGTGAGTAACGCGCAATTGCACGACGTGGCGTGAGAGTAGGAGGGGTGATGACAAAGTCCTGTAATTGGTCTGGCCTTGCCTTTACCCATTACATGCGTGCGTCTGTTAACCGTCGAAGGCAGCCGACGACTGGGTCTCCCTCTTGGATCCTGCCTCTTTCTTAATAACCAAGGCCGCGTAATTGGAAGGGATGTACTGAATGACGGCAATTTCCTCAATATGGATGCTTAATGTTTGGATGGAAATAGTCTAGAAATCAGAACGAGTAACTGCCGTGCAAAGTTCGGTAAGCACTGACAGTCACAGATAACTTATTTTGTGCTGTTGATACCAAAGCACCGTTAAATAAAAGTGTTATTTACGAGCCGTCTAATTATTTTCTATATAGTGCGCATAAAACTATTGCTTTCTTATTAAACGTTTTAAACTCGCTACGTCAGTATAAGTTGAAATTCCTTCTTTGATCGATCATGTTCGGTAAGTCACCTGTCCCGCTACCGTGACCCAATCTGACGCCTAGATCTTGTACTTGGCCAAACTTACCATAATAGGTGCATTTTTCGGCAATGGCCTGGGTAGCTGCAAAAGGACGTACAAATGAGAATTGGACGCATCGCGAAAAAGCATTTCGAACAATGACCATGATATGGGAATGCCGGAAATAACAAAAGGCATGAATATGCCTTTAACGAGACGATGATACAACACATTTTTCAAAATGGATCAGAGTCGTAATCGTAATCTCGAGATTTCAACAGCGCCCAACGAAAGCTAAGTCGCGAGAACCAGCTTATTCACAGGGGCTCAGTCAAAACAAAATCGATAGGCAATAAGGGTTCGGTTCTAGGACAAGATCCAAGAGTATGAATGTTGGACAATCAGAAAGCAAGGTGAGAATACAGTCTGACAACAGAGGCGAGTTGACTACGGAAAATTGCAGGAGCCTCAGTAGTACAAATATATAAATGATGAAATACGTTAATCCTTAGTCATGCAGACAACTCTGTTAGATAAAGTCTTTTGGCACAGACTCCGACGTTTGTTCATGTGGAAAGAATGCCAGCTGACCAAATTCAACACAGTACGCTTCATGCAAGATGCGATGGAAAAAGAAGCAAAGTAAGAACACGACTGCGCTGGATAGACTAAGTTAACGAGGACATAACAAGTCTTGGAATAAACTCAATAAACTCGCCGACAAGAAAGGTAGTAGTATTTAAGTCTGGATGAGATGATGACGAAGGAGAAGGAGGAGGAGGAGAAGAAGAAGAAGAAGAAGAAGAAGAAGAAGGTGATGAAGAAGAAGGTGATGAAGAAGAAGGTGATGAAGATGATGATGATGATGATGACGATGACGATGACGGTGATGATGATGATGATGAGAAGGACGATGATGAAGAAGATGATGATGAAGGTTAATAATAAGAAGATGATGATGATAATAAAGAAGATGATGATGAAGCAGAAGAAGAACATTATGATGATGAAAATGATGATGATGGTGACGGTGGCGATGACAGTGATGGTGATGATGATGATGATGATAATGATGATGATGATGATGAGAACGACGATGATGAAGATGATGATGATGAAGGTTAACAAGAAGAAGAAGAAGATGATGATAATGAAGATGATGATAAAGCGAAGCAGAAGATTATGATGATGAAAATGATGAAGAAGAAGAATAAGAAGAAAATAAGAAAATAAGAAGAATATGATGATAATGAAGAAGAAGAAGAAGAAGAAGAAGATGATGATGATGATGATGATGATGATTAACATGAAGAAGAAGAAGAAGAGAGAAAGAAGAAGAAGAACAAGATGATGATGATAATGATGATGATAGTGAACTAGTCTGTCGTTGAAAGGGAACAATTGTACTTTTCTCTTCTCAACCCCGCACTTTTTCAAATTACCCTAACTTGCACTCAAACACAGATCTACTTGAGGATCTTTATCAACCTTTGTTACAGTTGGTCCAGTCTCCATCGCTTTCTTTAATTCTTTTTCCTAACTCAGTTTCTTAACTCCTCTGTTTCGCCAATTCACTCCCCTGATGTTCAACCTCAATTGCAATTGTAATAGCAAATTTACATAGCGCCACTTTACGAAAAGCTCATCAAAGACGATTCGTTCTGACAGTGTAAGACCACGTTGAACAGAATGGTCTTCAGACTCCGATAGAAAGGAGGCAAAGAGAGATGCTTCTCGTTATCTGAAGTGGCTTATTTTGAATCCAAGTCAGCGTCTGAGTTGAGACCTTCAGGCTTCTTCCAACCGGCAACTAGGGTCTGTGATTCACAACCTAAGCTTCTTTTCTACGGAACAAGCAATGAGCTATCGATCTGATGTCATAGCTCTACTTCAGAAGTGCTGTGACATATTGGGTCTCACAATCACACCAGTCCTTTCCCCATTTCGACACTTATTGAAGCTGTTCCTGAAATATTCGAAAAGTGTTAGTATTATTCTTTCTTCAGTCTAAATATGCTCCTATATGTCAGGTCTTCCCGTCCAAATACGCGACTTAGGCGGTCTAGGTCACATGCGATTTTGGCGGTTGTCTGCGGTACCAAAATGGAAGGGATGTCAAAATTGAGAGAAATTCAATTGGGATTACGTGAATAAAATCAAGTGTAAGTGCGGATACAAAACTACGACTTAAAAATTTGCCTTTTTCGCACATATAGCTACTTTCTATAACCCTTTCACAGCTGCGTTTGAATCGGGCCACCGTCCCTCAGCAATGATACCGCAGTTTTGCTGGCAGTGCTGTCCCGCCACTGCAGTAGCCTGAATTGACGTGATAATTCAGATCTCCATGTCATGGTCAACAGACAGACACCACATGGAGAACAGCTCTGATAATAGTTTTGCTTTGTATCAATTTTGATGTTCGAGTTTCTGATTTGTGTCAGTGTAGGCCTACTTTATGTACCTTTGTCAGATATAGACTGGACCTGTCCAACACATTAAGTGTTGATGCAGAGCTATCATTTATAAAATAACTTATCATTACGATGATATAAATGTCTCCAGATGAGAGTTTCCGGAGTGCGCTTGTTCTTTTAGCTGTCCTGCTATTTGGATGAGTAGAGCCGACACCTGTGAGGGACGCAGCGGAAATCGTCACTGCGCCAAGACACTTGAAGACCCTCTGCAGATGGAGGGCAAGCGTCGGTTGTCCGTTCTGGCTGCGTCCTTGACCTCGACCGAAGGCCTTCACCTCAAGCGCCAGCTGGGACTCTTCCATGGAGTGGCAATCGTCTCGGGTCTTGTCATTGGCGGTGGAATCTACATCTCGCCCAGGGGAGTGGTCAGGTTTGCCGGGTCGCCTGGGCTCAGTCTTGTGCTGTGGGGCGTCGGCGGTGTACTGTCCATGCTCGGGGCGCTCACCTACGCTGAGATTGGGGTCGTCATGCCAGTGGCAGGCGAGAAGTACGCCTACCTCGAGGAGTTGTTCGGACCATTCGTTGCCTTCTGCTATCTCTGGCTCTACCTATTCTTCATACGAGCCGGAGGAAACTGCGTCAAGGCCCTAATGTTTGGCCGCTACGTACTGAAACCATTTTTTCCAGACTGCGAGATACCACCGACAGCCATCTTACTCATCGCCACGGTCATGACAGGTAACATAACTAATGAGCTATATAAATGCAACACTTGATGTATGTGTTGTGATATATTTCTTTTGCAAAATCCAAACCACATCTGGATCAATTAATAACGCACACTATTCCTTGCAATAAATGAAATAGGTTTTGAGGATGCCCTTTTCCTAAACAGAATTGTATATGTAAATGTAAGTGTACACGTTTTCCCCAGGGCGACTGCATGGCCTCGACCAATACCGGAATCTCTGTCGTAGAGATGAAATGTGTCAGAGTTAGGTCTAAATATCTGTCACCATGCAATCAAGACATTGTCGGCGGTTGTTTCCGCCGATGCTATATAGACTTTTCTTTTGTTTGTAGCATTCCTGACCCTCATCAACTGTTTCAGTGTCAAATTCTCCGCTAGAGGACAGAATGCTATGACTGTCATTTCCATGACGACTCTTGCAATTATTTCAGTGTCAGGAGCTGTCTGGATTTTCCAAGGTAACGATTGGAAAAGTCGAAATATAATGATGGAGACGACGACGACTATTTAGTCTCTTATCGCAGGTATCTTGCGAAATGTTATTCAAAGACAACAAAAATTCGGGTTTGCAATTGTTCTTGGATGATTGTCTGTCTACGGTTAGGCAGATAATGTGATATCGTTTGCGATGGCGCCATGTGACATTTTGTTACATGTGCTCTTCTATTTGTTTCTAGGTAACACGAAATTGATGGAAAACCCATTTGAGGGTTCAACTACAGACGTCGGTGATCTCGCTCTGGCTATTCATTCGACTGTCTACGCTTACTACGGATGGTACTTACAGCTACTACTCTGATACAATGATTATTTATAGACTACGCTCTATTTAGAGTGAATGGTATACTTGGTGGTAGGCTTATTTGTCATTAATAAACAGACCGGCACCTTTTACGTTTGGCCAATTAATGAGGCTATTACTTGTGCATATTATGCTTAAAAGTGCATATATGTGAAACTGTCTAGTAAGTGGCAGATATTGAATAGACAGCAGTCTTTTCTTTTTGGTCCAACAACCGTCTCACATCGTCAATTAAGAACTAATTTAAATTTAAGCACAGACTCCAGTTAAAAGAACTTTAAGCGCCTTCTGTTTCCCATTACATTTATTCACACTCTGATGCAATGCACTACACCCGCAAGGACGCAAATAACTCACACAGTAGATACTGCGTCGTCTCCACACTATGTTACCAGCAACTATATTCATCCATCCATTCATCCATCCATTCATTCATCCATCCATCCATCCATCCATCTATCCACCCATCCTTTCATCCAGCCATCTAGCCATCCAGTCATCCATCCATATATCCATCCATCCATCCATCCATCCATCCATCCATCCATCCATATATCCATCCATCCAGCTATCCACTCAGCCAGTTAGCTAAATAGCTCACTGGACAACAAATTTTTACAAAAGTCATGTTACTGAAATGAAATTAGTCAGTTCTTATCAATTTGTATGTGCTGAACACGAATATGACAGTGAAAATGCCGAATTGGCTCTAGTTTTTTTGTAATCTGAAATGAAGTAATTTTATATCGCACAATGCATGCCAATAGTGATACACTTACAGTTAATATTTGTAAAAACCAGGTCATAGACTAGTTCTTAGATTTTTTTGCCTGTCTCTTGTACAGCTGTTCGGGAGCATCTCTGCGGAGTGTCCAGCAGTAGTCAGCCAACATTGTAGTGGACCATTTTCCCTGGTACCTTTGCTCCATTGTTGCGATATCTTGATGAAAACGTTCGCCATGTTCGTCACTAACCATACCACAGTTGTCAGGGAAGAAATCCAGATGGGAATGAAGGAGATGCATCTTCAGAGACATATTGCAGCGAAATTTCTGGTACTGCTTGAGCATGTCTTCTACTAGTTCCTTGTAGTTTTCTGCCCTAACATTCCCCAGAAAGTCTGTAGACACTAGACGAAAAGCATTCCATGCTTGTTTCGCATCACCCTCCAGCAAGTTGTTGAAGCGGTCATCTTTGAAGAGTTCTCTAATCTGAGGACCCACAAAAACTCCCTCTTTAATCTTTACTTCGCTGAGTCGAGGGAATTTTTCATGCAGGTATCGGAAAGCTGGCGAAGTGCGGTCCATGGCTTTCACGAAGTTCTTCACCAAACCTAGTTTGATGTGAAGGGGTGATAGTAGGATTTTGTGAGCCTCGACCAGAGCTGGGTGCTGGATATTCTTCTGTCCAACTGCCATGTTTTGTCTGGGAGTCCATTCCTTCCGCACGTAGTGCAACTCTCTTGCTCGGCTATCCCACTCACACAAGAAACACATATATTTTGTATATCCTTGCTGCAGTCCCATTAAAATGGCAACTACCTTCAAATCACCACACAGGTGCCATTTGTACCTGTTATAGTCAATGGAATGCAGTAGCTGTTTTAGGTTATCGTATGTCTCTTTCATGTGGACAGCATGCGCTAATGGAATAGATGGAAGACGGTTTCCATTGTGCAAAAGCACAGCCTTAAGACTCAGTGTTGAAGAGTCTACAAAGAGTCTCCATTCTTGTGGGTCATGAGTGATCTGTAAGGCATTCATGAGGTCGTCAGTATATTGGAACAGAATACCAGATTACCTTCCTTCATAAAGAAAGGTTCCAACTGCTGATGGCGCTTTCTATATGAAGTAATTGTGACATCTTCTTCTAGAAGATTCCATTGTTGGAGTCTTGATCCTAGCAATTCTGCCTTGTTTTTGGATAAGTCCAAATCACGAACAAGGTCATTTAGTTCTTCCTGTGTTATTCTGTGTGGGGTTGATGATGCACCACAGTGAAAATCGGGATCACTGCACGCTGACGGACCAGGAGAAGAACATGTCGGCTCACCCTTGTCCTCATCAGATGAATCAAGGAAAATATATTCTGCTGGAGGTTCTGGAATAGGAAGTCCATCACTATGTGGAACTGGTCTCAATGCTGACGGAATGTTTGGGTAGACTATTGTCGACTTCTTTTGCTTCGTTATTCCACCGGAAAGAGGAGGAACCAAGCAGAAGTAACAGTCATCTACGTGGTTGCTTTGCTCTCTCCACACCATGGGAACTGCAAACGGCATTGATGGTCTATTGCCATTCAACCACTGTGAAAGCTGTGTTGTACATGTAGCACAGCATATATGCGGGGCCCATGGCTTGTCTTGGTCACCAACCTTGCATTCGAAGTAAGCATGATATGCCTTCTTGACTTGATAAGTGATACTTTTCTTCTGGTTGGCAAATGTCACTTCCCCACAAATGTAACAAAAGTTGTCCACAGTATTTACGCACTTCCGAGGCATTACTGTTCTGTATTGTATCTAAATGGATAAAGTAATAATAGTTTTATAAAACAGTAACTTAAACTGTCTCGCACAAAGTCTGTAATATTGTAAATGCTCAACCGTTCCGACTCGCTTTATATAGTACACTGCTGACGTCATCTTACGTCAGCAGCCGACTGGCTGTAGTTTTACATTGCATCAGAAAATGACGTAATCAACTGTGCATGATGTGTCCGTGATGGGATTATGCAATGAGGTGGAATATTACATCATTCTAGACTTATTTAGGATATTGTCGCAGTCCTACTGCATAATTTTACATGGTGAAACATAAAAAATGAACTATATGAAATATTTTCAAAACGAGAGCCAATAAAAAATTTTTATGGTTATATTCGTGTTCAGCACACCAAGATGCTACACATTAGGGCCTTTTCCAGTCAGTAACGATTTCTATGTTGACCAGTGTAGCCAGCAAACAAGCCACCCAGCCAGCAATTCATATGCCTGGATGGCTGCATATCATCAGCCGTTATATCTCTTGCTTTGAAGAACTCCTCTGTTCGCAATGCAGGTTAACTCGGTTACTTCCATTTACTTCGGGCGAGACGCAGTAAACTATTTCTTTACCTTTACATAGGCCATAGTAAATGGCTCTTCTTCAACCTACAACACGCTAAACAATAAAGATCCAGACAACTATTAGCATTTGCCTGAGGACTTTTGAATAACTATGCGCTGTAGATATTATACGGACAGGTGTCGAAAGCTCCTGTGTTACATCTGCTACCAAAACAGGATCACTTTCAATTCATTGAATACGATTTAGTTTGTAAACAGACTGCCGTAGTAATTTAAATCTGTTTTGCCAATGTAGGACAGCGTTAAATTTCCTTGTGGAGGAACTAAAGAACCCAGAAAGGTCAGAATGAATCTTTTTCTGTGGTAACCCGTGCATATCGGTTCGATCCTACCGCGCGTTCACGAGTCTTTCATGACTGGTCACTTACTGTCACATGATTAAATGTCATGCTATAGTTGATGACATATGCAGGAATTTGATGATTCTATTCATCTTAGCAAGAGTCATTCAATCCAAAATGACAGTTTCTTGATAGGCATTGATTAAGGCACTGTTATCTCGGTTCAACTTCATTTAGAAACAATCGGGAGTTTCGCAATGGAGTTAGAGTTAGAAGTTTCAGCAAAGCTAGAAAGACATTTCCACAGATTTAGAATAACGTTTTCACAAGTACCGGACTCGTTGTTTTGACACAAGCCGATGCAATTACAACTGATTCTGATGTTTTAAATTGGGTGTAGTAGGTCTATAATCTGGCCCGGATTACATAATTACCCAATTGGACCACATCTTTGTGGCATCGACTGTACTAGTTTCACCCAGTGGGACTGGCCAATATTGGCTATTGGTAGACCTTACTTACAGATCAGTCGAACAAGCCAAATTCATGTCAATTCCTATAAACTCCAACGCTTACGATAAATTTGAAGCACACAGTGTAGTCAGTACTATCGTAGCGCCAGAAAGCTTGATGTAAATCCATCGTATCATGGAGAAATTGAAAATATATCCTCACATCACACACGATACAGGTAAAATAAAATGAAAACAAGTTATACTGTTGTTATTTTTTGTTATAACAGATATTATTATTACAACAACAACAACAACAACAACAACAACAACTACTACTACTACTACTACTACTACTACTACTACTACTACTACTACTACTACTCTACAATAATTACTATTTTTATTTTTTACCCGAGGTAGGTATAATCCCTCAGATGGTGAAAAAATTATTATATCTGCATTTATTAGGCGTCAATATCTAATGACAGCATCAGTCGATGGCGCCGAACAATTGTGAGCGAAGGACTTGCTCAAGGTACCTACACAGTAACCGTTTCGGAAGAGGATCGAACCCGTACTCTCCGCTTTACAGGCCGGGCGGTCCATCCAATATGCTGCAGTGCCCCACAATATTGCGTATTTTGAAACGTGTTTGAGATGGTAGCCAGACCTCCGGTGGATAAATAATCATTTCGACTCTTCATTTGTTCTAATTAACATTGTTATGTCCATGCTTTTAAACAGAAATCTGCCTCTGGCAATCGCGATAAGTATCTTTCTGACGACGTTGCTCTACGTTTTTGTCAACCTGTCCTACTTTGCAGTACTCGGCATCGAAGGTATCATGGAGTCCGAAGCCGTTGCTATAGTAAGCATTTCACTCGCTTGTCATTCGAGCCTTTGATTTAGATGATCACCTCGAGCGTAGATTCAAGTTAAAGCTTTTATGACAGAAAATTAAACGGACAGGTCTCGACTAAACACCAAATTGATATTGTTTTTCATACGGCCCCTAAATTTTTAAGTGAAATTTTAAAAGTTTAAATGGTTAGTAACATTTGTTGTCTTTATGCTGAAAGATAAAATTCCAGCTAGCTGAAAATATGCCTAAGTTTGAATACGTTGCTTCTTGGTAAACATTTTACCAAAATCTCAGTCAACGTTATCTTGAACTGAAATAAACTGTTCATTATAAGTAGTATATTTAGGATCTATCGCTTATATATGCACATTATCATTTAGGGCCAACATTTTTCAAATAAAGGTAAAATTTAATTTATGTATCTGTATATACTATATATGTTTTGAGGGCATCCAGTCACATCGCTTATTGCAAGACTTTTTGTATTACTAAACGACGGCATTCATCTTTGTGGAAATTGCAGTTTGCTGTGTTGAAACAGGCATTTCTATGGTATCCGTAATGATTGGTTGTTTGGTCTTCGGCGTCTGAAAGCCGATATCTGTTGTCTTTGCAGTTTTATATTAGTTTTTGCGGCCAGCGAACAACTCAAGCGCTTGAAAACAATTCTGTTTGATTATGGGCTTGTTTTGTCAGATGGGAGCGTTTTTGAGGATTCTGTCTTGAAGCGGAGCTATACAAATTTGTAATTGTAATTGGAATTACAATTACATTTAGTAAACACCGTGATTGCATGGAAGCCATTTAGCGATCAAGTAAAGTCCTATATATGAGATTTTATCCACATGGTGTCATAACACTTGTATGGCTAACAAGATCTAGTATCCAACCTGATAAGCATGGCGAGTTTTTTCGCATAAAGATATCTCTAGGCTTGGTATGAAAAAGCAGATTCTGCTAAATGACAACAGTATTTGTCTTACTTGATTGTTCTCGAGTATATTATCACAATATTCCAATTTCATTTTTCTTGTGCTGTGCAGAGTGTAACTTTTCAAAGTCTTGGTCGTTTGGCTTGGATCGTGCCAATCTTGATTGCTGTAACTGCCTGCAGTAGTTTTAATGCCGGCATCATGTGTGGTTCACGGTACGTAGGCCTATATTATGAATTACTCATTTCCTAGTAGTCTAATGCCTTCTACAATAATTGCTATAGATTGAAAAGAGCCGTGAATTTAATCTTGCACTTGTTCAGAAGCCGCCAGAAGGATATAAAAATCCGTGAAGAGTTTAAAGATCTATCCAACTGTATGCGACCACGATTACTGAAATCGTAGTAGAACACCATAATCAATATACTGGCTATTTCGAAATGGTACCAGTCGAGCTTTAACTAAAGCAGAGCGTTTTCAAGAGTTTACGAAAGTTTCATATAGCATCCTTAGCTTAGCGGGAACTCTTGTGGCAGAACGTTCCAGGTAGATGGCCAATCCAATGAGAAGTCAACACACGGCGTCACTTTGTATTTTCAGAATGACCTTCCACTAGAGCTGCGCTGTCTTCTCGCCAACGGGCGCTAAAAGCACAATTTTTTGGTCAACACTTTCAAACACTGCTCTCGCTCTCTTGTGCAGCGGTCCATTTAGAAAGCACTTGTACAATGTGAGGGGGCAGTATAATAAAGGGGCAATCAAAGACCCATGGCCACACGCAATCTCTCATTATCAACACAGAGGCTTTGTTGATGTTGTTAGCATTAGAATTATTATTGGCATGAGTTTTGTTATTAGCATTTAGCATCAGCAATAGCATTAACTAAGTAGCATCTAAGTGATCTTCGTTCTTGCGCTGGTTTAGCATGGCATTTGCTGGGGCCAGACGGGGTCAACTACCGTCAGTGTTGCAGCTCATCAGCGTCAAGTTTGTCACTCCAATTACAGCATTAATCTTTCAGGTGAGTGCACTCTAGCGTTAGCACAGGTAAACTGGTTCCAAAAATAGTTTTTAATGTTTGAATTTTGCCCTCTAACTGTATTTCAAATGAATAAATGAACTGATCTCGTATGATCTTCATGGCGCCGCAGCAAAACATTCTCTTCTCAGTATAAAACTTGAGTATGTAGCACACAGTGACTATGCAATTTGTCTGCCTCAAGCAGCCGGTGAAGAGTGGCGAAGAAGTGAATTTAAAACATTTCTTGTCTTGTCTTGTCTTCAAATGTCCTCGAGCCGAGGATTAATTGCACCACGGACAAGTCTGCACCATCTGCTTCTGTCCCTTGTCTCCTGTAATAAATGTTCTACCTACTGCCGCAGTCTCTAGGGTCCATTCGTTTGTTTTCTTTCGCACAGTGTATATCATAAAGTTTTATAGAATAAACTATTGAACCAAAGAATTCATTCTTTATATAAAACAATAGAGTCTAAGAGTTGCAAGATTTGACAACACTTTTCAGTAGTATTTTTAGTTACCTTATTGCATGTTTCCAGGTTATAAGAAATGAAAAGCAAAGCCTTCGCCTGAACAAAACAATACCTTGTTTGATCATTCAATCATATATTTACTCACTTGCCCATATTTCCACTTACTCATCGATCAGTAACCTGCTTTCTGATTGGTTGCAGGGGTTGATAGTTTTCTGCCTTATCTGGACGATCGAGGTTTATACATTGATTAACAACCTCGTCTGTGCCATGTTGGCATTTGATGCTCTCGTAGTCTTTGGCTACATTCGGTACCGGATTCGCCATCGACAGATCACCTCCGACAAACTGTTCAAGGTCAGGCAGAAGGAAAGCCCGTGTTTCAACTTAAACTGTCAGTAAATATCACAGTTAATGTTGCTATCTTGTGCATATAATATTTGTCTTGCGGGCTATCTACCCTCGGCTGATCAACAAAGCTGGAGACCTTTGCTTTCTTTCTTGTTAAATATCACAGGAACTTGATATTTATTAAACTATTAAGACTACCTAAACCATATATGTAACAAAAAAAAAACGCTCTGAAAATAAAACTAGACAGCTAAGCATGTCAACAAACTGTTCTAGTTTACTGATTTAGTAATTTCGCTACTTCAGAACA
The DNA here is from genome assembly GCA_964023275.1 of Norana najaformis. Classification (NCBI taxonomy): domain Eukaryota; kingdom Metazoa; phylum Annelida; class Clitellata; order Crassiclitellata; family Hormogastridae; genus Norana; species Norana najaformis. The sequence goes on from OZ029923.1 coordinate 19,709,374, forward strand.
GTTCATAATTTCTTATGTTTCTAAGTAAGAATTATGACTTTTTATTAAGCAAAAATACGTTCCTGAAATTCACCTAAAATGCATTGGTTTGAATGTATTCCAACTAGTGGCACAGTGGCATATATCTAACTCTACGCTGGAAGTCGAGAGAATTCGTAATTGGTAGCCATCTAAATCGCAAGGAATGACTTCCCAATTGTTGGATAGCTGTTGAGTCTGCATATCTCTGGTCTCATATTTTTATGAGACCAGAGAGGACTAATGCTACCAGAGGTGTACAATAGATGAACGATTATCTTAACTTTTTCCCCCTGCATTGTCATTGGTAATTTTAAGTGATTATTAAAGAGGTTCCGTATTTACTTCTATTACAACGTTAGATAAAACACTGTATTATTCCTTGGCAAAATTCAGCTTCCGTTGGTCATTCCGGTTGCTTATTTCATCCTCTCTCTGCTCCTGGTTGCCGTTCCCATGGTAACCAATCCGAAGGAATCGTTGATTGGTATCGCATTATCACTTGGAACGGCCATTCCCTATTACGTCGTCGTCGTTAAATGGTTCAACCAGACGAATCGCCAGGGTCAACTCCACCGCAAGCTCGGTAAATATCGATCTCATTCAGGTGTCGCATGGTAAATGTAAATGTACTGGTTTTGCTGTAGCGACCAGATGGCCTCAACCCTGCTCATTTTTCAACGAATTTATCGGGCGAGAACATTCACCACTGCTGCCCGTTTGATTGGGTGCCACGTCGTGTAAGGTCCTCGTGAACGTAGAGTGCTAGCCCGAGATTCATTGGTATTTAGTTCTTGTGCATTAGTGTACGGAATGAACAATTGTTTCAAATGAACAATAAGGGACGAGATTAGATATGGCTTCATTAGAAGTGATCATACTCGATAATTACCACCTAAACTTGTAACTCAGGCTGTTTGCTGATTTTCAGATGAGTTTAAAATCTTCGTGCAGAAGATTCTGTACAGCGTACCTGAAGGTGATCAGGGTTCACAGTCATCCAACCAAACCTCAGCCAATTCCCTCAAAGTAAAGACTACAAAACGCAAAAGCACCGACATCAACTGAAACCAGACAGCATCCTGTCTGCATCAGCAGCCGCCGCCATCAGTTCTGTTCGTCAGTGATGCTACCAGAATAAAACTTCCTATGCTACTGAATTTTAGGCGAAATCAAGATTTTGTTTCGGGTTCACACATTTGTGGCTAAATAGGAATCGGAGGAGTAATAGTTAGTATTTGTAAAACAGGAACAGTACGGGAGGATTTGAGTCCTTGAAGAAGTTCTACTTGAGGAAAAAGGGGCGCATCTGATCCGCTTATAAAAAGTCGGCGAAGTACAATCTACCCCATCGCTTCCGCTTCAGTGGATTAATATGTCGAACAGATCAGCATCAGTGCTTAATAATATGTATTCTCTCTCTGAATGTTTCTCTCTGTCTCTTTGTGTCTCTCTATGTCTCTCTCTAGCTCTCTGTCTTTCTCTCTCTCCATCTCTCTCTCTCCATCTCTCTCTCTTTCTCTCTCTGTGTCTCTCTGTCTGTCTGTATATCTGTCTCTCTGTCGTTATGTCTCTCTGTCTGTCTTTCTCCCTCAGTCAACAACTTCACTTCTGTGATCAGATATAATTAGAGCAGGCGTGCCCTAAGCACGTTAGACCTAATCGTAATCTAGAGATTTCTGCAGCGCCCCAAGGAGGCTAAGTCGCGGGAGGGAGTCAGCTTACTCGCAGGCGCTCAGTCAATGCCTAATCTTACTTTCTATATTTCATCTCTTCTTCCTTTTATTACCTTAGCTCACTGTAACTTATGTTACGGTATCTTAACTTAAGAAACGTATTAAGAAATTAGCTTATAAAATTGCACATATCATAACTTAATCTATCTATTACAGACTGCTCGATCAGGTTAACGGCCAATGGCTTAAGTACGATGCATCTACTGTAACGATCCTCTCTTTATTTCGCGTTTGTATTTGGTGAACTAAGCTGAGAACAGCTTACTGAAACTAGAAGTTTCTATGCAGAGTTTCGTTGGCTAGGTATTTAAACTGTATTTTCAATTTTACAAAGCTATACAACAAAAACTTAATTCATGTGCATCAGTTGTGCAAATGACCTTGTCATGTAAATTTTCATCTTAACCAGTTCTTGTGCAGAACTCGTTGATGGCAGAGGAACGATTACGCTGCAATGTACTATGGAGTCGACAATAAAGGACGTCCTCAAAAATTGACGTACTTTTGTCCTTCCCTCCCCAAGTCCGTGTTCGGCATTGCCCTCCTCACTCCCCTCTGCGGACGTCCACACTCCAAACGAATAGTAAGGCATAGAGGAAGCTATCCTGTTGATCTTGCGTGGCTAAAGGTGTTAGGGGGTGCGTGTTTTTTTACACGGTCGCATGAAACAACGGGATTACTTAGAATTGGTGCAATTTGTCAGCTGTCTGACTTATGTTGGTGTTTACTGCACAGGCTGGCCTGAAAAAACTATGTAACAATTGCTCTGTCGAATGGCCTTGTGTGCATTTCTGAAGTTTGGAAGTAGGGCATTATCAAACACAATCGTATTTTACAATGCCACGTGCGCGCATGCACGCACACACACACACACGGCTGTTTGAATAGGCTACTTGCGCTGAATACTTTGGTTAGTACCCGAGAGAACGTCTGGCGTGGCTGCGGAAGAGATGAACAACGTGGAATGGAGGAGAATAGTGGAGGACTGAGGTCGATGTCGTGTAGATGAAATCTGATGTTGCAGTTTGAGATTGTGAGTAACGAGCAATTGCACGACGTGGCGTGAGAGTAGGAGGAGTGATGACAAAGTCCTGTAATTAGTCTGGCCTTGCCTTTACCCATTACATGCGTGCGTCTGTTAACCGTCGAAGGCAGCCGACGACTGGGTCTCCCTCTTGGATCCTGCCTCTTTCTTAACAACCAAGGCCGTGTAATTGGAAGGGATGTACTGAATGACGGCAATTTCCAAATAATGTTTGGATGGGAATAATCTAGACGCAGAATAAGTTACAGCCATCCAAAGTTCGGTGAGCACTGACATATTCACAGTTAACTAATTTTGTGCCTTTGATATCAAAGCACCGTTAAATGAAATTGTTATTTACTAGCCGTCTAATTATTTTCTATATAGTGGGCATCGTGCTATTACTTTCTTGTTACACTTTTTAAAATCGCTACGTCAATATAAGTTGAAATTCCTTCTTTGATACATCGATCCTGTTCGGTAAGTCTCCTGTCCCGCTACCGTGATCCAATCTGACGTTCAGATCTTGTACTTGGCCAAAATTACTGTAATAGGTGCAGTTTTCGGCAATGGCCTGGGTAGCTGCAAAAAAAGACGTACAAATGAGAATTGGATGCATCGCATTTCGAAAAATAACTATGATATGGGAATGCAGGAAATTACAAAAGGCATGAAAATGCCTTTAACGAGACGATGATACAACACGTTTTTCAAAATGGTAGAAATCGCCCAAAGAAAGCTAAGTCGCGAGAACCAGCTTATTCGCAGGCGCTCAGTCAAAACAAAATTGATAGGCAAGAAGGTTTCGTTTCCAGGACAAGATCCAAGAGTATGAATGCTGGACAATCAGAAAGGAAGGTGAGAATACAGTCTGACAACAGAAACGAGTTGACTACGGAAAACTGCGGGAATCTCAGAAGTATAAATCTATTATTAATGAGTACGTTAATCCTTAGTCATGCAGGAGTTGTGTATTGTGTGGGGACTTCGTTTTGGTGCCTCGTTGCGTTTTTGGTGATTTTTGTATTGTGGTGACTTTGTGGTGCCTCGTTGCGTTTTTTGTGAGTTGTATATGGTGTTTACAGTAAATTTTGATTATTGTTTCATTCGGAGGTCCTAAGCTGCAATTACCATCTGTCTGGGTCGTGTGTGGATATGTTGTGTAGATATTAAGGGATGAGTTGATTGGTTAGTTGCTGTTGGAGTTATTTATTACTTCTGTTGGTGTCGTTGAAAGGATTGATTTTGTTCTGAATTGAATTGTTTGCATAATTATGTTTAATCGTGAGGATTTTTTATCAGTCACCCGTTGGGTGCCCTTCTCTGTTGTTCGGGGGGGGGGGTGTTGCAAGGGCACATGTGGAAGGCAGGTTGGGTTAGGTCAGAAGGTGACACGTGGCCATGCAACATTCGGTTAGGAAAACGTGCGCATGCACTTCTGTTTAAAGGAGTGTTTGAGGGAGTGTTTAAAGGAGTGGTTGTCTCGTTGGAAGAGAAGAATGTATAAAAGTGAGTGGAAAGTTCTTGAGAGATATTGCTGCGAGAAAAGGTTATGGGTCAGATATTGCCGTGTTGGAGGAAGTTCGTTAAGTTGAAGTTGTTGTTGCCGTTTTGGATTCGAGAATAGGCCTACAGAGTTTTAAACCAACGAACGTTTTATGCTGGTTCGGCCTATACCGCTACGAGCCTAATCGCTTTCCAGCATGCAACAATATATATATATTTTCAGAAGCACATACAAATGGTCAACTTTTACTTAGATACCCTGGTGTAACAGAGAAACTCTACCTGGTATGTTAACTGCTCTTTCCTGACAAATCAATATTAACAACAGTTCTCAGAAAACAGTCAAGAGGTGCAGGTATCTTCTGGCATAAGTTCAAATACTGACAATATCAATCAGCCAAAAGGAACCCACTTCCCCACTGGCTGCATTGCCCACCTGTGAATTATTAATAACACAAGATGCAACAGGCAGACAGAGAAAGATACACACAGAGAGGAAAGAAAAAATAAAGAAAATCTGAATTGCAGTCAAAAAGAAACACTGCCATACGCATATAAGGAAATATAGACCAATGTAAGAACATGAAATATGCAGATTCTGTGATTTTTCAGCATAGTTTCAGTAGCACATGTTCCATTATAACACGGTTCTGATGGCTTGACATCCATCATCCACACGTTATCAGAGTTTTACTGTAAGTTTATATGTATGTATGTATCTGGCTTTTTGTATAGCACCTTTTAAGAACCTCACAATAATCGTAATTGTAATCGTAATTCCGAGATTTCTACAGCGCCCAACGAAGGCCATGTCGCGGGGACCAATAAATTCTAATATGATTAACTGTAATTTGCATTCTGCATTTTGGCGTCATATGTACCTGGATATTTATTTGGTGCATTTTAGAGGTGCTGAACCGAAAAGCATAGGTAGGCAGTTGCAGTTTAACGAAGATGTGTCGTAATGATGATTAGCATCGGCCTCCTCCTTTATCCAGCTTGGGACTGGAATTTATTCACAGGTGCTCAGTCAAAACAAAATCGATAGGCAAAAGGGTTCGGTTCTGAACTTTGTAAGGAGGACATTACAAAATTGCAGTTGTATTGTATTCATATGATACACAGTTGTCAAACAACACAAAAGCAACACAGAAAGCTAAAATATCTTAAAATCTAGATTAGTTTTTACAAAAGACAGCAGAAATAGATATTTAGGATTGCTAACATAGCCAGATCTATGCCTCAGCCCAAATACCCTTCAACACTAGGACCACAAAAATGACTCTTCTTTCATTGTCAACATAACTGACTCATTTTATTTTATTCATAGTTTGAATGATCAACTAGCAAAAGGCATCAATGCCTATTTGCTTACCGTGGTAAGCAATCCTTTTGAGTCAGCCATCCATATTTTGCTGATTGCATCTGCTTCTGAAACTCCCTCCTCTGTCGTTGCCATCACCAGTAAATCAGCTATTCCAATGGAAGCCTAAAACTCAAAAACGAAAAATATCATATAACACAAACTCCTTCCTTTTGTTTACAACGATAAAACTGCAATTAAAAAAGAACATACTTCATTAGAAATTTCTAACAATACCATATAATAGCAGTAAGCTAAAACAGAAGAAGAAAACAATCCCTTGAGCCAATCCTGAGAGCCGCAGCCATGGCTATGAAGTGTAAGCGACTTCATTTTCTTAGCCTTGGCATATGAGGGTCAGTGGCCAGTGCTCTCCCTCATTGCCTGATCTTTGCACCAACACTGTACACCCAGTGTACTCATTTTACAACCGAGTCTGTTAGAGAACGCACGTTGAACAGGAATCACAAAGATATCTTCCTGCCCTGCAGAAAGGATTTGAACCTTCAACCTCTAGGTTGACAGTCCAGCAAACTAATCACTAGACTGTTGCACACTAAAACAATGGCTGCTAAAATCAGACACCAGTGTGTCTACAATCTTCATGAGCAACCTGCATTCCTGTAGCCTGCTGTCAGATATTTTGCTTAACTATCACAGAAAGGCCACTTACTGTCTGGTTATATGCCACAGTGATCGTATTTAATTACAATATAACTGATACATTCTGGATATAGTAGTTCCAAGATATTTCAAGACACGGTTCTGAGAATGACAGATCCTGAGAAAATGACTAAAGCAGGAAGAGGCCAAGATTTTAAGTAAAGACAGTAAACCAAAATGATAAATGGCAGACTTTCCTATGTTCCAGACTTCAGCATCAAATTTAAATGAAGTGCCTGGCTACCTCCCCAGCTCCTTGGAAGAAGTAAACGTTTTCCGACAGCTTTTTCTTTGTGATGCGCATCGAAGCAAAGATACCAGCCAATGCAACCGAAGCTGTGCCTGAATCAGAAAATATGGAATTGATAAGAGAATTTATATGGCATAATAAAATAACAGATGCCACAGAATTGGCTGTCCACGCAATAAGCTATTTAATGATTAAAAAAAATTGTAATAGCAATGTCTTCAGACGTGACTTGACGGTATCTCGGGACCATGAAAGCTCACACTTTCAGGAACATAAGTCAAGCAATCCATCACACTTAGTTAATTTACTGAGGATTTTTTAATGTATCGGTCAGTCAGTCCGTACCAACCAATAAACCCATTCACCCATATATAAATTGTTATTTCTAATTTACATCACACTCTGATAAATCTTAAATTCTAGGAGTCGTTAAAGCAGATAAATTAATAAATAATATTTTTAAAATAACAAATCATTGGCCTGAAACAGATGCCTAAATAGAGAATAAAACACAATGAAAAGCATCTCAATTCATGAGTTTTTAAATCACACAACTAGACAGTTCCAGATGAATCTTCTCTCCCTCTCTCTCTCTCATTCTGTCTGTCTGTCTGTTTCTCTCTTTCTCTCTGGTTGCGTTCATCTCAGAATCGCACCAAAGGCGGCACTCTATACAAGAAAAATCGCTTCAACCAGAATCGGAACCGACAGAGTGTCTAGACAAAAGAACTAGAAGTAAATAATGACAAACATCATCAGGTTTTGGCGACAAGACAAAAATAACACTGGATCACAACGATTTTGCTACTGAAAGTAATACATGTGCCTTATATTGATTCAAATGTGCTGATTCCAAATATGAAGTCAGAATCTGCCCAGCACGTCTAGATTTTAAGTTATGCATGCTTTCAAGTAATGACGACAGCATCAATACCAGTATATAAGGCGAGATTGCGTAGAACGAAGGTGAAGTTTTCTTAAATAGCTGTAGCTAGTGTGTGAGATTTAATTTTGAAATGAATAGGCGAGGCTGTGTTAACCATCCAGACAATTTTTGCTATGTTTGTGGTAAATATACTCTTTGTGACCAGCGCAAGAAGTTAACTAAGAGAGTGATGATTGCTTACAAGTATTATTTTGGATGTCAAATCGGAGACCAGGATAAAAGTTGGGCACCTCATGTCTGCTGCACCGTGTGCTACTCTGGGCTTACACAGTGGCTGAATGGCAAAAGGAATTCAATGCCGTTTGCTGTGCCTATGGTGTGGCGCGAACCAAGAAATCATCATGCAGACTGTTATTTCTGCATTACTAAAGTTGCAGGATTTTCAAAGAAAAATAAGTCTAAAATCGTTTATCCTGATTGCGAGTCCGCTCTAAAGCCAGTGCCGCATGATGAATAGAATCCAGTACCATTTCCGCCTGCTGCGGGTGCTGATGAAACGGACAGTTCTGATGGTAATACAGAAGATGACGTTACTGTTTATGAATCCAGTGATCAAGATTTGGAAGAGGGTAGGCCGCATTTGATAAGGCAAGGTGAGTTAGATGATCTGGTGAGGGACCTATCTTTGTCAAAGGAGAAATCTGAACTGTTAGCCTCCAGACTAGGGGAGTGGAACTTGCTTCAGAAAGGTACCACAACATCACACTTCCGTTATCATCAGAAACAGTTAGCTACATATTACAAACTGGAAAATGATATCTGTTTCTGTACTGACGTGAACGGTCTCATACTGAATTTAGGTTGCGAATACGTTCCTGATCAGTGGAGGCTGTTCATAGATTCCAGCCAAGCGAGCTTGAAAGCTGTGTTGGTGCACAATAGTAACGAAAAGCCGTCTGTTCCTATAGCCCACGCTGTAGGCCTCAAAGAGACAAATGAATCAATGAAACTCATTTTGAAAGTGATCAACTACTCAGACCACAAATGGAACATCTGTGCGGACCTCAAAGTGGTAGCACTTATTCTAGGCCTACAGCTGGGGTACACAAAACCTGTGCTTTTTGTGCTTGTGGAACAGTCGTGATGACAGCAACCATTACAAAGTGAAACTGTGGCCTTGTAGACTGAATCTAGATATATATTCTCGCCATGTTTGGCAATTCCAATTGATTTTACTATTGTATGAACTGTGCGTATTATTGACATAGTTATGCGTATATTAGAATAAGCGTTTGTGTTGACTAACGTAATTACTCACTTAAAATACTTGGCCGACTTAGGACGTTCAAACTAATCAAAATAGCAAGGCCAGCATAGGTTCTAAAAATATATTAAATACGGGGAACAAAGGATGCTTTTCTGAACTAATTTTACGGGTGATCAGCGTGGATGTTGATGGATTGTTTTATTCGCAATCTGCCATAGTTTGCGAGTCAGTACGAATGATATTTCAAACTGATGTTTCGATTGCCAGCCAATCGCGATTTTACTTGTGGGATTTTCGACCAATGGCGACACGTCGCTACTGGAAGTCGTCAGCCAATGAGGGGACACAGTGGACGCAACACGGCCAATAGGAAACCTTTTGACGGTGGAAGATCCACTGTGAAAACCGTTGAAATAGTTAGTTCACGGCTGGATTTTGGGCAGGAAAGTCCTCGTTGCGATTCGGCGTGACTCCGAGAAATAAGTGGTCAGTTGCGGACTTGTCAAGTCGAACTGCATTCTCGAATGATGAGCATATAAAGGCTCGTGTTTTACAGGTAATTAACCTGTGTTTCCGTTGTGAAATGACTAAGTTTTCGTCGAGAAACTAACGTCAGAAATTCGTGGATTAATTCCGTGTAAGTGCGTTGTTACGGACTTAATGGCGTGAGTCGAAAGTCTTCGATTCTACAGTGCAACTCCATCTCGTCAAGGAACTATTCCTTTTGACGGTTACGATCGAATCGTGTGGATTCCAATCCTTGAACTGCAAGGAATTCGCTTAAATTACCTACTACGAGAGACATTTAACCGATGGTCTACAAGGTATGTCGGCGGGGTGAATAGAATTGTTTGCGCAGAGACAACTAGTGGTGAGTGACAATCTAACCATTCTACGTCGATGCAAGCTCACTACAACTCTTGTGTCTAAAGCACTTTTGAACTCGTATAGAGTTAAGCTAGAGACAACATTTCGAAATGTATGCTTTCATCTGAGAAACATAGATATATTTATATTACATTTTAAAACATATTTTAATTTCAAGTTATAAAAGAATAACATTTTGTTTCTTGTTATGAATACTCTGAGTTTGCATAATTACACAGTTATAAGGAAATACTAGTTCTGTAAAGAGTTTGCATAATTATTAGCATGTATGCTGCATATCTTAAGATCCTGACGTGCTACACAAAATCTGACTTCAGATTTGGAATCAGCAGATTCGATTTAGTGTAGTACATATAACATATGCCTAGTAGCAGGCAAAAATTTTTTCGTGTGATCCAGTGTAATCAGCTTGTGCTTAATATTCACTAGTGACAGATATTCTTGTAAAGAAATCATGTCTTGTAATCATGTAGTAATGAGCACACACAATCAGATGGACAGACATCCGCAAATGATGACTCAATGTGTCTGGTTCCTCTTCGTCATCTGTCTGTCGCTGACGATCTAGTTACTGCAAGCCCACTACGGATTGGTGCAGTTCTTGTTCCACCTGATATTAGCCTGGACAGCATTCGACACTTAGACATCATGAATATTAACTAGACTGCTGAACGCCTGGGTCTAGCCGAGCTAAAATTGACGAAAAGGCATTCAGGGAATTGTGGGTAAACATCTGGCAGAAAGCGACTAACCGCTTATTATTGTTTTAAGTTTAAAGAATAAATTTAGCAACCTCGTCCCCCGATTTATTTTAAATTTATATATATAAAGCAGATATGCTGTCACTGTAACAAGTTCACTAGCGTGTATTATTGTACTTAATGTTCTAGTTTCATTGTCGAAAGCGAATTGCTTTTTAAACTATTGCTTATTGATTATTGAGGTCCATTGTTGAGGTCCATTTACTTCACTGCCCTATATCTTCTTGAGGATGCCGGTTCGCGTACTGACTGTGGCTATATGTAACAGATTTGTATCTCAGGCTAGCACGGCCATACAAGCCTTAAATGGCGTGTAACCATTCAAACTGGCAACGGAGGTGACGGATTTCGCCCTGTAAATTCACTGGAAAATGAACATCAGAGCTGAATCAATACTATAGACAAACATATACATTTTGTTGTGTGCGTGTTTCTTAAATTTGGTCACTTCATGACTTGACGTGAAATGAGCCAGACCTATACATAACGTCATAGGTCAAAGAATTACTTCATACAATGCTGACACTTTAGTTTTGATCTTTTGGTTATTTTAAAATCAAAATTTAAGAACTTTAATTAAATCACCAGTGTTTTTTGACTATTTCCTTTGGTCATAACAGAAGTTTTAATCACAAGTAATAACAATCAAGTCAATAGAATTCTGAAATTCTTGATAAACCAACTTATATATACATGTACATACACAACGGTAATTTGCAAAGATAACAAATGTGAAAAAGGAATCTCAGAAAGCTATAACTATACACAATTATACATAATAATAATAATAATAATAATAATAAAACTTATCAACTTCTAAAGCGCCGGTGTCTAATGCACAAGGCATCAATCAATCAATGGCGCACCAAAGCCAAGTCACAATCAGGTCAGTATCCAGAAGTTCAGTCCACAGGACAGAGGGGCAGCCTACAGTGGATAAACAATTTGAAACAAGTAAGTTTTAAGTTGAGAACAAAATGACAAAAGCGACTAAGCAGAACAAAAAGACGCAGGAATGGAATTCCAGAATTTTGGTCCACCAACCGAAAATGCTCGTTTAACCAGAACAGTTTTATCCCAAGGTATGACCAGAGAAAGAGAATCAGATGACCTTGTAGTAATAATGGTAAGTCTGGGGTATAAGGACTGATTTTAAGCATTGTGGTTGGCCATAGTACAATGTTTTATAAACTGCCTGCCTGTCTGAGACTGTAGTCGCAGCTGGTGACAATGTTTATCAGAAGAACACGCGTGACGAAAACACTCTTGAGACTAAGACTCTCGGATCTTAACCTGGAACCGAACCCATCTTGCCTATCGATTTTTGTTATGACTGAGCGCCTGTGAATAAACGAGTTCCCGCGACTTAGCTTTCGTTGGAGAAATCTAGAGATAATGATTACAATTATAATAGTATGACCGGAACATCTGTATTTATCACTGACCTTATTTTGTTTCTGTAGATTTCCAGCAAAGAATTAACCAAACAATGCCTGGCAGCAATAAGACGTGACAAAATGGCAACCGAAATCAACAGACTTTATCTGTTCAGAGCATTTCTGGTTTGACTCATGCTAATAAAAGAATATTCACTTATTTAACAAAAGCACACAGCAATGGATCGAAAAGTTCCTTACCTATAAAATCGAACTTCAGAACACCTCGCGTATCGATTGGTGCAGTTATACGCACAAAAGGACGCTACCATTGTAAATATCGGTATTTATTGGTGACAATAATAATTCGTACAAATTATTCTTTACCGACAGAGAACTTTCTGCAGATATATGGCACCAAATTCAAATCGGAAGTTTGGTCAAAGCTGTATCTTGTCGCAGAAGTCTAATTAATATTCATAATGTCTATGGTTCGACTGGGCTCCTGAACGACCAACCATAGATGAATCTGAAGTAGACAATAGCATCTCATTACGTCACAAAAGAATTGCTTGGATCAACGCTACATCGATTCCAGAACCAGAAGTCATAGAAAAGGTACTTCTTGAATTAAATCCAACATTTTTGAGGTAACCCTTTTGCCTATCGATTTTGTTTTGACTGGAATTGGAAAGGTATGCCGCCTGACTATTTGGCGTAAAAAACTTTGTTATCCGAGTTTTAGTTGTCGTTTAGAGTCGGAGACGGAGTATTTTTCAGCTCATGCCTGTGTCGGTCTCCTCCGGACTGCGATTCTTGCCAAGGTCGGACAAATTGTCGATTGCGTCTATTCGATCCTCGTTTGTCGTGGCTTCAGATGTTCTGTTTGACAGCTATTTCGTATCGTTTGTTTTGCCTCCACTCACGATGATGAGGATCTCAAACAGTTTCGCCGGCATCTAAGGATGGATTTCACGCCTGTAGCAAGTGTAAATGCAAATGTAACGTTTATATAGCGACCTTATTTATCGGGTGAGATCCACGAGATCCCTGTGTGCTGACGCGCTTTATGGTTTTTAATGTCTCGGTGTAAACTCTCCTAGCCGCCCGCCCAGACTTTGGCCTCACGTGATGCAACTAAGGTGTTAAAAGTATTTTAGAGCCCATTGTACTTTGCGCCATCTGGGCCCTTTGGTGTATACACCGATTACACGGATGCCAAAAGCGCCTCTGCCTGCGTCTGAGATGATCCAAGCAAGGAGGCTTCGACTGTTTGGACACGTTGCGCTTTGCTACAGCGAACAGCACCACGCCAGAGCTGTGAAAGCTACGATACTGGCCCCTCCCCAATGCTGGAAGAGACTGGCTTGACGCCATCGTCACACATGGACACAAGCAGTGGAGTCTGACCTGCGCCCACTGAACTTCTGACTACTCACAGACTGAAGTCAAGCATGTAATAAAGACGGCTGGCAACTTGTCGAAATGGCAACACTCCGTAAAGGGAAACGCCACATCAGTGTCAACCCCTGCCTGATTGGACGAGGGCCACGCCATTTAAGGTCCCCGTGTACGAAGCGTACTTGTAATTTGCAACTTCTATAACGCCTGTGTATGATGGAAAGTCATCAAACCGCAGTCAGCTCAATATCCAAAACGTCAATATGCTGAAACAGAGGCAGCCTATAGGAGATGAGCCAACTGAAAAAGACGTCTTAACTTGAGACCGAAATGAGTGGAGACTCATTAGAGGCACAAAGAGACTGAGCAGAACGAACAGACGCAGAAAGAGATAATAACACTGGATCACAGGAAAAATATTTTCGCCTGCTACTAGGCATGTGTTATGTGTACTACACTAAATCGAATCTGCTGATTCCAAATCTGAAGTCAGATTTTGTGTAGCACGTCAGGATCTTAAGATATTCAGCATACATGCTAATAATTATGCAAACTCTTTACAGAACTGGTATTTCCTTATAACTGTGTAATTATGCAAACTCAGAGTATTCATAACAAGAAACAAAATGTTATTCTTTTATAACTTGAAATTAAAATATGTTTTAAAATGTAATATAAATATATGTATGTTTCTCAGATGAAAGCATACATTTCGAAATGTTGTCTCTAGCTTAACTCTATACGAGTTCAAAAGTGCTTTAGACACTTGCTCGCGCTTGTGAATGGCGGCTGTTGCCCGCTGCAGAAACCAGCAGTAATCGCCCATCAGGTTGGAATTGCAGTGATCCTGATATCTTGCTTCAAAGGTGGAGATGTCTTGATGGAATCTCTCTCCATGCTCATCGCTTACATCGCCCAAGTTTGGTGGGAAAAAATCCAGATGGAAATGTAAGAAATGTATTTTTAGTGACATCCGGCAGCCGAGTTGCTTATATGCTGTTAGCATGTTGCTAACGAGTTCAGCATAGTTGTCAGCTCGGTGATTCCCAAGGAAGTTTTGCACCACCAACGTACATGCATCCCAAGCGGCAAATTCCAGTGGGTTGAGCTTGGTTCTAAATACAGTATCACGCATTAGTTCGCGGATTTCTGGCCCAACAAAAATTCCAGCCTTCAGCTTAGCATCAGTTTTGACGGCTCCAAATTTTTCTCTCAGATACTGGAAGCCTTGTCCAGAACGATCCATTGCCACTACGAAATTCCTCATGAGGCCCAGTTTAATGTGAAGTGGTGGTAAGTACACTTTCAATGGATCAACCAATGGTTCGTGTTGCACGTTGTGCCGACCAACAATGTGCTCAGATCTAGGAGGCCACAGTTTCACTTTGTAATGGTTGCTGTCATCACGACTGTTCCACAAGCACAAAAAGCACAGGTTTTGTGTACCCCAGCTGTAGGACTAGAATAAGTGCTACCACTTTGAGGTCCGCACAGATGCTCCATTTGTGGTCTGAGTAGTTGATCACTTTCAAAATGAGTTTCATTGAATCATATGTCTCTTTGAGGCCTACAGCGTGGGCCATACGAACAGACGGCTTTTCGTTACCATTGTGCACCAACACAGCTTTCAAGCTCGCTTGGCTGGAATCTATGAACAGTCTGCGCTGATCTGGAATGTATTCGCAACCTAAATTCAGTATGAGACCGTTCACGTCAGTACAGAAACAGATATCATTTTCCAGTTTGTAATATGTAGCTGTTTGTGACGATAACGGAAGTGTGATGTTGTGGTACCTTTTTGAAGCAAGTTTCACTCCCCTAGTCTGGAGGCTAACAGTTCAGATTTCTCCTTTGACAAAGATAGGTCCTTCACCAGATCATCTAACTCACCTTGCCTTATCAAATGCGGCCTACCCTCTTCCAAATCTTGATCACTGGATTCATAAACAGTAACGTCATCTTCTGTATTACCATCAGAACTGTCCGTTTCATCAGCACCCGCAGCAGGCGGAAATGGTACTGGATTCTCTTCATCATGCGGCACTGGCTTTAGAGCGGATTCGCAATCAGGATAAACGATTTTAGACTTATTTTTCTTTGAAAATCCTGCAACTTTAGTAATGCAGAAATAACAGTCTGCATGATGATTTCTTGGTTCGCGCCACACCATAGGCACAGCAAACGGCATTGAATTCCTTTTGCCATTCAGCCACTGTGTAAGCCCAGAGTAGCACACGGTGCAGCAGACATGAGGTGCCCAACTTTTATCCTGGTCTCCGATTTGACATCCAAAATATTACTTGTAAGCAATCATCACTCTCTTAGTTAACTTCTTGCGCTGGTCACAAAGAGTATATTTACCACAAACATAGCAAAAATTGTCTGGATGGTTAACACAGCCTCGCCTAATCATTTCAAAATTAAATCTCACACCCTAGCTACAGCTATATAAGAAAACTTCACCTTCGTTCTACGCAATCTCGCCTTATATACTGGTATTGATGCTGACGTCAGCTCGCTGACATGCCCAATCATGTCTAGCGGCTGCTGCAGGCTTGCTGTTAGGAATATTTCAGGCGACACTTGCAGGCATGCACGTATCACTGGGAGCAATCGTGGAGACACATACAACAGAATGTACAGACATAACCGAAAACGAGTCCTTACGTCATTACTTGAATGCATGCATAACTTAAAATCTAGACGTGCTGGGCAGATTCTGACTTCATATTTGGAATCAGCACATTTGAATCAATATAAAGCACATGCAATACTTTCAGTAGCAAAATCGTTGTGATCCAGTGTAATAATAGTGTTTTTCTGGTGCAACAAAACATTGTGTTATTTTGTTCACAGAAGTTAAAATCATGATGAACGCACCACCTAGAACAAAAAGTGAGTAGTTTAGTTTTTTGAGCAATTTTTCAATAAAACAGGGGTACTCAAACTTTTTCGGTGGAGGTCCAGAATTTTCAAGTGGCTAAAGTCCTGTGTAAATGTAAATTAAATGTAAATTATAAGATTTATACAGCGACCGTGTGGCCTCGACCCTGCTCATTTTGCAATGAATTTATCGGGTGAGATCCTTCACCACCGCTGTCCGTTTGAATGCTCGCCACGCCATTTAAGGTCCCCGTGCACGGACCGTACTAGCCCGAGATTTAAATCTCTGAAATAAGCCACGACCGGGACTCGAACCTGGGATCCTGACACAGAGAAGCTCCTTGGCGTACGCAATTATTACCGATATAGCTAACTAGCCCAGTACGGACCATATGGTCCAGTTTTCAGAGGACATATAATTCTTTATTAAGACACAGAGATACATGAATTGTACTTAAAGTTATTTATTGTTTAACTTTTAAATTACTTATTCAAAGCAACATATTGTCATATAATTTGGTCGTTGTGCCACGTTTTCACTGCGCAGAAGGACTTCCCCAAAACCTAAAAACCTACAAGTATAGGCCTACACTAAAACACAACTGTAACTCATTTTATGTGAAAACTTTATAGCGCGTTATTAGATAATAATGATCATAATGCGGTGGTGCATATGGACCTCTGGTTCGGCGTTATAATTGGTATGTAGTGTACATATATCATTACATTAGGCCTACATCTTTACATTACGCAGTTTGGCAGCAGAATGTTAACGTTTCATTAGAATTCTATAATAGTTTCATTAGAATTCTATAACAGTCTTTTAGTTCTTGGTCCTTCCTGGGCAGGTCTGCACATCGTGAGGTATGCTGTGTAGATTATGCTAAATTACTGTTAATTAACTTTGTCGTGAGTGCATATTTTATGAACTATAAAAGGTTCACTTTTCACACTTTTCAGTCATTCAGCTGGATGGCAGCAACATAGCGGAAATAACTGTAACCGGAAGAGCGGCCTTAGTTGCAGCGACGTTGTGCACACCTGTCGATGATACTGGTACCAACAGAGTTCTAAAACTACCAATGATGGCATTAAATACTATTATTTCAATAACTATTGAAGTATTCTGTAATAGTTTAAATAAAGTAGGCATACAAGAGTGTTGGTACTTTTACTTAATTACTAAACATTTTAATTATTTGATCACCTTGCTGTTTACCCTCTTCTGATCGAAGAATGTTTGATCCATGTCTTGAAGTCGGGCCGAACGAATATGGGGCGTGAGCGAAACGGTAGAACTCGGAAATAAGCCCTCTCTTTCTACCGCATCCAAGAGTCTCTGTGAAAAATTTTGAAGACCTTGGCGAAGTCTAGTTTGACTAAAACCCTATCAGTTCAGGGACGGGTTTAGCGCACATATTATTATTGTTGTTGTTGTTGCTCAAAGTATAAAGGATCCTTCAGGATTGGAAAAATTTATTATGCGCTGTTCTGGAAAAGCCAATCGCCGCTGCTGGCCATAACTGTGAATGTTTCTTGAAAAGCAAGCAATTTTTTAAAGTTTACATATGATTTTATACTTTTTGAATCTCACTTGTATTTTTATCAGATCGGATACCCGTGCATCTTAGATTTGAGGGTACCGAGTCGATTCTGGCCACTTTGACGAATGCAGAAGGGAGGAAAGACTTCAATCATCCCTTTGCTGATGGAGACCAATTCGAATTGTATGTGAGTGAAAGTAATTATAGAGAATGTTGGCGAATTTTTAAATTAGGAAACGATAAAATTTCGATTATTAGTAGATTCGCCCGCTTTCTATCATAGCCTTTAATGCAAAACAATCACGTGGCAGACACATGCTATCCATGCACGCTTTTCCCCCAGAACTTGCGACTCATCATGGCTATGCTGCATCAGAATAAAACCGTGTTCACAGAATGGTGTTTGGAGTAAAAAAGTTACATCAGTTTCCTTATGGCAGAGGTTTATCCTGACTACCGACCACAAACCGTTACTAGGTTTGTTTGGAGAAGGGAAAGTTGTTCCACAAATGGCTTCACCAAGGTTAATTCGCTGGGGGTTGACTTTATCCGTGTATGATTATACGCTGAGGTTCAAAGAAGGATGTCACAATGGAAATGCGCATTGCCTGAACCGTCTGCCATTTTAGAATAGACAGTCTCCAACAGTGGCATTCCGATCAACTTATTCAGTCACTGGAGAAAGTAAATCAATCAATGTTACAATTTTGGTTACAAAAGATTTGTAAGTGACGATAACACCATTTGGTAACAACGGTTACAATCAAGGCATACACATTCATAGACCCATTGTTTAGCTTAGTACTTAATTACTGTCGCAGGGGTTGGCCAGAAAGTTGTCCTTTTCAAAGTTCTACCTCTTTTCTTCATAGTCAGAACTGAACTAAGTAATCAAGGTGGATGCTTGCTACGAGGGAGCCCAGTGGTTGTGCTAACCAAGAGCCAAGCTGTCATTCTAGAAGAGTTACATGAAATGCATCCGGGGGTTTGTCGTATGAAAGTATTGCCTCGAAATTATGTGTGGTTGCCTGGTCTGGATCACGAGATTGAGGAATAGGTACGACAGTGCCAGTCATGTCAGATTCATAGGCACGATCCGGAAAGGCCCCACTGCATCATTGGGAGTACCCAGCAAGACCTTGAGTGTGAGTACATCTGGACTATGCTGGACCGGTTGAGGGGAAAATGTTTCTCATTATAGTGGATGCAGCAAGTGGATTGATATCCACATCCAGTCAACATTAACCTCTAAGGCAACGATCAACAGTCTGACGCTGACATTTTCCATTCATGGCTTGCCTGAGCAATGCGTGTCAGACAGTGCAGCCTGTTTTACAAGTGATGAGTTCCGCACATTCCTCAGCCAGAATGCCATTCAGCAGATTTTGGTGGCGACCTTCCACCCTCTTCTAAATGGGTTGGTGGAACGAGTTGTTCAGTCTTGTAAGAAAAGCTATGAAGAAGCTGGAGAAGGTCTCGAGACACACGGAGAACATGTGCACTTATAAGGTTATACAACCAGTGGAAACAGCACCAGTAATAGCAGATCATGGAAAGGTCAAAGAAGCCATTAAGTCACCTCAAAGATTTTGTGTGCACACTCAGACCAGAATGAAGCTTGCTGCCTTTTTGGAAGTGAAGGGCAATCTACCCCAAACTTCAGCAGATTTTTTATTTTGCTTTTCTTTTAAGTTTTTTAAACGTAAAAGAAGTTAATTTATCATCAAGGGACATGATTTTGAACATTAACCCTGTACGTTTGGGGAAAGCAATGACTATTGACTGATAAATGTACTCTGTTTCGGGATCTGCCATCCTACAGACGGTTGTTAGACTAAAAGTCTTGGAAGTTGGATATGTTGACAATAAAAATGTCTTATTAAATGCAACAAAAACCTTAGGTATTTTTTGTCTAGGAAATACAAATTAATCATACTAAGTTTAAATGTTTACAGACTGTTCCTCAGCTTCGGTTTCGGTATACCTTACGTATGAAAGCGCATTGACCAACAGTGCGAATCTGCAAACTCAGCTGAAAGTACGTATATGTTACACGCAGACTGGTTTATCTGGAAATTTAAAAATTGACTACAAGTAACTGGTATATTGTCGATGGTGACGGACGGACGGAGGGATGGCGGGCTTACCCGGCTGGGGGCACCTAATTGAACGTCGAGGGTGATTGGGGCTTAATATTCGGTTGATGAATTCCAGATGGTAGCTTTTGCGGTCCTCTAGAGTCTAGAATGAGTATAGGCGCGGGAATAAATCTGTGTTTGCGTCGCATTCTGTACACAGAGAAGGTTCTAGTCAAGGACCCTGGGGAGTTATTTAGACATCTGTGGTTTAGTGGTTAGGGCGCAGGACCATCAACAGAGGTAGGGGGTTCAATTCCCGCCGGTTTAAAGATGTTTCGCAAATTCCGTTTCATTAGCGTTACCTAGCAAACTCAGCTACAGTGTATATACAATAAATTCACTGACCGTACACTTTCGTTGAGAGGATCAGGCGGCGATGGAGAGGAATGGCCACCCGCCCTTATATGCCGAGGCTAACCAAATGAAGTCATTCATATTTCATATCCATGACTGTCTCTAGGGTTGGTTCAAGAATTGTCATTCATTTTCTTGGAGCACAAATATGTATTTGGTTTATTTTAAAATTGTATATGTAGTAGCATATATCGTAATCGTAATTACAACATTCCTATAGCGCCCAATATAGCACAGCAGCAGTGTCTGGTTACATGAGTCACTCATGAAACCGGAATGCAAATAGACACATATTTGTCTGGCCGTCAAGTATATCCATAGTAGTATAATTTCTGCATTTATTAAGCGCCGATGTATGATGGCTGAATATCAATCGGTGGCGCCGAGCAATTGTGAGTGAAGGACTTGCTCAAGGTTTCTACACAGTAAAAGCCTCAGGAGAGGATCGAACCCGTATTCTCCACGTTACAAGCCAAGCGCTCTAACCAATAGCAAAGACGGACTTCTCTTTCTTCAATCCTGTGAATCCTCTGTTTTCCGCATTTTGATCAACCTTATCCCCCTCTTTACGGCTGTCTTTCACGAACGACCACTCCTCGGGTTTCGATAGGGCTTCTTCAATAAATTACAATTTGTAGACTACGGTTTTAATTGAAAAGAACCATTGTGTGATAACGGCGCTATCGAAGTCAATAAATCTCAATGGTGTTAAAGAAAAAAATGGCGTACAGCAGTTCCCATGGTGCACTTTGGTCGCTAGCATAGTTATCATAGCGCCTTACCTATGCCCTATGTAGCGATTCCCCTGTAGGCCCACATCCTGTCTTAGATAAGCGTATGACTCACGGACTGTGTATGGCTATGTGTATAGATATAGATATGGATAAATTTTGCATGCGTAGTCTAGACAAACTCGCTGACATCAAAGGAAACAACTACATAATTGTTATGGGAGATTGGAATGCAGAGGGAGGGCAAGAAAAATGTATAGGTAAATATGGGTTGGGGAAGAGAAATGACAGAGGGGAGAAGCTTGTGGAGTTCTGCCGACGTCAAGAATTAGGTGGCAACAAATACATGGTTTCAGCAGGAAAAACGGCGCAGATACACGCCAGGTGATGAGGCACGTTACCAGCTGGACTATATCATGGTTAGACAAAGATATAGGAATAGTGTAAAGAACTCTGAAGCCCTGCCCGGAGCTGATGCGAACACGGACCATAACTTGGTTGCCATGACGTTCTGCCTCCAACTAAAATTCCTCAAGAAGAAAAGGATATTAAGACAGAAGTGGAATAAGGAAAAACTACAAATGAAGAGTCAAGAATTATCAAATAGGATAGAGGAACGCTTGGAAACAGGAAATACGGCATCAACAGAGGAGAGATGGAGGAGACTTAAGCAGACAGTGCTTAGAGAGGCAGTGGAGACGGTGGGATTCCAGGTGGTGGTGGCCCCTCGAAAACCATGGGTCACAACAGAAATGCTTCAGGATGTGGAAGAAAGAAGAAAATGGAAACACCAAAGTACAGAAGAAGCAAGAAGGGAATATAAGAGACTCAACAATAAACTAAGGAGAACAACGGACAAGGCAAGTGAAAAGTGGTGGGAAGAGCAATGTGATGACCTGGAGGCACTACAGGAGCTTGGAAGACATGATCTAGTATACGAAAAGGTTAAAAAGTTAACAAAGAAACCGAATATTGGTGGAGGAATTGCAGTCAGGGACAAGTGTGGCAGGATACTACAGGATCCCAATGACATCAGGAGTCGTTGGAAAGATTATGTGGAGGAATTATATATGGGCAACTGCAACCACGGGGTTCTCAGGGAGGAGTGCACACCAGATGATAGGGATGATGTTACTGGACCTGATGTGGTGAGGGAGGAGGTACTGACGGCCATTAATGAAATGAAAAACAATAAAGCTGAGGGGATTGATAACATACCGATTGAGTTGCTTAAGAACCTAGGAGAAAAGGCAATGGCAGAATTGGTAAGAATATGTCCGGACATCTACAACATGGAGCATGGCCAGAGGATTTCTTGCAGACCATTTTGATCCCGCTCAAAAAGAAACCAAATGCAACAGCATGCGAGGACCATCGAACTATCAGCCTTCTCACTCATGCATCCAAGATCATTTTACGAATTCTCACAAAAAGGATACAAGCTAAGACAGAAGCAACTGGCTTTCTAGGAGAGGATCAATTTGGGTCCATGAAGCGTAGAGGAACAAGAGATGCAATTGGAGCCTTGAGGGTACTAGCAGAAAGAAATCTCCAACATGGTCAAGACATTTACGTATGCTTTGTAGATTACGAGAAGGCATTTGATCGAGTAGACTGGAGGAAATTAATGCATGCACTTACACGACTGGGTGTGGACTGGAAAGACGGAAGGCTTATAGGAAACCTGTACATGGGCCAGAAAGTAAGGATAAGAATCAAAGGAGAATACTCGGAGCCTGGAAAAATAGGTAGAGGAGTGAGACAAGGTTGCCCACTTTCACCACTGCTTTTCAACATATACACTGAAGAACTTATAAGAGAAGCATTGGAGGACATGACAGAGGGAATAAAGGTGGGGGCAGGTTGCTGAATGCTCTGAGGTTTGCAGACGATCGAGCGATGTTGGCGGGCAGTCAGGAGGGTTTACAGAGAATGATGGACCGTCTGAATAGTGTCTCGACAGAATATGAAATGAAAATAAACATCAAAAAGACAAAGGTTATGAAGATAAGTAAAAAAGAGGTAACGACAGTCAGGATCAATATAAATGGTGAAGAAATAGAACAGGTCGGGGAATTCTGCTACCTGGGAAGTGTGGTTACACAAGATGCGAAATGCCATGCTGAAATAAAAAGAAGAATAGCTATGGGAAAGGACGCATTCTGTAAAAGGAGGGAACTAATGAGAGGGAAACTAAATCGGAACCAGAAAAAACGACTGGTGAAAACCTTGGTTTGGAGCGTGGTTCTGTATGGATCAGAAACATGGACTTTGAGAAAGGAGGACATCAGAAGATTGGAAGCATTTGAGATGTGGATATGGCGCAGGATGGAGAGAGTCAGCTGGACGGAGCATCGAACTATCAGCCAAATGAGGAGATACTGCAAAGAGTAGAGGAAGAAAGATCCTTGGTGGGAACAATTAGAAGTCGACAGAGGAAATGGATTGGCCACATAATGAGAGGGGACTCACTCGTAAGAACTATTATCGAGGGAAGAATGGAGGGACGAAAAACAAGAGGAAGACCTAGACAGATGTTGTTGGACTGGATGATCACGGATGGATACAGCGGACTGAAAAGAGATGCTCAGCACCGTGAAGAATGGCGCCATTGGACGTATGAACCTGCCTAGAGGGCAGAGAACCACAAGAAGAGTCTAGACACTTTAGATTGTAAGTAAATGTATTGAGTGGCCAGCATTTTAGATTTTTATGTACGTCTAACCACGGCAAGCATTGTAATATGTATATATATATATATATATATATATATATATATATATATATATATATATATATATATATATATATATATATATATATATATATATATATATATATATATATATATATATATATATATATATATATATATATATATATATATATATATATATATATACATATGTATATGTGGGGAAAGGGGCGACGGCATCAAGAATGTGGGAAGAGGAACGCAAGACTGGCGCGTGCTGTGTAATGGGGCTGTACTGAGCCAGGATAGGGCTGGACTGGCCTATCCTACGGGCGGAAGGAATTCGGAGGACGCTACTTTTCGCGCCCGAAAGATCAGTTCTGCCGAGGACGTGGATCGTGCGAGCGTTCGCGTCGTCGCTCGAGGCAAGCTCCGAGTCTTGGACGAAACCGTGCGGTCTTCAGGAGTTGTTGTTTCTTCCAAGTGGTTAAAGAAAGTGAATTGCGAAGGAATTGGCTCGATGAGCAACTGTCTGAGCGGCCGAGACAATATAAACTCTGTACTGTTATGTCGATTCTGTCGTGACACGACCACTTCAGACGGGTTGGAGTCACCCGCTTAGCCGGGTGAAAATTGAGCTGCGATTGGATTAACGAATGCGAAGAGAGATAATCATCTGGTGGCGCGTGAATGTCCCCCATGCTGGACTGAGCGACCCGTCGAATCAAACACCTGCCGGCCATCGGGGGAGGTTTATTTTATCTATTATTATTATTATTATTATTATTATTATTATTATTATTATTATCATCTGAATTACTAACATCAATAACAGTCTTCCAATTGGTAGAACAATGCTGGCCTAGGTAGGTTAGTTAAAGGTGAATTTTGATGCCGTTCTAGTATATACATAGTATTGTCATTTGTTATCGTTTGGTTTTTTTCTTTTGCACATATTAAAACTGCAGTATAATCTGACGAACTCTTGCTTGATATGTAGGCATATACATGTTTTATCTACGCAAGTCCAGCAGTAGATCCCTGCCAGGCGCAGGGACGTCCTCTCCACTGCACAATTCAAGTGGAAGTGAGTAAGAGCCAAGAGCTGAGGATACGGTGAGAGGGGAGTCGCTACACCTTACCACAGTCGATTGCGTTCTTCTGGCACAGGTTTGTTACTGGAGCATAGGTTCAGGACAGTAATATATTGCAGGATAACGTGCTTTAAGTTTATATGCCCCCTAGTATTTGGAATTGTCTACCACAATGTCCACAAATCATCTCACTTGCTTCCTCGCTACCTCGATTTAACCCCCGATAAATGCATTGTAAGATGAACAGAATGGAGGTCATGCGGTCGTTGTAGAAAAACATCTTTACATTTACATCGTCATTTAAATCACTTGTCAAAATCCAGTTAATACATCTTCTTGGCTTCCGTGCATGTGATTCAGATTTACTGACTGCGAGCAAAATATAAATAGACTAGACATAATTAACTTACTTACCTACCTACCTACCTACCTACCTACCTACTTAATTACATACTTTCCAGGATTGCTTGCGTGGGGCAAGAGCATTTCCAGAGGGGCGACATGCTCGGGTCTGATATGAGGGACGCCGTCATATAACCAATAGAGACGTGGGGGGCGAACCGCACCCCACGCCTATAGCTAAATCTAATAAAGCTAACACTGATACCTTCTAATTAAGGAAGTAAATAATCAAGCTTCAATGTGCCTCATAAATCTAAATGACGTCAAACAGTAGTCAATGGCAACCGTTTGGAGGCCGAGGAAGGTTGGTTAGAATATCGAGAGGTTGCGCCGAAAACTGTCCGAACCAACTGAGGAAAGTCGGTTTATGAAAACTAGTGAAAACAGACATCATATACAAGAACAACGACATGACCGGATATTTCCCAAAATGCGTTTCATCTATTTGACTCCCGCTGAAACCTTCTACGCAACATGTGGACTAGTCGTTCTGTCGATTTGCGTGATTCTTGGACTACTTCCTTATTGGAGAGGAGTGAACTCTTCCACGTCTGACTCACCCACGTCAGCTGGGACTCAGACCCAGGACGGTCGAAATGGATCGACCCAGATAGCGAATACGATTTCATTTCGGACGGCTCCTGCGTCAATTCGTCGTCCTTCTCGTATCCCAGTGCGTCGCAGGACTGACAATCACCAGACATCATATACAAGAACAACGACATGACCGGATATTTCCCAAAATGCGTTTCATCTATTTGACTCCCGCTGAAACCTTCTACGCAACATGTGGACTAGTCGTTCTGTCGATTTGCTTGATTCTTGGACTACTTCCTTATTGGAGAGGAGTGAACTCTTCCACGTCTGACTCACCCACGTCAGCTGGGACTCAGACCCAGGACGGTCGAAATGGATCGACCCAGATAGCGAATTTTACACCTACCTAATTTGTATATAGTCTTTGTTGATTTCGTTAAAGAAAAGAGCCTGATGGCCAAAAAAAAGCCTGAGGGCCACAAAAAAGCCTGATGGCAAAAAAACCAGATGGCCACAAAAGAGCCTGATAGCCACAAAAGAGCCTTAAATGGCCACAAAACAGCCTGACGGCTACAAAAGAGCCGAAATGGCCAGTGAAAAGAAAAACTTACAGAAAATATATAAATCAGATATTGATAAAAGGCTTTATAACAACTGAGAAGACCCTTAATGGACACACAAGAGCCGTAATGGACAGTGGACAGTCTTCCAACAAGAAGAAAACCAACAAGAAGTCGACAAGGGTGCTATAAACCAGTCAACAAAACCCCCCTTCGCCTGCATTTGGTCTCTCTTCCATGTCGTGCTGCAATCAGTTTAAAAAAATACATACATTACCTACGGAAACAAAAATCTTAAAGGAAACGATAAGAAGAAAGAAATGAACTTATGGACAATGTCAACAACATTTTCAAGTCGAAGACGTCAACGGCCTTAGTTGCCATAAGATGTCGTTAAACCCATGAACAACAACCGTCTGTAATTAGGTAATTAATAAAAGTCATGACCTACTCAAATCAACTTCTACAGCGGCGTCCATGGGTTCATCACCCGCTGGTGACGAATGCACGCTTCACTTCTCCATTGGTCTCTGTTCTATGCTGTCCGAACCAACTGAGGAAATTCGATTGATGCCTGACTCGAAAACTAGTTAGAAGAGTGTTCATACATTAGAATAACGATATGATCCGATCTATTCCAGAATGCGTTTCATTTACTTCACTCCCGTCGCCCCTTTATGTGACTGGTGGATTCATCATTTTTCGATCTGTGTGGTTGTTGCACTATATCTTCGTCGAAGAGGAGAGAATACTTCCACGCCTGCTGCTCCCGCGTCATCTGGGACTCAGACCCAAGACATTCGAAATGGTTCGAGCCAGACGCCGAATGGGACTTCATTTCGGACGGCTCCTCCGTCAACTCGTCGCCCATCTCATCATCCTGTGCGCCGCAGAACTGACGGTCCCCGTCCATGGAGAGGTAATTAATTATTTATGCGCGGCTTTACATGTATTTTGAATTTGGAGTGTTACGATCATGCCATCGTTTGCCTTGGTATCTCCTTACCTGCCTATTGAATTTGTTTTGACTGTGCGCCTGTGAATAAGCTGGTTCCCACGACTTAGCTTTCTTTGGGCCCTTTAAAAATCTCGAGATAACGGTTATGATTGTTGCTTATTTTAAAACCATTCACTACTCAAATCTTAATCTAATCAGTTTTCATCCTAAAGTCATGACCTACTCAAATCAACTTCTACAGCGGCGTCCATGGGTTCATCACCCGCTGGTGACGAATGCACGCTTCACTTCTCCATTGGTCTCTGTTCTATGCTGTCCGAACCAACTGAGGAAATTCGATTGATGCCTGACTCGAAAACTTCTCAAAACAGTTAATAATCTACTGGGTTTCCGAGTTCAGCGCTGCGTAATATGAAGCCTTTCAGCCGAGGGCTCTACAAAGGCAAGTACGAGTAGTGGTCTTAAGCAGTCTGAAGCTTCAGATCTGTCACTAAGACACGTTTATCGCCATTAACAAATTACTCTAAATGGTTCTCTTAAGATTCCTTTTCTAGTGTCAAGGCGAAGTGAGGTCGATGTCAACGGCCCTGGCAGCCAAAGGATGTCGCTAAACTTTCTCTAATACAAAAACTTCGCCACTGCCGTCTTTAGGTGGTGCCAGTCCGAAGACTGGATAAAGGAGGAGGGCGACGCTAATCATTGTCCTTATGACACAGAAACCTTAAACAGAAACGGCACAAACTATCGTTTCGGAACCAAATAAGAAATACATTAAGATAAGACAAGGTCGACGTCAACAACCCTGGCGGCCACAGCCATGAGACATTGTCTAACACCAGATGGTGTTAGTTTCTCAGTTGTGCGCCATAGTCCGGTGGTTAGGGCGCTGACTGTCAACCGAGAGGTCTGAGGTTCAAATCCCAGCCACAGCCGAAAAAGAAATTTCGAAATTTCTGCTACGCTTACCCTCTACCAAATTTAGTCATAAAATTTAGTCATTTTTATGTGAAAACTTTACATCGCGTTATTAGATAATGATCATAATGCGGTGGCACATATGGACATCTGGTTCGGCGTTATAATTGGTATGTAGTGTACATATATCATTACATTACATCATTACATCTCTACATTACGCAGTTTGGCAGCAGAATGTTAACGTTTCATTAGAATTCTATAATAGTTTCATTAGAATTCTATAATAGTCTTTTAGTACTTGGTCCTTTGTGGGCAGACAGAATCTGAAAATAAAGATGAACATATGATGGATTTACATGCAGTACAAAATAAAGATGAAAATATTCTGGGTGTAAGTGAAGAAGCTGGAAATAAAGCTGGAAAAGCTTAAAATGAATATGAAGAAGCTAAAAATGAAGATGTAGACAATGCAAATGAAGATGAAGAAACAAAAACTGTAGACAAAACGTCATCAGATAAAGAAACAATAGATGCAGAAGCTGAAGAAAAACAGAAATTGTTAGAGGAAGATAAGTTTGGTGCATTTATACATTCAGAAAAGGGAAGTGGTGAAGAAATTTTCAAGACCGATTCAGATATGGTAAAAACCGACGAAGAAAGCGGTTCCTATGAAAGGAATTTGGTAGTGCGAACCGGCACGAGGTTTTCCATGGAAACAGATGAGGAAACCATGGTTACCACAGAAACAAGGCAAGAAAGTACCAGCGCAAACGAAGCTAGTATGGCTCGAAGAAATGACGTCATGTTTCTAGTCTCCACTGACGAGGAAACTGTCATAGAAACAGATTTGTCTGAAGTGGGTGAGAAAAATCCTAACTCTGAGGACGGTGAGGCGTCATGTGAATCTGCAGTTGCTTTAGTTACGACAGAAGAAACCATGGTAACAGAAGTTACCAGAATTGAAGATGGAAGCAAGAGTACTGAGACTGATTCCGAAGCAGTGAAAACGTCCGAAGTTGATGGGGCAGAAATGGAAAGAAACTCGAACGTAGAATCTCTGACAATCAATGAGAAGAGCTTGAAATCTGTTGAATTCGAGATAAATGCAGCTGTTCAAAGTCTCCAGAGGGAAGAGAAAGCGAGTTTCCAAGTAAATTTGGGAGATAATGCTGCTCCGTGTGGTTCCATGGCTGCAGAAGAAGAACAGGTTCTCAGAAAATCCGAGATTAAGGAACCAGATATAAGGGAATCTGAGGAAAAGGAATCAGAAATAAGGGAATCTGTTGAAAAGGAAACAGAAGAGTGGGAAGTAATCAAGACAGTATCGGAGGTTAGGGAATCAGGCACAGAGGATTCAAAAATAAGGGAATTCGAGGAAAAGGAATCGGAAATAAGGGAATCCCATGAAAAGGAATCAGAAGAGTGGGAAGTTATCGAAACGGTATCAGAGTTAAGGGAATCGCAAACAAAGGATTCAGAAATACGGGAATCCAAGGAAAAGGAATTAGAAACACAAGAATCCCACGAAGAAACAAAAATTAGGGAATCCCAGGTCAAAGAATCGGAAGTAAGTGAAAAGGAATCCGAGCAAAAAGATTCAGCCGAAAAGGAATCAGAAGAAAGAAAATCAAACGAAAATCGATCAGAGAAGGCAATCAAACTTCCAAGCACCACAGACAGCTCGCTTCTGCCATTTAGCCCCTTCAATAGATCATATCGAGATCATATATATTTCCGACGGTTGTCACGATCGACATCATGAGTCGATCATCGTAAGCAAAAGTGAACTGCGCCAGGTAGCAATGAAAGAACACGAAGCAAGCTCTAGCAGGGATTCAGTACATCGACTGAGCAGGGAAGCAGTCAGTGGGTCACTGACTGCTTCCATGGAACCCTGTGAAAGTGTGGAACAAATGAGTGGAATGGAACTCACCACGGACAGCATAGAACCAGTGGATCGAAAAACGACAAGCAATCAGCTAGAGCAGAGTGTGGAACCAGATGAAAACATGGTGCCTGATACAAGCACGGAACCAGATAAAAGCATTGCACCAGATACATACATGGAACAAGATAAAAACTTGGCTCCAGATACAAGCATGGAACCAGATGAAAACATCGCACCAGATACAACCATGGAACCAGATGAAAACATCGCACCAGATACAACCATGGAACCAGATGAGAAATCGCTCTAGATACAACCATGGAACCAGATAAAAGCATCGCACCAGATACAGCCATGGAACCAGATAAATACATTGCACCAGATACATGCATGGAACAAGATAAAAACTTGGCTCCATATACAACCATGGAACCAGATGAAAACATCACACCAGATACAAGCCTGGAACCAGATGAAAACATCACACCAGATACAACCATGGAACCAGATGAAAATGTCGCTCTAGATACAACCATGGAACCAGATAAAAACATTGCACCAGATACAGCCATAGAACCAGATAAATACATTGCACCAGATACAGCCATGGAACCAGATGAACAAGCAACACATGTAGAAATCACAGAACCAGAAACGGCAGAAATTGCTAACAAACTGGACCGAGCGGAATCTTCTGAAGCTTATGACAGTTCGAGTGAAAACGAAGCAGGAGATTTTCGATCGACGGAGTTTGCGTCGACAACAACGAAGCGAGTCGTGATCACGGAGACAAAGATCGAACGGCGGCGAACGGTTCAACAGGGATCGAGCCAGGAATCAAGAGTGATCGATTCAAGCAAACTACAGAAACTGTGTTTTAATGTAAATGTAGAGGTTTTTCTATAGCGACTGTATGGCCTCGACCCTGCTCATTTTTCAATGAATTGATTGGGTGAGATCCTTCATCACCACTGCCCATTTGAATGGGCGCCACGCCATTTACGGTTGGGTTATGATTGGGAAGGATCCGTAGAAGTTTGCCAATCCGCCACTGTAAACCGGGGTAACCAAGAGCTGATCTCCGGGGACCACTACTCACCCATATCTGAGTTTATGGCTGGAAGACTCTAAAAAATTAAAAGTGTTGTGGCACATAAAAATTGTTTTGTCAACGTCTTGTAATGTGTTTATGTATGTATTTATCTATCACTTAATGTAGCGCCTTTGTACCTCACAACCCCACTTATACCTGGACATGGTTGACATTTGGCTACCTTAAGGAGGTCACAGTTACCCCCGTCGCTTTTCCGAGGGGTCAATGTTTGGCTACTTAAAGCAGGTCATAGTTACTCCCGTCGTTATCGAGAGTAGTTGAAGCTGTATTTATCAGCAGGAAACCATCGCTGATGAATCTTGGCTTTGGCATCTTGGTTTGCCAGTGAATAGGCACAGTAGTAGCCCATGGGCAGAGAACCCTGTAGGTCAACGTTTGGCTGCTTTAAGAAGGTCACAGTTACTCCCATCACTTTTTGACGGGGTGCATTGTGCCTTTGAGAGGCTGTACACGTGTCTGGTTACATGGTGTAACTTCTGCATGATTTCAGTAGACCACCAGAGGGCAGTGAAAAAAGAATCGAGAGCCACTGAGAACAGAGGTGACGCGGCGACGTGTGATTCCTTGAATCCATCCAGCGAATTGCAGTCTGCAGATGATTCCCAGAAAATGTAATTCACCTCATATTCTAATCCAATCTAATGACTTCTGTGGCGCCGTTATCGTAATGCCCAAGGCATCAGTCGATGGTTGCTTGAAGTGAAATTGTAATCAAAACGTTCAAGAATTCTTCTTTGGATAAGATTTGCTAAAATGTGCCTTAATGTACATAACATGGTCTTGCAAATAAAAGCAATTCTCAGATAAAAATAATCAAGTTTATATGATGTTGCCCTCTTTCCAAAGCTCGGAACTGCACACACAACCATACAACAGAGCACTGATGGCGCTCAGGAATTGTGAGTGAAGGACTTGTTCAAGGTCCCTACACAGTAACCATCTCAGGGGAGGATGCTTGAACCTGTACACTGCATTACAAGTGAGCACTCTGACCAATAAGCTAATGTGCCTCACATTCTGCTCTACATTTACCTGACTGCTCACTGATTGACAACCCCTCGTCCGTTGCCTCTCTGTTCCACATAGTCATTGGACTGCAATGACCCCATATGACCTCAGGACTGCCTTTCCTTCTCTTCTTCCTCCTCTTTCTGCTATTCTCCCTTCTCCTTCTTTTCGTTCTTGTGTCCTTTGATGCTAATAGCCTAATTGTAAGAGTCTAATAGTGGTATAGTCTGTCTTTTGAGCATAGTCTGTTGATCAAGTTAATTCCACCAGGACCAGCTTCAGATCAGTAGTGAAATATAAGATTTTGTTGTGTTGGAGCCTGGCTTCTGGTCTCTGACCTGTCGCAATTCAACCCGGCTTCTTCAACAGATTGTGATTTTGGATTGCGATTTGGACTTGAAGCCACCATTGACTGATGCCTTGGGCATTATGATAACGATGCTATAGAAGTCTTTAGATTAGATAAGTGCATGATAATCAATGTCGGGAACTTTACCCTGAATTACATTACTTAAACTTCTGAATATTTTTCGTGGCATTGAGTTGATTTGAAAGACCTTTTCTCTTGACTGATTCTGTCCAGTGGATTGTGCTAACGGCGCTATAGAAGTTTCCAGCTTATATTAGGTTTTTGAATTTCAAAACTTTGTTTTATTTTGTTGTATCGCTTAGGGCCGAAGGTTTTGTAGTTCGTCCGGACATTATTGCAGCGTGTGCAGTTTACGCCGAATATCTTCGAGATCCGACTTTGGCCGTGGACAGTAATAATGTTGTGAGTATCACGTCTGGGTTACCCAACGGGCTTTTTCAGTTGTTGCACCTAAATGTTGGAACTGCCTCCCTGTGTCTGTTCGTTCTGCTCAGTTGCTTCTGTCATTTCGTTCTCAACTTTAAACTTACGTTTTTGAAATTGCTTATCCACCGTAGGCTGCCTCTCTGTCTAGTGGACTGACCTTCTGGATGTTGACGCGATTGCGGCTTGGCTTTGGTGTGCCATCGGTTGACGCCTTGTGCATTAGACACCGGCGCATTAGAAGTTACTAATTATTATATTGTTATGTTACCCTACTTGGTTGCCTGTGCACTGTGGCTTGACCCCTGGTTTCCTGATCCATTCGGACTTTGACCTGGCTTCTTCAATGGGTGATAATTGTTGACTATGGTTTAACTTGAAGCAACCAGTGATTGATGCCTTGGGCATTATGCTAACGGCACTATGGAAGTCTTTAGATTAGATTTAGACTTTGGTTGAGATTGTGTCGTGTGATTTCTTGTAGACTTCGTGTGTGGATTTTCTTTGCAATCGTTGGTTTGAGTTGACCTGATGCGAGACGTCTGATGCTGGTCTCGTCAAATTCCACTTGGCCAAGTATCAGACCTTTGGGACAAGTCTTGCACGGAGTATTGTCAACATGGCCGCTGGTGATGTCAGTGATTTTGCTTAACTTTATGTCCTGCAAGTGGTGGTGGTGGTGGTGGTGATGATGATGATGAGGAGGAGGACGACGATGGTAGCAGGAATGATGATGGTGATGATAAAGTTGTAGCTGATGGTGACTGGAATGTTAATTTTTATTTATGTGGCCTGACCTGGTTTTGGTTTACATGCGTGTAACCTGACCTGATTTGTTTATCTTTCTTGCCCTGACAGTGTTTTTACGTAACCTGAATTGTATTTACCTGACCTGGTTTTATCTACTCATAATCTGGTCAGCTTAACCCAACCCGATTTAATTTTAGTTTACTTGACCTGATTTTATACCCACCCATGATATGTGCTGATTTGTGCTTATCTTACTTGACCTGACCTAGTTTTTATTTAACCTGGGCTGATTTTTTATTTTAGTTACTTGACCTGATTTTGTACCTACCCATATTCTGATGCAATCTGTTTACATGCTTATCCTACCTGACCTGATCTAGTTTTTAGTTAACTCACCTGATTTTATATTTATTTACTTGACCTAATTTTTTATATACTCATATTCTGATGCGAATTGTGCTTATCGTAGGTGACCTGATCTGGTTTTTGTGAACCTAACCTGACCCAGTTGCTGTTCCAGGGCATTATGCTTTGTCGTATGGAAACATGGAAGTGATCTTGGTTCTCTTGGACGCTGGATTCTGCGATGTTGATAGACAGAATAAGGCCGGATACACTGCGATCATGCTCGCCTCGCTCCTCCTGGTCGATCTCGATCAACATGAGCCTCTTGTTCTTCGACTCTTCCACTCTGGGGACGTCAACTCGACGTCCGCAACGGTTAGATTGTGTTTGGGGAAGTTCGTGGGGATTTCGAGGTTTTTGTTGAAAGTGTCATGAATTTGTGGATATTTCTCGTTTGGGGAAGGTCTTGGGAAATTTGGGGGGATTTTCGGTTTTCATGGAATGTATCAGGGATTTTGTGGAATATATAAGGAAGTTTTTGATTGTGCCATCATGTGTTGGGTTTGGCTTTCTCTTCAGCTCCAGATTTTTATTCAAAAGATAAAAACCTTGGAACCGTGTGCTCAAAGAGGATTTATAGAGGCTTGTAAATTAGCGTAGTACCTTTATCATTTTACTTTTACCTTTATCATTTTACTGTTTACCTTTATCTTTTTACTTTTGACCTTTGTCTTTATCTTCTTACATTTTACCTTCATCATTTTAGTTTTTACAAAATCAAGCTCAGTTTTGAAACATCCTAATTCTGGCCCTGTTACCGGCCAATGAAGGATGGTGGGCTGAGTGGGTGCCACAAGTCATGGCATTCCACAAGTACTAACCTGGTGCAATTTTGTGTGACTTCACTACTCCTGCCAGTTTAATGTTTCACTGCTCATTTCAGTTCATTCTGTCAATTCTTTGATATCTTCTTCTTCTAGTTCTCTGCCTCCAGGCAGGTTCGTACACCCAATGGCGCCGTTCCTGACGTTGTTGGGCCTCCTGCTTCAGTTTACCGTATCCGTCCTCCATCGACCAGTCTAGTAGCATTTGTCTAGGTCTTCCTCTTCGTTTCTTTCCTTCCATTCTTCCCTCTATGATATTTCTCAGAAGGGAATCACCTCTCGGTATTCTTTGATGTCATTCAGGTCTAAACTAAAGACACATCTCTTTCAGCTAGCTACTGGCTTCTGGTTTCTCTGACCTATCGGAGTTCGACCCGACTTCTCAAACAGGTTATAATTTTGACTGTGATTTTGACTTGAATTGACCATCAGCTAATGTCTTGGGCATTGTGATAATGGCGCTATAGAAGTCTTTAGATTAGATTAGATTAGATTAAATGAAGAAAACGAACCTAAGTTTCTGAACATTCTGTTTTTTGAGACAGTCTGGACAAACGTCTCTGATGCTAGCTGCAAGTCACAGTCGAGACGCAATGGTGGCACTGCTCCTGGAGGCAGGTGCCGAGTTCAACCTTCAGGACGAAGATGGTTCAACCGCTCTGATGTGCGCCAGCGAACACGGCCATGCGGAAGTCATCAGAACCCTCCTTAACCATCCAGAATGTGATTCAGTAATCACTGACATCGTATGTATCTTTGTATCATAAGCTCTGAGTTTCTAAAGCGCTACTTAAAAGCTCAGCACAGGGCACCAGCTTATTCAAGAACCAGCTTGGTTCTTGACGTGGCATCTTTGGACGACCCCACCGACTTGACGCGGCGTCAAGTCGGTGGGGTCGTCCAAAGATGCCATGTCAAGAACCAAGTCCGTTTGACAGAAGACTACAGAAGGGAGAGAGGAGCTGCTAGGGGGTTTGTGCTTACAACGTCAGTTTACCGGATCAGAAATAGCCAATCAGGATGTCATTAATAGTCTGTGGACAATTTTTCTCTTCTAAGGGATTAGAACTCTTACCTCTGATAACAAAATAATAATAAGAGCAGTAGGAACAGTAGACAGGGCTGACCTTTCTTGTGCCTGCACTGATTTCTTGTTTTTAAGCATTCTTGTATTGGTCAGGTAAAAATAAAAATAATAATGATGAAAATAATAGTGGTAGTAGTAGTAGTAATAATAATAACATAATAAATAATTGTTTCAGATGATTTATCATTTTCTTTTGGCAATTTTCTTTTTAAATCCTGAGGGATATTAATAATAATAATAATGATTAATATTCTTTTGACAGTTTTTTCTCCTGAAGGGTTACACTCCAATCAGCCCCTTGACTTAGCCCAGATAGGCAGCCTTGGGTATAAACTGTTAGTGACTTAATGATCCTAATGTTCTTCCACATGAGGGTGGGTGACCAATCCTCTCCCTCGATGCCTCATCTTCCGACCGACAGTAAACACAGTCGGCGCTAGAGGAACTGAAATCTTGGGTTATCTTTCTACCCTGGCAGGGATTTTAACCCCAATCTCTGAGTTGAGATTTGAACCTCAATCTCTGGGTTGAGATTTGAACCCCAATCTCTGGGTTGAGATTTGAACCCTAATCTCTGGGTTGAGATTTGAACCCCAATCTCTAGGTTGACAGTCTGGCACGCTGACCAGTAGACTATTGTATGCACAGTAGTATTAAAGCTTTGTTTTGTTGTCACAGGATGGCAGCACTGCGCTGTCGATTGCAATGGAGGAAGGCCATCACGACATCGGAGTCTTCCTCTATGCTCATATGAAAGCTTTATACGATCACTTGGTAATGCTTTCACTTGTAATGTATTCTCTAATGCAGTCCAAGGGGCCCTTAACTGGTCAGTGACGTGGCGCTCTTTCAAATGGGCTGCGGTGGTGAAGGATCTCACTTGATTAATTCACTGTAAAAATTAGTAGGGTCGAGGCCATACGGTTGCTGTATGAAACTGTGTACATTTACGTTTGCATTTAAAGTAACGACTTTTGTAATGTACTGTTTGGATTTGTAAAATTCCAGATACTTATATAGGGCCTTTTTGGAACCTCCTGTCAAAGATGTGTGGCATGGTGGTCTATCGGAAACGTGTTGAGTTGATCTTGCAGTTGTGGGTTCGACTCCGTGTAAAGACCCTGGGCAAGTTGTTTATGCACACCGTGCCTCTGTCACCAAGCAGTATACTTTGATACCGGCGTAAGCTGGGAAGTAAACGGCAAGTCCTGCGATGCACTGACCCTGTGTCCAGGTTTGTCCACTACCAGCTCAAGGGCCTAAAAGAAAAGGAAATGAGCGCCTCCCCTACGTCTCATTTGTGGGATATGGGATACTTTACTGTCAGAGGTGCTGAAGCACAGCTAGCTAACAGTTTGACTAAACCTAAAACCATTGACCATCGACTGATGCCTTGGACATTATGATAATGGCTGTATAGAAGTCTTTTGATTAGATTAGATTAAAATGAAGTGACTTATGTTCAGCTGCAAATGTTTCTGAGCTGCCTCTACTGGTCAAGTTCGGATTTTGCTGTAGCAGTTCCTTTTTCTGATAATTTTTTCTCTTGTTTTTTTAAAACAGGTTTTGAAAAAAGGAAATCTGATAATTATCTAATATTATAATTTATTAGTAAAAGTAATACAGCTGCTACCAATATAATTTTCTTCTTTTCAGTTGGAGGAGGATTGAAGTGACAAAGCTTGACCTTGTGACCTGACCTACATGTACTTCTAAATGAAACATCGAAGCATTGAGCCTGTGGCTGCTTGGTGACTTGACCTACACTGAATGTAGGTGAAGACTGTGAAGCATAACCTCAGCAACCTGACCTATTTTTATATGACAGTCTGATCAGGACAGTGAACCATTAACTCGGTATCCTGACCTACATCTGTAACATTATTGCAGATAATTGGATGAATTTGTTGAACTGTGATCCTTTGGTGACCTGTCGTACATCGGTTCTTTATTTGCAAAGAAAATCTCCCAAAAGGAGTTAATTCTAGTTCGTTTAGGCTTTTTAACAGTGTGGATAGTATGCATCTTTTGTCTGGCTTTAGAACTCTGCAAATGCCAACAACATTTTCTTTGAATAGTGCAAAAGGCAGAACTAAGACATTGGAATCTGTGGCTAGCACGGTCCTCAGAGCTTTTTATTTATGTAAACTTTATCAAAGAATTTCATTTGAAGGTTTCTCTTAAAATCTGACTGACGGCGCGCCATAGCGATAATGCACCGGATGTGCCGCCATTTTAGAAACGGCCATTATTACACCCGATAATCTGGACAAAAATCCGTCTTGAACGTCTGTATTGGCCATTGAGCGGGTGTATGGGACGCAAATGTTTCTTTTAAAATATTCCGGACACCTTGTTGATGGATCGCGCTACTGACCCCGGAAATATTTGTAAATCTTGTGAGTAGGTGGCGTTCATACGCTTCTGTTATGCTGCCAAACATCGAATTCAATGTAAGTGTAAACGGTTTTCTATAGCGACCGTATGGCCTCGACCCAGCTCATTTTTCAATGAATTAATCGGGTGAGATCCTTCCCAGTTGAATGGGCGCCTCGCTATTTAGGGTCCCCGTGCACGGACCGCGCTAGCCCGAGATTCAGATCTCTGAAATAAGCCACCTTCGGGTTGTAACAATGTCGCTAGTCAAATCCGTGTATCCTTTGAAAGCTTCACTACTTTTAAGCTCAAAATGCAAATATAATATGTAATAATAATATAACAGATGAAATCTATAACAATGAACAGATTTATTCTCCAGAAATATACTTTAACTTTTACCAACGAATTTCATCGCTGGCCATTTTGTAGAGAATTATGGACGAATTCGAATATCAGGAAAATGCGATTTGCACAGACAAACTGGTAAGAATTTATTATTTTTCCCGATAGGCCCTAATCACAAAAATGTTTAATCCAAAAGCTACTTCAATGAAGCGGTGGGTTTGAGCCAAACGTAAACTGCTAATATTGAAAGTCTTTCACACAATGGATCCTGTTATGCATGTTAAATTGTATTCGCTAGATATTAGTGGATAAATTCTTGCTACTGTAATTCCGATACGTGGATAAATTCGCACAAAATGGCGAGTGATGAAAGAATCATTAAGCACATTAGAAGCTGGATTGATAAATTATCTGCCATCTGGCGATACAATTAAACGAAGGTGAATATAAAAATTATTAGACCTAGTGACAAAACATTTTTAATACAAAAATTACAACTTGGACTGTGTATGATTGGTTTGAGAGTAGCGTGTGTGCCTTACTTAACCGATATGTCAATGAATCATTTTATGTTAAATGGTATTCGCTAGATGGATAATTTTTTGGAAATGTGTGTGCAAATGATTCTAGTTTAATTCTATTCGCTAGATGGCAGTTGATTTTAGGAATCCAGCTTCTAGTGTTTTTGTGAATTCTTTCATTGCTCGCCATTTTGTACGAAATTATGGAAGAATCTGAACATCAGAAATTTCGATTTTCACGGCCAAACTGGTAAGAATTTATTTTATGTGTTAAGCCCTAGTGACATAAAACATTTTTAATACAGTTACTTCAATGAGACGGCGACCGATTAGTTTGAACGTAGTATACATAAGAAGCAAATGTCCTTCACATAATGGATCTTGTTGCGCATTTTAAATTTAGATGTCAGAGGAATTATTTGGGTATCCATCTCCTAGTTTGTACTCGCGCATTTAGTTCAATTATATTCGCTAAATGACAGCAGATTCTAGTTTGTTTTCATGAATTCTTTAATCTCTCGCAATTTGTGCCCAATTAAGGAGGACGGTGGGTGATTGGTTTGAGCGGGTGCCAGTTTCATCATGATGAGGATGCGCGTGTATGCTTAGGCTAATTTTAATAGTATTTGTCCCACTTTAGGCTTTATCATGGCCGATTAGTTTCAGCGCTCCTTCTCACTCCACACCTGTTGAACACGGTCACCGTTCAGTGACCACACACAATGGCACGACCCGTCTACAGTATGCAAATTGTTTGAAAACACTTGTGGCAAGCTGGCCGATAGATTTGACCGCTCCTTTTTTTCACACCTGTTAAACACGGTCACGGTTCGCTGATCACATAATTTGAAGACCCGTCTACCATGCAAATCATTTGAAAATAGACTTGTGGCACGCTGGCCGATTGGTTTGAGCGCTCCTTCTCAGTCCACATCTGTTAACGCGGTCACAGTTCGCTGACCACAAACAATACCCGGCTACAATATGCAGATCGTTTGACAGACTTGTGGCGTTGTGGCCGATTGGTTTCAGCACTCCTTCTTTGCACTTCACACCTGTTAAACACAATCACGGTTCGCTGACCGCACAAGTTCAAGACCCGTCTATAGTATGCAAATCGTTTGAAAACAGCCTTGTGGCACGCTGGCCGATTGTTTTAAGCGCTCCTTCTCACCCAACATCTGTTAAACGCGGTCACGGTTCGCTGACCACACACAAGTTCAAGACCCGTCTACAATATGCAAATCGTTTAAAAAGAGACAATTGTGTTTTGGTCGATTAAACCGCTCCTTCTTCAGAGCGCTCCTGCTCGCTCCACACCTCTTAAACGCGGTCACGGTTCACTGACTACACACACGTTCAAGACCCGGCTACGGTATGCAGATCGTGAAAACAGACAATTGTGTCTTGGGGCACGGTGGCCAATTTCTCCCGTGTATGCGTGTGTATTCTTATGCTAATTTTAATCTATCCCACCTTTGACGGCCTAAATGTCAGTACATGGGCTTATGACCTGGATAATAATCATATTCGTAAACGCGAAATTTCTAAAGAGTGCGAACAGTGATAGATAAAAATACTTTGAAGATGACTTAAATGTATTTATGGCGGGATTAGGGTCACTCCTTTATTTATGCAAGCGATGCACTTCAAAGTACGATTGTTGACACACGTGTACACTTGTCCGTTGATATGTAGTCTGGACGCAAGGAATAAATAAATGGATGATAAAATTATTTAGTATCGTATAAATGGGACGCGGTGGTGTAGTGGTATGGTCGATGCCTCGTAACCTGAGGGTCCAGGGTTCGAATCTGCCTCAAGCCACTGCATAGCGACCTTGGACAAGTTGCTCACCCACAGTTGTGGAAGACAATGTCAAACCACGTCACTCATCTCTTCCCCAGGCGGCATAAAGCCAATGGGCCTGCCTTCATGCAGAGAAATCATCACAATCATCATCATGATCGTGATCATCGTCGTGATCATCGTCATGATCATGATCATCACCACCATCATCACCACCACCATCACCACCACCACCATCATCATCACCACCATCATCATCATCATTATCTAGTATCAGAGTGGCAAGATAAAGATGGGCAGGAGGAAGAATCAGGATAGGATTTTGTGGAAGAGGAGTGTTTTAAGTTTTGAGTGAAAGACCTGTGCAGAGATTGCAAGAGGTGAAGTGTTGGTGAGTTCGCATGGTGGGTCAGATAACTGGCCATCCTTTGCTCTAAACTGAAGAGGCAAGTTTTCATTTTAAAGATGTAGGGACCTTGAGCAAATCCTTCACTCACAATTGCTCACGACTGATTTTAGTCATTAGATGGCACTCCTGAATAAATGCAGACATAATTTTTCAAAACTCAACTGAATCCTTCCCCTTATACTGACTCCAGGGGATGGTGGTTGACTGGCCCAGGAGGCTTGGTGTACCGCCCAAGTGCTAACCATGCTCGACATTGCTTAAGTTCACTGTGCTTGCCAGGCTGTATCCCCAGAACCAAGAATCTATCCTTAATCATGTAAAATGAGTGCTATTTTGCCTAGGCTGCTTAATTTACTTGGGATTACAAGTTCTTGAGATGTTCGGTGTTTTGTAGATGCAGCTTCAGCAGTGTGATCATCACATGCAACATCTTCAGCATGAAATGGATGAGGAGAAGAAACGGTGGCAAGAAGAAGAAACGCTGAATGAGGAGGAGCTGACAGCAAGAGAGGAAGAGCTGGAAGGTGCTAGTGAGTCTAATCTGCCATCTAATCTAATCTAATGACTTTCTGCTGCTCCATTCTATTGCCTAACTGCACCAAGATAAGACATCAGGACAAGATGGTCCAGTGGTTAGGATGCTTGACTGTCTTTCAGTCTTAAGGTCACGGGATCAACCCACCGCCAGGGCAGAAGTTACGCGAACGATTCCTCACTCAGCCGATGGACGCATGGCATGTTAACAAATGTCTTACTTGCTTACCTAAATCACTGGTCAGTTGTCCATAAGCGGAAAACGACCAGAAGTGAATACTAGAAACGACCAGAAACCGACGACGATGATGTCCATAGATCGAATGCAAAGTCTGATGACGATGCTCAATTCTTTAGATCAAGCCAACAAAGAGCTTCGTCTGTTCATAGTCATGCATGTGAGTTTACGAAGGGATTTTAAGATAAATATCGATATATTTAAAAATTGTTTTCAATCTAGGTACATATGATTCCGCAGGAACACATATACTGGAATATGTATTTCATAGAGATGATCATGATCGTGGTGATGATCATGATCAGCATCATGATAAGCATCATGATTTGCATGATGATGGTGAAAGAAGAAGAAGAAGAAGATCGTTTCAATGTACCACTTGACACGCTGGCATTCGAGGCTCTTGGACCCTCTAATAGCACTTGGCATTTTGTCATGAAAGTTAATTAGAAATTTGTGTACAGTATTGGCTTTTCCTAACTGTTCTTTACCTCTACTCCACATTCAAATCCAACTGCGTTTTGTGTGGCACGGTGGCCAATTCGTTTCAGTGCCCCTTCCTTCTCTTCACTCTACACCTGCTAAAAGGCGGTCACGGTTCACTGACCATACACAAGATCAAGACCTGTCTACAGTATGCAAATCCTATAAAAACTAGAATCATCATTAAGACAATTAGGTCACACAACACCCTTAAGAGGTTACATAAAAGCGCTATAAATATGCTCAGCTACATATGTAATTCATAATTGAGTTATATTTCTGGCTATTTATGATCATTATCATGATGATGATGATCATCGTCATCATGATCATGATCATAATATAAAATAATCAATTATAATAGTAATAATAATAATAATATTATTATTATTATAATAGTAAGAAAAACTTGCGGCCTCCAAAAAAAGGTTATGCCTGTAACTAAACTCATAAAGGTGAACATGATCATGATTATAATGATGATCATGATGATCATGGTGATAATAATAGTAATAATAATAATAGTAATAATAATAATAGTAATAATAATAATAATAATAACATAACAGTAAGAAAAACTTGTGGCCTCCAGAAAAAGGTTTTGCCTGTAACTAAACTCATAAAGGTGAACATGATCATGATTATAATGATAATGATCATGGTGATCATGAAAATCTTAGGAGATCTCTCTTAGAGAGAGGTTGTCTGGTTGTCGCATAGGTATTGTTGTGGTTGTTCTTTCCATCAACCTCTGAATCAGACTGTTGTGTAATGTTGTAAGCGAGTCATGTAACAAGCGAGCAATTACCCCACCGTTAACGTTAGTTCTGAATCATTCGATGTTGTTGCGCCTCGTGCCAGAACAGTGTCCGTAGATCGAGTGCAATATTTGTTGGTATGAGAGCTGAGCATGGAACAGAGATAGGTAGGCTGATTCAGATGTAATACTTTAACTACAAGAAAGATTTTAAACTGGTTTCTTTGGTCGATGGGCAACCAGTGTAGTTCTCTTCAGATCTGATTAGATTTCAACCTATTTTTGTGATGTGTTTTGTACAGCAAACTGATCTCCATGGTCTCCACGATGGACGAGAAATCTTCTGTAGCTTCAGCAAAGGACGAAACGCCAACTAAAGTGGAAATTGGTGGGTGGGTCCACAGACAGAGAAAAAGCAGCTGCTCAGCTACAGTCAGCGCATCACTCCAGCGCAAATTCCTCTTTCTGAGTTGAACAGTTTGAAATGCATGAAGGACGTCTGCCCAGAGAGGAGGAAGGGGTCATCCATTGAGAACAACGGGATGGGGTTATGACCAGTGAAAAAGCCCATAATAAAATTTGGTTTGAACAATTATTTCAGTACAGCCTGTGATACTTAAAGAACAGCTTCAGTCGGTTCTGTTGTGAACAACGCCGTATCAATGCTACTTAGTAAGAAGGATTTGCAATGAGTGCTTTGTGTTATATTGTATTGTATTGCATTGCATTGAATATCATTATATTGTATTGCATTGCATTGTATTGTATTTGATGAACGTCTTTAAACAACGAGCTGACTGAGCTCTATCACCAACAGTGACCCTTGCACGAAACAATAGCGGAAGTCCATTCCATAGAGATGGGCCAACAACAGCAAAAGCCCTCTGCTGCGCAAGTGAGGACTTAACACGAGGAACAAATGGACAGCAGACTGCTATCATGGATGTTGCAATGTTTCAGGATTAGAGTAGGGTAGAAACTAACTTGTGTTGCCACAAGTTGTAGTACTACAGATATATAAATATTTAGAAGGGATCTTGCGTGGTATCGTTCTTTGTATGTTTTGTAAAGTTATTGTATGTGACTTAGACTTCAGTATTGGTTGCGTGAAGACTCCGTTGTTTGTATTCTTGTAAGACTTTCTTGTGTCCCTATAGATCGGTGGAAAAGAGATTTTTTCAGAGCAAGTGGTGGCAAAATAGACCCGAGACATTTTTATGTACAGCACCTTGCTGGGTATGGTAT
This sequence comes from Norana najaformis, assembly GCA_964023275.1. NCBI lineage: Eukaryota > Metazoa > Annelida > Clitellata > Crassiclitellata > Hormogastridae > Norana > Norana najaformis. Next base: position 19,753,916 of record OZ029923.1, read on the forward strand.
TGTAACGAGTCTTGTTCTCTAATCTGATTTAATAGCTCGATTTGCTGCCTATCGGATCTGTGTATTGTATTGAAAGTGGTTGGCGATGTGTTAGGAAATTATGGCTCGATTTGCTGCTTAACGGATTTGTGTACGAAAACACGGTTTTTTAGAAAAACGTGTTTTTGCCAAACCACGCCCTGCCACGCCCATTTGCCAAAAACACGTTTTTGTTGAGAAAAGACGTTTTCGTCGAGCCACGCCCTGCCACACCCAGCCACGCCCATTTGCCGAAAACACGTTTTTGTTGAGAAAACACGTTTTTGCCGAGCCACGCCCATTTGCCAAAAACACGTTTTTGTTGAGAAAAGACGTTTTCGCCGAGCCACGCCCTGCCACACCCAGCCACGCCCTGCCACGCCCATTTGCCAAAAACACGTTTTTGTTGAGAAAAGACGTTTTCGCCGAGCCACGCCCTGCCACACCCTGCCACGCCCATTTGCCTAAAACACGTTTTTGTTGAGAAAACACGTTTTCGCCGAGCCACGCCCTGCCACGCCCATTTACCTAAAACACGTTTTTGTTGAGAAAACACGTTTTTGCCGAGCCACGCCCTGCCACACCCAGCCAAGCCCATTTGCCAAAAACAAGTTTTTGTTGAGAAAACACGTTTTTGCCGAGCCACACCCAGCCACGCCCATTTGCCAAAAACACGATTTTGTTGAGGAAAACACGTTTTGGCCAAGCCACGCCCTACTCCATTTTATAGGTAAGTATCTTACACTATCCTGCGTACACTATTCTACCCTTCCCCACCTCACAGATCTTACTTACATTAAACCTGGATGGCGCATCTACCACAGACGAATAATAATAAAGTACAACACCAACGAGGTAATGGAAGAACTAGAGAAAGCGCAGCCGTGTATTGGGCTTAACGGCGACTGTAGCTGCCGGAAGTGACGTATCATCAGGCCAGCTGATAGACGGTCAGCTGTCAACAGCGCATCTGCCAAGGCAATTAGGATGTGGAATTTGGCCAACATTTATAACAAAAATAGGTTTTATCTTTGTCTCCAGCCCCATTGAATTTTGATTGTTATTTCTAACTCATCTGTTGGACGCTAATTTTGTGTTTTCGTTACGTAGGTAGAATAATTAAGCCTCACGTTAACATGTCGTCGGGCGCTTCTGTGCATGAGTATGTGCGGGTTCATGTACCGATAGTGATTATATTTAAGAGGGTTTAATCTCGGGCTAGCTTGACCCTACTCGGAGACCTTAAATAGCGTGGTACCCATTCATATGGGCCGCCGTGATGAAGGATCTCACCCGATGAATTCACAGGGGTTGTATGCCCTCCGATCTCTTGAAAATAGGAAATAGCCTGAACTAGAGGCATATATCAGTGGCGGCTCCAGGATTGTTTGCATGGGGCAAGAGCATTTTTCACGCCACATTCTCACAGTCCAACATGCACGGATCTGGACTGAGGGGCGCAGGCACATAACCAAGAGTAGGCGGCTCTAACTCAATCCGCCCACTGGGATATATGTAAATGTAACTTCCGAAATTTTTCAGCGCCACTCGAAAGCCGCATAAGGGAGACCAACTTATACAATGGCGTTAAAAGACCCATCGGGAGAAGCGAAATGTATGAGAAGATATGTATTTATTATGGGGATAGTGTCAGAAGTAAAGTAAAGTAGTTTTTCATATCCCACAAGTGAGATGTAGGGGAAGCGTTTATTTAATTTTCTTTAGGCCCTTGAGCCGATAGTGGATGACTTCCAAATTCCCAATATTCTGGACACAGGACCAGCGCATCGCAGGACTTGCCGTTTACCTTCCAGGTAGGTGGCAGCACAGTTTCGAAAAAGACCGTTAGATCAACGATGGTAACACGACTTCCATACACGTGTTGACCACTCCTTTACATTCCTCCTTTATCCGTCTGTCTGTTATCTGGAGTTGGTTCGGATTTGGCAGGTAGCACGTGTGCTGAATGCAGGTGCGAATAGACTTGTTGGCACCATTTCAAAATTTATTACGTTTTAGTTTTGTGTTTGCATATAATTATATCTGTTCTAGGCTGCCCATCCCACAGCTCACCTGCCCTCAGATTTCGGTTGCGTTATGAACCTGCTAACTTAAATAGTTTTGTCGCGTTGTCGCAGATCTGGATGCCCGCCGATACCTTTTTATTGGCATAGTGCCAGAACCAGAGGGATATATCGGTGGCGGCTCCAGGTTGTTTGCGTGGGGGCAAGAGCATTTCCAAGGGGCTCCACATTCTCGTAGTCCTCCATCCACGGGTCTGGTCTGAGGGGCGCAGGCATATAACCATTAGAGATCTTTTGCAATGTCAACAACAGCACTAACTGTTATGCATTTATGAGAACCATCTTGTCTCAAAGTTTATAGACGGTTAGTGGATGCCTTTTTAAATAGCTGAAGACTGTTATGTAGTGGCTTCTAGTAGCAACGGTTTAATGAATAAAACAGATCATTTTAGCTAAACCAAAATCGATAGAAATTGATGGAAAGTGGATGAGAATGTTATAGTCAAAGTGAGGGGAGTCATTTGTCACAATTGTTAAGGTTTGTTTGAGCTGCTCTCAGACATATTGTGTGGCAGGCTATTCGATTGGCTTCAACGCGAAATTGCTCAGCGCCATCGGTTGATGCGCTGTCATTATATTTCGGCGCTGAATAAATGATGTGTTGCATGTGACCTATATATACCCGGTATATAGATACCATATATATGCCATATATATGGTTATATATATATATATACCCGGTATAGATGAGAGTGCGGTCACTAAGGTGGGAAAATACGAAATCAAGTGGCGTTGTGTGATAGTTGAGGCAGAACGTTTGCTGTCTTCATCCCTTGAACTTGTGTGTGGTCAGTGAACCGTGACCCTCGAATTGGCCAACAAGCCACAAGACACACCTGTCTGTTTTCAGGCGATTTGCATGCAGTAGATGGGTCTTGAACTTGATGTCGGTAATATCAGTCCGAAGCTTGAGCGAAAGAGAAGGGAGACGACTGCAGCTTACTACTTAATGTGCGAATGGATAGAGTCTTCGCTCGGACGGTCTGCAGCGAGCTGAAGAAGAACTCGGGCTATTCGAAGGAGTTTTGGTCGACTGGAGAAGCGAGGCCGTGACTGAAGCGACAGAAAGCCTGAGAAGTGAAAAAGCGCTTAACATTCCAAGGCGTTCGTCTTCGTAAGTGTCGATATATATATATGTATACACATATCAAAGGGGTGCTATATAAATTGATTATATATATAGGCCTAGTGTTAATTTCAAGCCCGTTCAAACAGTATATGTATTTATAAGAATATACGCGCTTGCGTGTGCTTAATTGAAATTGAAGAGTCCATGCCTTAGTTGTAGGCCTACACACGGTTTCAAGCGTTTGAATTCTTGTCGTAATTAATACACGTAGATGTTATGTAGATACCATTGACATTGACGACATAATTACGTAGATATACTATTAAGAGGGGGAAGGTTTCTGTATCAAGACAGTTGAATGCTTGACGGATATGCTGGAGGCAGGTGTGTTATTTAGCGCCTCTTCAGGCTATCTACTCAAAAGGGGGACCTCTTGCAAGAGCCACCCCTAGACTTATCGTCTATTATAAACGCATCCGAAAATAGTCGTTGCAAAATGGTTTTTCATTTACTTATTCATTCAATCAGTTTCAATGTCTTTAAATTTTTACTTGCTTCCTTGCTTCACAGCCTTTTAATTTTATTTCCCAATGTGTTTTTGCAAGGCCAAGAAAGCAAATTGTTTATTCACGCATTAATTAATATCATTATCAAGTATTTAGAGTGTAGGCCTATATGCGCTTGTGTGTGCTTAATTGAAGAGTGTATGCCATGCACACTTCAATGTTGTGTAGATACAGTGAAATTGTTTATCCGCCTTAGATATATGGTAAAACTATTGAAAATATTAATTGAAGAGTCTAAGGCAAAGGCTTGCGAAATAAATTGAGTATATATGCGCTTGTGTGTGCTTAATTATTGAGCAGTTAATTAATTAGCGCATCATCAGGTTATCTACTCAGAAGCGGGACATCAGGAAAGCGCCACATCTAGATCTACTAGACCTAGACCTAGCGTCTATTATAAAAGTCCCAGCGTAGCTGTGCCTAGTTGATTCGGTCAATAATTCAGTTAAATAAAAACTTGATCAATTGCATCAAACAGTTTCTACAGTTCTACACAGTAACTGAAGAATAATGGCTGGTTGAACTGCATCCAAAAATAGTCGTTGCAGAATGATTTTTCATTCACTTATTCACTCAGTCAATTTTCGATGCCTTTCCATTTTTACTTGCTTCACAGCTTTTTTTATTTTGCATTCTCGGTTAATTCTAGTTTCTAAAAGTATTTTCTTGGTTCCTTCGAACAGATGAGAGAAGATGGACACCACGCAAGAGTCGCAGTAGCTCATCCTCGCATTGGACTGAGGCCCATGACCCACCAGGAAGACAGCAGTAGTAAGTGAACTTGTAATTTTACAATATTTCCCCTATAATATAATATTTTCCCACAACCCAGATAAATCGCCTACAAGCTATCCAGAATGATCTCGCACGTGCTGTCACCAAAACCCACAAACACCATCACATCACCCCTGTTCTCAAATCACTGCACTGGCTTAAAATACCAGAACGAATAGAGTACAAAGTCTTATCCCTCACCTACAACACACTTAATCCCCCTAACCCTCCTATCTTCGTCAATTATTTACTATCCAACCACTTCGTTCAACCCGCTCCTCATCTGTCCTAACACTTCTTCGCCCTCCCGTCACCTCATCCTTAAAATTTGGAAATCGCTCCATAGCCATAGCTGCCCCACCGCTATAGCTGCCCCACCGCTTTGGAATAAACTCCCGCCAGAATTGCGACAGTTGTCTGGTCAATCATACGAACTCACCAACACTTCACCTCTTTCGGTTTCTGCGCAGGTCTTTCACTCAAGACTGAAAACACTTCTTTTCCAGAAATCTTATCCTGATTCTACCTCTTCCCCTCATCTCTCTTCTCGCTTCAATTTCAAACAGCATCCACCGTAGCCGTCCGACTGCCTGAGTGCCTGACTCCTGGATCTTGACCCTTTTGCCTATCGATTTTATTTTGACTGAGCGCCTGTGAATAAGCTGGTTCCCGCGACTTAGCTTTTGTTGAGCGCTGTAGAAATCTCGAGATTACGATTACGATATATAAATGATTATATATGCGCTTGTGCTTAATTGAAGCGTCTAAGGCAAAGGGATGCTATACAAAATTGAGTGTGTATGGAGGCCTAGTGTTAATTTCAAGCTTGTGTAAAGGGTATGTGTATTTGTGCGTGCTTAATTGGAGTCGAGGCAAAGGGGTGCTACATAAATTGATTAAACTGTAATCCTAGTGTTAATTTCAAACTTGTTTATAGGGTATGTGCATTTCGAGTATATATGCGCTTGTGTGTTTCTGTGTGCTTAATTGAAGCATCTTAGGCAAAGGAGTGGTATATAAAATGAATGTAGTTGGAGGTATATATTCGCTTGTTTTTGTGTGCTTAACTGAAGCGTATAAAGGCAAAGGGGTGCTATATAAATTGATAGTATATCTGGGCTAGTATGTTTCTGTGTGCATAGTTGAAGAGTCTAAGTCAAAGGGGTGCTTTATAAATTGATAAGCCTAGTGTTTTAATTTCAAGCATGTTTAAGCTTGTTCGTGATTAACTAAAGCATCTAAGTTTGGAATGTAGGTGCGCATAATTTAAGTCTAAGGCAAAGGGGTGATTAATAAGAGGCCTAGTGTTAATTCTAAGCGCTTGTTCATGTGTATTTGATGTTTATATGCACTTGTGTGGATGCATCTTAGGCAAAGGGGTGCTATATAAATTGATTATTACCTATCGTCTGTATATTTTGACTAATAAGCCGAAAATAGTCATTGCAAAATGGTTTTCAATAATTTATTCAGTCACTCGCTCATTTTTTATTTTTATTTTCCGGTCTACTACTGTTTGTTGGTATTCTTCAGTTTTTAGGAAGAGCTGCTGTATTCGACGAAACTGCTGTCTAGTTTTGAATATTTCTTCTAATAAATTTCTTCTTTGATAGGTTTCTGGTTCGGACGTGCTGACTGCGTGTAACGACCCTGACAATCAGCAGAATTTGGTGGTATCGGGCAAGTCCTGCAATGGCTGGCCATTCGTCAACTAAGTAAGTTCCAAGGCCGGAGAGGCTCTGTCTCTCTCTCTCTCTGTCTAAGTCTTGAAAGCCATCGACTGCGACGCAGTCGATGACCTTGAAAGACTTAGTTTATTTCAGCTCGGCTCCTCTCTCTCTTTCTCCCTCTCTCTCTCTCTCTCTCTTTTCCCCTCTCTCTTTCTCCCTCTCTCTCCCCTTGGAAGTTCCAAGGGGAGAAAGAGGGGGAGAGGGAGAAAGAGAGAGAGGAGCCGAGTTTATTTCAGCTCGGCTCCTCTCTCTCTTTCTCCCTCTCTCTCTCTCTCCTTGGAAGTTCCAAGGGGAGAAAGAGAGAGAGAGGGGGGAGAGGGAGAAAGAGAGAGAGGAGCCGAGCTGAAATAAACTAAGTCTTTCAAGGTCATCGACTGCGTCGCAGTCGATGGCTTTCAAGACTTAGACAGAAGATAGAGAGGCTCTAGACACACACAGAGTCTCTGGCCTTGGAACTTACTTAGTTTATGCTGCTTTATCCTGCCTGTTAGGTCCTGGACACGGGTCTCTTACTCCAGCTGAAGATCGTCCACTCGTCTCCATATCCAAACCAATCTAGGTAGACATCAACATAACGCAAACGATTACACATATGACAAACGGCTCAGCTCTTAAAGGGAAGAGACACAGAGAGAAAGAAGGGCAAGCACACAGACTAGCAATGAAATCAGTAGCAATGCCAAGTAACATGCAGGCTAGCAATGAAATCAGTAGCAATGCAAGCAAGCACGCTTGTTATTTCAGTTGAAGGACCCACATATGTGAAAAACAGCATACATACACAAGAAAGAGAGACGCAGATAGACACTTTCAAACCAATGACTACTAGGCTCGGCTCGCGCGCGGTCTCTGTCTCTGTGTCTCGTCTGTCTCTCTGTCTCTCTCTGACCCTTGGACTGATGCTGAGAGCAAGCACTTCGGCACAGGCAAGCAAGCTTGGGAAGGAATGAAGATCTAAACTAAACGATACCTTACAAGAGCACCAATCTAGGTAGAAGCAAACAATTACACATTTCGCCGTGGAAACAACATGCTGAATTTCTAAAAACAATCTACTCTGACAGACACTTAGCGATTACAGTTCAACATGGGTAAAAGGATCCACTGGATCCACTGAATGTCACAGGGGCCAGGAAATTGTTTCTAGTGTGGCGGCTCATAAAAAATTTCCTGAAAATCTGATTCCTCCGTTAAAATGGCGAGCGATGAAAGAATTCAGACAAAACTAGATGCTGGATTAGCCATCTGGCGAATGCAATTTAACTAGAATCATTAAGATCATTTATCAGGATTCTTTCACCACTCGCCATTTTGTGCGATTTTCTGAGGAGAGAGCTGCATTGAAATAGATCCAGAAGGAGTTGGGGAGGAAAAAATATCTACGCTTACCGTAGCTGCGTTCTGGCGACTGTCCTGTGAGAAGAGGATGAGGAACAGTGGCTACTAGGAACAGTGGAAACTCCACTTGAAGATCATCACCTGACTTCTCCGACTGCAAACCTATCTAGATAGACATCAACATAAAGCAAGTTACTACACATTCATATAGCCCTTTTCAATGACAAACAGCACAAAGACATAAATATGAGTAATGTTTGCCTCACCATATATGCAGAGCTCATAATAAGGCAGACAAAGAGATAGGGCCTAACAGATAAAAAATCAATTGTTATCAGTTTCGCCGTGGAAATCTAATTTTCTGATATTCACAGTCCTCCATAATTTTACGAACGACGAGATCCTCAATTTCTAAAAAAATAACTGAAATTTAGCGAATACAATTTAACATGCGTAAAAGGATCCACTGAATGAAGGATATTTCACATCGGCTCAAAAACTACGCGAAAACCAATAAACTGCTTCTAGTGTGGCCGTGCAAATGGAATTTCCTGAGAATTTCATTCCTTCGTACAAAATGGCGAGCGATGAAAAAATCTATAAAACATTAGAAGCTGGACTGCTAAAATCAACTGCCATCTGGCGAATGCAATTTAACTAGAATAAATCTATTAGCTACACGGCAGAAGAACATTTATCAATCCAGCTTCGCGTACACATATTAATGATTCTTTCACCGCACGCCATTTTGGGCGAATTTATTCATGTATCGAAATTTCAGGAAAATTGATTTCAGAGCGAGAGAGAGACACGAGTGACTGGCTCAAATACTACGTTCAAAACGATCAGCCACCGTCTCATTGAAGTACAATAATTCTAATTAAGGCTAGCAATGAAATCAATAGCAATGAAATCGTAATTGCAAGATTTCTACAGGCTAGCAATGAAATCAGTAGCAGATCAAAACCAAGGAAGCACGCTGGCTAGCAGCGAAATCAGTAGCAATGCAAGCAAGCAAACACGCAGTCTAGGAATGAAATCAGAAGAAATGTAAGCACCCAGGCTAGCAATGAAATCAGTGGCAATGCAAGCAAGCATGTTGGCTATCAAAGAAGGCATGTAGGCTAGCAATGCAAGAAAGCACGCAAGCTACAATGGAATCAGTAGCAATGCAAGCATGCATGCAGGCTAGCAATGAAATCAGTAGCAATGCAAGCAAGCACGCAGGCTAGCAATGAAATCAGCAGCAATGCAAGCAACATGCAGGCTAGTAATGAAATCATTTCACCGTGGAAATCTAATTTTTCTGATATTCACAGTTCTCCATAATTTTGCAAACGAGATGCTCAATTTCTAAAAAAATCTACTGACATTTAGCGAATACAATTTAACATGCGTTAAAGGGTCCACTGAATGAAGGATATTTCACATCGGCTCAAACACTACGTGAAAACCAATCGCCCACCGTCATTTTGAAGTAATTTTTGAATTAAAAGTTTTTTTGTCACTGGGCCCAGAAAATAATAAACTGTTTCTAGTGTGGCCGTGCAAATGGAATTTCCTGAGAATTTCATTCCTTCGTACAAAATGGCGAGCGATGAAAAAATCCATAATACATTAGAAACTGGACTGTTAAAAACCACCTGCCATCCAACGAATGCAATTTAAATAGAAGTGTTATTGTATTCGCTAGATGGCACATCATTTATCAATCCAGCTTCACATATATATAATAATGATTCTTTCATCGCTCGCCATTTTGTGCGAATTTATTGAGTATCGGGAGAAAGCGAGCGAGTGAGCGAGCGAGCTGCATTGATGCCCATGAAGAAAAACAAGCAGCAGAAGAAGAACACGAACAAGGAATGATGAAGAATTAAGAATTACAAGAAAAACAACAACAATTAGAACAGGAAGAAAAACAAGAAGAACTAGGAACAGAAGCAGCAGAAGAAAAAGAAGACGATGATTAAGAGAAGTTGGGGAGGAATGAAGATCTACTATGGTAAGTGACGCTTACCGTGGTTGAATTCTGGCGACTGTCCTGTCAGAAGAGGATGAGGAACAGTAACCACAACAAATGGAAACTCCAGCTGAAGATCATCACCCGACTTCACCGCAGCAGTGACAACGTCAGTTGCCTCGTCTTGCCTTCAGAAAGGAAGAAGAGTACGTTACCGGAAACGAGTTGAAGACGTCATCAGGCGAACTGGAGCTCCACGAGCATGACTCTACAGGAACGAATCAAACGTAATTAGACAGACAGACAAGACAGACAGATTTCACTGACTCACTAACTCGGTGACCGACTGACTCATGCACTCATCACTTACTCAATCACCGAGACTTGTAGAAACAGCAGAGTGAGTGCCTCGAACCCTTAACGCCAAAGTCTCTCTCTCTCTCTCTCTCTCTCTCTCTTTCTCCTTGGAACTTAGAAGTTCCAAGGCCGGACAGAGAGAGAGAGAGGGAGATAGAGAGAGAGGGAGAAAGACAGAGAGGGAGAAAGAGAGAGAGGGAGAGAGAGAGGGAGAGAGGGAGAAAGATAGGGAGAGAGGGAGAAAGAGAGAGAGAGAGAGAGAGAGAGAGAATGAGAGAGAGAGAGAGGGAGAAACGGAGAGAGAGCCGAGCCGCAATAGAGAGAGAGAGAGAGAGAGAGAGAGAGAGAGAGAGAGAGAGAGAGAGAGAGACTCTCCGGCCTTGGAACTTACTTAGTTTATGCTGCTTTATCCTGCCTGTTAGGTCCTGGACACGGGTCTCTTACTCCAACTGAAGATCGTCACTTGTCTCCATATCCAAACCAATCTAGGTAGACAACGATTACAGATATGAGACAGAGAGAGGAAGCAAGAATGCAGGATAGCAATGAAATCAGTAGCAATGCAATCAAGCACAGTCAGTAGCAATGCAAGTAACATGCAGGCTAGCAATGAAATCAGTAGCAATGCTCTCTCTATCTCTCTCTTTCTCTCTCTCTCTCGTCTCTCTCCTCTCCTGTCTCTCTTCTCCTCTCCTCTCTCTTTCTCTCTCCCTCTCTCTCTCTCCCCCCACATATGTGAAAAACAGCACACAGCATATCTCTCTCTCCTCTCTCTCCTGTCTCTCTTCTCCTCTCCTCTCTCTTTCTCTCTCTCTCTCTCTCTCTCCCTCCCCACATATGTGAAAAACAGCACACAGCATACATACACAAGAAAGAGAGACACAGAGATAGACACTTTCAAACCAATGACTACTGGGCTCGGCTGGCTCGCACTTCGGCACAGGCAAGCAAGCTTGGGAAGGAATGAAGATATAAACTAAACGATACCTTACAAGAGCACCAATCTAGGTAGACATCAACATAACGCAAACAATTACACATTTCGCCGTGGAAATAACACGCTGAATTTCTAAAAAAAAATCTACTCTGACATTAAGCGAATACAATTCAACATGCGTAAAAGGATCCACTGATCACAGGGGCCAGAAAATTGTTTCTAGTGTGGTGGCGCATATGGAATTTCCTGAAAATCTGATTCCTCCATACAAAATGGCGAGCGATGAAAGAATTCAGACAAAACATAGAAGCTGGATTGCTAAAAACCATATGCCATCTGGCGAATGCAATTTAACTAGAATCATTACGATCATTTATCAGGATTCTTTCACCACTCGCCATTTTGTGCGAATTTTCTGAGGAGAAAGAGAGTTGCATTGATGCCTATGAAAAAGATCCGGAAGAAGTAGAGTTGGGGAGGAAAAAATCTACGCTTACCGTAGCTGCGATCTGGCGACTGTCCTATGAGAAGAGGATGAGGAACAGTGGCTACTAGGAACAGTGGAAACTCCAGCTGAAGATCATCACCTGATTTCTCCGACTGCAAACCTATCTAGATAGACATCAACATAAAGCAAGTTACTACACATTCATATAGCCCTTTTCAATGACAAACAGCACAAATACATAATTATGAGTAATGTTTGCCTCACCATATGTAGAGCTCATAATAAGGCTGACAAAGAGTTTCTCCGTGGATAACAAATTTTCTGATATTCAGAGTCATAAATAATTTCACAAACGAGATCCTCAATTTCTAAAAAAATTTACTAACATTTAACGAATACAATTTAACATGCGTAAAAGGATCCACTGAATGAAGGATATTTCACATCGGCTCAAAAACTACGCGAAAACCAATAAATTGCTTCTAGTGTGACCGTGCAAATGGAATTTCCTGAAAATTTCATTTCTTCGTACAAAATGGCGAGCGATGAAAAAATCTATAAAACATTAGAAGCTGGACTGCTAAAAATCAGATGCCATCTGGCGAATGCAATTTAACTAGAAAAATTAAAATATTAGCTACACGGCAGAAGAACATTTATCAATCCAGCTTCGCGTACACATATTAATGATTCTTTCATCGCACGCCATTTTGGGCGAATTTATTCATGTATCAAAATTTCAGGAAAATTGATTTCAGAGTGAGAGACACAAGAGTGACTGGCTCAAATACTATGTTCAAACCGATCAGCCACCGTCTCATTGAAGTACAGTAATTCTAATTCAGGCTAGCGACGAAATCAATAGCAATGAAATCGTAATCGTAATTCCAAGATTTCTATAGTAATCGTAATCGTAAACCCAAGATTTCTACAGCGCCCAACGAAAGCTGCGCCGCGGGGACCAGCTTATTCACAGGCGCTCAGTCAAAACAAAATCGATAGGCAAAAGGGTTCGGTTCCGGGTCAAGATCCAAGAGTCAGGCAGAAAGACAGCGTGGCAGCTACGGTGGGTGATGTTTGGGGCTGGAGAGCAGAGGCAGATAAGAGGAAGAAGGGTTGTAGCGATGCAAGCAAGCACGCACAGGCTAGCAATGAAATCAATAGCAGATCAAAAGCAAGGAAGCACGCTGGCTAGCAGCGAAATCAGTAGCAATGCAAGCAAGCATGCACAGGCTAGCAATGAAATCAGTAGCAATGCAAGCAAGCACGCAGCCTAGCAATGAAATCAGAAGAAATGTAAGCACCCAGGCTAGCAGTGAAATCAATGGCAACGCAAGCAAGTACACAGGCTAGCAATGAAATCAGTAGAAATGCAAGCAAGCACGCAGGCCAACAATGAAATCAGTAGCAATGCAAGCAAGCAAGCACGCAGGCTAGCAATAAAATCAGTAGCAATGCAAGCATGCATGCAGGCTAGCAATGAAATCAATAGCAATGCAAGCAAGCAAGCACGCAGGCTAGGCATTAAATCAGTAGCAATGCAAGCAACATGCAGGCTAGTAATGAAATCATTTCACCGTGGAAATCTAATTTTCTGATATTCAGAGTCCTTCATAATTTTGCAAACGAGATACTCAATTTATAAAAAATCTACTGACATTTAGCGAATACAATTTAACATGCGTTAAAGGGTCCACTGAATGAAGGATATTTCACATCGGCTCAAACACTACGTGAAAACCAATCGCCCACCGTCATTTTGAAGTAATTTTTGAATTAAAAGTTTCTTGTCACTGGGCCAAGAAAATAATAAACTGTTTCTAATGTGGCCGTGCAAATGGAATTTCCTGAGAATTTCATTCCTTCGTACAAAATGGCGAGCGATGAAAAAATCCATAATACATTAGAAACTGGACTGTTAAAAACCACCTGCCATCCAACGAATGCAATTTAACTAGAAGTGTTATTGTATTCGCTAGATGGCACATCATTTATCAATCCAGCTTCGCATATATATAATAATGATTCTTTCATCGCTCGCCATTTTGTGCGAATTTATTGAGTATCGGGAGAAAGCGAGCGAGCGAGCTGCATTGATGCCTATGAAGAAAAACAAGCACAACAAGAACATGAACAAGGATTGAAGAAGAATTAAGAATGTGAAGAAAAACAACAACAATTAGAACATGAAGAAAAAACAAGAAGAACTAGAAGCAGAAGAAGCAGAAGGAGACGAAAAAGAAGATGATGATTAAGAAGATTTGGGGAGAAATGAAGATCTACTATGGTAAGTGACGCTTACCGTACGACTGTCCTGTCAGAAGAGGATGAGGAACAGTAGCCACAACAAATGGAAACTCCAGCCGATGATCATCACCCGACTTCACCGCAGCAGTGACAACGTCAGTTGCCTCGTCTTCAGACAGGAAGAAGAGTACGTTACCGGAAATGAGTTGATGACGTCATCCAGCGAACTGGAGCTCCACGAGCATGACTCTGCAGGAACGAATTGAACGTAATTAGATATATAGACAGACAGAGAGACAGGCAAACAGACAGGAAGACAGGCAGACAGAGAGACAAGACAGACAGATTTCACTGACTCACTCACGTAACTCAGTGACTGACTGACTCATGCACTAATCAATTACTCAATCATTGAGACTTGTATAAACAGCAGAGTGAGTGCCTCGAACCCTTAACACCAGTCTTATACTGGCATCACTGTCCACTTATCAAACCGATGCCAGGTTCCGATGTCAGTCACGGTCCGCAGGTTTCGCTCGGGTGGTTTGCATGTGGCTCTGCTTGGTCTGGGAATCCATGGGATACAAAGCTACGTCACACCTGACCTCGTTTACACGTAATGCCATCTACCTAACTTTGCTCCTAACAGGGCAACGATTAGTTAATTGTTCCTGTGCTTGTCTCTCACTCTCTCTCCATTTCCGTTAATTCCAATCATTTCTTCTTTTCTTCGCTTTTCTTCATTTTCTTCCTTCTTCTTTTGTTTGCTCTCTAAATCAATCTTCAAAATTTTCAACTCTTCTTTTTTCTTCCTATTCTTATCTCTTCCTCTTCTTTCTTTGTTTATTAGATTACATCTCTTCATTCTCATCATTTTTGTTTTCTCCTTTTTCCATCTCATTTTTCTTAAACTTCCTCCTCTTTCTCTTCCCCTCCCCTCCTCCTCTTCTGACAATTTTAAAATCAGATACTGGATTGCTTATACTCACTAGCATCTTCCAGGTTCTTCCTCTATTGATGTCTGCTCTTCATTCAGCGTTTCTTCTTGTCACGGTTTCTACTTCTCATCCATTTCATGCTGGAGATGTTGCATGTGATGCTCCTATAAAAAACACCAAACATCTCAAGAAATTATAATCCCAGGTGAATTAAACAGCCTATAGATAATAGCACTAGTTTTATATGATTAATGATAAAGTCTTCGTTCTGAGGATACAGCATCGCAAGCACAGTGAAGTTAAGCAATGTCAAGCATGGTTAGCCCTTGGATGGGAGAAGATCCATTGCAGAACAAGCCACCTATGCCAATCAACCACCATCCTCTGGAGTCGGTATATGGGGAAGGATTCAATTTAGTTTTTTTAATATTCATGCATTTATTGAGCAGCGTCTTCTAATGACTAAAATCAATTGATTGGGCTCAGCAATTATGAGTAAAGGACTTGCTCAAGGACCCTACAGCTTTACAATGAAAACTTGCCTCTTCAGTTTAGAGCAAGGGATGGTCTCGGTGTGAGTTGCACCAATTGTCCGACTTACCTTACGAATTCTCCAACTCTTGGTGAATTCTTGCAATATCTGCGCTGGTCTTTCACTCAAAACTGAAAACTATTTCCTTTTAATTATTCGAATAAAACGCTTTTCTCAATATCAACTCAAAATCAATCCAAATACAAAGGCACTGTGCTGCCCCTTGGGCTCAAACGGCAGATCGACGTACAAGTGTATATGCGTGTCAACAGTCGTACCTTGTATAACTCAAGAGGTCTGGAACGAGGAGGAGCGTCACACCAAACAGCCAGCGCACCACATGTATGTTTTCAAACGATTTGAATATCGTAGACGAGTCTTGATTGTGTAGTCAGCAAACCGTGACCGTTTTTAACAAGTGTGAAGTGAAACGAAAGAGCGTTCAAACCAATCGGCCAGCTTACTACATCCCTGTTTTCAAACGATTTGTAGATGGGTCATGCGTGGTCAGCGAACCGTGACCGTGTAAAAGATGTGGAGAGAAAAGAAGGAGTGCTCAGTCCAATCGGCCAGCGTACCATAAGTTTTCAAACGATTTGCATATCGTAGACGAGTCTTGATTGAGTGTAGTCAGCAAACCGTGACCGTTTTTAACAATTGTGAAGTGAAACGAAAGAGCGTTCAAACCAATCGGCCAGCTTACTACATGCCTGTTTTCAAACGATTTGTAGATGGGTCATGCGTGGTCAGCGAACCGTGACCGTGTGTAAAAGATGTGGAGCGAAGAGGAGTGCTCAATCCAATCGGCCAGCGTGCCACAAGTTTTCAAACGATTTGCATATGACAGACGGGTCTTGAACGTGAGTGTGGTCAGTAAACCGTGACCGCGTTTAACAGGTGTGGAGTGAGAAGGAGCGCTTAAACTAATCGGCCATGATAAAGCCAAAAATGGGACAAATACTATTAAAATTACCCTAAGCATACACGCGCATCCTTATGATACAGCCTAAAGTTCGACTTCGTGCTATCTTGACCACATTAAGGCAGCGCTCTCCCTCGCCGGCTGATCTTCTTACCGATAGTTCCGCTGTTATTTAGCTAATATAATAGAAATAAATGCATGAACACAAACTAAAAGATGGACAACTAAATAATTCTACCAACATCTAGGAAATAAATTTTAAAATGCGCAACATCCATTATGTAAAGGACATTTGCTTCTCACGTAAGGCCCACATACTACTTACACACCATCAGTCACCGTCTCACTGAAGTAATCGTATTAAAAATGTTTTATCTTCAATCTTTTCCATCTTCTACTTTTTATCTTTTATCTTTTCCATCTTCTAGTTCGTGTTTACGTCATTAAGGCATAAGGCCTAACAGATAAAATAATAAATTCTTACCAGTTTCGCCGTGGAAATCGAATTTTCTGATTTTCGGAGTCCTCAACGAGGTATTAAAAGAACTAGAGGAAGTGCTGCCGTGTGCTGGGTTTATGGCAGCGGAAGTGACGTATCACTAGGCCACCTGTTAGACGGGTCAGCTGTCAACAACGCATCTGCCAAGGCAATTAGGATGTGGAATTGTGCCAAATTTATAACAAAAATATCTTTGTCTCCAGTCTCACTGAATTTTTTTGTTATTTCTAACTCACGTATCAGACGCTAATTTTGTGTTTTCGTTACGTAGATGGAATAACTGAGCCTCAATCGGCCGACTCAAAAGAATTGAGGCGGCCCAAGGTTCAAAGCAGTCCCAGCTGCCCTGCAAAGCCAGCAGCCCACCACCCCGCCCCAGGGTAAACAGCAGGGGAGAGGAAGCGGAGTGGTTATGCTTCTGTGGTCTCATTTGGGGTTTGAAAGTCGAATCCAAGGGTGCAGCTGAGAAAATGGTGCCATATGGAGGTTCAATTAATTATAGCAACAATAATAACAAAACGACTACGACGACGAGTAGGAGAAATAGGAGCAGGAATAGGAGGAGGAGGAGAAGAGGAAGAGGAGAAGAAGGAGGAGCAAATGGAGAAGAAAAAGGAGGAGATGGAAAAGAAGCAGGAAAAAGAAGGATCAGAACCAGGAGAAGAAAAGGAAGAGGAAAGGGAAAATAAGCAGAAGGACAATGAGGATCAGAAGGAGAAGAAAAAGGAGAATAAAACGAAGCAGAAGGATGAGAAGGAGGATCAGAATGAGAATAAGGAGAAGAAAAAGGAGAATGAAACGAAGCAGAAGGATGAGAAGAAGGATCAGAATGAGAATAAGGAGAAGAAAAAGGAGAATGAAACGAAGCAGAAGGATGAGAAGGAGGATCAGAATGAGAATAAGGAGAAGAAAAAGGAGAATGAAACGAAGCAGAAGGATGAGAAGGAGGATCAGAATGAGAATAAGAAGAAAAAGGAGGGGCAGGAAAATAAGAATCGTAATCGTAATCTCGGGATTTCTACAGCGCCCAACGAAAGCTAAGTCGATGGAACCAGCTTATTCACAGGCGCTCAGTCAAAACAAAATCGACAGGCAGAAAGGGTTCGGTTCCAGGTCAAGATCCAAGAGTCGGGCAAGCAGACAGTCGGACGGCTACGGAGGATGGTGCTTGGAACTGGAGTGGGAAGAGAGATAAGGAAAAGAGGAAGAAACAAGATAGGAATTGCGGAAAAGGAGTGCTGTCAGTTTTGAGTGAAAGACCTGCTCAGAAATTGCATATAGATGTAACCCCCTTTCTAAATGCTCCTTTGTCTAGATCTAGTGACTATAGATGGCAGTCACTTTACATTACCTCATGGTACCCACAAGCTTGTTTAGGCTGTAGGTAGACATACATGTTAATTGGGGTTTTGCCTCCTGATATGATAATTATGGGTCAGACTCAAATCAACATGCAATATCTAGCGGAAATTGTAATGATATTACAATAGCTCGTATCTTTCCACTACCATCTTGTATTATAATGTCTGATTGAATAAGAATGAACAAAGTCAATTGTTACAAATCAATCAATGTATTATATATAGTCCAATGACTTAATTAATGCTTAATTAAGGCCAGATTCTTATCAAGCCTAGATCTTTAATACTACCCACCCACAAGCTTGGATGGCCATTTTTCCCTTATACTGACTCTGAAGAAGTCTGAACAGTTTCACTGTAAGTTGCAGTGAGTTGGCATCAACGTAGTAGGATAAGATTGTCACTCACCACTAGATGTCTCTGCACACACGATTCTTTTCACCACGCCGACGTACCTCGTAGACCATTGGATAAAAGTCTTCGTAGAAGGTATTTTGAGCGAATTCCTTTCTGTTCAAGGATGAGAATCCACGCGATTCGACCGCAATCGTCCGAAGGAATGTTCCTTGACGAGATGTGGTTGCTCTGTAGAGTCGAAGACTTTCAACTCGCGCCGCTAAGTCTGTTTCGAAGCATTTACATGGAATTAATCCACAACTTCCAGACGTTAGTTTCTTGACGAACACTTTGTCAGTTCGCAACCGAAACACAGGTGAAGAACCTGTAATACATGAGCCTTTGTATGCCCATTATTCGAGAACACAGTTCGACATGACAAGTCCGCAACTGATCACTTATTTCTCGGAGTCACGCTGAATTGTAACTAGGACCTGCTGCTCCCGCGTCATCTGGGACTCAGACCCAAGACATTCGAAATGGTTCGAGCCAGACGCCGAATGGGACTTCATTTCGGACGGCTCCTCCGTCAACTCGTCGCCCATCTCGTCATCCTGTGCGCCGCAGAACTGACGGTCCCCGTCCATGGAGAGGTAATTAATTATTTATGCGCGGCTTTACATGTATTTTGAATTTGGAGTGTTACGATCATGCCATCGTTTGCCTTGGTACCTCCTTACCTGCCTATTGAATTTGTTTTGACTGTGCGCCTGTGAATAAGCTGGTTCCCACGACTTAGCTTTCTTTGGGCCCTTTAAAAATCTCGAGATAACGGTTATGATTGTTGCTTATTTTAAAACCATTCACTACTCAAATCTTAATCTAATCAGTTTTCATCCTAAAGTCATGACCTACTCAAATCAACTTCTACAGCGGCGTCCATGGGTTCATCACCCGCTGGTGACGAATGCACGCTTCACTTCTCCATTGGTCTCTGTTCTATGCTGTCCGAACCAACTGAGGAAATTCGATTGATGCCTGACTCGAAAACTAGTTAGAAGAGTGTTCATACATTAGAATAACGATATGATCCGATCTATTCCAGAATGCGTTTCATTTACTTCACTCCCGCTGAGATCCTTTATGTGACTGGTGGATTCATCATTTTTTCGATCTGTGTGGTTGTTGCACTATATCTTCGTCGAAGAGGAGAGAATACTTCCACGCCTGCTGCTCCCGCGTCATCTGGGACTCAGACCCAAGACATTCGAAATGGTTCGAGCCAGACGCCGAATGGGACTTCATTTCGGACGGCTCCTCCGTCAACTCGTCGCCCATCTCGTCATCCTGTGCGCCGCAGAACTGACGGTCCCCGTCCATGGAGAGGTAATTAATTATTTATGCGCGGCTTTACATGTATTTTGAATTTGGAGTGTTACGATCATGCCATCGTTTGCCTTGGTACCTCCTTACCTGCCTATTGAATTTGTTTTGACTGTGCGCCTGTGAATAAGCTGGTTCCCACGACTTAGCTTTCTTTGGGCCCTTTAAAAATCTCGAGATAACGGTTATGATTGTTGCTTATTTTAAAACCATTCACTACTCAAATCTTAATCTAATCAGTTTTCATCCTAAAGTCATGACCTACTCAAATCAACTTCTACAGCGGCGTCCATGGGTTCATCACCCGATGGTGACGAATGCACGCTTCACTTCTCCGTTGGTCTCTGTTCTATGCTGTCCGACCCAACTGAGGAAATTCGATTGATGCCTGACTCGAAAACTAGTTAGAAGAGTGTTCATACATTAGAATAACGATATGATCCGATCTATTCCAGAATGCGTTTCATTTACTTCACTCCCGTCGCCCCTTTATGTGACTGGTGGATTCATCATTTTTTCGATCTGTGTGGTTGTTGCACTATATCTTCGTCGAAGAGGAGAGAATACTTCCACGCCTGCTGCTCCCGCGTCATCTGGGACTCAGACCCAAGACATTCGAAATGGTTCGAGCCAGACGCCGAATGGGACTTCATTTCGGACGGCTCCTCCGTCAACTCGTCGCCCATCTCATCATCCTGTGCGCCGCAGAACTGACGGTCCCCGTCCATGGAGAGGTAATTAATTATTTATGCGCGGCTTTACATGTATTTTGAATTTGGAGTGTTACGATCATGCCATCGTTTGCCTTGGTACCTCCTTACCTGCCTATTGAATTTGTTTTGACTGTGCGCCTGTGAATAAGCTGGTTCCCACGACTTAGCTTTCTTTGGGCCCTTTAAAAATCTCGAGATAACGGTTATGATTGTTGCTTATTTTAAAACCATTCACTACTCAAATCTTAATCTAATCAGTTTTCATCCTAAAGTCATGACCTACTCAAATCAACTTCTACAGCGGCGTCCATGGGTTCATCACCCGCTGGTGACGAATGCACGCTTCACTTCTCCATTGGTCTCTGTTCTATGCTGTCCGAACCAACTGAGGAAATTCGATTGATGCCTGACTCGAAAACTAGTTAGAAGAGTGTTCATACATTAGAATAACGATATGATCCGATCTATTCCAGAATGCGTTTCATTTACTTCACTCCCGCTGAGATCCTTTATGTGACTGGTGGATTCATCATTTTTTCGATCTGTGTGGTTGTTGCACTATATCTTCGTCGAAGAGGAGAGAATACTTCCACGCCTGCTGCTCCCGCGTCATCTGGGACTCAGACCCAAGACATTCGAAATGGTTCGAGCCAGACGCCGAATGGGACTTCATTTCGGACGGCTCCTCCGTCAACTCGTCGCCCATCTCATCATCCTGTGCGCCGCAGAACTGACGGTCCCCGTCCATGGAGAGGTAATTAATTATTTATGCGCGGCTTTACATGTATTTTGAATTTGGAGTGTTACGATCATGCCATCGTTTGCCTTGGTACCTCCTTACCTGCCTATTGAATTTGTTTTGACTGTGCGCCTGTGAATAAGCTGGTTCCCACGACTTAGCTTTCTTTGGGCCCTTTAAAAATCTCGAGATAACGGTTATGATTGTTGCTTATTTTAAAACCATTCACTACTCAAATCTTAATCTAATCAGTTTTCATCCTAAAGTCATGACCTACTCAAATCAACTTCTACAGCGGCGTCCATGGGTTCATCACCCGATGGTGACGAATGCACGCTTCACTTCTCCGTTGGTCTCTGTTCTATGCTGTCCGAACCAACTGAGGAAATTCGATTGATGACTGACTCGAAAACTAGTTAGAAGAGTGTTCATACATTAGAATAACGATATGATCCGATCTATTCCAAAATGCGTTTCATTTACTTCACTCCCGCTGAGATCCTTTATGTGACTGGTGGATTCATCATTTTTTCGATCTGTGTGGTTGTTGCACTATATCTTCGTCGAAGAGGAGAGAATACTTCCACGCCTGCTGCTCCCGCGTCATCTGGGACTCAGACCCAAGACATTCGAAATGGTTCGAGCCAGACGCCGAATGGGACTTCATTTCGGACGGCTCCTCCGTCAACTCGTCGCCCATCTCATCATCCTGTGCGCCGCAGAACTGACGGTCCCCGTCCATGGAGAGGTAATTAATTATTTATGCGCGGCTTTACATGTATTTTGAATTTGGAGTGTTACGATCATGCCATCGTTTGCCTTGGTACCTCCTTACCTGCCTATTGAATTTGTTTTGACTGTGCGCCTGTGAATAAGCTGGTTCCCACGACTTAGCTTTCTTTGGGCCCTTTAAAAATCTCGAGATAACGGTTATGATTGTTGCTTATTTTAAAACCATTCACTACTCAAATCTTAATCTAATCAGTTTTCATCCTAAAGTTATGACCTACTCAAATCAACTTCTACAGCGGCGTCCATGGGTTCATCACCCGCTGGTGACGAATGCACGCTTCACTTCTCCATTGGTCTCTGTTCTATGCTGTCCGAACCAACTGAGGAAATTCGATTGATGCCTGACTCGAAAACTAGTTAGAAGAGTGTTCATACATTAGAATAACGATATGATCCGATCTATTCCAGAATGCGTTTCATTTACTTCACTCCCGTCGCCCCTTTATGTGACTGGTGGATTCATCATTTTTCGATCTGTGTGGTTGTTGCACTATATCTTCGTCGAAGAGGAGAGAATACTTCCACGCCTGCTGCTCCCGCGTCATCTGGGACTCAGACCCAAGACATTCGAAATGGTTCGAGCCAGACGCCGCATGGGACTTCATTTCGGACGGCTCCTCCGTCAACTCGTCGCCCATCTCATCATCCTGTGCGCCGCAGAACTGACGGTCCCCGTCCATGGAGAGGTAATTAATTATTTATGCGCGGCTTTACATGTATTTTGAATTTGGAGTGTTACGATCATGCCATCGTTTGCCTTGGTACCTCCTTACCTGCCTATTGAATTTGTTTTGACTGTGCGCCTGTGAATAAGCTGGTTCCCACGACTTAGCTTTCTTTGGGCCCTTTAAAAATCTCGAGATAACGGTTATGATTGTTGCTTATTTTAAAACCATTCACTACTCAAATCTTAATCTAATCAGTTTTCATCCTAAAGTCATGACCTACTCAAATCAACTTCTACAGCGGCGTCCATGGGTTCATCACCCGCTGGTGACGAATGCACGCTTCACTTCTCCATTGGTCTCTGTTCTATGCTGTCCGAACCAACTGAGGAAATTCGATTGATGCCTGACTCGAAAACTAGTTAGAAGAGTGTTCATACATTAGAATAACGATATGATCCGATCTATTCCAGAATGCGTTTCATTTACTTCACTCCCGCTGAGATCCTTTATGTGACTGGTGGATTCATCATTTTTTCGATCTGTGTGGTTGTTGCACTATATCTTCGTCGAAGAGGAGAGAATACTTCCACGCCTGCTGCTCCCGCGTCATCTGGGACTCAGACCCAAGACATTCGAAATGGTTCGAGCCAGACGCCGAATGGGACTTCATTTCGGACGGCTCCTCCGTCAACTCGTCGCCCATCTCATCATCCTGTGCGCCGCAGAACTGACGGTCCCCGTCCATGGAGAGGTAATTAATTATTTATGCGCGGCTTTACATGTATTTTGAATTTGGAGTGTTACGATCATGCCATCGTTTGCCTTGGTACCTCCTTACCTGCCTATTGAATTTGTTTTGACTGTGCGCCTGTGAATAAGCTGGTTCCCACGACTTAGCTTTCTTTGGGCCCTTTAAAAATCTCGAGATAACGGTTATGATTGTTGCTTATTTTAAAACCATTCACTACTCAAATCTTAATCTAATCAGTTTTCATCCTAAAGTCATGACCTACTCAAATCAACTTCTACAGCGGCGTCCATGGGTTCATCAGCTATGATCAAGCAGGTGGTGATATGCCTACTTAGAATAAGGAGAAATATTTAACAAAGTTATCATGTTAAGCTTAAAGTTGTTATGCATTCTGATACCATACTAGACAATTTTCCACTGCACACTTGATAAACACATGTACAAAGTCTGGCTTCCACTAGCGAGCGCTCAAATCTACTTGTCCATTTGATCGACCATACCTGCTGTTGGAAACTATACATTCCGCTTACAGGCAAAGCTGCTGATGTACATCAACTCAACAAATTTTTACATCAGACTGGGTCAGTTAATTTTTTGTTGTACAACTTTGATTCTTTCTCTATGACTATTATATTTTCTGCCTTCTCAGTTTTAATCACCAGCATTTATGGGCATTTTAGGTTTGCAACATTATGATGGTTGCAGCAGATGAGGTTAATTTCGTACAGCAATGGAAAATAACTGATCCCGTCCATATAACTAACTATATTTAGAATTTTCTTTATGTCTAACAGTAGCAGACACAATACTGAAGTGACAAAAATTCCCATCACTTGGTTTGACCATGTGTTTGTACAAAATAAATCATTTTCACTGCTAATCACCATTTTTACATTCAGTATTTCAATTTTAAATCCCTGTTAGCATGAGGAAAGTAAGAAAAGCAAAGATTTTATAGAACTGTGGCTCTTGAAAAGACAATTAGGAAACTGAGGACAATGACAGTGATAAGCAAATTACAGCTGATAATATCATTGATAATTAATTGATAATTACCAATGCAGCTTTAGAAGCTCTGCCGGCAGAATTGACCCATGTTACCGTGATTCTGTCTTGCTAGATGATGTTGATTTGCCCTGACCGTAGCTATTCAGACAATGAGTGAGTATGATGATGATAATGATAATGATGATGACAATGATGATGATGGGTCCCCAATCTCTAGATCATCAAAACGAGTGGGTCCAAGCAAGTCTGAAAGCCAAGGAGCAGGAGATAAAAAACACCCGTGCACTGCATCCAAGAGAAAAAGATTAAACAAAGACCAAAAGAGCCTACATGGAAATTTTGGTCATTCAAAAAGAACATCCTAGGTCTGATTTCATTGAGTAACCTGGTCCAGCTAGGATTGTTCAAAGGCGAAAATCGGACTGTGTCATGATGCTGTTTTTTCTTTGACCATTTGGAATCTTTTAGTTGAGCAGACCAATCTGTATTATATGCTGTCAGTGGCTGCAAGACATTCATCTGTGCCTTGTACAGATGTTGATTTAAGGGAGTTTCAGGCATTTATTGGAATAATCATTGCAATGGGAGCAGTATGAATGTCTGAGCAGTCAAGATGGGCTCTGCTTCTGCCAACAAGTGACCGGTCTGTTCGAGGCAATTGGAATCGACTGTAACCCGAATGAGTTTAAAATGAATAACAGCCATTTTCTATACTTTTGAGGCATAAGCAAGTAAGAAATAACACTTACTACCTAGGCAGAAAAATTACGCTACTTAGTGTAATTAGTGCAAAGTTATGCGCTTCACTCTGAGGAGGTAAAGGTTCATACGTATGATATGTCAGGGT
Organism: Norana najaformis; assembly: GCA_964023275.1. Lineage (NCBI taxonomy): Eukaryota > Metazoa > Annelida > Clitellata > Crassiclitellata > Hormogastridae > Norana > Norana najaformis. The sequence continues at coordinate 19,778,936 of OZ029923.1, forward strand.
CTTCAGGCAAAATAGTTTACCCAATTGGAATAGAATACAGCAACAGTAGATTTTTGTCTCATGTGATCTAGCTAAATCAATGTCATATATCCGGATATTTATAAAGCGCATTTTCGAAATCCTATAAAAGCGTCACTTGTTTTAAAGAAAATTACAATTATAATTTTGGATTCTTGAAGTAGATTTGTGGAATTTTTCTTTTCAAAAGAGAGTTTCTCTGGTTGGCATAATTTTTGTAACATCATAAAATCTGAATATGAACGTAATCTATGTATGAACATGTGTATATGTAGATTGTTATCTCCTCATCTGTTGGCAAAATATGTGCGCTATAAGTAAATGGAAATTACATGTATTGCATGTATCATGTTGCCTCATGTTTCACTGATTGCAGGAAATGCAGCTGCATTATAGGGTGCACTGAAGGCAATCTATTGCACCACTTAGCTTCGGGAGCTAAATTTATTTGTTAAAGGTGTTTAATAAGAATGTCACATATACACTGACCTACCGATCAGCCAGCACACCAAATTTAGGACTCGACATTCTTGTGTCAGACAGCCAGAAACGCTTGCGATGGAATTAACTTAATGGCATTATCCCAGTTGTGAGGGCTCCAAGAGTAATACTTAACTTGTCACTATTTTTATAATAAATTAACAAAATTAATAAATTAATCATAAACCTAGCTCGTTAGAACTAAACAGCAAGAAGAAAACAGTGGAATTACGGTATAGAAATGAACTTATGTTAGGCATAGTGCTTCTGTGAGGTTCTTAAAAGGCAATTTGATGCATAAGTACATACATAAATGCATACATACATAGACACATAAAAACATGCATGCATACATACATATAATAGAAATATGCATGGAGTTCGATATGAAGCAAGGTTTTGGCAGACTTAAAGAACAGACCTGCAAATCTTGCAGATGCAGGTGAACATTATTCTATGTTGAACCTGAGGTCCTGTAACCACACATGCAAGAGCAAAGTTCTAGTCATTTTGATTACGTGCTGATGTATCCCCAGACAGTTCGGAAAGAAAAGCGAAAGTACACCTTGAAAATTAAAAATGGTTGCATGGTGTGCACCCATCGCAGTTACAGAAAAGGCTAATGGTGTATGGCTTTTGTGATTAAACT